>CM029544.1:17765160-18429391 GCA_017141395.1 Laodelphax striatellus | reverse complement strand
AAATTGCAGCACATGCAAATTCATGTAAATTTTTGAATTGTAATCTGAACAAGAATGTTTGTGTTTGTCATCTAATTACGCTAGGAAAATTAATGATTTTCGAAAAGCTGAAGAATTGTGAATTTCACATACCTGTAACAATGATATCTTCCCCCAAAAAGATTGGTGAGAAAAAACCAAGAAGAAAACAAATGTTGGTTAATTTGTTGAATTTTACAGACATTTTAAAACTTTGCGCTGTCAAGGCTAAATTATTGTGTTAATCAAAAACAACCTACTGTAATATGTTGCTAATTGTAAAACGATAATAATGATTTGGGAATTGTGTTAGTTGTATGTAAGTTTTATTCGTTGTAATTAGTAGTAGTAATTAATTTAAGATATTTCTATAAACAATGTATAACTTTAACCATCACTATAGACGATATGGATTTGTAAAAAAAAAAAAAATAAATTGCACATATAAATATACCTTTGTTTATTATTATGTGTGCATACTCCTCATCCATATAGTTATTAGATATTAACATATTTCAGTTAGTTGATGAGCAGATGTCAGACTGTGCGTGCGCATAAGTAGTATAAATATGTTGGTTCTGTCACCAACTCTGTCACCAAGATGGCCGCTGTCACCAAGATGGCCGCTGTCACCAAGATGGCCGCTGTCACCAAGATGGCCGCTGTCACCAAGATGGTTGCTGTAACCAACATGGACGCTGTAACCAGAGCGTTCTCTGTAACCAACCTATTCACTGTAACCAAATCTGATTATGTCTCCAAAATGGCCGCTGTAACCAATTGGAATTCTGTAACCAAAATTGACGCCGGCACCACAATGGCCGCTATCACCACAATGCGCGCCGGCACCATATGTGACTTTGTCACCACATTAATTGCTGTAACCAACATGGCTACTGTATCTTGTGAGATAGCCGGATCATGAAGACAAGATAGAACCTCACCCAGCTCTACCGCCCGCCTTTTTTCAAAAAAATATTCTCCCACAAATCGGCTGATTAGCAGACTAGCTGACTATCTCACACCTAATTAGAACCTAATTACGTGTGAACATTATTCTATTATTCCTGCTTCAAAAAGTTGGCTTATTATAGATGAAATCTCAGCTGAATGGTTATCATGACCAGCTGACTGTGAGCCTATCAATAAAGCTAATCTTTCGACAAGTTAATCTGCATTGTCAAAATATAAGTAATTTCTACCGTTGAGTTTTCTGTTTGCCATAACAATATTTAGTTTCGATCTACTTTTTCCTCTTTCTTTCCCGCGTACATCAGCATCATCATAATCATCAGTATCATCATCATCATCACCGCTATTTTCATTATTACGTGAGAATCTCACACCTCCAGGAAGATTACGATAAAATGATTTATTCAGAGTGTTAGACGAAGAGGCGATAGGATTTGTACGTTCACTTCGTCCTCCACCTCCTCCTCCTCCTCCTCCTCCTCCTCCACCTAAACCAGTCTCATTCAATCGTCTGTGCAGATCCCCAATTGATGATAAGTTTGCTAAACTTGTTTGATCATGAGATTCTTCGGTCTTTCTTTTTTCGAGCAAGCAGCGGGTGGATGAAGAGAGCTGTTGCATGCCATCATGTTCTTGATCTTCATCACCTACTTGCCTCTCCGTCTACTAAGCTGAAAAGATCGCACATTTCGTCTGCGTGATCTGTTCTGCCTACCAACACTGACAGTTAACGCTATAGATGGAAATATTTTTTGATAACATGTTTATATTTAAATCCTGCTCCGGTTTTCAAATTATTACGTTTATTCAAATGAATACGTGTCTGCGTTAGTATTCGTTTATATTGTCTTATCGAGCTTACACCATATAAATCTGCATCTGGTTTATTTCGAAAAATGAGTTCTAGCAAGCCGTGTGACAATGGATATCTAATTGCATCTACATATAAATGCTTATTGTCGAATCTTACAACTGAATTAGGTCCGAATTTAAACTGATTGCTTTTCTTATCATAACTTAATCCAAAAGAAACGTTTTCTTTTTACAAGAAATTCTTGTATATATTTTGCGTTAATTTCTGTAAATTACTCTGTGGGTATGAATTATCATCATCAACTATATCATCATCATCATTATCATCTGAACTTATCACCACCTCATTTCCTTCTTCTTCTTCTTCTTCATACTTCTGTTCAGCATTTTTTCTAACATGTTTCCTATTATTATTATTATTATTGCGATTATCAAAAGAAGATTTCAATTCTACAAGTGGTTTTATTATTGGGCTAAATGTATCTTGTAAATCTCGTTCATTAGCTCTTCTGCTACTAATCAACTTTTTATGTTTATTAACAATTGAATTTCTTAACTTGCTAATAGTATTCTGTAACAATTTTGATTTCGTCTTTAATTGATTACGAACATGATGATTACGAACATGATGGCTATCTAAATTACCATCAGCAACAGTGTTACTACTACTACTACTACTACTACTCAACTTCGTTAGCGACTTGTTTTTCATCCTGACGCTGTTCACACATCTAACGCGCTTAATACTAATAAATTTCTTCAGCGCACCTGTGTTTTAGCTAATAATAATTTCACGTTCAAAACCATTCTTATATTTACCGCTTTGTGGTGTTAATTCAAGATTGATTGTAATGAATGCCCTCTTATTAGATCCCATACACTATCACACATTTTATGAAATGCTGAAAAACTCATGTCTGATGCAACATAATCTCTAAATATTAACTTTAAATTTTGTAAATCAGTTCGAAATAAAATAATATAATTAACATTGTCGCGTAGATTATGTTTACCTGCAGCGGCAAAAGATTGAACCAAATAAACGCAATCAAGATTATAATGACGTCCTATGCAGAAATAAGATGTAATTTTCGATCGACCTTCAAAGATAATGTCATCGAAAATAACCAATGAATTTCTTCTCAACTTTTCTGGCGGAGGGATATTGTCAATATCCCGCTCATGAATAAACCAATATTTTTCAACCCATTAAAAATCATTTCAAGCAGTCTATATTTTGGCTGATGCAATGATCTACTAAACACATAGACATTTTCAAATGTTAATGCATTTTCATTAACAATCAATGATAATAAGAGAGATGTTTTCCACAAGCTGATGGCCCAATAATTAAACAACGTAATTGAGCAGGAAAATATCTACCGTTTTCTATTCTTCTCACAATTTGATTGTGAACTAGAGTTTAACAATAATCCATCAAAATCTAGTAGACTAATTTCTTGCTTTGATGATGATGATGAATTTTGTTTTTACATAATGTTTTAGAAACTTTTGAATTAACCGACATATTGAGAAGTAAATAAACTAATATCGCCTCTCACATGATATGCACGCACAGTCTGACATCTGCTCATCAACTAACTGAAATATGTTAATATCTAATAACTATATGGATGAGGAGTATGCACACATAATCATAAACAAAGGTATATTTATATGTGCAATTTATTTTTTTACAAATCCATATCGTCTATAGTGATGGTTATAGTTATACATTGTTTATAGAAATATCTTAAATTAATTACTACTACTAATTACAACGAATAAAACTTACATACAACTAACACAATTCCAAAATGATTATTATACGTTTTACAATTAGCAACATATTACAGTAGGTTGTTTTTGATTAACACAATAATTTAGCCTTGACAGCGCAAAGTTTTAAAATGTCTGTAAAATTCAACAAATTAACCAACATTTGTTTTCTTCTTGGTTTTTTCTCACCAATCTTTTTGGGGGAAGATATCATTGTTACAGGTATGTGAAATTCACAATTCTTCAGCTTTTCGAAAATCATTAATTTTCCTAGCGTAATTAGATGACAAACACAAACATTCTTGTTCAGATTACAATTCAAAAATTTACATGAATTTGCATGTGCTGCAATTATTCATCAGTAATTAATAGATTGAAGTCGTTAATGAATATGTTTATGAATCAAGAAGATTCTAAAGCTAGTAAAAACGAGGAAGAAGCACAAGATTTATATAATAATGATGATTATCTATATCAATTAACACATTTGCGTGTATTAGCACAAAATGGATTTTATTATTGTCATAAGAACGATGCTATCAAGTGTTTTTGGTGTGAGAACCCATTAGAATTTCACATCGCAAATGTTTGCGCCCCTGATTATAGAGATACAATTAATTTTAATGTGTTGGTACCGCATCCACCTGATGCATCATCCCTTCCACAACCGCCGGAACAGTTTCTCACAAACATTAGTACAGAATGATTAGTGTATGTGTTGTGTGTGAATAGCAAGCAGACATCGCGACAAGGACTTGTGATTTGTGCGTCGAGGTGTGATATTGAGGAAGCAACAGCATCATGAATCCGAAGGTAGATTACAGATCGATTGAATTAGAAGAGAAATTAAAACACATTATCGAATGTGTTGACAAATTGGATAATGCTATTTCACGAGCATACACAACAGGAGATTTGGATATAATAAATTTTGCTAAAAAGTTGAAATCTACATATTTGTCAACAATTAACAGCGAAGATATTCACGAATATCTGGGCTACAGTAGACCGTTATTATTGGATGTAGATAAATTGATTAAAATTGAAACTTATATTTATGAAATGATGGCGGACATTGTAAATCAAGAATGAGTGTTAAAAGATTATATCAATAGATGTAGATTTAGTAGAAGAAGGAGAAGAAGATGCACTGCTTAAAACAAATCAGCATTTGAAAACATCTCATACATAAACTACGTTATCATAGGTATGAATGTTATGGAAAAGATTATGGACATTATATTATGTGTATAAATCCTCAAGCAAATGAAACAATGCATCAGTTCATTGGAAAATGTACTTCAGATTCGTGCTTTTATCGACTAATGCAATCACATACAGCGGATAATCATCGTGAATTTTGCAATGGAGCTTATCATACATTCAACATGTGTAAAACAAAATTGATAAATTTTCGTGTAACTTGTGGAGGAAATTCCGATGTACGAAATATTGCAAATTATTTCGATCGTTAAACAGTGTACAATGAGCAGCTGCAACATACATACAGGTTTTTTAATTAATAATTGCACTTCAATTCTAGCATCTGCAAACTGCAACGATACAACGATGGTTTAATTAATTATTTCGATCGTTAAACAGTGTACAATGAGCAGCTGCAACATACATGCAAGTCTTTTAATTAATAATTACACTTCAATTCTAGCATCTGCAAACTGCAATGATGCAACGATAGTTCAATCAACTTTTAACGAACATGTTTGAACTTGAATAACGGAAAAACACACACGTGCTCGACAGGTGTGCCAATAGGTGTGCACTTGAACTAGAATGCTGGTTGATTCATTCATTATCTGTGAGATCGCCTAGCTGTGAACATTGCGTGCGTAAGCTGCTGCTGCTGCGGAAAGTATTCAAAAACAATTAATAATGCCGATTATTAGAACAAGTCGTCGGCCATCACGTAACGAGTTTCAAGAATCGTTCAACGCGAAAGCGCGAGAAACATTGCCAACAATTCGACTTTTAGATTTAACTGAACAATTTAGATATCCGATAATTTCAGCACGAATGGTTACGACTAAATTTGGAAAACGAGTTATTGTGCGAGTGTTGTTCTACAGTGATGAAGAACTGACAAGCAGTGCTAAACCATGTGATATATTTTACCGGAAAATTTCTATCTGTTGTAAATGCAGATAATATATCGAGTTTTAATGGAAAGGAAAATATGTATTGATTACGGAACGTGTGAATGGTTCAATCTACCCGAGTTGCACAATCGACAGGATGACAAAGGCTGAACTTGAAGAATATCCAGAGGAATTACAATCACTAATAATGAACGGAAGAGATATGGACACCAGATGTTAACTGCTGCTGCTGCTGCTGCTGCTAATGCTATTCGAGCTCCTGCTTCTTCAAATTCTATTTCTACTTCTTCTGCTGCTGATGCGTTTGCTGCTTCTTTTGCTGCCATTGCTGATAATCTTGCTGCTGCTGCTGCTGTTGCCGAGGTGATGGACACGGCAGAGGACGCTGATGTACGAGAAGATGAAGAATTGGACGACAGTGAGGAGGAGGAGGAGGAGGAGTTTCAGAAGATGGAAGGTGATGAGAACACTGAACGGATAATTGACATTGGAACTATGTATGATCGTTTAATATTATTGCTGTTGTTGTTGATAATTGCATTGCTTTTACTATTGTTGCATAATTTATTGTATGATTTAGCTGTTAACAAATTACATTGGTAAAGTATAATAATAATAATAAAGCTGAGATTTTCTTTAAATATGGTTTTCTAATTTCCGTAGCATTAGAAACCTAGTTCATCTAGTTTTTAGTACTTCTATTAATTGCATACATATGTGAGGTGTGTACTTGAGCTGCACAGTTGAATTATCATTAGTATGATGATAACAATCGATCGATTTGGAAGACCGCTGGGAGCTAAGTCCAGCGGTTTTGATAGTGATAATAACGAAAATAATAATATCTTTAATGGTAAGCGCAAACGCGCACGCATTAAAGCAAAAGTGGAGATAAAAATTAAATACTACAGCTGAATCAACTTCAACTAATACTATTATCGCATCAAAATCTGAAGAAACACAGACTGATAATGCTGATTGGTTAGGAAATTATGAAAATTGGGATGATTTTATTAGTTCATTACAGATGGTCGCGGTCTCAATGTTCATTCTAGACGAATTGTGAATTTAGGTGCACCGCTGGAAAATAGTGATGCAATAAATAAACAATATCTATTGAATGAAATTGACACCGTGAAAACTTAAGCATTACTGATCTTTCAGAACGTCTGACTAAGTTAGTGGAAGACAAGGATGTAGTAAATAGAACGCATCTATTGAATGATATCGAGAATATTAAAATTCAACTATTAACGATCTATCAGATCGTCTATCTAAATTGGTAGAAGAAAACAAGCACAAAATAAACAATATATATCGAATATAATTGGCAATGAGAAAGCAGTGATTCTCAATGATGTGTCAAAACAGGTAATCAAATTAGCAGAAGACAAAGATGTAGTTAATAGACAATATATATTGAATGTAATTGGGAGGAGAAAAATCTATTCTGATCTTACAGGTCAAGTTAACAAATTAGCAGAAGATAAAGATGTGGTTAATAAACAACATATTTCGGATGTGATTGAAGAGAAAAATCTATCCTTGCTGATCTTACAGCTCAAGTTAACAAATTAGCAGAAGATAAAGATGTAGTTAATAAACAACATATTTCGGATGTGATTGAGGAAGAGAAAAATCTATTCTCGCTGATCTTACAGGTCAAGTTAACAAATTAGCAGATGATAAAGATGTAGTTAATAAACAACATATATCGAATGTGATTGGGAAGAGAAAAATCTATTCTCGCTGATCTTACAGGTCAAGTTAACAAATTAGCAGAGGATAAAGATGTAGTTAATAAACAAATATATATCAAATGTGATTGGGGAAGAGAAAAATCTATCCTTGCTGATCTAACAGGTCAAGTTAACAAATTAGTAGAAGAAAAGACAGAGTAAATAAAGAACATATATTGAACGTGGTTAGGGAAGAGAAAAATCTATCCTTGCTGATCTAACAGGTCAAGTTAACAAATTAGTAGAAGAAAAGACAGAGTAAATAAAGAACATATATTGAATGTGGTTAGGCAGAGAAAAAATTGATGATTTATCATGTATTTATCATTAAGAACAAATTAGATGTTGGCTTGTATCAGAAACTACAACTAATATTGGTAAATTATCGCATTTAGTTCGTAATAATAGAATCTATTGTGATACTAAACTAACACAAATGCAACGAGATATGGAATCAATGGACGCCAAATTCATGAATATGATTAATGAGAAATTGAGAAAATAATGGTGATGTAATTATTAGGTTCTAATTAGGTGTGAGATAGTCAGCTAGTCTGCTAATCAGCCGATTTGTGGGAAAATATTTTTTTTGAAAAAAGGCGGGCGGTACTAAGCTGGGTGAGGTTCTATCTTGTCTTCATGATCCGGCTATCTCACAAGATACAGTTATGTTGCTAATTGTGACAAAGTCACAATCATATGGTGTCATTGTGGTGTAAGCCATTGTGGTGCGGGCCAATTTTGGAATTGATTTAAGATATTTACAGTGAATAGGTTTGTGGTTACAGCGTCTGTTGGTACAGCAACCATCTTGCAACCATCTTGGTGACCATCTTGGTGACAGCGGCCATCTTGGTGACAGCGGCCATCTTGGTGACAGAGTTGGTGACAGAACCAACATATTTATACTACTCGCATATCATGTGAGAGAGCGATATTAGTTTATTTACTTCTCAATATGTCGGTTAATTCAAAAGTTTCTAAAACATTATGTAAAAAACAAAATTCATCATCATCATCAAAGCAAGAAATTAGTCTACTAGATTTTGATGGATTATTGTTAAACTCTAGTTCACAATCAAATTGTGAGAAGAATAGAAAAAACGGTAGATATTTTCCTGCTCAATTACGTTGTTTAATTATCGGGCCATCAGCTTGTGGAAAAACATCTCTCTTATTATCATTGATTGTTAATGAAAATGCATTAACATTTGAAAATGTCTAAGTGTTTAGTAGATCATTGCATCAGCCAAAATATAGACTGCTTGAAATGATTTTTAATGGGTTGAAAAATATTGGTTTATTCATGAGCGGGATATTGACAATATCCTCCGCCAGAAAAGTTGAGAAGAAATTCATTGGTTATTTTCGATGACATTATCTTTGAAGGTCGATCGAAAATTACATCTTATTTCTGCATAGGACGTCATTATAATCTTGATTGCGTTTATTTGGTTCAATCTTTTGCCGCTGCAGGTAAACATAATCTGCGACAATGTTAATTATATTATTTTATTTCGAACTGATTTACAAAATTTAAAGTTAATATTTAGAGATTATGTTGCATCAGACATGAGTTTTTCAGCATTTCATAAAATGTGTGATAGTGTATGGAGATCTAATAAGAGGGCATTCATTACAATCAATCTTGAATTAACACCACAAAGCGGTAAATATAAGAATGGTTTTGAACGTGAAATTATTATTAGCTAAAACACAGGTGCGTGCGCTGAAGAAATTTATTAGTATTAAGCGCGTTAGATGTGTGAACAGCGTCAGGATGAAAAACAAGTCGCTAACGGTTGAGTAGTAGTAGTAGTAGTAGTAGTAACACTGTTGCTGATGGTAATTTAGATAGCCATCATGTTCGTAATCATCATGTTAGTAATCAATTAAAGACGAAATCAAAATTGTTACAGAATACTATTAGCAAGTTAAGAAATTCAATTGTTAATAAACATAAAAGTTGATTAGTAGCAGAAGAGCTAATGAACGAGATTTACAAG
Source organism: Laodelphax striatellus (assembly GCA_017141395.1). Classification (NCBI taxonomy): domain Eukaryota; kingdom Metazoa; phylum Arthropoda; class Insecta; order Hemiptera; family Delphacidae; genus Laodelphax; species Laodelphax striatellus. The sequence continues at coordinate 18,419,950 of CM029544.1, read as the reverse complement.
ATACATTTAGCCCAATAATAAAACCACTTGTAGAATTGAAATCTTCTTTTGATAATCGTAATAATAATAATAATAATAGGAAACATGTTAGAAAAATGCTGAACAGAAGTATGAAGAAGAAGAAGAAGAAGGAAATGAGGTGGTGATAAGTTCAGATGATAATGATGATGATATAGTTGATGATGATAATTCATACCCACAGAGTAATTTACAGAAATTAACGCAAAAATATATACAAGAATTTCTTGTAAAAAGAAAACGTTTCTTTTGGATTAAGTTATGATAAGAAAAGCAATCAGTTTAAATTCGGACCTAATTCAGTTGTAAGATTCGACAATAAGCATTTATATGTAGATGCAATTAGATATCCATTGTCACACGGCTTGCTAGAACTCATTTTCAAATAAACCAGATGCAGATTTATATGGTGTAAGCTCGATAAGACAATATAAACGAATACTAACGCAGACACCTATTCATTTGAATAAACGCAATAATTTGAAAACCGGAGCAGGATTTAAATATAAACATGTTATCAAAAATATTTCCATCTATAGCGTTAACTGTCAGTGCTGTTGGTAGGCAGAACAGATCACGCAGACGAAATGTGCGATCTTTTCAGCTTAGTAGACGGGAGAGGCGAGTAGGTGATGAAGATCAAGAACATGATGGCATGCAACAGCTCTCTTCATCCACCCCGCTGCTTGCTCGAAAAAAAAGAAAGACCGAAGAATCTCATGATCAAACAAGTTTAGCAAACTTATCATCAATTGGGGATCTGCACAGACGATTGAATGAGACTGGTTTAGGTGGAGGAGGAGGAGGAGGCGGCGGAGGCAGTGGAGGACGAAGTGAACGTACAAATCCTATCGCCTCTTCGCTAACACTATGAATAAATCATTTTATCGGAATCTTCCTGGAGATGTGAGATTATCACGTAATAATGAAAGTAGCGGTGATGATGATGATGATAATGATGATTATGATGATGCTGAAGTACGCGGGAAAAGAATAGGAAAAATTAGATCGAAACTAAATATGGTTAGGGCAAACAGAAAAACCAACTGTAGAAATTACGTATATTTTGACAATGCAGATGAACTTGTCGAAGATTAGCTTTATTGATAGGCTCACAGTCAGCTGGTCATGATAACCATTCAGCTGAGATTTCATCTATAATAAGCCAACTTTTTGAAGCAGGAATAATAGAATAATGTTCACACGTAATTAGGTTCTAATTAGGTGTGAGATAGTCAGCTAGTCTGCTAATCAGCCGATTTGTGGGAAAATATTTTTTGAAAAAGGCGGGCGGTAGAGGAGCTGGGTGAGGTTCTATCTTGTCTTCATGATCCGGCTATCTCACAAGATACAGTAGCCATGTTGGTTACAGCAATTAATGTGGTGACAAAGTCACATATGGTGCCGGCGCGCATTGTGGTGATAGCGGCCATTGTGGTGCCGGCGTCAATTTTGGTTACAGAATTCCAATTGGTTACAGCGGCCATTTTGGAGACATAATCAGATTTGGTTACAGTGAATAGGTTGGTTACAGAGAACGCTCTGGTTACAGCGTCCATGTTGGTTACAGCAACCATCTTGGTGACAGCGGCCATCTTGGTGACAGCGGCCATCTTGGTGACAGCGGCCATCTTGGTGACAGCGGCCATCTTGGTGACAGAGTTGGTGACAGAACCAACATATTTATACTACTGTTGAGAGTCTGTGCGTGCAACAATACTATAAACTTCTGTCTCAACAGTATTCCGTTCAGTAAGCTTAATAAAACTTGATTGTGATTAGAATTTGCTTGCAATGAAAAAATACCCTCTTAGTTGTAAGCAAGTAATATATCTTGCCGGACCGCTCCCAGATCTTGATACTTGCGCTACAAATTTTCATAAAATAAAGATAAATCATGTACCGACATCTTGCATAGGCGCTGGCGGACAACACTTGAATAATTCTTATCATCGCAGCGGGTTCATAATAATCTAACTGGATAAAATATCGACTGTGTTATGTGATAGTATTATTGAGACACGGAATGTTCATGTTTTTAAGCCTGGCCAGTGAATTGAAGCATAGATTATTTTAGTTGTCAGGAAACTTCTGATAACTTCGTTTGTTTGCCTGAATTAAAATACTTGTGAATACGATTCATTAAATTACTTCAAGAAATTAATAAATGAAAATGAATGAAATGAAATTACTTTATAAGCTCAGTTTTCCCACACACCTTTTTCTAGAATTTTGGCAAATAAATTTAACTTACTTTAATTTGTATTGAATATTCTCATTTGTTTTTGGAATGAATTTATATTAATTTTTTCAACATCCTTTATAATTGGGAGGTTTTTACCAATAAATTGAATTAAAAGACTGTGATCAATATTGTATACGAATTTGTGAAATTATGAGAGTTACATGATCAATTACTGGAAAGTTGTTGACCGAGTATTGTGATAAAACTACATATTTATGAAATAAGTTTCGAAATTAATTTTATGAAATTGACAATTACATAGAACTGTGATATGATATCATTATATGTCAATATCAAGATATCAAAATATGTTTTAATTTGAAGAGTATTAAGAGGAAGGAACTTGTTGAAAGAAAATGAATTATAGTCTAGTAAGTAGACTTCGTCATTACAAGTATTGCTTTCTGTGTACTTATTTCATGTGTTCTACGAATAAATTCAATAATATGAGTACTAGATTCAATGTAATAATGATAATAATGATTGTGATTCATTGCCATGAAACGGCAAAGTTGGAACACATTAATGTCCATTATTGGAAAAGGATTTTCAAGGATAACCTTTCCATTAACACCTGAGATTACTGCCTGTAATTCATTTGTTTTTAGCAATATTTTTTGTTTATAACAGCAATGAATGTACAGCAACGTTTCCATAATATAAGTGATGATTGTGATGAAGAGCTTTTTCTGTCATTCATTGTATGCCCTAACTAAACCCCCGAAATATCACTTACTCTTCCGGAAGAATGACTTTCGACAGCTCTGAGTTAAGTAGAGGGCGTTTGGTCCTTTATATAGAGGGTGTTCTCCACAAATTGAGACCTTGACGTTCTATTGGAGAGCATGTAATGATTGTCATTAGATTACAATGATTGTCATAGAAATAATGAAATGTTTATGATCTATTATCAATATTAATTTATTCATGAATATAATACAACTTGAGGAACAACATAATAATATTAGAAAGAAAACCAGCACTTTATGATATTCAAATTCAATGTTATTTACAAGAATATTTTTATATAATAAAATAGGCCTAACTGAATTACTAAATTTCATCGTTTTTCCAATTTTGGGATTTTTGTAGTGTGGAATACTAATATTAGTAAGAGTTCAATAAGAGATGGATGGAAAGCAAATAATTATTGAAGAGAAAGGAGTAGGAAGGAGAGAAGAGGAAGAAAGTAAGGAGGAGGCGAGAGGTGGTAGAAGGAGAAGAAGGAGGAAAAGAAGGAGATAAGGTGGTGAAAAGGAGAAAAAGAAAGAGAAGGAGGAGGAGGAGGACTAGGAGGAGCACTTGAGGGAGGAGAACGAGCAGAAGAAAGAGAAGTAGGAGGTAAATGAGTAGAAGAAAGAGGAAATGGAGGAGATTGAGGAGAAGAAGGGGGAGAAGCAGTAGGAGAAGGATGAGAAAGAATTGAAAAGAAGGAGAACAAGGATAAGCAGGAGAAGGACAACATGAAGGTGAAGCAGGAGAAGGTGGAGAAGAAGGAGAAGGAGGAGGAAATGGAGGAGAAGAAGGAGAAGAAGCAGTAGGAGAAGAATGAGAAAGAGTTGCGAAGAAGGAGCACAAGGATAAGCAGGAGAAGGAGCACATAGAGGTGAAGGAGGAGAAGGTGGAGAAAAAGGAGAAGGAGGAGGAGATGGAGGAGAAGAAGGAGAAGAAGCAGTAGGAGAAGGATGAGAAAGAGTTGCAAAGAAGGGGCACGAGGATAAGCAGAAGAAGGAACACATGGAGGTGAAGGAGGAGAAGGTGGAGAAGAAGGAGAAGAAGGAGAAGGAGGAGGAGATGGAGGAGAAGGATTACGAGAAGGAGTAGGAGAAGGATTACGAGAAGGAGTAGGAGAAGGAGGAGAAGGAGGAGGAGATGGAGGAGAAGAAGGAGAAGAAGCAGTAGGAGAAGGATGAGAAAGAGTTGCAAAGAAGGGGCACGAGGATAAGCAGAAGAAGGAACACATGGAGGTGAAGGAGGAGAAGGTGGAGAAGAAGGAGAAGAAGGAGAAGAAGGAGGAGGAGAAAGAGGAGAAGGAGAAGGAGGAGAAGTAGGACAAGAAGGAGGAGAAGGAAGATAAGAAGGAGGAGAAGGAGGAGAAGAAGAAGGAGGAGATGGAGGAGAAGTAGGGAATTGCAGGGTGAATAGAATATAAGGCGGGGAAGAGGAGGTGAAGAAGTAGCGAGAATTGGCAGATGAAGGATGAGAACGAGAAAGAGGAGGAGATGGAGAGGAGGGAGAGACGAGAGAAGGAGAATACAAAGAAGAATTAAAAGTATAAGGGGAAAAAGGTGGAAAATGAAGTAGAAGAAGAAGAATATGAAGAAGAAAAGAAAAGAAAAGAAGAAAAAGTAGGAGGAGGAGGAGGAGGGGAGGAGGAGGAGGAGGAGAAGTAGAAGGAGGAGAAGTAGGACAAGAAGAAGAAGAATAAGAAGAAGAAGAAGAAGAAGAAGAAGAAGAAGATGGAGAAAAAGAAGAAGGAACAGAAGAAGAAGCAACACTAGCTACAACAAGAAGGTAGACAGTTATCCTCTTGACTGATGCTTACTTAATCATGCTCTGCTCTGCTGATTCCAACCACAGCATTTAAATCAAGTCATAAACTTCCATCACGTGTAACAAACGCAAATTAAAACATTTGTCCATAGAATTTTAATTAGCACTGACCTATTACCGCTTGCAGCAAAACATAAATGGCCAGCATGTGTTCATATAAATTATGCAAATCAACTTGAAATATTCAGTTCCTCCAAATATGCACTGATATATTCTAAATATACTCTTTATATCCTACATAATATAACCGCATGTCTTCATATCTTGAGTGGTCAATGAATTAAATCGCAATTCGTTTACGGTAGTACAGATGTCAGTAATGCAGATGGCAGTTGATAATTTCAGCTTCTATAGAAATTATAATCAGCAGCACTTGAAACATCATAATATTCCCAGATCATGAATAACATTAAACATAGCTAACGTCTCCATAGTGACTGCATTTTTCAATACAGCTCTAGAAAATGAAGGGAGGATATAATGTTGTTTTACATTATGTAGACTTTATGATATGTTATGGGTTTCGATATAAGTCACTAAAAAAAATTAAAAAATTTGCCACCTATTTTGGTTGTTTTCGAGTAAGTTATTGGCCTTCCATTTCTGTATCCCATCCCTTCTGTGGTTGTGGAAATTAGTGGATAACAAAGTAAGAAGTTAATCAATGAACTCATGCGCCCTTTTACTGGTACGTGAAAATCGTGTTTTTCTCCCCGAACTTCGTGTTGAAAGTTGCACGACTAACTGGAGCATTTGTGAGGGTGAGAGAATTCTCCCCCAGTCAAGCGAACAGGAAAGATCAGTTGCGGAGTCAGGGTGTGGAGGGAAAATTGCCTACCGAGGCATCCGAGAGAGACATGTCTTCATTGCCCAGATAAAACGAGATTTACGGATGAGGCAGAAAGGCACGACGTGTATCTGTGGTCTCGCCACGTTGAGCATCCAGAAAAAAGAGTGAGCTGCAGAATTTGCTTTGCTTGTACGGTTACAGGAAAAATTTATTCAACTACGATCCCTCTAGAAAACCGCAAACCTGCGACTCAAGTAGAAACCAATCTGAAAAAATTAACCTAGTCAAAGTTTAGTATATTAGTATATGCATTTGTAATACGTCTTTCCAGAACGGTTCTTTGATACGTTATTTGTTACGTTATATTATAGCTTGTTACGACAGTTAGGGCCGGTTCATGAGCTCGGGATTTGGCTAAGTCCTAGACCAAAACGGGTGGCTACCGTAGCTTCGACAAACGTTTGTCTCGATAGGTTAGTGGGTTAGCAGCATAGAGAGCCCTTAGTACATAGTGTCGATGCTTACGTTTGTCGATGCTACGGTGGCCACCCATTTTAGTCAAGGACTTGGCTGAATCCCGAGCTCATGAACCGGCCCTTAGTATAATTTAGTTTAGATTCTTTATGGCTGTGTGATCTTCTGGGAGCTTCTAGGAGGGTGAGAATTTTGGAGTTAAATAGTTGACTCTGATAACAACTTCAAGATGTGTATTAATATTACACTGTATAGTAGATTTGATGATGGAAAATTGTGAAAGAAATCAGATAATGATTACCAGGTGAACGGAAATTAATAAACATCTTCAATCGAATGTTTGTGTCAGATAGAAAAAGACGCATTAATTGAGAGCACACGTGACAAAGATGTTGGCGTATGGCCAAACACTTTTGCTTAGTTGAGCAGAAAGAAGGCTAGCCCTCATCTCATCTACCCCTCAACCCTATCTTTATCCACTCGCCCCGTACCCCCCCCACCACCCTCTACAGCACACATAATTCAATACAGTAGCAAGATGAAGAAGATGTGACAGAGCGAAAACCGAGGCCCGGATTAAAATAATGTCCTTGTTTAAGCCCTTTCCGCTGGCTCGCAAGAAAAATAGACAGCAAAATAAAAAATACCAGTCGCTACTCTAACCCGAACCCCTCCCCCCCCCCCGCCGAGGGTAGCAAATAACTTCGGCCGATACAGAAAGCAGATAAATCAGGCCTCTCCGTATTATGACGAGGGGGACTGTAATAAACTCCCACTCCACTATCCAGCATACGAGTCCGACAATAAATTCGAAAATTAATTATTCCTCCAACTATGATTTCAGCGGGGCGAATGCGGATTCACAAAGTTTAACACTCTGTTTCCATGTTCAACACTTTGGAAGGGGTTTCCGAATGGGTCAACAAAATTTCAAACTTATCTCTTTTAACTGGTGTATTATATTGATATGAGAGAGTGATTATTATTATAATCACAGAAACAAGTAGAAAATTCTTTCCAATTTTTCATAACTTAATTATTTGTCGGTGCTGGCATATTGGTATTGTTTAGTTCAGAATTTTATGCTGTTGATGTGAGATTGTTCAGTTCGGGTTGTCGATTGAACAATCTTGACGAATTGGAGAATTGAGTGAGTCAGAGATAGATTGCAGTCAAAATTGAGTTTCCATTTGAATCTCCATTCAGTTTCCATTCAGTTCATGTTCAGTCTTTATTCAGATTCCAGTCAGTTTCATTTCAGTTCCCCTTATTCGAATTTATTACAGTGATAATTATTTTGTTATCTGTTGATGAGACGAATGAATAAAATAAATCACTACTGTCAAAACTTCACAGATAAGTTTACTGCTTACAGTAGGCCTACATCGAGTGTACTACTAGATACTACTACTAGATTCTTTCACTACTACTAGTAGGCTATAGAGAGAAGCTCGTGACTCGGGTGTAAAATTCATTATATTTAAACATTTTGAAAGGTAGACTAATAAAATTATTTTTATTCCACGACAATCAGCTCGCTACGAAACAAGATGTAGGCTATATAAGATTTTATTTTTTAAACGAGTAGTATTCTTTCCAGTATATTATGCCGATTGATCTCTAGTTTAAATTAACATCAACATGTTGAATGCTTCTGGATGGATGGCTCCCCGTTAAAATTTCCGGTTCAAATTGGAAAAGGGTATAAAAAAACTATGAAGTAGACTCTAACAATCCTTCTCGAAATTATTCTCACATAGAAGTTTTTTCGAAATGACGATTTCCAGCATTGATAGAGTGGACTCAGCAATCTTCTCACGGGAGCTCACTTAGTAAACCACATTAATCAGAGAAAAAAGATGCAGTTTATGGCTTTCTCGTCGGCAATACATTTCAGAATGTTGAGCGTCATTTAATTAGGCCATTAAAAACAACCCTCGAACAGAAATAAAGCGCAGATTATGTGCAATTCGGCTTTTACTCTTTATCCATTGCTGCTGTACTTAGTTGTAGTCGATTTGCAGGCCATTCGAAGAATATTCCAGCATCACAAAGTAGTCTTTTCTAAATTTATAAGTGGGGGACCCCGCTTTAGACAAAAGTAGAAAGAAGCTGTTGGAGTTTATGCGGATAAACTGTAGAATGGAGCGGAATTAAGATGCAGTGCAAACAATTCCTCAGGCTACCGGGTTCCACAGTATACTGACTTGTATCCAGTTTAGTTGGAAGCTCTAATTCCATGCACCACCACAGATTTACTGCTTCCTCCTCCTCCTCCTCCTCCTCCTCCTCCTCCTCTTCCTCCTCTTCCTCCTCATCCTTCTCTTCCTCCTCTTCCTCCTCCTCCATCTCAATAGCAATTACTTAATGCATCGTCCTCTCAAAAGACGCTCCTAAACTTTTAATCCTTATCGGATCGCGCCTTCCAGAACGAGAGAAATAGCACTGCCTACTTAATTAATATTCGAGAACTCGATCTCAATAGGAACAATGCCATCCATATCTTATTCTTCAGAATGAGATTTCTTCAGAGCTATTCTTTCAAAGTGAATAAATTACTGGGATGACTGTTAGTAGTCTAATAACTTTATCGTTTCCCTTATGTAAACAGTCACTGTTTGTAGAAGATTTTACAATAACTAAGAACTAATTGCTTCAGAGCTTGTTCCATTTTTAATGAAATTTTGTTGAACTGCGAATAAAAGTTGTTTCAATTTATTGAATGCTTGTAGGATGACTTATTCGATTATATTGATCATCAAAAAAATATGGTAACGTTTGTGCTACTGATTATTTGAGTTCTGTCCTGGTTCAGAATAGTATCACTCTTTTAGCCCCTGCACCCACTAAGCAACTGCTATCTGATTTCAGTCAGCAACCCAGCGTTGCCAGTTGACTTTGGCTGATAGGTTAGATTACCCGATTACCCGAAAAACAGCCAAATGTCATCTGGCAACATTGGGTTGCTGACTGAAATCAGATAGCAGTTGCGAAGTGGGCGCAGGGGCTTACTCTTTTAAACTCCTCCAGTGCCTCTAGACATCTGTATAGACATCATGCTTATAGGATATCTATAATATTCTAGGTTGCACCATGAAACGTACAGAATATTTTTCAAGTGCAATGACTAAATAAGTGTTTTTTTTTGTCAATGGCTAAAACAGCCCTATGTGGGCTTAGGCCTACCAGCTGGTTGCCAGTTTCACATCCACTTGACTGAATCAGCAGAGGTGAATGATCATTAACCAGAAAAGATGTAACGTGTGGTTAGCACATTGACATCTCAACCATAAGCTAGTCTTCGCAACCCAGTGATGGGAACAAAGCACTGCTGAATAACATTGTGTTAAGCAGCTTCATAGTGCAATGCAACAATTTAATATGCCTCCAAATATAGAGAGTGACTGACTAGCCTTACTAACGATTAGCCAGGCTCCCAATGGAGGGAATAAGTGTCATTTAATTCAAAATCATACCATTAGTTTTTTTCATACTTTCCTCGTGAGAGTTCATGTCAATGATAGGGTAGAATGCGATAATGGAGACATTAAATCCATGAACAATGATTAAAACTGAAATAGCAAGATTTCTTGGCTATATTTATCTTCTTCTCTAGGTTTTTCTAATTCTCGTCAACCATCATGACTCTTCTAAATAGAACCACGCTCTTGATACTTAATGACTCGAAACTCCTCAAAAACATCCTCAGCTACTCATTTCACTTGTTATATGGGGGAAAACTAGAAATAATGATCTATCCCACAAAATATTTGAATGTGCGCATTTCTTGTGACAATAGGGAGTTCGATGCTTGGTCATTGCAGCTTCTTCGCTCAATAGTTATTCTAATAATGGAAGGGAGTTGTAGCACTCTACTTGAACTAATTTAAATGTGATATAAATTAGGAATGAATCGCGCAATGTGCTTATGTGTGTGCGTGAGTGTGTCTGTTGGTGTGAGAGAAGAGGCTTGGGGCTAGGCAGTAAAGGGCTCTTTATATGCAAATAGCATCGTTTGAGTGAGAAATACTGGGAAGCCAGAACCCATCGATTCCTCTGACGCCAGAGGCTTGATTCCGCCTTCAATCTCAGTTCACTGCTTCTGATCTTCAGTCTTAAACCCAAAATTTAGGTCATATCATCCACCCAAAGATTATCTCCATAATCATGTAATTCATTGTAATCTTGAACCATAATAATATTGTTTATTCCATATGAACTTACCGAAAATTATGTAGGTACACTATCTTATAAAACGCTTTATAAAAGCAATTAAAACCTTTTGTTACGTGAGTTTTATTCAAGATTATTTCTATATTTATATATGTCGTAAATTATAATCTTAAACCATCTTAATAGTATATTATTATTGGCCGTTAAACAAATACATCAATGCAATAGGCTTCGTCGATAAATTTAGGCATACAAGTTCTAACATAAAACATGAAAATCAAACAATTCTGAGTTACAAAGCTAGTGTACTAATATCACAGTACAAGAATTCGTTTAGGTTATAAAATAGGGTTTTTCTTAACCAATGCTTTTTTGCTTAAAGCTAGAAACTTAAAGCTTTCACTATTTTGAGTGAAGTTGTTTAAGTTTTTGTTTGACCTGAATTAAATTGTAGTAAATATACAATGAAGGTACCGTCATGATTCCAAATTTAACAAAACTCTCCCTGCAGGAATCTCTCTGCTGTAGGTTAGCAATAATTCTAATAACCTTTTTTTGTTGAATTAGTACCTTTTTTGCTCCACTGCTGTCACCCCACAGCATAATTCCATAGCTAATTAGAGAGTGGAACAGTCTAAAATAGGTTGTTAGGAGTGTTTGCGTACTTACACAATATTTAAGTCTTCTTATACAAGATACACAACTCTGGAAACTTTCCTGCATACAAATTCAACTTGTTCTTTCCAGGTCAACTTACTATCTATGTACAAGCCCAATAGTTTTACAGCTCTATTCTCACTAACATTATTGAGTAGTGAAAAATATATATATTCAGTTTCATCATTATTTATTGCTAAACTATTTGATTCAAACCATACCGTTGACTCAATTGAATACTCTCTATTAACATTGCATCAACTTCTTCGTTTCTTTTTTGTAAGCACATTAGGGTTGAGTCATCGGCATATAGGATAGGTAGACAGATATCAGAAATGAGATATCAGTTGCACTATGAAGTCGGAGAATTCTGGTAGCCCAATTGTGATCCCAATTTAACAACGGAGATTTTTAATGAGATAAAATTTATCGGAACGCCTTTAAAAAAACTGATAACTGAATTTGTCAAGAATTTAAAAAACGTGACAACTTCAAATCACTTTTCCACCTCAAGAATCATTGCTTCTCCAGTTATCTCTCGTATATCTATCTCATAAAGGAATCAGATCTTAGCGGAAATCTCCTCTCAAAACAGATCGAATGAAACTAAACATACTTGATTCTCCAGAAATTTCAATTTCCCTCTACTTAAAAATTTCTGTGGAATATGTTTTCTAAATGTCTTCAATTCTGGTGATTCAATTTGAATATGGTTAGGATAAAATATGGCTTGGAATTCTTTCAAATAAATTGTAAGATCGAAAATTTGGAACTAGAATTATCAGTATTATTTACCTAACTGCTCATAAGTTGTAAGTAAGATGTTAGTTTCTATCAATTTTGGTGGATGCGTGATTTGTGTCTAATACTGAACTCATATTTTGACAAACTCTCTGACTCAATTCACATTCTATTTATTCATCAAGTAAAAACATATTTACAATATAGCAGTGTTACAGTATTTATGAATATACTTTAGCTTTGCTTTCGCTTATTATTCATAGGTTCAAGAATACTATAATTAATTATTTATTTGAAGTAACAGCTATCTGCGGATTGGAATTATTCTAATCATATAAATGAGATATTATTCTCCTACTTAGTTTCATTCAATTATTGTAATCAAGAATAATCTTAATGATTCCTATTAGGATCTAACTAGTTCAAGACAAATTGATACAATGGTTTGGAGCAGCAAGCTAATTCGCCAATCAAATAAACAATTGTGCTGCTGTTTTAGAACCTGTTTCAGCGGTGGTAGAGTAGGATACTTTCGACTTTGTATAGCGATGCCTATTTAATGGCTTCATAAAAAATAACTAGCTATCTCTCGACACATTTGCACGTGAAAATATCCTGATTTGCATTTAATAGGTGGTTTGCATGACTGGAACTCTTGAAATAATATCCAGTCATTATTACAATTTGTACGGTAGCTCGTAGGCAATGTGATATCTCTTACTGAAAGACGATTCTTTATTTATTTTACATTCAGAGATACGTGTGCGTACTGCTTATGGAACGAATAAAGTAATATTTTTCAAGGGTAAAGGTCTTGAGCCCTTTTGAACGCAACAAAAAGTAGTGTGTTTTGTAACTTCATCCTCAACTTCCAATCTGGTTTTCAATAAGAACTGATGAAACTTGAATGAATACTGTGTTGTGATGCGACAGCGTAGCGCCCTCTAATTTGGCAACCGTGTAGTATAAATATTCAATCCTTATTGTTGGGCAACAATTGAGAAACATTATTATAGAACATGGTCTTGGTCTTGTTTTAATATTGTTTATAGTGTTAGTGGACCAAACATTGTTAAAAAGTGGAAAAATTAATTCAGTTATTATCAGCTTATTATTGTTATAGGAAGAATACAATCGGCAATTTTGGCATTTTTGTGATCCCGTCAATTCTGGGGTATCAAAAATACACCGGGATCCTGGGATTGATTTCCCTAATTAATTATATTAATTTCAACATTCTAATATCTAAGATAATTCTTCCACTTGGAGTGAACTAGAAGTATTAAGATTGCAGAAAGAAGGATGATTGACTAATATTGAATATCCTAATCACTCAAGAATGAAGAATTATGAACTTAATCTACAAAACATACTAGATTTCTTGATCGCAGGAATTAAAGCATGAGTTTTTAAATTATGGGATTGAAGGCTGCGATCTCAATTCCTGTGCTAAACTTAATCAATGTTCTCCGCAGTAATAAGTTTTCCGTTGAGGGGTTCGAGTAGTGGAGAACTCACTACAGCATCTGTTGATGAATGCGAGTCACTCGAGTGTGAGTTTGTCAATCTAGGAGGGGCAGTTGGACTCCATTTTGAAGGAGGATTGATGTTTGATTGTGCTGTGGGGATGATGGAGGGGGATTAAGGGCACTGCGCACACACCTGGAGCCTCCCTCTTTTGGGGTACCGTACCCTCCACCCAGAATGGGGGGCTCCGTACCCCTCGAGCTTGCGCGTTCATACAACAACGCTAATCAAAGAATACTCTTTTATCGACCGTCCCCTTATAGACACCCACACACTCACACATCGCAACTAACTCTGTAAAACATTCACACATAAAAATGCTCTACTACCTTGGATGAAAATGAAACTTATTCCTGAGAGCAAGAATAGCATTGCGCAAACGTTTTTATCCTTCCGCAAGTAGAGCATATTTGATGATAGAGATTATTTATTATGCATCATGGTAGAGATTTTGAATTATTTATTTATCGTTGGTTTGATTACCTAGTGGTCCGGGGATCGATCCCCGGTCTGACCAGAAAGTTTATTTCGGGCCACTTCCATGAGTGCTAGTTCTCTAGTCTTCAGATTAAAATTCCCAATATTTCGAAGTACACGTCAATCCTTCAGTCCCAGCTGCCTAAATATCAGTTCATCTCTCATTACCACTCAATACGGGGTACAATCCCCGGTCTTATCAGAAGATTTATATCGGGCCTCTTCCGTTTGCAAGCTAGTTTTTTATAGTGCCTTTCATCCTTGAAGACCCCTGGCCAGCTTAGTGTGTAATCCAATCAGAATGCCCGGCAATGTTGTCATATTGTGTGCTGTTTAATTATCTGGGCGCGCATTCGTATTAGACAGAAACACTAGTCTGCTATTATGACTCGGTATTTTAACTTGGATGATTTACATGTAGAAGAGATGATCTAAACTGTTATTCACATCTATTCATCACTATCATGTGATAGTGTGTGTTAGTATTGGCAACGCTGTAGGCGTATGATTTGCTAGATCAGATAGTAGTGGTGGACTGTCTCTGTGCTCAGGGGTCTACAAGGATTGTCACAATAGTGAACCACATTATTGTTACAGGATGAAGAGTACTATAGTTTTTAGATTCAAATCACCAACATTTCGAATAACATGTTGAGCCGTCGGTCATCTCCCATCATCACCCAGTTCGATGTTCGATCCTCCGTCTAACCAGAAGATTTTTCTTGGGCCACAACCTTGTGCAAGCAAGTTTTTCAGTTTTTGAATTAAAATTACCAGTATTTCGGAGGATACATCAAGCCGTTGCGTTGATCCCGTGTGCCTCAAAAGCAGTCGTGAAATTCATCACCCTCTTCCCATTTGTTTGTTTGTCAATGGCTCAACAGCCCTATGTGGGCTTAGGCCTACCAGCTGGTTGCCAGTTACCCTCTTCCCATTACCCTCGCACAAGTCCAAGGCTCATGTGAGCATCACTTTCAGAAAAAAGATATTCTAAAGAGTCATTATTGAGTTAGAATAGACGAAATCTTTGTGTTCTTATTTTAATTATCGAAAAAGGAGATTGTGATACAGCGCTGATCAACGTTACGCCTTCTACATTATGAGCAGTGCAGCTTTTAATCACGGTAAAGAATTTTGGCCAAGCACGAAGAAAGCTGTCCCGTGTTGGGAGTGGGTCTTGGGCGACCTAGACGCAAGGCCACCTCCCTGACCTACCGCACCCAGTCACTAAACCTGTTCCTCGGCAGCTTTCTTCTGGTTTGAACCGCTGGCCATCTAACTGCAGCGCCGTGTCATTCCATCAGGACCTGCCTACCACAACTTCATGCATGTTGACGTGCTTTATATTATCAGTTGGATCTATCTATTCTGATTCGAGAATGTCATAGGTTCTTGTACGGGGTTCGTTAGTGGTTGAGCTCCATATCCTATTATAGATTCAAACAATATCAAATCAATCAAAATACTCATAATATACAAAAATCACAAAATCAAATAACGTATTTCTTTATTCATCACGGTATTCATACATAGTATCAATTCAGTTTACAATGAAGCAAATTCAAATTAATTCTATTGACATTAAAATATGCTGCATTTAATTTGACGGTTGGCGATTTGTGATCAGCAGATGTTACGCAGCTTTGACACAATACTTAACCTACAAATTCTGAATCTCGCAGATTATTGCATAGACTTTAAAAAAGTCTTCTTTGAAAGGTCTTCTTTGAAAAAATCTTTTAAAGTTTTAAAAGGTCTTCAAGAGTTTAAAAAGTATTTGGGTTATTATGTCAAAGCTGCGTAACATCAGCTGTTTAATGATCACCAACCGCCAAATTGAGTGCATCGTCATCATGTAGAAATACATCGAATAAACCAAATACACTTCTTATTCCCGGGTTTTCAGTCGTTCAATATACTTATTGAATCAATAACTTTTTTTTGCATTTGAAAACACATGGTTATTGATTCAATAGTGCTATTGGATCCATAAACTGTCTATTGAGCGACTGAAAAACCGGGCATTTGACTTTAAAAGCATCATCTTATAGAACAAAAAATTATATTTTAATTTATTATTTACAATGTCGAATCTCCGGCAAAGATCAAGACCAACAAGATATTTTGCTGGAAAATATGTCGATTGATACAGAATGATAGTCCTTTTCTCAAGTTCAGGCAATGGCGCCTACAATGGTCAAATCTCAGTCACAATTACGCCTTCTGAAATAAGAGAATATTTTTTTTCAATGAGTAGGAGCTCACTAATTAAAATGTCAAATCAACTGCTCTAGGAACATTTCCTGAGCAAGCTTGGAAAGGTTTTTGTTGGATAGATTTTTTTCTCATAACAAGAAAGTCTTCAAATCATGCGGTATTCATCCCTTAGCTTCTCATACGAAATAATACTCTCAGGTAGAGGTTTTATATAATGTCTCTTCGCAATGTTGTCATCTTCATTAAAAGCTGGCTGTTAAGGATTTAATCTCATTAAAGAGAATGTTACTTGTATAGCTAAACTTACCTTTTTTTGATGTTCACATAAGCTTTTGGCTTGTGCTGTGTGAGTAATGGGAAGGGTGATGATGAGAGATAAATGGAACTACAGTATTAAACCACCGGTTTAAAAGTTCCCGTTCCGAACCTCCGAAAAGCGATTTTGATTCTCATGAATGAATGACATTCAGCGGAAAAGGCCTCAAACTGAGGTGGTCACCCTTACACTTACAACTAGTGTAACAGGTGCCACTTTCTATCTAATCTTGCGATCGGATACCATCACGACCACGAAACCAATCTATTTCCAAACATATTTTTCAATCTCAAACATTATTTTAGAACATAAGAGAATGATGCATGAATTGAGGTACTTCTAACGTTTTGGTCAGTAGTGACTTACAATTCTTAGTTCATGAAATGTATTTACATAAACGAAACTATGACACATAACCAGACACAGGTGGAAAATTCACCTACCACCCGAAGCAGGTAGGAAGTAGAGCAAATTTTCAGCTTTGTTTAAGGGAAGTTTCAGCAGTGAGCTCATAATCATAGTGACATTGTTACTCAACTAGTGAATTGATTTACAGAAACTAGTGAACTAGTGAACAACCGCAAATACTTCGAGAAAAATCAAGCAAGAATTTTCGTGAGGGAGTTTACAATTACTATACAATAATTCTAATAAAATTTGTAGAGTTTATGTTCATATTGTGAAACCTATCCATAATTAGAATGAAGAAAACGATGTTGTCAAATTTCACTTTATTAGATTAACTTAGAATACAGTATTCTAAGTTTTCTAATAGAGTGAAATTTGACAACATTGTTTTCTTTATTCTAACAATAATATTCTTAATGAGAAAATAGCTCAGTTAATTCTTCGTCAAACGGGAATCTGGTATCTTTTGACTCAGCTTAGATAAGAGACGTGCACCTACTACTCCTGTTGGACGAGTTACCACACCAGTAGCAACTCAAGCCAGCTCCGCCAAAATTAAATAGATTTTATGCACTTCAAAATCGCTTCCCAGTAATTCGAAACCCGAACACAGCTGTAGGTCCATTCTTCTCATCCTTCCAATTATCCGAGCTAAAGCTAAAGCTCATCTAGGTATCATACTCAGCAAAAAGGGTTAAGTGTAAGAGAGGGCCGACTGCGCCCTAACTTCGCCCTCCCAGGTTCAAATAAAGGCAGTCATTCAATTCAATTCAATTCAAAAACGAATAATTATAAAAAAATTAATAATTAGAAACAGGAGAAGTAAATAATTTCCAAATGGGTGGAAATACCCATGCTTGGGTGTTGAGAAGAACGATGATCTCAATATCATTGGTGATATTCATTAGTGATAAAGTATCATCAAAGATTCAACTGCAATCATGGCTTTCACCATAGTATCATAGAACGTTATATTTTTATCGAGGATGATAAGTGTTGAACTTAGGCCTATACTTTTAATTGAATTATTGATTGTGATGTTGATGATAATTATGATGATGGTATTCATGATGAATATGAATTGATAGATGAGCAGTGTCAAGTAAACCTATAATAATGTAGCCGTCAAAATACTATATTCATCATGAGGTAATAGAAGTGCTTGATCAAAGAGCATAATAAAAATGAAAGGACACGTCCTTCTACACGAACACAATTATTATCACAAGCACTCGTATTTTCGTAGCATATTTCCTACAAAACGCTTTATTAGTTTGAACAATCCATTTTTAGATTTCTAGGTACAGTATTTTCCGTCGTTTAAAAATTACCGGTAATGATAAGTTATGGTTTTCAATTTCAGTTTAATGTGTTAGAACTGTTCCATTCAATTATGTTGAACATAAATGATGAGAGCTTGAACTATGAGAATTTATAACTTAGTTAATTTAATTGGTAGAACCATATCACTCGAATTTCCATCATATATAATTTCCATCAGGATTCAACTGAAACTAGATATAGGCTTGTTCATAGAGAATTGTATTTAAAGAGCTTTATAAATTAATTTAATAACAGGCAGCCTACCCTGCCCCTTGCATAAATTCCCTTTCTGCATAGAAGTCAATTGATTAATTAATAATTGATAGATATCCAGACAGGAAATTTGAAGGGACAGTGTAGGCAACCTGTTAAACAGCAATAAAATTCATCATTTAAAACAATGTTTCTCTTCCAGCCTATTGTGATTCTTCCTTTCAAACATTATGGTAACAAAATAATGAATAATTCATGTATTATTTTTCTTAAATTAGGGAATTTTTATTTCGTTAACAACGCTTAACTTCATCTCCCTGATCCGTAAAAATCATCATGTAGTACTTTACATAGCTAGTTTTATTATCACCTTACTTGGATATTGGATCATAGTTTCAATAAAACTGATGTTTCATTAAATTGTTCCAACAACATGTCAAACAGCAATAAAATTTATTATTTAAAAACAATGTTTCTCATTTAAAACAATGTTTCTCTTTCAGCCTATTGTGATTCTTCCTCTCAAACATTATGGTAATCCGTCCTAAAACGGATGTGTTTCATTGACATTCTTCTCTTCTTATCATAAGACTAACCGTTATCAATCATCAGAAATCAATCTATTGTCTTCTGTAATCATTCGACAAAAGATTACTGTTTAAATCTGCTTGTATTTTCTGCATTCTTCTCTTTTTATCATAAGACTAATCGTTATCAATCATCAAAAATCAATCTATTGTCTTCTATAATCATTCGACAAAAGATTACTGTTTAAATCTGCTTGTTCATAACTTATCACTCTTTCAACGTTATGTCTGAAATACACGAAACTACCGCCAATTTCAGTAGATTACAAAAGACCAATCATACAGAATGAATTTTTGGAAAGCTGCTCTAGTAGATAAGGTGTTCAGTGTTCAATTCGGTGGAAATACAGCAGGTGATATTTGATTTGCCTCCACTGTGATATTGACCTAATTCGGTTCGGTGAGGTGGAGAAAGCTGGTGTTTTTCAGGTGGATGGCGTGCTCTGACTGATCGATGAATTGTCGGTGTTGTTTTTGAAAGGGGGTAATTCGGGGGGGGACTTGTGGTGGGGGGAGGGGGGAGTACCTGGTGGGACTTCCGGGATGCGCGGACATAGTAGGTGGGCACGGAGATCCCGCCCAGTGGCAGGCCCCTCCTTGCTGGTGGCTGGCGTGAGTGCTCAGTTGGACGCGCGCTCTCCTAGCTGACGCATCGACATGTTCATACCGGACACGCTCCGCAGCTGTATGGTGGAGCCAGACGTTTCTACTTACTTGCAAGCTCCGTCCTCAGGCCAGGTTCAAGGCATTTAACTATTTGAGCGTTTTGTTTTAGTTAGTTTGTTGGTTGTATTTGTTTGCTGCGTTGCGTTGCGCTCGTTTTGGCTCGTGCGCGGAAGGCGGGGCGTGCCTAGCCTCAGAGCAGAGGCGTGGCCGTTGATCGATTTCGGCGGTCTCCGCTTGAGAGATCCGAGATCGCAGCGATAGTGTTCGGATAATTGGATAGTGTGTGCTGTGATAGTGCCAGTGACAAATGATAAGAAGAGCGCTGTGGAGGTCAGCGGCGTTTGTTTAGTATGTACCAGAGCGGGACGTATCCCCCATCCGTCGGCTACCAACCCTCCAGCTGGCCCGGTCATTGTTACCCTCACAAGGTATGCACGGGCACGCTGGGATACACGGCTGCACGGCATACTACTCTATTCTGCATAATATACTCGACTGCCACTCCTGTCCGACCGATATTTCTTTTTGCGACGGTCGGACGCTGAGTCGCACACGACCCCAAACTATTTTTAGCTCTTGACCTTTTCTCTAGAGAACGTTACACGTCTCTCCAACAATTAGGCCTAACTGCATACATAGAGCCAAACCGAGATCGAGCGTGTAATGCATGTCGTCTCACATTAACTGCTTTTCTTATCTTTTCACTTTTACATACAACACTATTATTTTCTAAATTAATGCATGCATAGCTGATGGAGGTGCAACTGGGGTGTGGGCGGTAAATGGTGGCGGGACTTGTTACCGAGCGTTAAAATTCCCAGAGCCGGCTCTCCAACTCTCCCAACTCCGTCTCGAAAACACCGTTCCACAACAACGACAATCATCTTTCGACAAACGTGTTGCTAAAAACTTGTCACCTCTTATCAGTATGTTATCCGTCACTCTACCTGACATATAATCAAGATTTAAAAACGATTAGTATCAGTTTAGTAAGATAGATTATACCAAATTATCTGAAATGATAGACTATCGTCGCTAAAAGAATTCGATTTTCAAATTATCTTAGCTGAAATGTATCTGACAACTCATAATTTCAAACTGGCTTATTGTTTGAGATCAATTTGTGATCATACAAATGTTTCGATTGTCTTAAATGTACAGTATTCTGATGAATCGCATTTCAACATTGAGTTCTAGAAATAGTTGAAAAATGACGCTCAAATACATTCACAACTTCAGCTTTCCATAACATCTTTAGGTGTCTTGTCTTTAAATCATTTCTCAACTTATGAACTACATTAGAGTTGTAATACATCTGAATATAAGTCAGCGAATATAACAAGTTATTGTGATTATGAAGCTGGTGGCTGATACCCGGCCGTTCACCTACTCAATTAGCTATAAACTAGTATGATTGTAGTAGTTGAACATAGAATAGTGTGAAGTGATATTACCTCATTTAGATTAGAGTAATGGATGAAGCATTATAAAATCCCGTTCTACTGGTAATGCATTAAAAACAAACAGATAATACATTCGATATTAAACTTGAGTTTCTTGAGAACTCCCGATCTTGGACACAACAAAATTATCTACTATAGATGGAAGTCATAAGATTGATTCTGAGAATGAATAAAATAATAGTCATAAATCATAAATATCTATGATATTTTATTCTATTTAGTTCGGTAGAGATATTTCCAAACTAACTTTATCTTACATGCTTTTATCCGTCTTGAAATCTGGTCAATGTGATCAATTTTTCAAGTCAACAATAGTTAACATTTAGTGAACTATTAAGCTCAATAGTTCAAGAAATGCTGAACTTGTTTGAAGAAATGCAAGATTTCTCCAATAAATTGTTTCATATTGGTAACGACTATGATTCAATTTCAGGTATTTAGTTTCTACATGAATAGCATGTTATCACAAATTACAGTCACTTATCATTCAGTTCAAAATGGCTTGAAAGAATATGAATCTTATTACAGAATACAATATTCCTCTTCAAACTACACCAAAAAGTGAAATATCTCTTCAGTATCTCTCTTTTCCGGTGAGGTCTCATGAGCTTAATTAACGTCGTTAGAATCTCCAGGAATTCTAATAAGTCATCATACAGAAACATGAATCATAGTATAAAAAAGTATCTATCTATTATTATGCTATTTTATCTGATTATCCCCCTTCATTTTCAATCAATAGTAAAAATAAATACAATCACACCGAAGTTCTAATGCTCTGCAGCCATCGGATCAAGACCACTCACCTCTCTTCTCAATAACATAGGGTTCAACTAAAATATATGAAACCAATGATAAATTGACAAAGGATTAATATCCTGCAATTAGCTATACGCCATACGCTAAATAAAATAATATGAAACCAATAGTGAACTTGATGATTTCAAAATAATAAATAATTATAAATTTTAATTAATTTCCGATGCAAATCAATTCAGAAATCATGTATACACTGCTTGAGAATATTATTTATCTAGTGAGAACATCACCTAGAGACAATTTTGGTCTATTGAGAAATAACATTCTCGCTTGGTTTTGACTTTCTTAAATTTCCAAGAGGTTTTATTGACCCATCCGTAGTATACATATAGATATAGACTATTAGACAATACATATAGCATTATACAATACATATAGACTATTAGACAAGCACCTAGCAGAAATCCAGCAAACTAACCTCTTACAAGAAAATTGGATTTCAAAAATCAGTTCAGGTAAACTACAAAGACCACGAAGACTACAATCAAGTTTCTCCTATTTCTAAACTCTAGAGCACTCTTAACTCTAACTTTCTCCTTATCTAAGTTCTCTATTCGAAGTTTCTCCCATTCCTTTTAAGTTTTTTCCTGTTTTCAAACTCGCAAATTCCCTATAATAAGTTTAGGCGGATTGCTAACTTCAATAAGATAATTTGATCAATTGAGTGGAGTTGGTAGAATTTCGTTCATGTAATTCTGGAGACCCTGAATTCTTGGAGTAATTCTACTGACTGAGAACAACATTTTCTTTTGGTCAAATTCTTGTAATTTTACAGATAATTTAACAATGTCTTCACCTTCAATGATAGTTATAATACCCTACGTTATAATACACCAACCGATAGTTATAATACACCAACTTTAATAGTGCTACTTGAAAAACACAATCTTATTCATGTTTCCCGCGATCGGATTGGAGATGTACTTCAATGAACGTACTTTTACGTCAAAGAGCTATTACTCTTTGAGAGAAAAAGTAAATTCCCGAAGAGATATTTGCCCTATGGTATATTCGCTAATGAAGAGAATGAAGAATATAAATATCCACTATTTTGAAATTTATACCTCCAACTTTGAACTTTGACTTCGCAACAGTGATTATAACTTATTCGCTAATAAATCATTCAGAACCGGTAATAATGATATTTTTGCGCAGCTGATTTATTCCACTTTCAGCTACAACTACTTAATTTACAAGATAAGAATGCCACTAGATAAGGAAACCTATCCGGGTAACGAAGCGTAAACTGACATTTCGAATTTACTTGACAAGGATCGATGTATTACAACATGGTCTGTTCTCGATACTCCTTTTCACAATCGATACAATAACCAACTAACATCGATAACGGGTTTCTATTTCATCAATCTAATTGAATTTCTCAATCCAATTTATCCATTTCACACATCAATAGATGATTCAGTTTTAGATAATAGGTACAATTTTTTTTTCATTAATACTATAGCACCTAGTCAAGGACCAATAAGCTATTCTTTTTTTTTTAACTTAGATTGATAATAATGATTGTTAAAGAAGGTGAGACCCATTGGTTCAAATAGGTACAAATGAAAATGACAAAATACAATCCCCGTAGTTCACTTACGTCCTTATGTGATATTTCTTACGTTTTTCCATATTGCTAACAGCATATTGTTTTCATTGTGGTGCATACCTTATCTCGTATGTTGCGGTTCATATATATGTATTTATTCATTCTATAAACAATAGGGGTTGATGGTATTCTCCTATTGATAGGTTCCTGTAAATCCACAACCGTATTAATAGTGAGGAAATAATGAGGATTGTGAGGCATTTTTGAACTGATAGAAAGAGATAGGAGCGCGGACAGATTGATGATTTTGGCCAGTTTTGACTCTGTTTCCCATGAGTAGTGCTTTTCACGCATGATTTACCAGGAATTATTTGAATAAAACTCATCGTGAAGATTACTGAGGTTTTTCAATCACACAACAACGCTAAACGATTTGAAGGACTGGCTGAATCTTTCCCGTAAAGTATCAGCAAAAGTGCAGGAAAAATTCGTGTAGCCTATCGAAGAGTCTCGCACGAGCATAGCAAGTTCCTTCAGGAGAAACACTCGTGTTGTAAGAGTTCAATCCGACCGCACTCTCATGCAGCAAGAGTTTTCAGAGCAACATATCTTCGGAAAGCACTGTTAGAGCTCAAAAGAAACGGATGGACGTTCAAATGGAGCTGTTCCAATCTTGATTCGAATTCATCATTGACGATTCGTTTTTATCGAGGAAGAGGTTAAATTTTAGTAAATAGAATAGTAAATTGTTTTTGGATGGTCGCTTGGATCTGCGTCAGTTAAGAGACATTCATACGCGCAGCGGTGATTGGAGAATGATGCAAATTCCAAATTTTCAGTTCAAGTTTTGCATGAATTGAGTTACTCTTGTCTTGGATATATGTGGTTAGATATTTCTATTGAATTCTATACCTTTCATCCAAAATGTTTTGATGATGGTATTCGCTGTGAGCATCTACGGTGTTGCGCTCTGGCGGATAATCGTATGAATCTTTCCGAGAAGATTAACATGGGAAAGGAGAGGCTTATGTACGTAAAAATTAGCTTATAATTGAAATAGAATTCCCTGTCGCTATTTTTCCTACTTATCGATTGTGGAATTATATTAAAAATGATAAAATGAACATATCGCATGTTCTTAATCATTATTATAATCTTCAATTCAAGTTTTAAACTCAACTTTGAAGGTTACGTTTCAAGCTGGCTGAGCAGACAAAGTAGTTTATCCACAGCTGAGTTCATTCCCATTGGTTATTATTTTGAAATGGATTATGGGCGCGAGACTTCAAATCAATCATATGCTTTTGAACTCGATTTTTCACTCGATTAATTCAAAACTGAGATCCGATTTCTTTGTTGAATCACTTTACGTTTGGAAATATGGAAGGAATAGAAGCCGCAATCACTATTGTAAACGGTATTTATACAATTAGGAATACGATATTGTGATTGCAATTATGTGACTGCAAAAATGTCACATGGAATGTGATACCCCGCTATAAAATTATGTGTCTGGGTTAAATCACTGGAAGTTTAATTCTCTACTAAACGATCAAGTTTTAACTGTAGTTCTCTTTCATTCTTTCACAACTTTGTCTCTTCAGCTCCGCGATGCTTAGCAATTCTGAAATAACAAACAACAGTGATCTATTTATTTGTGAATTATTGGTTTTCGGAATTTTACTATCCGACTGTTTTCAAATACAAGCAGATTTTCTTACAATAAACTTGCAACTGTGTTTGCGTCACCGCACGTGAAGTAATAACTTGTTCGGAAATACCATTCAGCACTCGACTTTGTTATTGGGATTTAGTAAAAACTCAAAACTTCCCCATTTGATTTACGACGTTTGTTGATAGGCTGATAGTTTCCCACCACAAAAAACACTACTTCATCATTCATTATGTCCTACTAGAACCTGAACCGTAGCAAATCTTCAATAGAGATTTGTTAAGGGTGTTTTCCTCCCTAGAGAATTATTACTAATTTCTCTGAGTTGAAAAATTTTGTCATTTATCTATTTATTAAATTTTGTCACCAGATCCATTTGTTAAGTTGATAAGTTACTCACTTCGCATCTCTCCTCTGAAATCAAGACCAAAAACTAGTGTAAAATCCACCGATTTGTTATCTTGAATGAATTAAAAGAATTGAGATTCATAGAAATTCTATTGATTCAATAGTATCATCCTATTGAATACTTGTGATCTTCAACTCAATTTGAGAGCAAATACGGAAACATGCTTCCATCTCACATTTTTGCTCCGACCATTCCAAAAATAATTAACAAAGTATTATTGAATATTGGCGAGAGTTGAACATTCCTTTCTTAGTACATCAAAGGACGTAAAAAAGGAACAACAGTTTCCTACCCTATCCAGTATAATATTACAATTTACCCTATATTCATATTACCCTATATTTATTTATTACGATTTAAAACGGAAACAACAGGTTAACCTCAAATATGTTTCCTCAACTCAACGAGACAATAAATAAACACTTTAAAAAACAAAATTAATCTCATAGTCAAAAATATCAGGAGATGAAAGAGTGACGAAGATGATGTTGATGACAATGAGGATGATGAAGATGATGAGGACAAAAAAATGTGATTATCATTATGAAAGCAAAGTTGAGATGGTGATGATGAAGAATAAGAGTAATAAAAAGATTGCAAAAAAAGAACGATGAGAACAATTATTATGACTGAAAATTTTTCATTAAAAATCCGGGAGATCAGCAATCTATAGCAGAGATGCAAGCGAGGAGAGAAGATAATAACCTTAAACAAGAAATAAATTTAGAAATTTTGATGAGACATTATAAATAAAATAAATTGAATCAATTCAGTATATTGGAAGCTGTTCAATACTCTGATAGAATTATTCTAATTCAAGATTTTTCAGAGTTGGAGATTTCTTTGTAATTCATATTGGAAAATCTCCGCTCGATATGTTCACTTCATTCTTACAACAGTGTACAGCTTGTCGATAACATTTAAGAATTATGATTCCAAGCAATGATTTTCAGCTATAATAAGAATAAATTCGAGAGAAAAAATACGACAAAAGTGGGGAAGCGAAATACGAATTAATGCGAGAATTATTCAGTAACAAATTATGCCAATCTCACGCCGAGTCTGGCAGGTCTGTCAAAACATGGCAAAGAGCCATCATTCCAACGATTTCATCAAGTGTTAAATCTTTTAGCAGCGATAATAATAATTATTCATTCAAAAAAGTTGGATGCAACAATGTACTAGTAGATGGTGTGAACGCTTCCGATGCAAGTGTGTTCATTACAATGCGATTCATATACGTAATCATAATGAGAACAGAAAAATTTTTTTCTCTTGTAATAGAAACTTTGAAAATAAGCTATAATTTATGAGTCAATGTTGTAAATATTCCAAGTTCAGTTATTCTTAATTCTCAGGTACTAAACGTAAACTAATATCTATAGAATTCGATCACCTATTTGACTCTGATAAGAATTTGAATCTATTCTATTCAACTTCTTACAGTATTTCGCTATAACTTCCAGTCTTGAATCATTTTCATGTTATTTCCTCTCTTGATATTCGTATCAGTTAATGATGTATAACTGATAATTAGTAGAGGTCTCATTTATACAAATGAATTGATTACATTAATTAAAAGGGTATAAGTATTGATCCGTAGGTGTATAAGAATGCAATTGAATCAATAGATTGAGTTTGAGAACTGATTTTGGGTTGAGATTGAGTTAGATTGATTCTTTCTCCGTCGGATAGTCCCGTGATGTTATAGTACAAAAATGATGCAAATGATGTCCTACTCTGATTAAAACTGCTTTAGGATTGAGATCCGCTTGGCCTTGGTGGTGGACCGCTCTAGGCCGGTCCTAAAGGAGTTTAAATCAAAGGATTACATTTTAAAGGAGATTTAAGGATATTGATCGTTATTTTAACGAAATTTTGAACGGAGGACCGAGATTGTAACTAAGGGAAGATTTAAACTTAAAAGAAAGAATATTTAACAAATATTCAATCACCTTTTGATAGAGACGTAGCATCCGGCTACTACGGGGCTAGAGTTGCAGCTGCTTGGTGCTGGTCTGAGTAGCTATACAGTTTAGTAGGGTAAAGGAAGGGGAAGAAAAGGAGAGGAGAGGAGAAACGTCGCTTCTATCACTTCGAAGTACATCGATAAGAAATTACTGTCGGAGTTTTTACCACATATCACATAAATTATCACAATCCATGAATTCAATGAATAGCCTGAAAAATGTATAGCGACCGTAGCCAAGCGGCTTTATCGCTAATTTGATAACTCAGAGGAAGGTTTTGATTCCCGGTCTGACTAATAAGAGATTTTTCCACGGAACACTTCCGTGGTTCGGATAACACGTTACTTCGGTCTCAGCTGCCTGAAAAGCAGTTGTTCAGTTCATCTCTCATCATCACCCTTCCATTACTCACGCACAAGTCTAAGGCTCTTATGGGCATTATCCTCAAATAAAAAATACCCACGTTGTCTGTTAAATATTTACTACGGTATACCTTATCTGATAATTTATAGTTTTTAGTCATTCTATTCAACTAGAATTTATCTTTACAGGAAATAATAAAACACTAAAAAATATTATTGTGATTGTGATGCAAATTCGCTCAATTTCATATATTTGCAATATTCTCATATTACCATTTCCAACGTAAAATACTTGTAAAACGTTGATACTTTTCTCGTCAGTGGCATTAATCATACTTCTACAAACACTGTGGTCTTGGTAGATCAAAACAGAGATTGCTATGCATATTACCTTCCTACGTTCATATTCTGTTTATGATTATAGCCGTATACATTACGTGCGTAAGTTTAAAACTCATGTGTTGTGTTCCTCACTCATTTACAACTTTCATGAACACATAGCTCGTCATGATTATGTTTTTCTTTAATTTATTATACTGCATCTTAAAATAATCTTTCTATTTCCCAATAACGTCATTCGCTATCAATCATTTCTTGTTTTGCTTTTCAAATGAAGCAATGGATCACAGATGATTCAGAGGTAACTTCGAACACTGTTCAATTTGCCTTCGTGAAAGGCAACACAATAAGTCACTGTCATTACAATACGTATCATAGTTTTCTTGCAGTGTGAATATAGTTGTCTATTTTCAATGCAAATTATGCATTACAACGCTAATAATTAACATATCTAGTTTATATGATCGTACACTCGCACACCTATTTAGTACGATTCAACACTATCTCAATATTGGTCTGGAATTCTACTCTTTTTTCAACCTGAAATTTCTGTTGCATACAATGATTTCAATCCCTCTGTCATACAATGAAGAACCTTCTAGAATTTATCCGCTAGAACCTACTAGAACTTACTTCTTCACTACATCCATGAAATCAAATGAAGGCTAATCTCAATTTGTACAAAGATGATTAAATTGCTATCAACATTATTCAGGATAAGGCAGATTGATACTGTATCCGATGATTTGGAAATTCAATGAAACTTGTTTGAACCTGAAAATCATTGCGGTCTTTGAAATAATCATCCTAATTTCCACTTGATCCTAATTTTTCGCTTTATATTTCCGTTCACTCATTCTCAGCTTATGTTATTGATCAACTTCAACTTCTCCATGATATAAAATTAAGTTCAAGACTCTCAAAACCTCGCAATTATTGTAATACAATTAATTAGTTACAATTAGCTACAATCATACTTATGAGAATCACGCTTGGTGCCTTCAACAATAAATTGTTGAAGAATCAATTATTGATTCTTTTGAGAAATCAGAGATTCAATCTAATCCACTTTTGTCGATCAGGCTACATTTCACATTCGAATTAGACCTAGTTGCAAAAAAAACCATTATTTTACGAATGAGGAAATTTGATGTAGTAATATGAGAGAAAATGTTATGATTCCCAATTCATGTTCTAATTCCTCGATCTCCATTCTCAGTCTCCTCATTCCCATGTCTCTCGAAGTTTTTATCATTTTTTGGGGGGTTTTCTTATATCTTTCTCATATCCAAATCCATATTTTCTTATGTCACGAATGTGCCCCCTCCATCTTCAACTCAAATTCATGTGAAAACAGTATATCTGCCCTGTTTGTCTTTCTCTTATCTACATACTTTTTTATTTCGACCTCTGTATCGTGGTGTGTCTACCATGGAAAAAATGTATGAGAATTGGTGGTGGTTGCAAAGCTGGATAACCAGGGATGGTCAGTATAGTAAATAGTGAAGAAGAAGAAGAAGAAGAAGAAGAAGAAGAAGAAGAAGAAGAAGAAGAAGAAGAAGAAGAAGAAGAAGAAGAAGGGCAGACAAAGAAGAAACCCTGGAGGAGGAGGAGGAGGAGGAGGAGGGGGAAGAGGAGGAGAATGAGGAAGAGAGAGAAGAGGGTTTGTACTTTATTGTGAGTGCTTCTTGCTTTGCTTAGTCAAGATTGGACTTTCTCCAACCAGGGATGCGAATTCCTATCCACAATACACGCTTTTCACGAACAACAACGAAGATTTCCTGACGATGTTTTTTATACGTTGCCCTGTCTTTTATTTGTTTCGTATTCCGGTTGTTGACATCTGAGTATATGTCTGCCTTCTTTCTTCATCGTAGCCGTAACTCTTCGCGAATTTTCTGCTCAAACTACAACATACAGACTCTTCAGTGGAGTCTGATTATTGTTTTAAACGGTATATCATTTTGAAATTAGAATAATACAAGAGGCTATCAGGAAATGTTTTTTGCGCTTTAACCACTCTCTTTTAATTATACCACTTGAAAGTGGTAGAGGGTTCTGTTGACGTGTGTTACATCATTGATAAACCATTCTATCCCGTTATAACTATTGAAATAACTCAATGTTTTTTAATCGAAAGCAAAGTGATATGGATCGAATATTTAGAATGAACTACCCATTTTTAAGAATAAATCGAATTTTGTATGATGTATACTGGATGCAAGTGTAATGGAATATGTCGTCAGTAATACGATAGTACAAAGACTGCAAGAAAATAATGTCTTCAAGTATTTTTTCGTTGTCTTTGTATTATCAGTACAAACATTGAAAATCGTTGAAATAGTTTGAAAATTTAAAAAATATTCTCAGGTATGAATTGAATGATAAGTATCATGAATGATAAAATGCATCGTGAACAAGACAGTAAAAAAACTAAAAATGAGAATTTTGAAGTCTTTTGATATCTTTTTACTAGCTGAAAAACAAGACTCGTATTGTTAAAATGCTGGGATGAACGTTTTTCAAATTTAACTCGCTTAATTAATCACATATGAATTAAATGATGAGTTTTATGGAACCCATCGTTCAGTAGTAAACATAATAGGAGAGACTGCATTCTGAGCGCTCTTCAAAGCCTTATACTGTCGGAGTGCAGGTCGTAATTTAGTCATTTCGAGTGGGAAATTCAAATACTCGTCTATTGCTCTAACAGAAAATAAATGTAAACTTAACGTATCTTCTTGTTGTGGAGATCATAGTGAAGGTTTAATAAGAGTAAATATTTTGAGAGTGTATGTTATAGGTTTCTTGTGAAGAGCATGTCGTAATCCCTCTAGGCAGTTATTTTTATTGCTTCAAGTGCCCGCCATAGAAATAGCATTCGACTCTCCTCTTCCTACTCTATTCATGCTAACAGCTGTTGTTTTTTATGAAGCTGAACGAAGAAACATATTCTTCTAGTTGTCTAGCTGAAATCACACTGTCCGGAACATTAAATTTGATTAAATCACAGCTGAAGGTTTAGACTCGGCAATTATGACTGGTGAACACTGTGGGCTACCCATGTTACGCACAAAACGTAACTTGTAGACTAAACCTACTAATAAAATCAAGTGGGTTGTACATTGGTCTAAGTATAGCCATAGCTCAACATTAAACCAGTGGGCCTATATCATTATCATATTCGGTTTTTGTAGCTGAGATGCATCTTGAAATAGAGTTAATTTTTCCGTAGTTGCAGGATCGGGTTTAAAGGTAAATCTTGACGGCTCCTCAAAAATATCCTTCGAAGTATAAATCACATGAGATCAAAACGCTGAGTTTCTGTTATTTGACTCATAAGAAAAAAAAATTAATTTCACTTGCGCTTATTCATTTTTATAAATGATTGCAAACGATGATTCTAGGTTAAATGCTTATTATCAGCATTATAAACATTCAAACAGCAGGCTGTTGAATTAGGATGATGTAATCCTAATACATTTTCATAGCTGTGATACATTTTGAAATGAACTTGAGCACTACTCACACTTGCAAGACTCAAATCGCGAAGCGACTCGATACTCAGCGATTCGGATAACAAACATGTGTTTTTAAATGATGACGTTCGGACAATACGGTTGCAGGATCGTCTGAGCGTCATCATTTGAAAACACATGTTTGTTATTTCAGTCGCTGAGTATCGAGGTGTCGCTTCGCGATTTGAGTATTGCAAGTGTGAGTGGTGCCGTACTCTTTCAGTAGATGCAGCACTGGGTTAGAATGTGAAACTCATTATCTTGACAGCTGCTCCTCCAAGTATAACTTACTTGAGGTTGACACACTAACTTTCAGTTTTTCGTCCCATTACCAGCGATGAGCTTAGGAGTTAAAAGTTATGAGGTTAGAAGTAACCAATAAGGAGAAGTTACCTTTCCAGTAGACAGACTACAACTATTTGATTACAACATACTATACAACCCAATCCATTTGTACAACCCATCATTCTCACGGTTGCTAAAAATAAATACCATCGAATTTCAACTGAGGCCTACTTGAGGTCAGTTACGCTGAATTTCCGTTTTTTTGCCTAGGAAGTTTGATTCTAGTTGCGTTTTGCATGTATATGATTGCAAACTTAATAGATGACTCTAGGCCAGAGAGAATACAAGTGATTGTTCTTCGTAGTTCTTCTTCTATACTCTCTGCTCTATTTATATCTTGTGGTTTAAGTGGAAGAGGGGGCTTTTATGCCTCAACTTCGCCCACAGCACTTTTGTATTGTGAAAAGTGAAAAATAAAGTAATTTATCTATCTATATATTTCTATGCTGGCTGATTATAATCATCATAATCAATCCAATCACCCTTACACAATTATCATACTTTTGACGAAGCCTAGATAAAAATCCAGACAAAACCGTCTTGATTAGATGAAATCTATATTAGACTACAGATGACATTTAAACGGAACCGCAAAAGATCTACTGGATGTACCAACTGGGAAAGTCATCAACTGTTTGCCACCATTTCTGCTTCTTTCATGAATTCTTGACACGTGTTTGAAGATGGGTATCTTGGGCTTGATAAAACGATGGAAAGATAGTTGA
The DNA here is from genome assembly GCA_017141395.1 of Laodelphax striatellus. Lineage (NCBI taxonomy): Eukaryota > Metazoa > Arthropoda > Insecta > Hemiptera > Delphacidae > Laodelphax > Laodelphax striatellus. Next base: position 18,387,391 of record CM029544.1, on the reverse strand, counting down.
CCCTTGAGAAGTAGAGGCCTGCAAATTTTCGGAGCAGTCGAACACAGTCTTTCCCGGCCAAGTTTGGTTATGGAGAGGGGGGGTGGTTCTGGGGAAGGGGGTGAAGCACCTGCAACGATCGATGCTTGAGCGCTAATGACTCCAGGCGCTTGCCAAATCCCAACTACTGTCTCGGCCATCTGATGAACGGCGCTCTCTGAGATTAATCGGTCGAGGGTGAGACTCGAGAACGGCCCATCCTAGGGCCTCTCATCATCAGTCGCAAACAACACACGTTGCCACTGATTCGGCTCGAATCGAAGTCATCTTGAAACTGTCCAATCATTACTTGATAATCGAGTAGGCGTTCTGCTATTATTGTCTAGACAAATTGGGTTAGAATTGATCGTTCGAGGCAAAAACCATTGTTTTCATGGGGAATTCTCTAATTGTGCAAAGCTTTCAAACAAAAAATTACCATTTGCTAAAAGGGTCCAAGTCACATCAAGAACTTTCAATCATGGGCCTCACTGCAGGTATTCGATCTTGGAACCTTTGGATTATCAGACAGGCGCTTATCGCCCTCGGCTACGGACCACTCCAATTGTCTAGGAGGGATAGAGAATAGGTGGATAGATTGTGGTTGGTGGACCCGTTTTAACAAGAAGGTCGTGATAATTTTCTACATTTTCTATTATTATTGATGTTGTATGAGCTATAGATTGATCATCTACCATCCTGGTAACAGCCTAGCAGTGCGGCCTCAGCTTTCTTTAGAGATTGTGAAACAGTTACCACATCTCAGGCATCAAACTATCTCTCAAAAATGTGGTAGATCTTCTAAGATTCAATTGTCACATCAACAACATTTTGAAATAAATGAATAGAAGTTGTTTGTCAGGTAACTGGCATTGAAATATCCTCTTAATAATGTGCTATTTTTCACGATTCAATTACCAGCCCAGTGAGGTCAAGTGTAAGATAGGACTTGCGAGTCCTAATGTTCGCCTTGTATTTTGAAAGACGATAAATAAATAACCTAGAAACTGCAGTATTACTTCATTTATCTCAGAAAGTTTTTGATGTGACGTAGGTCTTTCTTGTAAATTGTGATTGATTTGATAATCCAATAAGTAGTTTGCTTGAATTTGTGGTTAATGAGTGAACGGAAATTCTTCAGCCTGAACAGAATTAGTTATGAAGTAGAAGAAAAATGATGAGAGAAAATAGAGAAGATCGCAAAGGAAAAGAGTTACCAGTTTCCAGTAACACAGTTCTGCAGTAACATTTCAATGAATCAATAATACCTCGAATAATGTAATAAAGTCATGTTCTCAAGCGTCGTAAGTTTCTAAGCACCTGTTACTACAAGAGACAAAAATTGAGAATATATTTGAAGGAAAAAGTTTTACATCTTGATGGGATGGCAATAATCTTCTCAAATTAAAAATGAGATTACAATGTATATGTAGGCCTCCTTCATATGATCACACTACGAACTACTTCCGTTTTTAAACACCCATTACTACCAGAGACAAAAATTGAGAGCATTTTTGAAAAAAATCTTACATCTTGATCGGATGGCTACAATCTCCTCGAAACGAAATCACATTATGGGAAGGCAACTATTTTCTCGAATTAAAAATGAGATCAGATTCAACATGCAGCCTACTTCAAATGATTCTAGATCAAATTTCCGATCACATATCTTCTCACTTTCCGCCCAATTGTTGTTTTTCTTGTCAGCTGATTGATATTCGTCTGAAAAGCGCGACGGTAGCAGATGGTAACAAACCGGGGTCAGGTGATTGGATGACGTCAGGTGCAGAGTCTTCCATTCTATTCCTAGACGTCCCAGGAGTCTTATACGTTCCAAAATAGCTGCACATGCAGTGAGCATCACAGACATCAGACTTCTCTCACGACTAACGTTTTTGTAAATATTATTGGTGGGGCTTTACATCAGCTAAATCCTATCTATTATTATTTTCATCACATTGCGAGCAGTATCACAGACTGTCCTATTTACTCTTCAGGTGTCCCCTCGGAAAAACTGTCACAACTTGACCTCCATGTTCTCCAGATCAACTGTCACCTTATTCAATGAGAGTCCCACTTAGTTACCAAATATTATAACTGTGAATGAATAAAATTTTTTTTGTCTATTCCACAGTATTTATTAATTAAAAAACCATACTCGAGTTTCAATGCTCATGGCATCATCATCAGTGGTTGAGCCTAAACTGAGTTTAGGCTCAACCACTGATGATGATGCCATGAGCATTGAAACTCGAGTATGGTTTTTTAATTAATAAATACTGTGGAATAGACAAAATTTGTTTTTATTCATTCACCGAATATGGAGAAGTTCCACAACATTTCTGAGCAAAGTGTGTGTTTTATTATAACTGTATTCCTCTTATTTATTCATTCTCTTTTATTGGTATCTTTTATTGGTAGTAATCATTTTCATTAATACTCATTGTTAAGTGAGGGTAGAAGAGTCTGCTTATCAGTTTGAAGAATGGATAGCAATCATACTAATTTTCATCATTCATTGATTAGTTGTGATAGGAGAGTGTGGTTATCAGTCTCAATACTACATGCTTATCAGTCAACAAGACTACACCAGGCAATCATATAAGAAATACTTTTTGTATTACCAATATGGCATACATAAAAATGGGTTTAGAATACGATTGAAGATTACATTAGATTATGTACTCTATTCATGTAGACTACAAAAATAATTATATTGGCTCAAATTCAAGATTATGATCGTCAATAATAAAATAAATCACATTATTCAAAATTGAATCGGCTAGTGCACAAGAGTATTAACTTATGCTACTTATATATGCTTTTTTTTAGTAGTGATGGTTGAGTCACAAGAATGGGTTTGGAGCAAAGTACACGGGTATACGTGTACACTGCGGTATACGGGGGAACAGTAGGAGATGGTGATATGGTGATGCTATGTAGAACAGACAAAGAGAGAAACAGAGTGAGAGTCGCTCATGCGCACTAGTCTGTTCCCCCTTTACTCCACTGACATTCTCGACCGATTCTCGAGACCCAACTATCAATAGGCGAGCCACAATAAAAGTAAACGTATACTGACACTTTGCAAACTGTACTCACATAATCGATAATTCATATATCATTATACTCAGGGGAACTAGAATTGATTTATGTATTTCATATTATTAAAATTTCAAAATTTCATAAAAAACATAATTTCATGAAATTTTATATATATTGTATATGCACAATATGAGCATATTGTTCATTTGTTTTGTTATTTTATTACGAATATATTTGATTCGATTTGCTTTACTGTGATTGAAGAAAGCATAAACTATGACAGGTGTTACGGATATGACATTCAATAATATGCTAATGGAAAACTTAGTGTGCGATACCAGAGAGTATAGAAGAAGATTGTATAAAAAGATCTCACTTCTTTTCTCTTTATACGCTTCAATAGAAGAATTCCACCAAACAAACCGTGTTGAATTTTATATTCACAGCAAGCCATGCTTTATCAGCAGCCCCTTCTCGATTCAGATCATCCAATGCTGACCAACCCATTTTTTCCCACATTGGGAAGAATCTTTGTATAAACAAACGGAAAAGGATGGTCGCTTGAATAGGAAAGACTGGAAAAGTATATAGCTCGAGATTTTGCACGTTATTCGTCTATTGAAAATGTTTAGAAAGCTATTCGTGATTACTGAGCTACTATTATCGATCTGTCATTGAAACAATTGGTTAAATTCATTTAAGTATTCGCAGTTCATTTATTTCTGTTAGAGACTAGTCATAGATGTTTAATGACAGAGATGACGTATTTTAAATCACAGTAGCTCAGTCATGAATAACTCTTTTTAAATGTTTTCAATAGACAAGTAACTTGAAACGTCTCGTGAAATTTACTTTTTTCAGTGTGTTTTATTCAGCCTTTTTCGTTTTTTTTATACAATGATGCGTTCTAGTGTGGGAAGTTATATTATTCAAATTGCGATTACTGTGAAATATGAATCCTGAAAATAGTGATGTTGGTTATTATGTATCTTGCGCATAACGATAGACCTATTCCAATAATATTGTGGATGTTACCCTAAAGTCACTTTCCCACTTGAAATATTATTGGCATTCAGAGAAATTATTATTTATTATTATTATTATTATTATTATTATTATTATTATTATTATTATTATTATTATTATTATTATTATTATTATTATTATTATTATTATTATTATTATTATTATTATTATTATTATTATTATTATTATTATTATTATTATTATTATTATTATTATTATTATTATTATTATTATTATTATTATTATTATTATTATTATTATTATTATTATTATTATTATTATTATTATTATTATTATTATTATTATTATTATTATTATTATTATTAAACTTAACTAGTAATGCCGTACACTTAGAGCATTGGTAAAGTAGTTACTGGTTCACTAATATTATTATCATCATCATAACTTTCAACTTGGTCAAACTATGAAACCAAATCAGACCACACCAAAAAATGTATCATCTTTTGAAAGCAAACGGACAACCGCAAAGGGGACAATGGTATAATAACGAATGACCTTCTTCCCTGTCCGAACGATGTTTTAGGATTGGAAAGTGAACGAACGACAGAGTTGGGTCCTCCATCTTTGTGGAATACCAAAAACACAAGTAATCACCCTAATGCCGTCGACATTCATGTCTAGAGAACAGGGAGCAATGCAGCCATCCACACATAAATTACCCACACTACTGTGGAAAATATTAAATTTCACCGAAAGCCCTTCTATAAATTGCTCTCCAAAGCAAAGCTCCTCTTCTTTCTCCCCGATAATTGCTATTGAAAAGTTCAGATCTGGTTCACTTGTTTTTTTGCTTCCGCTTACTGAGTCGAACTGCAAAAATTCAAAGCTTTCCCTGCGACTGTGCCTTCTCTATTCTGATGAATAGCCTACTGCAGGACTCAAAAACACGCGAGTATTTATTGTAGGAGTTTGTGCTGAATTGGAATTCATTTTTCCAAGCCACTTTAAGTACCAAGTCTCATATCAAAGATCATAATGGATGAATTTCGTCCGGGGAGTTTCATTCATAGAATGATTCTGTCCTAATGGCGCGTTTACACGTTGACTGGGGCCAATGTTAATTTGATGATAATTAAATTAGAATGCAAATTAGAATTACACCTTTTAGCGTGATCGATTTTAAATTTTTTGGCTGAGGGTGATGCCCATATGCGCTCTAAACTTGTGCGTAGATGAGAGGGGTGATGATGAGAGATTACGATTACTTTTCAGGCAGTCGGGATTGGCCGTTTTGTGGTCAAAATCCATTCTGTCAACTGGGATTAATCCCAGATTCGAAAATGACTCACCTAGTTCTAGTTTGACTAATATCTATTATTATTCTATAATGTTGAGGAGATATGTTGAGTGATTTTGAAAAAACTATGCTGTATAAATACGTATGCTGTATTCTAGTTTTTTAGATTTGAATTCGATTTCAGCTTTATATTAAAAAAATACAAAAATAATGTGAATGTTTGCTAAACTCTAGTTTTTCAAATCGAATTCGATTTCAGTTTTATATTGAACAACTACAAAATGTCAATGCTGTCCACTACATAAAAATGATCGAGACTTACAATCCAACAAGAAATGCTAATAAGTGAAGGTAAAGATCAGTCCAAGTTTATGACATGCATCCATCTACATATGGAATTCAGTTTCTTATCTAATCAAAGTAAATTACAAGTTTAGTAACAAGCCTGTGAACAATATATGCAGATTGAGAAGACAGGAATGTCGATTTGAAATTCATTCGATCTAAAAAGGTTGCAGAAACTTGATGGTTGAGTTCTCAGCGTAACGGCTAGCAATATTCATACTGTATATATGACGTCTAGAGCGCGGCTCTGAACACATTGAATATAAGAGGAAAAATTGTTTTTTTGATACGTTTGACAGCTTAGAAACGGTAGATGAAATTGAGAATCAAATTAAATTTATTGTCAAGAATTAAACATTCACAATTAATCATATGTAGAATACAATAAAATTAAATTGATGATACATCGTACATGATAGAAAATATACCTGGGTGTCAAAGGGCTTTACAGACAATTTGCCTTGACAACGAAAACTAAAATTGAAAAAATAAAAACACTATGTAAGATAGATAGATCTTCATTGAAACTTTTGACAAAGCTTACGCCTATTGTAACTATCTAGTGCTAGATTAGTGGCGGAGCGTGGTATACTTATTTCGTCATCGCCGAGCATCGCCATCGATGAGCAAATAAGTATACCACGCTTCGCCACGGTGCTAGATAGTCCTGTGTTATCTACATTCGATGTTACATATCAATAGTTAGAATAAATTTGAAAAATTCACTACGGTATACAGGACGGAAAGTACAAATATGAAATATAATAAAAAAGAATGGAATTAAGAAAAAGAAAGGAATAATAAGTAGCCCAGGTGAAAAGAAGCATAAATGTTAAGCTCGATGATAAGTTTATATTTTTCTCAAATATCTATATTTTTCTATCTATCTATCCAGGTTGAAATGCATCAATTATTAGTTTTGTAATTGGAAATTCTCAGAAAATTTAGAATTGGCAACTCCTAAAAGGTATTGTCTCCAGAGTGCCTTATGTCTTAAGAACATAATACTATCATGTATTCTTGTATGTTGTGCAGTGTTTTTTATAATTGAGAAATAGGAATTAGCAAAATTCAAGTTCATCATCGTCATTCAAGGATTAGGCTCTGTTGGCCTGTTCCGGCATCCATTTGTTCATCCATTTCCGGCAAAATTCAAGATAATTGTTCAATTTCTGAAGCTTGTCTCTAAGCTTTCAAGAAACCTACTTAGAAGTTTATTTTTCTCAAATCGTTGAATTGAAATTCATCAATTCTTTTTGCAGTTTATTCGAGAATGTTTGCAAAATTACCTTTTACTTTCGATGTAGAAGTAGGCTATACTTTCCTCGTTAGACTGAAATTCATCAGTTTGTTCTACAATTCATTTGAGTGTCCTTGGCAATTTCGAAAGCTGGTCTCTTCCCTGAAGTCTATATAAGAGTGAATATTCCATTGTTGTAAGGCAGCTGTAAGACAATGAGTGGTTCTTATTCCTTGCTGTTGTTTGAGACAAACGATTACATTTCATTAAAGATGTGGAGAACTGCGTTAGGTTGGCTGGAATTGTTCGAAAGGGGTGTTATGCTCGTACAAAGGGAGAAATGGTGCGGATTCCAGCTCCGCAAACAAACCTGAAGGGGCGGCCAAAAATTATGGTAAAGTGAACAGAACGACACCACCCTTCCAATGTCCGCAGCTCGGAACACGAACGTCCTTCTACTAACTACTACCATGTCGTTGCCATGCCGTGGATAATCTAATTAAAAACAAAATATTCTACACGTGATGGAAGACCTCCCACTGAACTGATTAAATGCAATGTTCCACCCCAGTCCTTTGAACAAGAAGATGTCCGTTCCCTTTCAGCAGTACTTTATGTGTGATGAACACTTTGAACAAGAAGATGTCCGTTTTCCCTTCAGCAGTACTTAATGACTGTGTGATAAACTTCATGGAACAAAGTGACTTCTCCTTCTTCTCTTCAGCTTTTTGTCCTTTGTTCTTAATTTCTCACAATCAACCCAAATCTTCTGAATCTCTTTAAAAGGTACTAATAGTGTTATAATCTCTGTGCTGAACCATAGTGATTTTTCCATTAATGTTCACAGTTTTACAACTGAAAACTACTAATGTTTACCTACATTAAATCTTCCTCCTCCTGTACATTAAAACTTTTTTTTCTGAAGGTTTATTACAAAATAGTAAGCTGAAAACACAGTAAGCGATTGAAAACAATTTGATAATAAATACTCACAATACTCTTTAACTTTCTCAATACTTTTTTACAATTTTTGAAATAATTTATGAATTATCCAATTAATGACCATTAATAACCAACAATAACCAATATGAGAAGCAATAATAGTGACTTCCTTAAGTTCACACGGTTAGTGACTTCAATTAATTTTCCACATTGGCCTGACCTCAACTTGATTGTTCAAATATTGTTGAGTATTTAAATGCAGAATATTCCATGGATTTTTTCTTCAGTTAACATATACAATTTGTGACTTTCCATTTTAATGTAATTTTTTATTTTTCCAGAGTACTTTCATTTGTTACAATCAGGTTTGTATTATTACAATACGATTTTCATATAACTCAATTTCATTTGACTTTCTATTCATTTTGTGATCGATTTGTTTCAATCAGGTTTGGTTTTTGATTGATCACAATAATTATTACAATACGATGCTCATATAATTTGATTTTCAATTTATTTTACAATGATTCACAATAATTATTATTACAATACAATTTCATGAGTTAATTTGATTTTATTAAGTCTCAAGTGCATTTTACAATAATGATAGCCACATAGCCTCAGCGTGTTATAAAAGGTGCGGGGAGGGAGCAGGGGACAGATGTCAGGGTTTCGGTAGCTCCGCACTTAAAATAGATAAGCTAGCTGAAAGGAGGGAGATAGTCTTCGTCTATGGCAGGGAACGGGGTAGGGGGAGAGGAAGTATGTCCGCCTCTGGATCGATCTAAATCGGTGAGTGCTGAACTTTTAAATCAGAGAGCCGGCTTTAAAGTTTTTTTTACCATCGCTGTTTAAAAACTCCTCCTTCTCAGAATGCTGCGACACAAACTTATCTAAAACGCTTGTGGATGAATTCAATCCGGGGTTTTTCTAGCTTGTCATGTACAATAGGTACTACTTGCAGGTGAATCAAATTGTAAATTGGCAATAATCAATTGATTATTGACAATAATCAAAAGATTAATTCAGTCAAAATTTGTTAAATGTGTCGAGAAATGATGAAATGATATGAATTATAAAAATTTTGAATTGTGAAATAAAATTGATTTTTATTTTCAAATTCAAATTTAAATTCACATCAATTGACATATACACAATTCACATCATAGATTAATGAATTATCAGAACAAGATGAGATAAGGTTGTCCTGAAGTTTGACTGTTTCAAAATATACCTTTTCATATCAATCACATAAAATAATTCTATTTTATTGGGAAAACAAAACTCTTTCTTCCATCTACTGTATTGTCTCTATCATTCTCAGTACTCCAGATTAACTCCTCACTCTCTTTCAGTATCATCCCCTCTCTCTCACTCTTGAGTCTGTATCATCCTCATTCTTTAGTATGTATCTTCCTCTCATCCTCTGATCTACTGTGTGTATCATTCTCAGACCCCAAATTCACCCCATCTCACATTTATCTGTATCATCCCCTCTTCATCACTCTTTAGTCTGTACCATTAGTCCATTAGTAACTCTTCAGACTGTATCTTTCTCTTTTTTTCTAATCTACTGTATTGTCCCTATCATTGTTAGTACTCCAAATCCACCCCTTTTCACGCTTCTCTCGGTATCATCCTCTCTCTCTCTCTCTCTCACTCTCACTCTCCTTCTCTAGCTCTCTCTCTTTCTCTCTCACTCTTCAGTCTGTATCATCCTCCATTCTACTGCACAGTAGATGAGTTGAAAGTCAGTGCAGTATGAAAGAGTTAGTAGAGGCGCCATATGCAGTGATCTATGGTCGGGCATACGCTACTGTCCTATTATTATGTATGAACAACGGCTAGGCCTCCTTCTAGAGCGCAGACTGGCTTGCTTGCCAATAGAGAGAAGTCTACACATTTCCGCGCAAGTAATAACTTGCTGTTTGATAAAAATCATCCGTTCACAAGCCACATAAAAGTCGGATGGGAAGTTATGGGTGCCGTCTCACTAACACAGCTACTAGGCTTACTCTTACATTTATATTGGGCATAGGAAGTTGGGGTTGCAAGTCCGAGCAAAAATAACAAGCAACTCTAATGTCTAGTTATGATTCCTATTCTGGAAACAGGGTTTATTAATAGTTTTCTGTTTTTTCGTGGTACATAGTAGATCAGAGAAAGTTTCACAGTTGTCAATTCATATCAGGTTGGACAAATCGAAGCTGTAGTGACAAGAGATTATTTTTCTCTGTTGGATTTAATGTTATAAATTTGATAGAACTCGTCGTTCGTGAACAAGCTATGTTCGGCTAACAGCCCCTGGAGTGGTCCGTAGCCAAGGGCGATAATCGCCGGTCTGATATTATCCAAAGGTTCCTGGATAGAGAGATTATATTAGTTTATTATATATCATGTCTTAATCCATCTCTCTATAAATAATTCATTATATCTTTTCTAAGATGGGAATTTTGCCAATAATTGAATTTGAAAGAGGTTAATGGAACATTTTATACTTGAAGGGAAATAAACGCTATTGTATTAAGTGTTATTTCACTGAAGTCAAATAAATACAACATGACATGAACTCTCATGAGAGAAAACTATTCATGATAAATGCGGATGGAGTCTGGTAATCTGGAATTTGCAGTACACGAGACAATTAATCAATAGATTTTTTGTGTATGTGTTATACAGATTGAGCAGCAGTTGAATTGTGCAAAATTGATATTAATAGAATTTTATTAATCATCAATCCCTTTTTTCTTCCTAATATTTCTCTGGCTACGCTACTCCTCACTCACTTCTGGTCCCTGAGTACTGCTTCTGTTGTCAGATGGAATGTATTTTCTTCAAAAGGTTTCACCTGTATTTACATGAATAGATAGAATAGATTTGAGTTGATAGTTTTTAAATACATTTTAGTGATTATGTCATTATAAGATTGAAATTTCAATTCAAATGTGAATTAGAACGCGACTGCGAGGAACACGAAACGACTGAAAAACTAAAGTTTGTTATCCAACCTAATCATCATGAACATCTCATCCGGGTTTTGATTGTGGCTATCGCCATAGGTTTATTATATATTAATAACAAAAAGTATATTGTTCTGTTACATTCTTTTAGTTTCAACAACAGGAACTTCTTATTTCTTCCTCAGTACCTCGATGGATAACTAATAACTGTCTAAGGCAAAGCTGTGCTCTTTCGTGCAAGAATAGTTAGCGATCTAGTGTGGAGAGCTACTACTTGACGCCCACTTATCAGTCATAATGATGAGGGCAGAGACAACTCCACTGCTTAGATAAATCAGCTGTAATGCAAGTAGTGTCTGTCCAGATGACACGGATGCTCGTGACTTCTAGGCAAATTCTCTGTTTGACCTTGTCAAAGGCCCACAGTTAATGGCTCGGCGCTATGAATTCATTTATACGAAATTGAAAAAACCTGTTCAATAATCATTTCCTCCGTTGCAAAACCGGTTCGCCAATAATAAAATAACAGAAAAGCTGTGATCGGTGCAAGCTGGGTCTGATCGTTTCTTGGGGAACGGGATCGCACTACAAGATAACACAGCCAACGCTCGATTATATAATTATTATCGCGCTTCTCTCATTATACTGGGAGAGCTCTTGTGTTTGTTACCTATACTATTGCAAAGATCGCAATGGTCTTTGATGAAGACGACAGATGCAATGCAAGCTCCGTTTTCCACATAGCAAATGCATTTCACAACTATAAATAGTTCATTTGCATCCTGTTCTATGTGTCGTGTCGTGCATTCTAACAAAAGTGCACTGTGAAACTTAAATATAGTTGGGAAAAAGATTAATAACAGCATAAAATTCAGTGTTCATGCAAAAATACAATTATTCACGAGATGATAAAAAATACATAAAGAATAGATAGGATTTGATGAAAAAGATTCACAAGAATAATGTGCTCTGGATAAGTTTCGAGAGATTATAATGAGTAAGAAAAGAAAAGAAACTAAGAAAAGAAATACTAATTTTAGGTGATGTACATTCAAAATTATTGAGTTAGGTATCCATTCTGTTGAGAGTATTAAAAATTGAAAATATGAAACTTACAGCATACTTAGTAAATTTATGGTAAATTCATAAATACTAGTAGTTCTGTGAACAGTAGACCTCACGAAAAAGCCATGCTAGCTGAAATCTGTCAATGCGTTTAGCCGTAAATTAGCTGTTTTCTTGTCCACGTGTACAGAATTGGTCCTGTCAACTGTGTCGAGAGAGATGTTGTCAGGCGCCCCCCAAAATACGTTATGTACATTAAATTTATTTATTTTTAATTTTTTACATTTTTATTTATTTTTTATATTCTATATTTTTCTATTTTTTAATTTTCATTTCATTTTTCTATTATTTATTTTATTTTTTAGTTATTTATTTTTTAAACATACGCGACATCCCACAAGCCGCCGCTTTAGCGGCGCCCCTCTTACTGCGACGCCCGGGGCGGGCGCCACAGTCGCGCCGCCGCTTTCGCGGCGACTCTCTGAATGCGAAAAAATGTTATGACTACAGCGAAAAAATCTTATTCTGACCCAGCTGATGATCATTCTATAATATGACGATGTTTATATTTAATTCAAAATAAATCCTATCACGTGTTCCATACAGCTATTGTATATTCCATATATACATAGCTATATTCCATACAGCCATTCTCTTTTCCTTCTATTTCGTCCTTAAAATGCAAAATTAAAAAAAACCTTACATATACATCGTCGCGCAGTCTCAAAATGAACATTCCTGCCAAATCTTATTGAAATCTGTCAATGCGTTTAGCCGTAAATGCATTACAAACAATCAAACAAACAGACGAAAGCCAATCGACTTGAAACAAGACTTCACTTCGTTCGGTCAATAATTCATATATTTATGAATCTATTTTATATTTCTCCCCTTTTCTTCAATCAATCTGTGATAATTATACATTAATATTTAAGATTTGCTTTTAGAACAGGGACACTCTTATGATAGTCTATTTCTTTTAACAGCAGTTATCTGGAATAGCCGAACAGTTTTTGAAAATTTTGTTCGGAGAACGTTCAGCTTTACGCAATCTGAATGTCTTGACGACCCTGAAGACTTTATCTGGTATCTATCTGTGTTTGTTATTGTGTCATTCACTTCATCTTCCTGTTCTCAATAAGTCATATTGAAAGATTTATTTCCAATAACCTTCTAAAGAATTTATTTTGTAGAGCTTTTAAATGTTTCTGGTATCCGCTTACAATCTATTTAGTGGACAAAACTCTAAATTTAAATTTTCAACAGAATCACTTATTAAATTTTCAGTATTCAACGTTTTGAAGCAAGTTATACATGTTAGGCTAATATAGATGAACAACACAACATAATAAAAACTATTTTGAACCTCTAAGAGAAGACGCAGGCACTTGAATTCAGAATACTGTAGAATAGAATGGAATCGTTTTTATTTTCTCCGTCTTTCGGAGGAGACGTTAAGCCGTCGGTCCCGACTGCCTAAAAAGTAGTCGTCATATCTCATCATCACCCCACTCATTACCCACGCACAAGCCTAGAGCTCATGTGGGCATCATCCTCGGAAAAAAAAAAAAAATTTGCAAATCAAAATAAAAAAATACTTCACTTGTTACATTTCATTCAAAGAACAGATAAATAATGTACTGAAAATATAAAAATATATGAAAGAAACCTTTATCATTCATATTACTGTATTAAACTTCTCCAATACATCGTATTATCATTCAAACTTATCATATCATATTCATATAATATATTACGAGTTTTGCACTCCCTTTTTCAAAAGATAATTCCGAATGAACATTGATTTTCTCTGGATTTGAAAGCTGATCAGGAATTAGAAATCATCATTCAAAGATAATTTTTTTTTTCATTTTTTTTTATCGTATGGCTTTTATTGGTGGGGAGACCCTTACGGGTAGGTTCCACCTCGCCTCATTGCACAATTTTTTTGTGTCGGTTACCCATCCGAGAGCGGTCTCGAATCTTTGTTACCTAACCACATGATTACTTAGCAACTCCACCGAGTGACCACTGATATTATTTCTTTTCATGAACCAATTCCTATAAGAACTTACTAAACTCATTCACCTCCTCAATTCATACTTCCTATTTCTTTGTCATTACCATCTTTCTCATTCATGGCTATTTTCAATTATAACCACTCTCCTCATTAACCAATTCCTATCGGTATTACAATTTTCCAATATAGGTTCTGTTTACTCATTCCCATTCCCATTCATATTCCATTCTATTCACGCTAAGCCGTTGGTCCCGGCTGCCTAAAAAACAGTCGTTAAGTCACGTCAGAGACCCTGAACTGATCAGAAGTTACCTGAAAACTCTGACACCAGACCTGAGCCAGCCAGGTTACACGGAATTATTATTATTATTATTATTATTATTATTTATTTCCATTCAGATCGAGATCGACTTAATGGAATGATTTTCCACTAGTACCCCATAAATCAAAGAGCTAGCACTACTCCACCCCCAATGTGTTACGCTAGTGTTGATCACTGTTACGTTTATTTATATGAGAGAGCATGCATCTTGTAGGGCTTTTTCAATGGAATGTCAGTAGGAGGTAGACATGAACTTGCTTGGTCCGAAGTCTGACATTGAGGCTGGAGCAGACACGATGTAAATCAGTCGGTAATAGTGCGTGGCTGCCAAAGGACCAGCGTAAGCCCAAGCCCACTGGGTTAGTGAGACTTGGCTCCAGTCGCTCCGCATAGACTTTGCCAAAACCTCTCTCCCGCCCCCGCTCCCCGCTCTCTCTCCCTTGGCTGCTTTACTTGGCCAATATCATCCTGATGCAGCAGTACACGTGATCCCCAACTACAACAGATGGACATGGCACCGTCGTATTCTTTCCAATTCTTGACTAACCCTGATCGCGAAAGTTTATCGACCTGGCAATGGCTCTCTCGAAAAAACTTGTTGAAGTGTATGCATGATGTCATACTACAGCTGTTCCTCGAAGAAATGGAAAACACTCTTGGACGTAGGTCAAAATTCTACAACTACAAGCCAACGTGGGTCTTTCTGTTTTTGCCGAGATTATTGAGTGGAGCTTATTACTATTTCTATGTGACCTTCCTTTAGAGTACAGAGCGTTTACTTGGCTAAAACACCTGGACTGACCTCATCACAGCTTACATTAAAGACTTAATCCACTAAGATTAACCTTTCTCCTTAGTGTTCGCTCCTTTAAAGCGGTAATGGACTATTTAATCCATTGGTACCTATTACATACGTTGCCCACGTAGGTCTCTACTTTTACTCTATTGGTTATTGGTACCTATTAGTCTATTACATTCGTTGCCCATGTACTTCTTTACTTTTAATCTATTGGTACCTATTACATAAGTTGCCTATCAAGTTTACCAATTTTAGTTTAGTTCAGTTGCAGCTCATTACATATGGGTTTGCATTGTAACTACTACGCTGATCGTTATTATCTATTACCTACAGTGCTATACCCCTAGCTGTATATCAGGATAAGCTGTTGATTTTTCTGTTTTCTGACGTAGTGAGGTTTGGTCTACTTCTCGAAGTATATTCACGGTAATTTTGTCAATTCTACTACAGTATTTATTTGTGGTACAAGGCCCATGGTTTCGTGTCCACACAGGCTACATCATCAGCTTGACTGTGGAACAGTTCTATAAACTCAATAGTGACTCTTTCGAATTTTCCATATTCACGGTCCTGGTAGAAATAATTACAATCGAAAAAGGGATTTAACATAATGCCCATGAAATTTAATCTACTGAATACACTTTTAATAATATATATACAGAATGATAATATGTAATACACTCAATTGACTCAATGATACTAATGATACTAATGTTAATAATGATAATAATGATATACTCAATATTCGTCAGAATGATTTCGTGCAAAAAAATTGAGCTGTCAGAGGACATTTTCATGGTTTCTGTAATTATTTCAATTTTCTCCCCACTCAAAGGCAGTTCAGTCTTCCGTTCATAACACTTGTAGAGCAGGACACGAACAAGCAGAGACTGATAATTCTAATTTCAAATCCGTTGTTTATTTATGTGTATTTTTACTGCACTATTGTTTTGTGGTCGTTTGGCTCATTCCGATTGCAAGGACATTGGCCTTAATGAAGTAGTATTTCTCTCACCCTGAAATCATATTGGCTCGGAAAGATCTCGTATGAAATAGTAGCCAAATGGATACAAGCCAAAATGATAGATTTTGGACTAGCTCTATGAAATAATTGATCATGTATGACGAATCCTCTGTCAAACAACATGAAATATAGTGCAACCAACGATTGATCGATTTCTCAAGGTCATATCATTCAAAAACTCATTTATCACGTGATTCTATATTTCGTTAAAAATAAATTCTTCATTATAGTAAACAGTTACAAATGCTTTCACATTTTGTCGTGATTTATTAGATGTGAATTTAGTTGTGACTTCAGCACAGACATTCACAATTCGTTCAGTAGGTCATTTAAAATGATTTGAATAAGCTGTGTGTGAGTTTTTCATGTCATTCAAGTGAATCCAATACCTTTATCTATACTGAAAAATATAACTATGCAGGAATGCTACGGAATATTAGACTGTTACTAAACTGGCTACACCAAACCTAGTGTTTCAAGTGTAATGATAGATTATGTTTTATTTAAGATAATGTTTAATGTATTCTTGAGATTCTAACTAGACGAAACGGAGAAACCTGATGAATAGGAGAAATTACGCGGTTTCATACATTATCAGTTAAATTCACGCGGTTTTTAGAATTACTGTATGTAGTAGGGCCGCTATTTCAACCCCAGTCTAGGGTGTCAGTTTTTAACAAAATTCCCTATCGCACAAGTCCATGTATACTATAAATGCAACACTCCTCTTATACAATACTAATGAAAATTAAAAACCATGAACCAGTGATGAGTTGTTATCGGAACATAATAAACGAAATTGAAATAATTATATGCTTTTCTTAATGTACCCCTTGAGTATTAGAGTCCATGCATGATTGAGAAGATACTAGAGTCATAGACAATAACATTTTTAATTATAATTCTCGCAAGGTAGTAGTTAATACTATCCTAGCTTACTAACACGGTGAGGGTGGGGTGTGTGTCCTAGGATTAGGAGTCTAATTCTGCCAGCGTAATAGAAATGAGAAGGTATTTCACATGGGAGATCACATTATGCGAGTCTAAATCGATCAGGATGATAATGATTTAAATCAAATAAAATACAGTGATAGTGGTTTGTAATCTTTTCTGGAAATGGTGTTATATGTGATATGCAAGAAGATATTATTATCGTCTTGTAAGCTACTTATATTCTCATAATAATTTTCTAGATGATTATAACACATTTTGCATGTTCATTTGCATGTCTATATTCTATTCATTTTTATTGAGTAAATAAATAAATAAATAAATCAATTTATTTGTTCATGTTAAACATACAAATAGAGTTGAGTTTAAGAATATTTAGATATTTAGGCTATACAATATACAAAAAGATATTGTGTAAAATAATAATATATAAAGTTCAGTTTACATGTAATCAGACAGAGAATAAAGTTCATTTTTTGGAAAATACACTATACACATGAGATATAGACACGAAACAAACATCAATAACAATAATAAACATCAATAACAAATTGTATCCTACCCAAGATCACAAATCATATTTCTTATTTCTAGGGCGTTTACAACATAAACAAAAACTCTATTTATTTTCTCTTCTGTCAAATTTGACAACAGTACCATCAACCTGTCCTCATTATTTACAATATTTTGACAAAATTTGTCCAAAAATTGAATTCTATAGCCTCTATACATAGGACAGCGCAACATAAAGTGCTCCAGAGTTTCTAGCTCTCTGTAATTACAGATGGGACAATTTCTAGTAGAGTTTATCCATGTTCCCTTGTCTCTGAATAAATAGATTCCCTTTTCTGATGCTAACCGCAGCTGTGTTAAAATTCTAGTTCTAGCAAATGGTGTTCTTATGCTAAGCTGCTCTCCTAAACTAAAAGTGGGATTTATTTTCCTATAAAGAGGGCAGGTTGCTGATACTAAGGCTGATCGTCCGTCTGATAAACTCAAAATTTCTGAGTACTTTTCAGAAATATCTGGCAATGAAGTTTCAAGTAAACTATAAAGAGATAATCTATTCCCTATTTCAACCTGATAACCAGACTTTTCTATATGGGTTTTCATTTGAACCAACCAGTTCCCCAATAAAATCGATGCATCCTCTTCATTTTCTGCCAACCTAGCCAATGTATTGAAACAAATATTGGGGTATCTATGACTAGACATAGAAAGCACTCTCTTTAGGAATTTTAGGCTTTTACAAAATACAGCATAATCTAGTTTAATTCTATTTGTTTCCAATCGCACTCCCCAACTTGGCGTGCATTGGCTCAGAAAGAAAAGCTTCTTTAAGAAATGCAATTGGGCTTTCTCTAATAATGCGGAGTTTTGGAATCCCCATATCTCAGAGCCGTACAACAAAGCAGGTAGAACAACAGAGTCATAAAGTTTCATTTTACTCTCCCAAACATTTGATTTAGCCTTTCTAAGAATATTAATCACCGACTCTCCTATCGATTTCACCTTCATTTTGAGTGACTGGCCGTGCTGCCGAAAATTCCCATCCGCACTGAAGATCTCCCCTAAGTATTTGTATTGTTTGACTATTTCAATCTTGCTCCCTCCAAACCAGAATGACACATTTTTCTTCAAACCTCGCCTGTGAAAAGGTACTATTTTAGTTTTATCTATATTAACGGAAAGCTGTTTATATTTACAATATTCTGTGAGTAATATTTTTATTGAGTATTTGTGTGACGAAGATACTATTTGTATTTAACATGCTTAGAATTTATATTTATTGATCATTCAGTTAATGAATATTAAATTATGTTTATCTGTTCGAAATGCAATCACTCAGTTAATTGAGTCACTGAAATCGGAGAGAATTGTATTTAAAATGATGTAATTATTTGAAGACCTAGTAACTTGGACTTATCATAATCTGACAGACAATTTTCATACATATATATAATTATATTACATGTTTCAATATGGGTTAGAATGATTTAGCTTCACTAATCTTACAGCTCACAAGTTACAATATTCATACAAAGTTTTTTGAGAATACTTTTAAAAAGAAGATGTTGTTGTAGAATCATTCTCGAAGAGTTCTAAGAATTCGTTGTTGTAGAATCATTCTCGAAGAGTTCTAAGAATTCGCGAGAAAGGTCACTTTTAAAACTCGAGATTCATAGAGAACAACAATGAGATTGTTGCATAGATTTAGACACTAGGAATGAATTGTTTGAAATCTATCCACAAGAATGAAGGACCATGGAAAGATGTGATGGAGAAATGGACAAATTGAAGAGAATAGGAATGTAGTGGCAGATAAGATTAGTTTACAAGAATAAAGTGAGATGAAGAGATGATTAGGATGGACAAATTGAAGAATGGATAAATGGAGGAATTTATAGACAGATAAATGGTGGAACGGGGTGGGGGGTGAAGGAAGGATGAATGTAAAAATAGGAGAATATAGTAATATCCATTCATCCAGATAAAAAGACTGGGAGAGGTCACTCGGGTTCCAAACTATTGAGCAATAAAGGGTGTACAATTGTAGTCTTCACTCGTCTACTTATGTAGGCTTCAATTTTGTCCAAGTTTCTTACCGAGATTTGCTAGAATCAAGCTCACTGAACCCTATAATTTTAGTGTAGACCATGTCGAGAGGATAAACGAGTGATATAAATGCAGTGTTGTTATGTGTTTGGGGATTGTGGACAAAGTCTCGCAGTGGAGAAACAAATACAACTGTAAGGCTATCTGTATGAGGAATAGGGTTGGATGCTACCCTAGATACTAGTGGAGACCAAGGCATAAACCAGGCAATAACAAATAAATCGAGAAAATCAACATCCATAGATACGGAATGGAACAACTAGTGGCAATGTGAGGGCGTATGTAAAGTGTCCCCCAGGAAAGGGGAATAATAAATTTGAGACGCTAGCTTCATTGAAGTATGTAGCAAGCAATCGTCTATCTTATTAGATAGTGGGCCTTCGTCCCCTAAATCTCTTTTTTGAATTTTAGGATTCTTCTTGAGCTTTATTCTTAACTCATTCTTCTTCAAATTCAATCATCTTATCGTAGAATCGTAGGATCACCCAAATTTTGATCAAACATTTAGTCAGTAGGATGCACATGTTTTCACGCTTTATTTGATCATTGTGGTTTTTTTATTCACGCTTTATTTGATCATTGTGATTTATTTATTCACGCTTTATTTGTATCTACTTGTGGCTCAGCTTATCAAATTTCTTAAAAAATCAAAAAATATTATTTCTATTGGATTGCATGTAATATTTTCTATCACTTTTATTTCGCAATATTAAACTGAATGACCATTTTTCTCACGCTTCTCAGAGCATTGCATTAGTTTGCGACGTAGCTTAACGAATTTCTTTCAACGTTTTGCTACCGAATCCTAAAGAATTCCTCTTAGGATGTGTGAAATATTACATTATTTCTTATCACCTCTGTTTGTTTCTTCCAGGATGAGTTTCATCCATTCATCGAGGCTCTGCTTCCCCACGTGAAAGCGTTCTCCTACACGTGGTTCAACCTGCAAGCAGCAAAAAGGAAATTCTTCAAAAAGCACGAGAAGCGCATGTCAAACGACGAAGAAAGACACTGTAAAGAAGAGCTGATGGTGAGTTTGCAACAATTTTCTCCAATTTTTATTCTCAATTATTGACATTTTTCTTGTGCAAAAATTTGACATGAATATCAACAAATATCCATCTACACACGTTTGATTACTGACTTATTATTATCGTCTTGTAAACCACTTTGCATAAACTTGAAATAACTATTGGCAAATGTTCCATCTACACAAATTTGATTACTGACATTATTATCGTCTTATAAACTACTTGTGCGAAAATGATAATTTCTTATTACTGACAATTTGCTCTGTGAACCACTTGTGCAAAAGCTCTATGTAGCTATTGCCGAATGTTTTATCCACACTCATACGATTACTGACAGATATTATTGTCTCATAATAGATATTGTCTCATAGATACTAGTGAAAAATATTTTAATAAGAGTATTGGCGAATATCTCATTTACACACATAATTTTATCGATGCATGTAAATTTGAAGAAAATACAGGTGTCTAAGACATCATTTTCAGTAGATTTTGTTGGACAAAAAAATTGAATGACTATTGGAATAGTAATCAATTTTTCAAAATAATACTTTTGTGAAAAAAACTTCGCAGACTATCTACGACCACCTAATACAATAATTTATTGCACAGCTCTTGTTTTGTTTGTAAGAATAACTGGTTTATTTTGCTATTATACTCGTTACTGCGCGTGCACTATATTATACTTTTACACTAATGATTAAATGAATAGAATGATTAAATGAATTATATTTTCCTTTACAAAAAACATTACTCTGGTCGATGAGATTGTATAAAATTTAAATGCCTTGCATCTCAACCCAATTATTGATTGAATACTATGAACACTATAGTTTAAAGAATTCCAATTTCTATGTGGGTTTGATTTCATTAGGCGTTAGGTTTCAAACATGATAGAAATCAATCTAATAAATAAGAGACAAGAGAAATTCCGGTATTTTGAAGATTTACACACTAGAATCCATATTATAATTTTTTCTCCCGAAAATTCAGCAATATAAGCATTAAGCATGCATAACTCTTAGAGCTCACAACTTATATACGGACTGTTAAACGAAAATCTAATTGAATTTGACCACCGTGAAATAACGTCATCGCATTGTCGTCAGAATCGTTCATTGGTTCTCGTTGAATTGACTCCGTTAAATGACATCATTTTACGGCGGCTGATTAATCTGATTTTCGTGCAACCGTCCAATAGTATTGATATTTTGAATTGATGTCCATGATAGAAGATGCACATTCAATTTCATGATCAAATACCAACTTACAATTTGGAGAGTTCATACTTTTCTTGGATTATTAAAAATCGAGAAACTCTAGAGAAATCTGAATATCTTTATTTCTAGAGAAAATTTTGGCATAGAAATTTCTCATACATTTCTTGTTTTCTCCATGTGTTCCGACGATGGATTGAATGGAAAAATATTTTTCATGTAACAAAGGACCAGTTGGTTGATAAAAAAAATATTATTATTTATTCTATATTATTACAGTGTTGACACTTCAAGTGAAAGACATTTGAAGGGACCTTGAATGTCGATCCTAAGAAGTCTATTATTGAATGTGGATTTATATCTTGGGAAAATAACTGATAAGTGTTTCCAAAGATTGCACCGAGATATTGAAAGTTTGACCTGATTTTTGTTTGATTACAGATTATAATAAGTAATTGAACGAAATTCCTAATTATTATGATTTAACAGCAACTGTACAGTTGCAATATCTCATTTCCTTCCATCTTCATATCTGATTACTGATTGTAGAATAGGTTGTTTTCCGTATTCTCCTTTCTAATCTTAGTATTTTTTCTCTTGTATTTGGTTCTAAAATTGAAGGATTTGTCGAGAGTGAATTTTCAAAGTTTCTATAAGATGTCGGTTTTTGAGTACCTTGGAATTTTAATTTCAGAGTTTTCCTTTGTTGAAGCTCAGCAACAACTTTTAATAATCCTCCAGAGGAGTTGTACCAACAATACTAAATTCAGGTAATCACGAGGTTTTTGATAGTCTGAAATATACAATTGATTTTGAAAGTTCCCTTTTGTAGGGAATAACAGTGTTCTACTACTTATGTTACATACAGATCTAGACATTTCTTAAAACTCACATTTGAAAAACATAAGCCCGAAATATACTGAACCTGTGAAACACGTGATGTCATAACCAAGATAGACTTCTGTTGCATATTCAATACTTAAACAAAAATCAACAATAATAATCAATAATAATATTTTTTATATCTAAAAAAATTGTATTCCAACCTACCCCAAAAACTCTCTGTTTCGAAGATAGGAATGCTGAACATTGCACATTTCTCTCCATATTCACAACTTCGAGGTGGTTTGATTGGAATGTAATTCTTCAGATAAACCGCGAAATTGTTGAGAAATCTAATATTGCAAGTAGTAGGGTGTCTTAAACATGGAGTTTGCAATCTCTTGATCCTTCGTAATTTAAATATTTTATCAATCTCAAATAGTATTACCTGCGAGTATTGCAAACTGATGTCTACATTAGTAGTACCTACTAAGACGTGATGATTACTTAGTTGCTAATAATGACGTTGGAAATTTGATTCTTCATTAACTAAAAGGCGAGCGTTGAGTTTTATAGGTGTTAAAGACAGTTCTTTTAAACAATTTCTAGTCGCTTTCCCCATACTGATGATGCCCCGTTGAAAATATTGTTTTTCTTTCTTGAGAGGCAAGAAACGATCAATATCAGCAAAGAGGATGTTTTCTAAAGATCCTCTTTTATATCATCATTAAAAACAGTTTATTGAAACAATCTATATATCCGCGCTCCTCTTACTTTATCCTTTATCCCCAATCCTCTTATTATTCCCCTTTACTTGATTGAAAGTTGACTTTGTAGTTTCCATCATTGAAAATATTATTCTTGTCTACAGAAAAAGGGGAGGATTGAGTTTTATAAGTGTTCAAGTTCCTTGAAACAATTCAGTCGCCTTCTCCATGCTTCGGGTTGAAATAATCACCATTTTTCTCGCTGTTAACTTTCACATGTCGTTAGGACGCTTGCGCTGCGACAAAAAAAAAAAAATGTCGCCGGACTTTTGTAAGCCTGTTGGTGTCGACGAGAGGGGGAGCTGGTCTATTCTTGGAATTCTAATGCCAAGGAGGTCGCTGATTGCTCAGCAAATGAGCGTTTATAGTTAGTTACCTCCGTCGAGTCACAATGTATGTGACACCACGTGTAGACGAGGAGATAGATATGGAGGGAGATAGAGAGAGAAAGAGAGAGAGAGATAGAGAGAGAGGAGGTGATGGAGGGGAAAAGTAGAAGAAGAATGAGGAGAAGCAGAAGAAGGATTTGGAGGAGGAAAAAAAGAAGGAGAAGGTGTGGGTAATGAAGAAGAAGAAGAATAAGAGGAAGAGGTAAAAGAAAGAGAGGAAGAGAAAGGAGAAGAAAAAAGAGGAAGTAGAAGAAGGAGGTGGAGGAGGAGGACAAGAAGAAGAAGTGGAAGATGAAAAGAATAAGAACGAGAAGAGGGAGAAAAAGAAGAAGAGGAAGGAGAAGAAAAATAAGGAAAAGGAGAAGGAGCAGTAGGAGGAGGAGAAGTAGAGAAAAAGAATATAATAAAGAATAGGATGAGGAAGAGGTGGAGATGGAGATGGAAGGGAGAAAGAAGAAGAAGAATGAGGAAGAAGAAGAAGAAGAAGAAGAAGAAGAAGAAGAAGAAGAAGAAGAAGAAGAAGAAGAAGAAGAAGAAGAAGGTGATGATGAAGAAGAAGAAGAAGGTGAAGAAGAAGAAGATGAAGATGAAGAAGAAGAAGATGAGGAAGAAGAAGAAGATGAAGAAGAGGAAGTAGAAAGAGAGAGTGTGATACAGAGCCTGAGGGATAGAGTTAGGAATATGAGAAAGATAAAAGTAGAGACTCAGGGAGATAGAGAGAGAAAGATAGAGAGAGAGTGAGTTTGTGTGTGAGAGAGAGAGTGTGTGAGAGAGAGAGAGAGGGGGGGTGAGAGAGATTGAGGGAGAAATTGCTAGAGATCCGAAGAAGAACAAGATGAAGAAACCTGGGTGGCTAAAAGGACACTACGAGCAAGCCTTACAAATTGTACTCAGTTTCTGGTATGTACATGCTCAATCTCTCTCTGTACAAGTTTAGAGCCGTTATAAATCCTAGTCCCCAAGCCAGTCTCTCCTCATTTTACAAGTCGTGAACTGTACATTGGTGTGCTCAAGGCGATCAGGCCTATTGTAAATCGCTACTAACACCGTACCAACCATTGATCGTCCTCCCTCAGACGCTTTACATTAGGCGACTTTACGCGGAATTACCGAGATGTTGTGAGGCTAGCAAGGCGCCTGCATAACTAAAAACCAGGCAAAGACCTACTGTGTACAATGACTTGCAGCCAATGTTTTCTGAGAGTGTACCCGTAGGAAAAATTAATGTACTGGCTGCACTTGGAGAATGCAAAAAGGATTCCAGGATCAGAGAAGTGACTTAAAATTGATTCGTTTCAAGAAGGCATGTGTTGTTTCGGTAAAGAAGGAGATATTAGAGAATTTATAATGAAAAGTTTATCCAGCCATCAATATCCACGACGAACTACATGGAAATGGACAGGTTGAAGTAGAAAGATTTGAGTTTTTCTTTTATAATGTATGAGAAGAATAGTATAGCAGGATCCTTTTAACTTGTCAGAAATCAGCTGTTTCGGTAATAATTAAACATTGATTTCGACACAATAATCAAAAGGCTTGAAAGTCTTAAAGACCTTTAAAGTCTTTGAAATACCTTTTTAAAGAAGACGTTTTCAATAATCTGCGAGATTCAGCATTTGTAGGTTAAGTATTGTGATATTGCTAGTCGATCATATGTTTTCTGACAAGTTAAAAGGATCCTGCTATAGATATAAATTCATTTTCAATTTTGAAGATTGCAATGGATAATGGTTGAGAACGTGAAGAATGAGTAAGAACGAGTAAGAAAATGAGTAAGAATGAGTAAGAACTAGTTTTCTGATAGATTACTAGTATAAAGAGGAGTTGGCACAACAAAAAAAGAGAAATACCCCAGGTGGTAACCAATCCACTGCTATCAGGACAGCAACAGGTAGTACATGTGGGCTTTCGGATTCTGGGGCGCCTACAGCAACATGCACTGGAAGGGTCTCAGGGAAGTCTGGGAAAACTATAAGAAGGAAACAAAAGAATTTCTTTGCCACTGTCAACATTAATTCCCTTTTAAAAACTGGAAAACTAAAAAGATTAACGGATGTTTCAACAGAAAAGAAAATCTTAATCACAGCCCTCCAGGAGACTAGATTCACTGATGAGCTCCCATTCGAATCAGAAGGCTACAGAATTCTGAAGGGGAAGGTAGGAACAAGAGTAATGAAATCCTGTCCATTATTTGGAACAGGTTTCATCATAAATAAAAAAATTATGGATTCTATTGTTGATTTTAGCTCGTATAATGGCAGATTATCCAAGTTGACTATCAGATGTACGAATAAAATCTACAGCTTGGTTAACGTTCATGCACCAACAAATATCGATAACTCCAAAAATAGACAGAAAGTTGACAAGTTCTGGGATGAATTGGATGCGGTACTTTCTGGAATCCCAGAAAAGCACATTATTATCCTGTTAGGAGATTTTAACGCTCAGGTCGGCAGAGAACCATTCTACAAAGAGATAGTGGGAAGCTATCCAGTTCACAGAAAGACAAATAAGAATGGAAGAAGATTAATTGAGCTATGCGAAAACCACAATTTAGTGATACGTTCTACTGCTTTCAAGAAAAAACCCAGTCAAAAGAAAACTTGGGTCTCCCCAAATCCAAGACTAGGGGAATTTCAATTAGATCATGTGGCTATCACTAAAAGGTCTAGAGAAGAGATAGAGGACATCCAGGTTCACAAGGGTATCAACATAGATTCGGACCATTATCTTACAAAAATAAAAATGAATTTTATTCCCCGAAATACTAGGAAAACTCCCAATGGAAATCGTATTGAGCGTTTTGATACAGAGAAACTGGAAAAAAGCTTTCAAAGGAAAATGGAGGAGTCCTCGGATTTAGATACTTGGGATCAAATGAGAAATACTATGTTGGATAATGCCCGAGAAGTAGCAAAGATTCAAAGGAAAAAGAAACATGCCTGGTGGAACCTGGATTGCGACTCTGCGCTAGAAAAAAGACAGAAAGCATGGATCAAGTGGAACTCAAACAAAACAGAGAATAACAGGAACGAATTCATACAAAAACGAAAACTAGCTGCCAAAATTATTCGAGGAATAAAAAGGAGTTATGAGAAAGATTTATTGCAACAGATAGAACAAAACTTCCAGAAGAATAATGTAAGAGATTTCTACCAGACCTTCAAAAGAAACTTAACGAGCTATAATCCGCCGAGTCTCCATTTTAGAGATAAAAGTGGTAAAACTGCGTTCAATGACCAGGCAAATTGTAAAATACTTGCAAACTATTTCAATGACCTATTGAATTAAATTCAAATTCAAATTTCTTTATTCTCCGTATAAATACAATCAGCAACAAGTGCCTGTATATCACAGTCGTCATTGATTTTACTATAATATAAAAGTACAATATCCATTTTTGAAACAAGTCATGTTACGAGCTCACATGTCAACTCAGCCAGACAGAATTTCGTTCAACGAATAGAACTCTTTCTCTACAACAAATTGTTTAAGTTTTTTCTTGAAGAGCACATAATTTTCAATAGATTTCAAGTCATCAGGTATTTTATTATAAATCTTAATCCCTGTAATATTTATATCACCTTCCGACAAAGCAAGGCGGTGTTGGGGAAGTAATAAATTGGTACCATGTCTTGTGGAATAATGATGACTTTCCCCTACTGTTTTGAAGCGGTCAAGATTTTTTCTTATATACATGGCAGATCGATAAATAAGAATACTATAAAATGTCATTACACCCAGTCTACTAAACGTCCCTCGACATGTGTGATTCATTGAAAGACCTTCAATAATTCTTATAGCACGCTTTTGCACCTTGAATACCTCAAAAGAATGAGATGAAAACCCCCAAGCTTCTAACGCATATGTCATCACAGATGCAAAGCAGCCGTGGTAGACCGTGACTAGAGAATCCTTATTCAGTAGTGGTTTCAGTATTCTCAATGAAAAGCACACCCTACTAAGTCTACTGCACACATTAGTGATGTGAGGAACCCATGATAAATACTTATCAATAGTAACACCTAGAAATTTAGATGTTTCTGTTTCATTAATGGGCCTACCATTTGCAGAGAGTTCTATTGGAATAGGTGTCTTATTTTTTGTCAGAAACTGAATGAAGTTGGTTTTGTTTACATTTAATAACAACCCATTCGCGGAAAGCCAATCACTCATTTTTAATAATGTTCTATTAACTCTCAATTCCATACTCTCCTCTTCACCACCAAAAAGCAAGGATCTGTGAAAGACCCGTAGAAACCTATCCACCAGTGGAAAATCCACAAGTAAATCCGGATTCTGAGCCCCCCTGCAAAGCGGAAATCAGTGAAATCATAAACTCATTGAAAAATAACAAAGCGCCAGGTGAAGACTCGATTATTGCGGAAATGTGGAAAAATGCAGGAAATAAAACAATTGAAAAATTGACAGAAGTGTTGACAAAAATTTGGTATGGTGAACCTATTCCAGATGAATGGAAAACTGCGTTAATTCACCCACTACATAAGAAAGGTGATAAATCAGATGTCAACAATTATAGAGGAATCTCTTTACTTCTTGTCACCTACAAAATCCTTTCGAGAGCAATACTTAATAAGGCTGAACCGCAGTTAGATCCGCTTTTGGGAGAATATCAGGGAGGCTTCAGGAAAGGAAGATCTTGTTCAGAGCAGATATTTGCATTGAAAACTGTACTTTCCAGCTACAAGAACAGAAGAAAGAGCTTCACAGTAACATTTGTGGATTTTAAGAAGGCGTATGACTCCATTGATCGAGGGACTCTGTTGAATGTTCTGACGGAATTCAGCTTAGACAGAATAACGAAAAATCTAATTGACCAGACACTAACAGACACCAGAAGTAAGGTGAAATTCAGAGGAGTGCTCTCGGAAAGTTTCCAAACTGTTACAGGAGTGAGACAAGGAGACGGATTATCGCCGCTATTATTCAACTGCGCATTGGAAAAAGTGATTAGATCGTGGAGAGAGAGGCTGGTTGAGTTGAAAATTAACAGTGGTCTAAGAATTGGTTACAAGAAAGATAATTTACTTGTTGACTGTCTGGCCTTTGCAGATGATTTAGCGATTTTGGCAGAGTCACCAGAAATAGCGGAACAACAGGTAAATGTTCTTAAAGAGGAAGCTGAGAAAATTGGGCTGCAAATTTCTTTTGAAAAGACAGAATACATGTCGAATAGTAAAACTGCTCCAGAATTTTTAATCACAGACTATGGTCAAATAAAACGGACTAAAAGTTTTAAGTATTTGGGAGAGATCATTGCCGACAATTTATCTGAGAAGGATTCTGTAAACCAGCGAATAAGCAAAATGAGACTAGCTTACAAATTGACAAAAAATATTTACAACAAGAGGTCAATCTCAAAAAATGCGAAGCTCAGGCATTATCTATCTGTTATCAGACCTGAAGCTTTGTATGCTTCTGAGTGCCTAATTCTCAACAGGAAGGGCGACCGTGAAAAGTTGGAAGTGGAAGAAAGAAAGATTTTGAGAAAGATTTTTGGTAGGCATAATGAGAATAATATTTTCACTTGCAGCAACGAGGAAATCTATAGACATGTTGAGAAAATTTCAGAAGTTATCAGAAGAAGAAGATTGGCGTTCTATGCTCATTTATTCAGAATGGATCCCGGGAGACAAACAAATAGAATCTTCAATAAAATAAGAAGTGGAAAATCCAAATTAAACTGGTTTATAGAGTCTAAGAAAGATATGCAAAAATTGAATATAACAGAGGCAGATTTACAGAATAGAGCAGGGTTACGGAATCAGCTTAAAGTTAATGTTTTCCCAGACGAACCAAGAATTGAAACTTGGTCGATAGAAAGACGAATCGCTCAGAGCGCGAGGATGAAAGAGTATTGGAGGCGAAAGCGGGAGACCAACGTAAATAATAATAATGATAATAATGATAATGGTTGAATGGTGAATTACTGTGGTCCTTAGTTGGCCTATCCAAAAGAAAGAAGAAGAAAGAGGAGTATCAGAAAATAATTCTTTGCGTGGAGATTTGCAAATGTGTATTTGAAGATTCAAAAACTAGACTTGGTACCATGGGAGGTGCTATGGGATATGGTCTATAATTTGAAGAATCAAGTTCATTAGAGAGACCATATTATTCGTGATCCTTATGACCCTGATGATCCTCAACTCGAAAAATACTATTAGCAATACGTTAGATCGCGCACAGAAATTCATAAAGACTGATAGAAAATAAACTTTGGAAAAAGTGGCTGAAACCAATGAGAGGTATCAGACAGAATAACAAATAGTATGTAAACATTTCGAGTTTGTTCTATTTCATGGAAACAAATAGTTCGTGGATGGAAATATTTATGGCATATTCCATGGAAGGACACCCTGATTTGAAACCGAAGAAAGCAAAAATATAAATGAAGAATATCGTAATGCTGCATAACAGTTATTTGGTTAAACTTTTTTATTTAGAAACAGATTGTCATCTGTGCTCCAATTCTCACACCCATGCCAAGTTCTGCGTTATTTGGCAATAGAAAATGGAGGAGGGAAAGAATAATTAGTGACCACATCACAACAACCAATCAACGTGTTAGAGTGAGAAAGACGATCAGGCTGCACGTGGTCCCCTATGACTGACAATAAGAGCTTTTTTTCCTTCGAAATGCTTTTGCTTCCTAATTTGGAAAAGTTCTCAATCAGTAATTGATTGATATCACAGGAATCTTATAGCTGGTACATTCAAATCGAACACTTAATTCGTATTGCTATAGTTTTTCACATATTGTTAGATATTATTCGAATAATTTGTATTTGAAGAAACTATATAACTTGAAACCCTGATAAAGTTATTTTTTCTTATCTCCCACACATTTTTCTTGCTTATCAAATCAATTTCTTCTGTTAACACACTAGTTATCTTATGTTGACAGAGCCAAAAATTGCAATGATTATAATGTTATAACACTTTGTTTTATTATTTTACTAGCTGTCCCGGCAAACTTCGTATCACCCTCTTCCCCCCCCCCCAAATGTCCCCCTCTTCTCCCCACAAATGTCCCCCCCTTCATGCCACACCCCAAAAAATGTCATCCCCCAAATGTCTCCCTTCATTACCCCCCTAATGTCCCCCCCCACAAATCCCCTTTCATGTCAACCCCCTCTTTCCCACCAAATGTCACCCCTCTCTTCCCCCCATTGGCCATCCCTTCACGTAACCCCCCCCCAAAAATGTCACCCCCCCTCTTTCCCCCAAATGACAACCCCCCTCCCGCAAAAAATGTCACGAAGTAAAAATATATTTAATATAATCAATGTATTTTTATTTTATATAATCAATAATTTTTTTATTTCAATTTATTTTTTTCCCCTTCTTAGAAACAATAAAACATATATGATACGAACGATAACTCATTCTTAGTTGATGATTCTAGCGTAAAAAATAATTTGAGTAGAAAACCTAGTACAAAAAGAATTGGTCCGGAGTGGGAATCGAACCCGCGTTCTTCAGGTTTCGACGCAGAAGCTTTAACCACTGCGCTACCGAGGCTTAGTATCATAGAGCTCAGTTTTCTGATCTTGAATCACGATCATCTTTCGGTAGCCGCTTGGCCGGCAAGTTCAAAACATACGTCTGTAAAATGTTTGATAGGTTAGGTCATTAATGTACTAATTATTTATTAATTATAAAGGGATTTCCTCATATTTTAATACATATTATGTTAACCAGTGCTGTAACAATTCAAACTAATCCAAAATCATCTAAATCGGTTCAGCCGTTCTCCAGTTATAAGCGAGCGTACAGACACCAACTCTCTTTTATTAATATAGATTTCTACTGTTTTGTATATCGTTATCTACAACATATATATGTCGTTTTGCTGGTGTATGTTTTTGCAATAAAATTCAAATTCAAATTTAATCTAGACTATTCCCTCCTGATTATTCCTCCTATTTATTGTTTATTTAGTACGCGAATATTTAGCTAATCATGAAGGATAATCATGCTTTAATTATAACTTATGCTTCAATTCTTATGCTTATATTGAATTTTTATTGTTTGAGCGAATTTTTTCTATATAGTACTTGATCTAATATACTTTGTGACTTTGTTTTCTGTATCCCTGTACTACTGTGACTTTTTCAATTGCCTATGTTGGTCTACGACAGTAAAATCTATTTATTTATTATTTATTTACAATTCAAATAAACAAAAGAATCCTGATTTATCTTCTCCTGATCATTCATTTCATGTTCCTGAAGCTAATATTATTGAAATTCATCATGCTTTCTGAACTGAACGTGTAAATTGAGAAATATTCATTTAATTTCCATAGACTATTAACTAACCAGAAAGTATTTAGTTGAAAAAAATAATTCTATTCAGAATTTCTCTCTCCTACATGCTTGAAACCAAACGCAAAACTCGAGAATAGAGAAGGTCTCACTGGAATGATTGAGAATGAACTTTCAGAATCACTGGCACCACACCTTTGTAAATGGTTGACACACTACAATTAAGAAAATTGCCCTCTAATTACTTCTTACGCGAATACATATCGCATAAATATCATGTGCGCGTCCCATTCTGACAAGATATCTTTGTCGGAATAATCACAGGCTTTTGTGGCATTCAACAATGGGCGAGTAAACAAAGACGTCGAAGAATGTGTGGTATCATTTATCAGTGCTCAGGTGATTCATAAACAGTCTGATGTCTTTTTTTAAACAATTTTCCGGCTTTGAATGACAGTGATTATAATTAGTTTCATTACAATCACATTCACAAATCCTTAAAACAAGATCATTTGAGATTGAATTAGTTCCTGAAGAATGTTGCAATAATTCAAATTCAAATTTATTTATTTCCAGCAATATATCACATTATACATCAATATTATGGACAAAATTGTGAAATAACACTCACATATATGTTTGTGAGTTGTTTGAATTCATAATAAATAACTTGAATATTGCAACTTAATTGAAAGCATTCAATTGCAACCATTGAAATTGTTCCTTGATTAGTTTTGTTCATTACGATATTTTAATGTATTTCATAAACTATGATCATTATTTTAGTAGAAAAACGTATTTCTGGATCATATAGAGCTCTATGGCTCTCCATGCGATTCGTTTATTGTATGGCAATTTTATTCTTTCACTAATGTCTTTCTACTTTTAATTTATTAATTATATACATGAATACAGTAGTATAATATTGTAAATGCTCGTTCAACCCCACAAACAAGGCCCTCAAATGCAGTAGTTCATTTCTAAATAGTCAATAACATCTCAAGTTCTCAAAATTTTCCACCCAATTTTTCATTGGTTGATCAGTTTTCAATTTTGAGCTAAGATATAATAGTATGTGATTCTCATTTCCATTTTGAATCAATGACAGTTATTCACAACATCCTGCAAACCATTCTCACCCCCTTTAATAGGATCATCTCTGGGAAAAATCCTGGAGATTTCTCTCGATGAAATAGTTGAAATTATACAGTTTTGTATAACTTTCAAGACGAGGAAGTATTTGAAATTCATTTTTCTATTACGAGTTATCATCAATTTATTATCGAGACTTGTGTGATTGTTTTAAAGCTTCTATGAATCAGACAGAGTGTTGTAAATAATGTTCTTTACTGTATCTTACACGACCTTGCGGTTACTTGAACAGATGAACAACGAACAAATTTAACAACGTTGGCTCAGCATGCGAAATCTCTGCCAGAATCGCTCTCACAACATCTCTTTCTCTGTTATCATCTCTTCCTTTCAATATTCCCACCTGAATTTCTACGAAGCATTTGCCAAATCACGAATGACCATTCACTCGTTACACTCTCAACTGTCAAGCTTCTACGAGTTTCTTTTGATAGTTCTCTACGCATTGTGAATAACCCTGCGGAAACGTCTGGAATAATTATTTCGGGACCAACAGAAGTTTATTTTATAGTACCTGATGAGTCATTTGAACTCTGATCAGATGAAGATTTTTGAGAAATGTCTTCCTTGTTTTTGAACTCTAGATGGATTTGAAGCTTGTTCATAGTCAACGTTGTTTATTTTGTATCATTCCTTTTCTTTTTGAATTGTACGTGGCGTCAGGGTAGATAGATTCATAGCTTGCAGATTATAAACAAGGTTTATGTAAAGAGAGGATGTGAACTCCCACTGATGTTACAGTTGGGCGTGATGTTTACTATGTGCATCCAAAGCTGAATGAATTTATTTCTTGCATATTTGATCATAAATCAGTTCAATATTTTGATAGCTTTTCTGGCTTCAGTTACGTCATTGGAGATTGGAATCAACTCGTTCAATTCATATAATAATTATTCATTCTATTAATTTATTATTGAATTCTTTTTTGAAAGAGCTTATACAAGCTCCTGTTACTCATTTATCACTATATGTTCCAAAACCTAAAAATTATGAGTCTTCTGTCACTCTGCATAGAAATCACGCAGCTGTGATGTTAATTTACAGGTTTCACTATTTTTTCTTACCGGTGAACTAGAGACCAAATTCACATTACTGTTTTTGTCTCTTATTCATTCGTCTTTAAAAATGTCATTTTTCAAAAATCCTATTTCTTTATTAAAAATTTATAAATTTCCCAGTAAAATGAAACTATGCACTACAAGTGATATAGTCAAACGTGTATTCCTCTTTTCTTATTCAATTCATATATGATGGAATTACAATGGATTTCACTTCCTTTATGATGGATTTGTTCTAGAAATATAAGTATTCATCATGATTTTGGAAGCTTCATATACAAACTAGCCTTGACCTTACCTTTCTTGTCTGTTACGTTTCTCTTCTCTCATTATCTCTTCTTCCATTATCTCTTTCTTTCACTCCCCGTTTCTTCATTTTCTCTTCTTTCAGCTTTTATTGTTTTGCATAAAATTGAGAAAATCATTTTTCGTTTTTATTAATATTGTACACAATAATACTTTCATTGAATGAACTCACGGTCAGTACTCAAGTTTTTCTTTTCCTGGTCGTGCTTTAAATATGTATTTTAGGACATTTTTGCGTTTGTATTTTTATGTTCACTTTTAAAATTATCATTGCGATTTGTGATGGCAATAAAAAATGTTGAATTAAAAAAAATTTAATGCTGTTATTCTGACTTGAATATCTTGAATAAAAGAATCAATTGTTATAGGTTCTCTTACCTTCCCCTCAACAAAGGAAGTCATGCATATCATATTTAATTGGAGTTTATCCATTTCAATCGATTAACAGCAGACTAATGTATGAAAGCCGTGGTACTTCAATATTGAGCACATGTTATCGAATTAATTTTCGCTGTTTTATTCCACTGGTAGATGAGAATACTGGTTTCTAGTGGCCTCTAGCGATAGTGACAGGGCAGCACAGTGGCTGGCAGGCCAAAAATGGTGGTAGCTTCGAAGCATGCGGGTGATAAATTCGAGCGATTTCGAGTGATTCACGATCAGTTGACGAACTAATTGACACATGGAATCAAGGCGAGGCCTAACCACTCCCACTTGCACCAACCGGTCTTTCACTAGTTGCAACTTATGTAGAAAGCATCAGATGGAATGCGAATGGTAGTGGGCTGATGCTCTGCTCTGTAATGCAGGTTACTCGCTATCACCTGGCATTATTGCGGGGGGCTGTCACTGATAATCCCAGCCCGAAACGGAGCGAATGTAGCTAGATCTTCTCAGCAGGTTCCGATTTCACCCTCATTGACACTATTCTATATGCAACCAGTCATGAATATCCTGCAACATCACTCTATAAACTTGGAATTAAGAAGTTTCTAGTCAACTAGTAATGAATTTTCTATACAGTCACTCTACATTCAAACTCAGAATTGAGAAGTTTTTAGTCAATTACCCTACTTATGAATTTTCTAGTTACTCAGTGAACTCGGAATAATTATTGCTCTCACTATGAACTCTCTACTTCATTCACCTTTATAATGGTATTTTTCTACTTTAAATTTATTTATTCAGTGAAATGAAACAATGCTCTTAGTCCAATCTAACTTGAATCCTCTCCTCGCATTTTTTTTATGTGATTGAATCACGATGGAGCATTACTATGCTGTTGTTTATTGAAAATTTTTGTTTATTTTGTTTTTCTTTTAATGTATTCTGATATTTGTGAATAAAATTGATTCGATTTTTTTTTCTCGATCAGCTACTAGTTAACTACGAATAAATTCTCCATATTCTGATCACACTATAAACTTTGAATTATTGAGAGGTTTCTATTTAATTAGTGGATAAGCTTTTTACTGCTTGAATCCGAAAAGATGACCCTTGATGATTGAACGGGAGAGGAGAAATAATACCTTCAACTTTCAACACCCAACCTGGAAATGTGGTGTGAATTCTAGCATTATTTTTGTGATGAATACTGATTATGAGTAGGCCAATGCTTCATTCAATATTTTTATCATTTGCTTCCTTAATTAGGTGTTATAATTTTATTTTCTTAATTTCTCTCTATTATCTGCAATCCTTATTTTTATTCTCATTCCATTTTCTTGTTAGGGCCTGTCTTGTGTCTTTCTTAGATATTTAAGAACTGCTCTCGCACACAGACGATACAGTCTATGCGGGTTCTGATATATTTCTATGCTATATTTTGTAATAATGTATGATACGTTTTTCATAAAAATGTCATTAAAACTAGTTTCAGAGACTAACCAGAAACTAACGTCTGATACGAGGAATAATGGATTGGCTTTCTTATCATTCAATTCAAATTCAATATTTAAAGTTGTGTTTCAATCACTGATTTGATGTGTTCTATTAAAAATTATACTTTTATCAATGATAGTTATTATTTGGGATGGACGTACTGCTGTTCCGAAAACATCAAATTCAGTCATCATCTACTCTCTAAACGTGACGCGTCCCAGGTCTTCAAACTGACAATGAGAAAACCTTTTTCCTCAAACAAGGTTTACACAATGTGCACATTTAACCTCATTTCAGATTGTAAATTACTAAAATGGATTCCCCCTCTTCTTTGCACCACTTCTCCACGCTTAGCCTGTTGTTTTTATTATTTACGTTTTTATTTTGTTTATCCTCACCTTTGTGCTTGTTGCTTGTTCTTTTGTAATTGTGTGTGTGAATAAATAAATTAAAATAAAAAATAAATGAATACTGAGTAATACGGTAGTTTAAATACATCACTGTGGCTGGTAACTCTATTGTTTTAACGGACGATTTGAATGAGCAAGCTTTGTATTCTCGGGGTGGTTCTGTTCCGGGGCAATGCGAGAGTTCTGCTCGACTGGGGGAAAATAATGAAGGGTAGGTCGGACATGGAGGCGCATATTTTTGACAGCGGATATGCTATTTCTTTCAGCTTGGTGAGTGGTGAGGGGGTTAGTTGTCCGTTGGTAGTTGAAGGGAGGGGGGGGGGGGGAGTAGATGTCCGTTGTCTGCAAACTTGTGACCACGCCGAAAAACAGTTTTCCCATTTTATACGTTGAATAGACCGGGTAGTTTTCGCTTTGTATCGTTGCAGATCGGCTAGGGGCTCTCTGCAGTGAATATCCAATTATTTTCTTCTTGTTTGGCAATTTTTCTCCTCTAGATATCCGATCTTTCGGCTTCCCTTTCCCTGCAAGTAGTATCTCTTAATGATTTTATTCTATTGCTCTATCATATCACGTGTGCTTTTGATATCATACAACGTCATTCACTTCCCCCTCTCAATTAGCTATTTATGCCAATGTCTATGCTATAATGATTCTAGAGGATATTTAACAAAATTATTCTCACCACTATTATCATAAATATTGTAGAAACTTATTGGATGAAGGAGCCCTTACAAGCATAATAAAACTAGTGGGAATACAAGGATAGAAAGGCGTATTTCAAAGGCCAATCCGTCTAAATGAGTAGAGAAATATTGTCCATGCTATTCACAAAACCTGAAACTTTATAAATACCACTATTAAAAATATTGTAGAAACTTATTGGATGAAGGAGCCCGTACAAGCATAATAAAACTAGTCGGAATACAACGATAGAAAGGCGTATTTCAAAGGCCAGTCCGTTTAAATGAGTAGAGAAATATTGTTCATGCTATTCACAAAACCTGAAACTTGGAAAAACCAATTCTATGCTAGCCCCTCTCTACAGTAAAGTTTTGGTTCCAGCTGTAAAAATTTACTAGCGCACGTTTCAGTGTTGTTCGTTAATGAATTGTGAAAGGTCTCTCCATTCCAAGTTCCTACCAAAATAGGTTATGATATGACTTGTGATTGATCTCACAACTGCAGTCCTTGACATCATAGTTCAAAATATTGATTTATAGTTAGTTTTTGTTCCCTCATGCTCAGAGCAAGTTCCCTTAATGGCAGAAAAGAAGAAATAAGAAATTTGATTATTGTGTTGTTTTTTACCAGAAATAACCACTTTTTACTCTCATTTATTCTTGGTCGAGTGCTTGACAAAAACTCTCTGGAAGTTTCGGAAATATTATGGTAGAGCTCCCTCAACTTCATTCTCACTGACCTATAACCTAGATTGAAATTCTTGTGTTTGTTTATTTATTCATGGAAATTTCACTAGTGAAATTAATGTTTTTCATGGGACAAGCCTATAAAGTATCGAGGAATGCTCACGCCATTCTATAAGGTCCCCAATAGAATGTCTTCATTTTGTCTACAAGATCCCCAAAAGAATGTCTTTATTTTGTCTAGGAGGTCACCAATGGAATGTCTTTATTTCGTCTATAAGGTCTTCAATAGAATGTCTATATTTTGTCTATAAGGTCCCTAATTTATTATACTTTTCCAAGAATGGACATTTCTATGTTCAATCTCTGCCGTTTCATGTAGTAATAAAATTTTTAGTATATTGAACCTTATATTCATATAACCGGATAAGTTGTTTTAGTCTTATGCTTTGTTCAAACAATGGAACTCTAAAATTTCTATCATTTTCAACTCTCATAATTCAGAATTGCAATAATGGACAAACTACACCGTTTCATGTAGATTCAGCACAATCATATAATTGTTAGTATATTAAATCTTATATCATTGTGATCAATTAGTTTGCCAAAGTTTTAACTAACGGTTCAATGTCTAGCTAGATGCTATGCCAGTCACCAAGCGAGTCCCGTCACTCGCAGTGGTGCCATCTGCAATAGTACACAATTGCAGATCGTGTTCGTTCACTACGTTCGTATACTTTCAATACGTTCGTTCACTACAAACAGCCAGCACTCGCAGTCACTTGGCTCTTGGCACCAAGCGAGGCTCCTTGTAGTGTGGCCTTAGCCTTATAGTTTGTTCAATCAAACAAAGTGATGCTGAAATTTCTAGAATCTTTAACTATCATAACATTGAATTTGAGCGCATATATTTTGTAATATTTTTTTTTTTTTGAGAGTAATTCTCACATGAGCTCTAGGCTTGTGCGTGGGTAATGAGAGGGGTGATAATGAGACATGACGACTGAATGAAGTAAATCTACATGAATGAAGCAATCTACATGAATGAAGTAAATAATCTAATATCTCTCTCTTTCACTTTCTATCTTTCTTCCTCTGCTTCAACTATTGAGGTGATTTTCGAAGAATAAATGCTCAACCATCTCACAAACAGAATTTTCGTTTTGAGAAAGTGACGTAGCCGGAAAAGCATTGGGTGGGGGTGGGAGGGTGCTGAGGTGGCGCCTAGCTTGCCGCAGGAAAATCTCCTCCCAACCCTTCCCTTGCTACAAGGATTGTCGCGAAGACAACAGAAGCTTTTAATTATTGTAATTATGAGAGGAAAGCTTCAGAACGGATGCGGGAGGAATCCGTTGTATAAATGGTGCGTAGAAACTGCCGGTCTTTCTCATAAACAACAGATAGGGTTAGAAGGGGTTGGGTGGAGGGTAGCTGATCGCTACGCTTCGCTTCTCGCTTTCTCGCACCCTGATCTCGCTACATAAATATCTGATTTTCTATTTCAACCCTCATACGAGTTAATACTCTGTGTCTCGGCACCGCAAAAATCCTCAGTCCGATCCCCGCCTCACCTATTTTCACTACACACTCGCTAACGAGGCCTTAGCTGGCTCCGCCTGTCTGAATGAAAATGGCCAGACAGGCATCGCATAACGGCCACCAGAAAAATTATGGATAATCGTTCCCCTTGTTTTGGAAGCGCCTCTGCCGTGTAATTCAATTAGACTTGAATAATTATTACGAAAAGTGAAAAATCTTGCATCAGGGTTACTGGAGTAGAACTCGAATAACAATAATTCATTCGAACTCCGGCTATTTGATTAACTTCCATGAGAATATCAGCTGTATAATAATGGTATAATAGTAGTCCAATAGTAAGTATAATAATAGTCTAATAGTATAGAAGTAGTCTAATAGTATATCAATAGTCTTAGACTATAATTAATAGTCTTGTATCATAAATGACTTCATATAGTAAGTTTTCCTTTGAGAACTGAACAATCTCTTCCATACTGATTATAAAAGGAAATGAAAGATTGAAAATGAAGATAATATTTAAATAAATGATTTTTACCATTACTCAATTCGAGCATCGCAGTATAACTTTTTTTATTCTCAGTATTGTTATCACCGAATCATGCAATTATTAGTCTATTATCATCATGTTATTTATCATATTGATAAGTATTTATCTTGGATCTAATTAGACGTGACAACGTGGAATATAATAAATAAATATAAAATATTTGAAGAAATGTGAATATCATGTTCAACGTAACCCTTTCAATATAAATCTCAGGAATTATATTGCACTGTTTAGACATTACGATGATGTGTTAATGTCACAATACAGTATTTTCATTTTATTACTATGATTTTATTATTATTCAGGGTGATTAAAACGTCCCTCCGCGTTAAAATAATATGCAATTTAAGACTCAATCATTCGAAAACAAGTTATTTAAACAACAGAAAATTACCAGAAGTTGCTTGAAATTCACGACAGTCAATGGGGAAAGTGTCTCTTTTGGTGTTTAGTACTATACAATTCAATTTGTGTACCGTTTTCTAACAGAACAGGACAAAGTATGGCAGGATCCAATTAACTTTTCAGAAATCAGCGGTTCCAGTAATAATTAAACAGTGATTTCGACACAATAATCAAAAGGCTTGAAAGTCTTAAAGACCTTTAAAGACTTTAAAAGACCTTTTTAAAGAAGACCTTTCAGAGAATAACTTTTTAAAACACTTTTTCAATAATCTGCGAGATTCAGCATTTGTAGGTTAAGTATTGTGATCATATGCTCGTCGATCATAATGTTCTATGACAAGTTGAATGGATCCTGCTATATGTAGCACCACCTCGCTGCTACTGTGGTGAGACTTTATGATAATTTAGTATATTATTACACTATAATAATTGTAGTATAATTTACACTATTATTCGTGAAACATTATTATTAATTGAAACTTGTTGTTTGTTTATGTTGTTTCATATCCATAGTTTATTACGTTTAGGAAAGTAGCCTTCACTAAAGCATTTATTTATTATGATTTCGAGTGGGCCAGCAATGTATGGAGCAATCTGTTTCAGACAGTAAGAGAAACAATACAAAAAAAGTAAAATTTTAAATTTAATTCAACATTTTCACCAACAGTTTGAGATGGAAGAGTCTGATTATAAACCAAGTAACCGAGCAAGAGTTTCAGCCGTGATCGCCAAGAGGTGCAAACTATGTGAGTTGCATGGTGAAAATTTACAACATCGTTGTAAGCTGAAGCACATCGCAAAGTACAGGCAACACTGACTACGCACAAGTCCACCTATACGGACCCTGCTCAAGTGACAAGGTTAAAGCTTTTGTCTGCCATATTTATAAGTGTTGCTTCCCATACTACAACGGTTTCTCGCTTGTTTTTCCCAGGCCCTGTACTGAAAACAGTCTTGTCGATGGAAGAATCTGAGCGGGTAATGAGTTCTGATTCTTGTAAAAGTCGTGCCATTAAAACTTCAATTACAACAGGCTCTGATCAAATACATTCCTGTATTTCTTACGTATTTCCCTGAGTTGTGTGCCAGTTCAGCATGGAGAAACATGTGTAAGATCATAGCACCTGAACGTCGTTTAATGTGAGTTGCACTTCGGTTAGGAATGTGTTACATTAACAACTCTGGTATACTATCCAGAATTAGGTATTTATTTTCAGTGAATGTTAGTTGGAGAAGTGTGAAGATAACTCTCCCACAAACCAGAATAAGAATATTTAATGCCTGTGAAGATGATTCTCACACAAACCAGAATAAGAATGTAACACAAGAACAAAAGAGATTTAAAAACTGCATGAATTAATGAAATTAAAAAAACTGCATTAATTAATTAAATGACTGAAACACTGTAGCTTTTGAAAACAACCCCCTATAAAAATTTTACATACATTTTCACTTAAAATCCTTTATTCAATTCCAGCGAAGTTAATTCTCACACAAACCAGAATAAAAATATTTAATCCCAATAAGGAACATCGGTGATCTCCTCCAGAAGATACCAAGAACTGGGTATAGTCCAAATAATTTAAACAAAAACATAGCACGACAAAAATCAACAAAATGCGAGGTGTTTTCCTTCTAAGGGCCGGTTGAAGAGCTCGGGATTTAGCCAAGTCCTAGACTAAAACGGGTGGCTACCATAGCAACGACAAACGTTTGTCTCAACAGGCTAGTGGCTTAGCAGCATAGAGAGCCCTCAGTACATAGTGTCAAGGCTAACGTTTGTCGATGCTACGGTGGCCTCCCGTTTTAGTCTAGGACTTAGCTAAATCCCGAGCTCATGAACCGGCCCTTAATGTTTATAATTATACCGTTTCGGGTTCTAACTAATTCCTGTGTTTTTATTTAAGTTAACCTCCATCGATTGGATTCGAAACTTGATTCAACAGTTACTTAAAATCTATCCATGGTTTTCTCATGCAGAACTAAAGAGACTCCGAAACCAGACAACCCAAATTTCATCAGATGGAAAAGCGATTAGCCAGAATCGGAGGGATTTCGGTGGTCTGTGGTGGGAGAGGCGGATCCACCAGCAGAAAAAACGGCCAGATGGAGCTCCCCCGGCAGTTTGCTTGGTCATAATGACTTTTTGGGGATTGCAGTGTCGCCGCTCCACACTCAACACTTTTCTTTATCTCGCCCATGTCACCTAGACGCACAGTTTGCACTTCTTTCAAACGAATAGCCCACCTTTGCTCTCAGGATCTGTCCTATTGTATTCTTATTCGTTTTATTACTGTTCTTTCATGTTACATGTTGACTAATCCTGTAGCAGGATTCTTTAAAATTGTCAGAAAACAGCTGATTGATGTACGCTCGTTTACTAACATTAAATCAGCTATTTTCTGAGAGCAAATCCTGCTATACCAGACAACATGACCGCAAATTATCCATTTAAACTTTGGTCAGTCAATGCTTGTTACACTTGGAACACTGAACAACGACGGATTTCTATACACTTCTGAATGTTTATGGAGACTATGAGAGTTAATTCTCAACATTACAAAGGTTGATTGTAGTTGTACTTTTTTAATGAAATCTTTATTCCTCTTCTAGTTAAATTATAGAGGTGTTGCTGGAAGTAGTTTTTGAATGGAATCTGTATTCCTCCAAGAGATATTGACTTGTTAACAGATAATAGATAATCTATTCAAATATTTGGTTATTCTATGCTCGAATCTAGAATTGAAGCCGTCATATTTGTTATCTAAATGGATAAAGTAATGAATCTAAATCTTTTTACACTTGGTACACTGAACGATGGTTCTCTATACTTCTGAATGTTTGTGGTAGTGGCGAAGCGTGGTATACTTATTTGGTCATCGCCGGGTATATTTCGTATAGGAAATATACCAGGCGATGACCAAATAAGTATACCACGCATCGCCACGGGTTTGTGGAGATTCATGACCTTTCATCACCAACATTACAGAGGTGTTGATGGTAGTTTTGAACGAAATCTTTATTCCTCCAGTAGATTTTGACATGTTACCAGAGATAACTCTCTGATAAGAATCCTCTCTGGTTAGCTTATGCTTGTTAAACGTGCAACGTCGGTTTTGTATACTTGAAGTTTGTGGAGACTCATGACCTTTCATTACAAACATTACAGAGGTCTTGATGGTAGTTTTTTAACAAAATCTTTATTCCTCCAGTAAATTATGACATGTTACCAGAGACAATCATCCCAAATATTTGGTTATCCTATGCTTGTTACACTTGCTACGACGGTTTTCTACACTTCTGAATGTTTGTGGAGATTCATGACCTTTCATCACCAACATTACAGAGGTGCAGATGGTAGTTTTGAACAAAATCTTCATCCCTCCAGTAGATTTTGACATGTTACCAGAGATAATCCTCTCTGGTTAGCCTATGCTTGTTACACGTGCAACGTCGGTTTTTTATACTTGAAGTTTGTGGAGACTCATCATGACCTTTCATTACAAACATTACAGAGGTGTTGATGGTAGTTTTAAACGAAATCTTCATCCCTCCAGTAGATTTTGACATGTTACCAGAGATAATCCTCTCTGGTTAGCCTATGCTTGTTACACGTGCAACGTCGGTTTTGTATACTTGAAGTTTGTGGAGACTCATGACCTTTCATTACCAACATTACGGA
Organism: Laodelphax striatellus; assembly: GCA_017141395.1. NCBI lineage: Eukaryota > Metazoa > Arthropoda > Insecta > Hemiptera > Delphacidae > Laodelphax > Laodelphax striatellus. Next base: position 18,342,899 of record CM029544.1, on the reverse strand, counting down.
CGTGTTGATGGTAGTTTTCAAACGATTTCTTTATTTTTGGTTGATAGCAAAGCGACAATAGTCGATTGAAATAAGTGGTAATTTGAGTGCTTTTAATGTATCCGCATCGCGACGTCTACGACAACTTCCTTCATGCGAAACGATTTCACTCAATTATGTGGGGGTGGTAGGGTGGTGAGTGGGGAGGGGGGTTTACTAGATCGAATCGAGGCCCTAATCGATGGTCGCAGAAACGTCTTTTGTGTGGACCATGCAAAACGGGGAGTATATCAGGACTAATAACGGGATGAAATAGTGAGGGGTGGAGCGTCGCTCTTATTTAAGAGCTCCAAAATGGAGCACTGCCAAAGAATGCGCGGTGCAGTGCGGTACTTACAGCCTCCTACATTTTCTTCTTTATTTTTGTCTGCTTAATTTCGCATCCGACTCCAGATCCAGACCGGTCACCCCTTCGTCGCGAGGCATTTTTTGTGCGCCGCTACTTTTATGTTTTTCAAAATAAATATCATTTCATCTCGGGAAAAGTATTTATAGGCGTGCATTTAGAAGGCAGTTACCTCCGCGATTATCGGCTAGGCCGGGTGGTTTTATAGGGCGATTTGCATCGTTAAACGAAGCACTCACAGCCCTCTACTTCGTCTTTGAACGATCGGCCTCTAATCCCATGAGAACAAATGACCCTCAGCCGCTCCTCTCTGCTGTTAACGGCAGAAGCCTCTTCAGCTCACCTGTTCCGCTAACTTCGCCAGATTCCTTCCATCAGCACCATCAGCGGTTCTCTCTGCTTCCATCAAATCGAATCAGAGTCATCCAAGCACAAACTGATGGATTGATAAGCGGTTATTGTCAATGATATAGCAAGGTACAGTGACAGCGTCCTCCAACAATCAACCTCCCATGAGTAGCTCAAAAGTCCTATCAGACCACAAGATAGGCTGATGGATTGTGAGGCTGCTACATTGCTATACAAAGTATAGCAAAGTCTACATGAATACAAAGTCGACTGAAGAATTTTGTAATAGAATTGAACTGAGCTGTTATTGTTGAGATAACAACTCTAATAAGCCGTTGTCATGGCATTCGCATGTGGATATCACATGTTACGCCACAAATAGATGTATCGCTCTTTTCGGCGTAGCACGCCTAAGATAGGGAATACAATGCATTCCGATACGGAAGATACATCTACTCAAGTACAATCGGATCCATTTAATTTGAAGCTTGACATTAGATGGATAGAGAGATATTATTTCTTTGCTATTGTACTCTTCGGTCATCAGCAACGTCAAAGAATAATATCTATCTATCTATCCATCTAGCTATCTCTCTATCTATCTATCTATCTATTTATTTATCTATCTACGGTATTTCCAAAACATTTTGGATTGAATAGCTTTCTAGAATGAAACACTCTGATAGTCACTGGAATAGTGTGTGAGAAATGAAAATCTGATCTTAGGTAAGCTTCCAAGACTAATGCGATGATTGGATATCCAAATTCATCTTGACTTTTATTTATATTGATCGAATTTTGAAGATAGAGACGTAAAAAATTATAGCAGTCCTTCTGTAAAGTGACACACTGACACTGGATAGACACAAATGCTAAAATACATGCACCACCCAACTGATTCTCTAAGAGCGTGAAAAAAAATCATTTCAATCCTGTTTCTAGAGATTTACAATAAATCACATAATTAAAATAAATCTTTCATTAATCATTATTGATGAATTACGTTAATACATTTATTCATCGAAAATCATTTGATGTGATGATGTGGTCTTGGGATGGTCATTAGAAAAGCAAATAAAATTGATTTCATATGATGATTTCATCTATTCATTGATCAGTATGCATATTGCATAATATATAATTGAAATTTGGGAATCATCCATTAAATTCGACATGACAATATGATTCAGGAGAGATACAACAGGCACAGTCCAACTAACCGCTGTTTCGTCTTTTCAACAGAATTGAGAGTAATATCATTGATTTTAGATGGAAAATTTCTAAATAAAATTTAATCTAAAATCAATTCTAAAAATTTCTATCTAAAATCAATGGTAATATAAAGCTATCTGTGAGCCACCTACACAAACAGCTTTAAGAATAAAATAACAGCTGTTGTTGAGAATTTAATCAGCTGCTGTGCAAATTTTCATCAACAGCATTGAAAATAAAATAAGAGCAGATCATAAACATTTTTAAAACATCCGTAACGAGTTCAGAGACGGCCAAATTTAATGTGCAGTTGATTTGTTATGCTGGCCGATTGTTTATAAACATGTGTTTGGCGATTTTTCGGTAAAGATCGATAACCTTTCGAGATTGGCGGATGGCACGGAGCTGTAACTGCCAGTGGTTCCAGACATCGAGCCAGTATTTGTAAATAAAGGCATTGTAAGAGGTTTGGCAGAGTAGCTTCTGAAGTTGGCAAGGTAACAAGGTCGCTTCTGGCGCTTCTTCCGGTTTTCTACTGGCGGGAAATCAGCTGATAACTGAATAATAATAATAATCGTCATCGTCGCCAATCATCATCATCATCATCTTTCCTGGTTTTTCGGCGTCTGAAGTCCGCCGAATCACTGGCATCTCTCAGTCTCACACATCCCCGTTACTGAAACAACGCTCCAACTTCTCATTCATAAAAACTTCATTCAACCCACACGCGTTGCCATGCGGAGTTCCATTTCTTTTTACGCGAGTATTCACGTTCCTAAACTGCAAGCATTCACTCTTTAGCTGTGAGACTGTTGATAAATACTCAGTAGCTCAACTTCTTGATGTTCAATAGCTTTGAAAAACTGATAACATTGATATTTTTCATTATTTTTTACTCAACTTAGTCCATTAAACTGGTTATAAATTGCTTTAGGAGTTCGAGTTGGAAGGAGGAGATTCCAAGAGATTTTTGAAAATACAAAATAACCGAAATTTTAGATTTTGAAAATTCGTGAAAAATTGATGTCAATGATGCCTATCAAGTTAATTGTACTGGTTATGAATTGCTTTTTGAGTTTCTTTACCTAGAAGAGGCTTGAAAATAGCAAGAGACTGAACTTTCAGCTGTTGAATAGATTGGTCGAATTGATATCATTGTAATTTTTCACTATTTTTCAGTCAATACTAAAACATTCATTGAAAACCGCATTGGAATTCCGGTTTAGATGAACTACTGAAATACTAGAAAAGTATTTCAGTAACTAGATAGAATACTAACTGAACTTATAGATGTAAAACAGCTATGAGGATTTGATATCGTAGTGAGTCATTCACTCATAACACCACACACAGATCAATTCAGTTGCTTCTCTCATAATTCAATTTTAGATCTTACATTTTCCAAGATACTTCAAGATGCATGAGAGCGTTTCAATTATTGTCATATAATAATAATAATTATTCACGTGATTTGTTATAATGTTGTTATTTCTTAAAAGTTCAATGTGTTCGATAGGTATTCAGGAAGCTTGTAAGGTCTCTTTAAGCATTGCTATTCCTATGTTTTCCAGTCTCTTAGCTTTAACTGATTGAGAATCAAGCTCTCACGAGATAGTCTTAGGAGATTTGTGTCTTGAGCACAATATTTACACAGTTCGCACCCAAGCTGGATCGTCGGGTTTCCAAAACCAATATTGGTATAATAGTCATTCATTTAAATAAGTGATTAAATGAATTAAGAAGGAATTCAATCTTCTACATTTTGATCAACTCTTGGGAGCGACCATTTTGAATTAGAAAATGAACTAACAAGCAATCGAATTCTCACATAATTTTTCAGATATGAAAAATGTGAGATATACTTATATTCACAGTGCTAGAGACTGCACTCTTTCTCTTTGTGATCATTGTCTTCAACGCTCCTTACGTGATCAAGTTCAGATCACTTAATTATTGAAAATTAAATAAAATTATAACCATCATACTGTAATTAAATTTACTTATTACCATTCTGTCTTGTCATAATAGTATTCCTTTGATTTTTCATCCATTCTCTGAGTGGTATTGGAATATCCAAATTCTATTGGATTTGAAAAGTTTGGATCCTTTATCATAAAGATTTCAATCCACTCTTTAGATGTATCAATATGATGAACCATCATGTTTAATAAATTTGCGATTCATATAACATGATATTCATCATAATTTTGAACAAAATATCCTACTTCTCTTATGATCTCCCACAACGTAATGAACTAATAATATCCAAGTATCTGGAATATAATTTTTTGTCAAAATCTCAAAAGGATGACGAAGGAAGAGTTCATTTTAAAGGATGAAAACAGAATGGGGATAGTTGCTTTCTCAAGTGACGGGTCAAGCTAAAAATACTCGTGCACGTGGACTCAAGTAGACTTGCAACTCTCACACCCATTCGACCTTTCTCTCTTTCTCTCTCTTACCCTCTCACAATCCCTTCTTCAAACGTTGAACCAATTTAGTAATCTAGGAGAGTTGAAAAGGTATTATAAGAAGCTTGAGGGTATCGTTGTTCTATTCAGTTCAGTGCAGTAATTAATTGAAAATATTAATAATCAATATTACTGAAACTCCAAGTTTCAGGTTGCAGAACAAGAGACTTATGAAACTGTATGATTCTCATTCAGTAGTACCTATTTTTCAATGACAAAAAACTTGTGAGATACCATGGCGCTACGTACTAATCTCCTCGCTTTGTTAGCCTGAAGTTTCTGGTCAGGAACTGTGAGAGAAACGCTCAAAGAAACACAACTCTGAGTATATTCTTGGGACTAGGTTCTGAAATATTGTTAATGCAGCACAAGTCCCCAAGCAGAAAAAAAACGTTTTACACTACCTTTTAAAAACCCGTTATTAGTGAATCTCAGTTCATAGTGAACTGAGTCGAATGAATAATCAATGAGAAAATAATTGATTGACAAGAAAATTTTGAATAAAAATGCGTGTTCTGTTTAGTTTTATTCCACAACTAATTTTTTGCATGCTTCGGTGCTCTCAAAATAATTGTTTCGGTCTAACAAATAAACATATCCTGCACTTTTTAGAAACGTTTAATTTGCCAACTAGCCTGTGGTCTAATTAATAAATTTATTAGAAGTTTCCCTTAAATGACGTCTTCGTCGTACACGTATTGACTCCTTTTAAATAAAATCCTTTTCAATTATTTTTCCGTTTCTAAAACTTGGAAAATGACCATGAAAGGATGATGAGAAAAGGGTGATTTGTTTTTTGAATCCTAGCGAATCACCCCTAGATATTGGAAACAAATGTATCTAATCTACTGTACAAAAGATCAGCATATTCTGATTGGGAAAGACAATTGAAAACCGAGATCCAAATGAATCAAATGCATTTCATTAGTCTTATAAATATTCTATTCATCTTGTAAGTCTTGGAACGAAGATTTTCCAATTGAAATAGCCATTGTTTGCATTCAGGTCAATCAAGACATGCTGCATATTAAAACAACCTGACCATTAACTGGACAGTCTTCTAAGCAAGATAGCTAGTTTATGATCTAGTACTGGATGCTCCTGCTGTATGGTTAAGAGTTATAGGCGTATTTAATTTTTATTCTTACTTTGTTACTATAACGGTGCTCACATTCATGCTTCAAGAAGTAGTTTGACTGGAGGAAGCAGTCACATACTCTTTCTAGTGAGTTTACTATCATTATAAGCATGAACCATGTCAACATGGAAGCTTGTCATAACAATATTTCACTGAGATTTAGTGCTGAAAGGTGATCATCAATTTACAATAGTTATAAACGTGAGGCATGATTTGTTGCGATATCTTCGATTTGACTGATTGGCTATAATATGATTGTAAAATAGTTGTAATAGACATACAATCTACAGGTTTAGAGTATGCTAGCTATCATTAAATTTTATGTCAACCGCAAGTTTAATCTTCTTCATCTGTGAAAGCTTATGGCTACTTTAATAGAACTCAATATCTCTCATTAATAGAACTAAGATTATGAAGATTTTCTTTTTTCTTCTTACCATCATTACAACTCCTATTGTTACTCCTCTTTTATCAAATTTCTACTATTTTCTTCTACTTTTAAGATCTTCCAAATTTTAAATCAAGAACAATTTTTTCATACATCATGGCCACACAGTCCAACCCCTAAAACTAGCCCCCTGGTGACAGGCTGATGAAGCTCCTCTTTAGAAGTGAAATGCATCCTAAGTTTATCAAATGATGTAAGTAGAATATTTAATTATTTATAGTGAAAAAGCGTAATTGCTAGCACTATTAGTCGGTACTTCAATAGAATGAAAATATTTGTTCGAATATTGTAGTGTTTTCCCGATTTTCTTGTACTTCATATCTGATTGGAATGAAATATGATTTTTTTCAAATATTAACTTTATTGTCATTTTTCTATTATCATGTATCGATGTTATCTTACACTTACACCATTCAACCACGATCAACGTTCCTGAAGATAATTCTGTGGTTCATTAAGAAAGAACAAGAAAATTGGTAGCATTTATTCTATTGTTTATCTTGTCGTTGAAAGTACTGTAACTCCGTGATACATTGAAAATGCTTTATAAAAAATTGCTAGCATTCATTCTATTGTTTATAACTTCAGGTAATAATTCACAAGCGGAATTTTCCGATGAGTTGGCCTTAATGACTTGTTGGAGGTGCGAAGAAAAACTGTGGGGTGAAAATAAAGAGCCCAAGGTGTCGTTAGTCTTTTTCCATTCAGTCTTTAATTAAAATGCAATTTCAGCATAAAAGAAGACGCCTGCTATGGGCGTGAGGTGGAAAAGTCACAGGGTAAAAGGCGCTAATGTGTTCCACATCACAGGGTTTCTTTCATCTTCTAATTGGACTGTTATTCATTGGGGCTGGCCCATGCAAATTCCAGACGCCTTTAGAAAGTGAAAAATTGGGTCCTCATCCCTATTAGGCAATCGTGACTAATTCCACGGAAGTACCATCTGAATAATGGAGGTTCACGTCTCCTCAATCTCACCAATATTCTTGATCAAACACACCTTACTACAAATCATTGATTGTACGTTTTTATGGACCCAGTAGAGGCTAATGACCTATCAATTCAAGACTAATCAAAACCATATTACTTTAATGATGATGGGTGGTAGGCCCATGCTAAATGCATAAGATTTTACCCAAATTGTAAGAAAAAGCATTAATTCATAACTGTTTCATGCTTTTAAGGCATGTAAATTGACAATTAATCTCCGCATCATAATTTTTTACAGTGTTGAAAGTGTATGAGAATTTACCTGTTATACAATATTAAGATAGCTTTGTTACAGTAGATGAATTAGTATAGGCCTACATTTTTAACATTGTTAAACGTTGCAATGAGGTATTGCGTATCCAACAAGGAAAATCATTATTATTGCTGTAGCGAATTGGTGATGAAAGCTCTATAAATTTTCTATATACTAATTAACTAATTACTAATACTAATACTGATTGTGATTACTAAAGCTTTATAAATTACTAATAACTATAAATTACTCACACTGATCAAACAATATTAACAGGTTTCTATAGTTATGAGAGTAACTATTTAATGAGTTATTCTCACTGGTTCCACTCTAAAGTTGAAATAACCTATTTTCATTTCCTTTTGCTATTTTCAATCTTATCCTATCTTTGAAAAATTATTAGAATATTCAATGGCGATAAAAAATTCGGAAGAATCAATTTCTGGTTGAGCGTGGGTAAAGGAATGCTGAAAAATTTTCATTGCACAATCAATCGATTCCGTCCACTTGAATCTTGGGAGAAACAATCAGAGTTTCTCAATCGTTTTTCTCTGGTCTCTAAGTACTGTAATTATTATAGCAGCTACCAGAAAATATTACTTGTTCATCCCATATCAAGCAGAGCCAGCGTGAATGGTTCACATCATCAGTGTTGATCATGTTGTCATGTATATTTTTATAATTAACCTAAGAACACATTTCCAGTTCCATCAGTTTCTCACCTCATATTAAAGTTTAATTTTAATAACGTTTTATGTTTAGGGAATGTATTTTCCACAAACAATATGGGGAATGCAGCATTGGGTGCGTCCCGCACTCTATGTTCCTATGCTTCTGTTTACTCAGAAACATAGTTAGAAACATGAACATAATCGTAACATACATAAACATAAACTTTCATAGCTGGAAACTCATAAAAATGTTGAAACTTGTTTCTACAGTAACTATGTTTCTAGTAGCCTACTCAGGAAGAGCTCAATGTGGCTTGATAGGAGGCTTGGCCACTCCCTCTATAGTGAATTCTTGTTGAATTCCCTCATCCACAAGATAAAATAAGGGCCGGTTCATGAGCTCGGGATTTAGCCAAGTCCTAGACTAAAACGGGTGGCCACCGTAGCATCGACAAACGTTAGCCTCGACACTATGTACCAAGGGCTCTCTATGCTGCTAATTCACTAACCTGTCGAGACAAACGTTTGTCGATGCTACGGTAGCCACCCGTTCTAGTCTAGGACTTGGCTGAATCCCGAGCTCATAAACCGGCCCTAAATCGTATCTATAATTGATCTCATCAAATATGTCATCTTATTATTTCAGTTTTACCTATTGTTGTGGCCATTAATATTGTTACATTACCTTCAGTCCTACCATTATCTAGTTATTTCAGACTTAGCTATTGTTGTTACCATTACCTTCAGTCCTACCATTATTGTTCTGATATTGGATGTGGCGTAACATGTACCACATGATAGCATCACATGATAGCCACATGCAAGTGCCATGACAACGGCTGATTAGAGTTGTTATATCAACATAAAACAGTTCAGTTTAATTCCAGTTCGAAATGTTTCAGTCGACTTTATATTCATGACGACAACTAATTAAGCTACCTCTTCGAATTTCCATTCATGACGTTTGGACTTCGAAATGCAGGACAAACTTTCCAAAGATTCATGGATGAAGTTTTACATGGTTTGGATTTTTGCTTTGTTTACATGGATGACATTCTCATCTATTCTCATTCTAAGGAAGAACATGAGAACCATCTTCGAAGTGTTCTCAAACGACTTGCAAAGTACGGCCTAGTTATCAACCCACTAAAATGCATCTTTGGAGTTTCGGAGGTTACTTTCATTGGATATACCATCTCTGCTGCCGGTATTCGAGCCCTGAAGACCGTGTAAAGTGATTCAAGAATATCCTTTACCAAAACCGCTCAAGAACTCCATCGTTTCCTTTGTATGCTCAATTTCTATCGTAAATTCATACCCCATGCTTCTCAATACGAAGCTCCCTTACACAACGCAATCAGTAATCCACTTCTAAAGGGCTCTCAACCTGTCCATTGGACACCTGAACTTGAAGAAGCATTCAAAACCTGCAAAAACTGTATTTCGTCTGCTTCTCTTCTCGTCCATCCACGGATTGGTACTCCACTTGGATTGTTCACTGATGCTTCTAATCATTCAGTTGGAGCATGCTTACAACAGCTGGTTGAAGACGTTTGGCAACCTCTCGCTTTCTTCTCAAAGAAATTATCTTCGAAGGAAAGCTCTTGGCCTGCGTATTATCGTGAACTTCTCGCTATTTATGCAGCAGTACAACATTTTCGCCATCTCTTAGAAGGACATTCCTTTACTATCTACACTGACCACAAGCCACTAACCTATGCTTTTCAACAGAACCGTGAAAAACTACCACCAATTCAACTCAACCAACTATCATTCATTTCAGAATTTTTAACAGACATATACTGGACCTCATGAAGTTCTTGACCGAGACGAAAAAACAATTACACTCAAGATTCATGGTAAACCTAACAAAGTTTCCATTGACCGTGTGAAACCTGCCTATATTCTTCAAGACGATGTCCCTACCCCAATTCCGATGGCTAAATCGTCTGCCGCGGGGAGTAATGTGGCGTAACATGTACCACATGATAGCATCACATGATAGCCACATGCAAGTGCCATGACAACGGCTGATTAGAGTTGTTATATCAACATAAAACAGTTCAGTTTAATTCCAGTTCGAAATGTTTCAGTCGACTTTATATTCATGTTAATTAAACAAATATTTAATAGGAAAATGTGAATTTATTAACATCGCTTTCCTATATTGGAGAATGCATTTTCCACTTACATAACAAATGGATCTCGAGTTTGACTTGAATAAAGAAGGTATTGGTCGAAGCGTCAGGTGTCGTGGTGAATAAGACTTAGTGGAAGTCACATTTGGCATTCGGAGTGCGTCCACTATGCTATAAAATGATTTTATCAGGTGCAGGTGGGTCTAAGGCAGCGGCGCTGATTTAGTGGAGCGTGAAAAACGCTGAGACTGGCTTTTTGCTGCCAACACCCCGATTCGCAGTGAATGAGAGGAGACAACTCCAAGATAGGCCAAGAAGCTGGCCACACAACTTTCCTATGCAATCTGCTTCTGCTTTGTCCGTCTCACTGATTCGCAAGCTTTTCTTTATCTTTTCAACATTTATTCAGAAAAAACCCAAGATTCCTCCTCATTGGTTATTATTTAGCAAGTTTTTTATCTTTTCAACATTTATTCAGAAAAAACCCAAGATTCCTCCTCATTGGTTATTATTTCGCAAGTTTTTATCTTTTCAACATTCATTCAGGAAACCCCAAGATTCCTTCTCATTGGTTATAATTTCGCATGCTTCTCTTTATGTTGGCATCCATCTATTTAGAAAAAAAAGAGATTTCTTTCATATTGTTTAAAAATTGTGATATTAAGCATCCAAGATTCTCATTGATTATGATTTTGCAAGATTCTCTTTAAGTCAGCATTTCTCTATTCAGGAAAAAGAGCTAATATTTCTTTCATATTGGTTGTAAATTGTGGTATTAGTCATCCGAGATTCTCTTTGGTTATTATTTCACAAGATTCTCTCTATGTTGGCATTCCTCTATTCAGAAAAAATAAACAATTTTTCTTCCTTACTGGTTGTAAATTGTGATATCAATCATACGAGACTCTCATTGGTTGTAATTTCGTAGGCTTCTTTTTTTGTTGACATCCCTCTATTCAAAAAAGAAGCAACCTTTCTTCCATATGTGTTGAAAAATATGATACATTATAAAACATACAAGATTCTCGTTGGTAATAATTTCGCAAGATTCTGTTTATGTTGGCATTCCTCTATTTCAGAAAAGAAACCAAAATATAATTATTTCATAATTGTTAAAATATAAAAATAACAAAGTTGAAAGATTAGAAGAGAAAGATATAAAAAATGAGATTTTGAGGAGAAAATGAGAGATTCCATTAGTTTGAATGTTGGATATAATTGGAACAAGATGCGATCATGGTTTAGATAAGTTCACCTTGATAGGCTAATTAGGAAAGGATTACCAACATCATATTTGAGGCTCTCATTAGTATTTACATGCTAGAGGATTCAATCAGAGCAGAAAAATATAAGTGATTTCCTCATTCAGCTTCGTACGTGAATATCGATTAAAAGCAGAGGCTGATGAAGAAGCAGGGGAACTAAGAAATTCCAGTGCCTCCTCTCACAGCGTTAAGATAAAACAAGACAATCTGTATAATTAGGAACAGCCTATATATCAAGTCTGTAATTTGCATTGAGTACCTAGCCTAAATCCGCCCTGCTCAGACTATCTTAAAGGGGTTGTTGATAGCATACAACCAGAGCCTTAATCCTCCAAGAATTTCTGCGCCGTCTTACAATTCATTTCCCTACATCCCCAGTGCCAGACCTTGTTTTCTTCTCAGACTAGAACTCACAGATTTGAAGCTAACTAATCAAGAATACGACAAGTATTAGCACAAAAATAGAGAATACTATGCGACAAAAGTTGCAATTTTTTTTAAAGCAGGAAAACGTCACTAGGGAAAGTTGAGTATTAGGGTAAAGGGTGTAAGGGAAAGTTGATTAAAAAAATATTCTTTGTCTTCCCCACTAGCTTTATTGCTATATGAACAAATATGATAGAGTATTACAATATACAAGTTATAATAGTATTCATTTAGTTTGGCAGATGGCATTAGATAGATAGAGATAGAGTGATATATTATCCTGCCATCGGACTCTACGGTCATCAGCAACGTCAAGAAATTGCCATCTGCCATCTGCCAAATTGAATGAATGCTATTATGTTATTATCAAAGTATTATCAAATAGATTTATTTACAGAATACTTAAAAAGTATATTTCATTCGAAAATTTATTGTTTTTGAAGATGAAGAGTCAAGGTTTTTGAAATATTGAAGTTCAATGATATCATGTTGGATCGAAAATTATTATAGAATCTCATCAATAATAATCTAGAGAATGAGTCTCTAGAATAGAATAGAATAATCAAGAATAGAATCTTAGGAGGTCATCATACCAATGATTACAGACAAATCTATAAACTTCTTAAAAGTATGGCTGGTGATTGCATAATAAGTGCAATTCATAATCGAAAATTCAACTGATAAATAAATCATAGTCTGATCAACGTTCGTGCAACTGGTTAAATGCCAATAATTTACATTTATATTTGATATAGCTTTGAATTGTTTTGACCAGTATTATTCTCTGTCAGTTATTTTCATCTAAAAGTAAGCTTGTAATGGAGTCGTACTTTGTGGTTGGAATGCAGCTGTATTCTAATTGTACGCCATAACATTACGAAAAAATACAACATAATTATTCAATGACAACGTGTCTGGTACAATCTAACAATACTTATTAAATACCACTCTAGTTTTGGTAGCATTCCCTGCGTCAAATTTGGATGAAAACTTGTATAATTCGACACATGCTTACTGATTAATGCTAATTAACCAGTAATGGGTCATTAATATTAGTAATGACACATTCCTCTGACACGTCATGCTAATGCTTACTGCGCAATAACCTTCCCATGAATTTAAACAAACTGAAATAAAATCTAACCGATTTTCCAACTTGGATCATCGATAATGGTTTAGACTAGTTACAGTCTATTGTGTTCATAGATTTACAGTCTATGTGTGTAAAGTTCTTTCCAGGGATAATTGAAAACAAATTCAATAAAACTTCATGTAAAGAAATTGAAAGATAATGCTAAATATCTATATAATTAAATTAATATTATATCTATAAATCTATTAATTAAATAATATAGTTAATTATATTATATCTATATAATTAATATATATATAAGTGAAGTGAATGCTAGCATAATGGATTAATTATAGAACATAAAATCAGTTTCTTTAATAAATGTTAACACCCCGTATCCCGGTTTTCTAAAGCCTTCAACCCAAACCAGCATTATAAAATTCATGGTGACGAAGCTTCCCCAGACAGCAGGTGTGGTTCTACATGGCTGAAATAATCTTGAGAAAAACATGTTAAAAACATTATTTGGATTGCAGGCTTATACAGCTTGAGGACAATATTAATTGACGGAAGGTGATCAAGGCTATCTTCATCTTGTATCAAATATCGTTCTACCACTGTGTGCTCAGTCAATCTTGGGCTGTCCTTTCCTATTAATCTTCATTATTTGTTACATTATGCGGGCACAAGACTAACTTCGTTTCCTCATTTGCAAATCTAATGTCGTTGATTACCGAGTGAAGAATCTAATGTTCGCATTTATCACGAGGTAGCCTCTGGTTTATTATTCCAATCCTGCTAGAGGTTTCTGTTGATTGTGTCGAACAGGTTATGTAAACGAGTAAGAGTAAGTATTTTATTTGTCCAATCCAAAGAGCTCAATCTTACCGTCTTATAAGGTTTGCACACGTCTCCATAAAACGGCTCAGGCCTATTGCGCATATTCATGGTGACCTAGCCCTTGAAGCGAATGATGAAAATCATTTCAATAATCATCACAATCAAATCAGACTCAATATAATTGAAATGTCAAGTTACTAAGCTAGAGAGAAGATGGTTGAGAACCGGAACCTTGACTTTTGAGTTGAACGATTCCAAATTTCTTTTTATAAAAAAATTACGGGAAATCAATTTTGTGTTGAAGATAGTTCACTCATTAGGATCACTATTACAGACCTATACAGATTGTTAATATACAGATATATATATAATCGTATGGCTAGAGGGGAAAAAACATAATACTATCCTCTAGAGAAAGAGTGGTCCTTTGTGTGAAACATTAAAAAATTCGATGCTTGCCAGTTGGATAGCTTATGAGGTAAGCTCCTCACATCAAATGATTACAAAAAAAATTGAAGAACGGTTGATATGACTTGAGTTTATCAAATTAGTCTACTTAATCTAATTTTTCAGACGAGAGTGATTTACTTAGGACAATAATTTCAATTCCAACATCAAATGAAGAGGAGAATGTTCTAAGAGTACATTTTCAATGAAGTACAAGAAAGAGAGAAAGAGTGAGTGGTGAAATGTTCCAGAGAGATTGATTGATTGATTGATTTTTTATTCGTGTGCTGAGTCTAGAAAGACCCATTGCACATTAATTCAAAACAGTACAGCAATGACCAAGTTACAATAATTAAAGTAAATAATTGCAATTTTGAAAAATAATATCATACTACTTACTATAACTATAATACAGCAGATTAAATCTATAATAAAGGTTGACAAACTATATACAAGAAAAAATAATAATAAAAATAGATAAATAAAATGAGAATCAAATAATAAATAGAAATGAATAAATAACTAAGGTTGTAAAAGTACAGCGATGGCATGATTGGTGAATAATAATAATAATAATAGTAATGAAAGAAAGAAGATGTTAAGCACTAAGAGCGACCAGTCACTCATCAATCCCCAGCAAATAGTCATGCAATCGTTTTTGAACAATGGGAGAGAAGTTGAAAATACAATGTGAGTAGGAAGGAATTCCACCTCTGCAGGCTGTGGTAATAAAAGATGAGTTGAATATGGATGTACGGTGATGAGGGATTTGTAGTGTGTATTGATGAGACCTGGTTTGACGAGCGGTATGAACGGAAGCCAGCAAAGTGAACGACTTGCGAAGGTAAGCTGGTCCTTCATTTCTCACTATGATCCTATACACAAGAATCAGGAGAAAGTATTTCCTTCGATTCTTGATCTTCAGCCAATCCAGTTCCATGTAGTAGGGTGTTATATGCTCATCACGTCTGGCATCATAAATGTATCTTACAGCATAATTCAGCGATCTCTGCATCCTACTGTTCAATTCATCAGTCAAGTCAACATATACAGGTGAGCAATAATCAATAAAAGGCCTTATCAATGATCGGACCAACAGAATACGTGTGCTTCGAGGTAGGAATTGTTTTAGACGTTTGAACTGGTGCATACCTGCAAACACTCTGTTGCAGACGTGAGTGGTCTGCTCCTTCCAGCTAAGAGTCTGGTCTATAAACAATCCAAGAGTTCGCACACTCTTCAGATAGGGAACAACATTACCTGCAACCGTGATTGCCGGAAGTCCATCCTGATCAATTCTGCTAAGAAGAGTAGGGAAGCCAAGGATCATGCTTTTAGTCTTTGTGCATTGAGAAAGAGCTTATGGGCATTAGTCCATTGCAAAAGTGAATTGATATTCTGATTTATAGATTGAATTACTTCAGGATACACTCTTTGAACTGTGTGCATAAATCATAAGATCATCCGCAAATAGGTGATATGAACAGTTTGAGAATACAGTGGGAACATTATTGATGAAAATAGAGAAAGAAGGGGTCCCAATACAGAACCCTGTGGAACACCTTTCAGAACTGGTCTCCAATTGGAGGAATCACCAGATCTACCAAAACTGCTTGAAATCTATTGAACAAGTAAGAAGAGAACCATGCTATTGCTGAATCAGAGAAGTGACAATGATACCTCAACTTGTGAATGAGCAAAGAATGAGAAACATTATCAAATGCTTTACTCAAATCGAACTGAATAAGTATTGTGAGCAATCTCTTATCCATAGCTGCACGTATGTCATCTGTTATGCGCAAGAGAGCAGTACATGTGCTATGATTTTTGCGGAAGCCAGACTGAAACTCTGAGAAAAAATCAAAACTACACAGATGATGACTCACCTGAGCATGCACAATTCTCTCAAGTGCCTTGGATATGGAACATAGAATGTGAATGGGCCTGCAGTCAGCAGGAGCAGTAGGATTGGCAGTTTTGGGTATAGGTTTGACCATAGAGCATTTCCAGAGATCAGGAAATTTTCCTGTCTGAAGAGAGACATTAAATATATGGGTGATTGAGGGCAGAATTACTGGCAAAAGTTTTTTATAAAACAAGTTTGGGATATTGTCGATACCTTTTGAGTTTTTGGAGCTAGAGAGTATTGCCTTAGCGACTACAGAGGAGTTACATGTGAAAAAGAATTTCTCTACAGGCAAGTTATGACTGAACTGCATGACAAGATGATCCGTAGCCAGTGGTGAGTTGGATGCATCAGGCTGATTAGAACTATGGGTGAAAAATCGTTCAGCTCATCAAGGGTATATTAATTTCGGTATTAGACCTCCCTTTATGAGCACCCAATCTACGGACATTATCCCACAGAGTTGATGTTGAGTTACTCTGATTGAACTGCCTGTGAAAAAGCGAAGCTTTGCATTGCCATATACTGACTTCACACGTTTTCGCCAAGTTTTGAAAATGCTGAAGTCGACCTGATTACCAGTTCTGCTAAACACTCTTCTGGCTTTATCACGCTCACGTCTAGCGGTCAGTATTTCCTCATTTATCCAAGGTACAGGTTTCCGCTTAGGATGTGCAGTACGCACAGGGCATGCTTATCGAAAATGCTGTGAATCATACTATTGAATACTGCAACCTTATCATTAATATCAGCAATGTAACCTATAGTGTGCCATGGTATATTGATAGCATCCTCGAGACATCTCTCATTGCTGAAATGTTTGAAGTCTCTATATGAATAGCTAGTTGTTGGTGATTCATCAGATTTCAAATTATAGACTAAATAAATCATATCATGCATGGAGAAGCAAGGCAACGGTATCTGCCCAAAAGTAGAAATGTAATCTTTATCACTCACAATAGCCAGATCAAGTAAAGTATGTGAATTGGGTAAGTGATAAGTCGGATTGACATTATTAACAATGTGGAAGTTGATAGAGTCGAAAAGAGTCATGAGTTGCCTCCTTTCAAAGCTATCTCTCAATAGATTAGAATTAAAATCTCCTAATAAAACAATATGTTGATAGTTATGCATTACCTGTAATAATGAGTGTTCAAGGAGTGAGAGCCGACCCGCTTTGGGTGGCCGATAGACAATCCCGACGAGAATTTTGTCTTGATAAGCTGTAATCTCCACGAATATAAACTCAGGAGAATTCGAGTAGGGTTGTGGAGAAGACAAAACGTGTTTGGGAGACAGAGAAGAGCGAACATACACTGCAACCCCACCCCTGTCTCTCCCGATTCTATCATTACGAAAAATTGAATATTCTGGAAGGCAAAAAGAAGAGGAATTAAGTGAAGGTTTAAGCCAGGATTCACTAACACCAATGACATCAAAATTCAAAATAGTAGAAAATATCTCTGAAGTCATCAAAATGACCAGGCAACGACTCCGCATTAATATGACAAAACCTAAGAGAAGACGAACAACCATCCAGCCTCCGTGCCAACTCCGATATAGTCAAATCCATTGCTAAGGGAGAAAATAAATAAATAAGAATAATGAATAATGAAGAGATAATGAATAAGAGAGAGAGGAAAAATATGATAATAAATCCAACCAATCCTTAAAACAAGCTGAGTACGATGTGGAGCATCCCAAAGAGATAACAAGTATGAGATAGAGCACAACAACGAAAACTGAATCTGAATAGATAAAAACCGATAGACTCCTGTACGAAGATATCGGGAAGTTAACATTAACAAGAAATGAAAAACGAGAATATAATAGCCAAAGTGATTAACCGACAGATGAAAGAGAATCATCAATATAAAATATCGTATAGCTATGATTAATATTCATTGTTCATCATTGTAAGAGTGTAAACGTATTGTTCATTTCATGAAAAAAACGTAAATATGAGAAACATATTTGTTGTATATAACCTTTTGGTAACTTAGAATAAACTTGATAGATCTATCTAACATTATATACTAAGTATTATAAATTAGGTCATAAACTCTTCGATAGTTCAACAAAAGTTCATAAATGCAATAATCGATTATTAGTAGTTCACTGGTAATATACACTCTATACAATATATCTGAAAAGGGTGAAAGATTTGAGCTACCAAATTACAAATTAACCTTTCGATGAGAAGCAATAGTTTTGAAATATTCCGAACAAAAAATAGAATCACATATGTGAATGAATCTCTTACAAGATTGGGAATCATACGAGAGACAAATCTACCAACAGAAAAGAAGCCAGATACATTCTGAATTTCTATAACTAGTTTACTGATTGAAAGGTTCTAGATTCAATATAACTATAATACGTTGAATGAAAATTGAAACTGAATGAAAAAATATTAGTATAATGAATAAATAAAGATTATAAGAATAGCACATAGTTGAATTTTTATGAAGCAGTAGCAGGAGGTATTGAAATGAATAATTCAAAAATAAAATACTTTCAAAAAAAAAGAAATGGTTACTCACCAAACAATCTCAAGATTTCTAATCAGTTTCATCTGAAGGAATAGGTGATTGATCTGTATGCTCATTACTGGGGTTATAAAAGGACTGTGACACAATTCTACCATTCTCTTTCCATACCACTCTACCATCATGCGACCAAACGTTTCTGAAACCTACTTTATCGGCAACTTGTTTTAAAAACAAACGTCTTTTCCGGGTCAAATCTTCATGAATTGCTATTCCAGTTCCAGCCAGCTTGCGCCTATTAGTAATAATTGTATGACGACTCTGATAGCTGACAAATTTGACGATAATCTGTCTGGGTCGCTGCGGCGGCGGTGCACCGCGAGCAGCAGACGGCGCCGTCGGTCGGCGTCCGACGCGGTGGCATCGGTCGATGTCAGCGGGCGCGATCGACACGCCCAGCTTCTCGCTGAGGAGGCTCGCCACCGATCCCACTGTCACCTCGTCGTCGTCATCCTCCAATACCCCGGATATTCGGATGTTGTTCCTCCTTTGGTATTGTTCGAGATCATCCAGCCGGTCACTGTGTTTCTGCTCGAGCTGCATGATCTTATTTTGAAGGGACGCAACCTCCTGTGACAGCTCGTCAACTCTGCCAACAGCCGCCCTCATACTGTCGCCCAAACTGTCAAGGAGGCGATTCTCAATTCGAGCGGCGAAACGATCCAGGAAATCATCGTTCAAAAGTAGCGCCTCTATTGCCGCCATGATTTGGCCTTGCGTTGTCATGGCGACGCCATCAACAACCGAAGAGCAGGAAGAGGTCGACTGCGGCCGGCTGTTCTGCTCTCTCTGTTGCTGACTCGACTGCTGCTGATATTGATGACGCTGCTGCTGTTGCTGGGCCGGTGAATCGAACAGCTTATCTTTCGTGCCGGTAGCAGCACGGGTTTTAGCTTTAGGTGGCATCATAAAGCACAGTTAGGCTTCAAGTACGCAAAATACACACGTTAAACTGTAGATTTACAGAATGTTTTTACAGAACAATTCTGACAACACACCACTGCACACTTGTGTCAAATTTTGTGATAAACCGTACGCAAGAACCCACTAAATACAACAAATAACTGGGAGCTCAAACTACAACGTCCTAGCTTGAAAACATTCTTATCTCACTCTGAGAGAGAAAGAGATGGAGAAGACAAAGAGAGAATTGGAAGAAAAAAACTAGAAATGGATGATAAGGAGAGAAAAAGAAAGAAGGAAATGAAGTGTAAATGAGGGGAGAAAGTAAAAGAGAAGTGATAAATGAAACCAGAGTGAGAAGGGAAGAGATTAGAACCCCAATAATACGAAGTGATAGTCTAACGTCTAACTTACTTGACCGTCACACTAATAATTTTAGAGAAGCTAGCCTATAATGAGTTATTGCTACGCTTGTCTAGTAACTTACTGCAGAACTGTATACAAATATAATATTATTATAGCTCTTTAATACTATAGAAATATAATACTGTAGTTTCTGGTTCTATGATACTGTTCAAATTCTCTTTCACCCTTCCAAAGCTGTGCTTTATGGAAGCTGTACTTTTTGGAGATCGGATTCAATAGGCTAATAATTGAAATGTCAAGATATTAAGCTTGTGAGAATTCAAACTGATCATGTGTTGTTCACATGCTCAGTATGAGTATTTGAAAATTATGTTCATCAACCATGTATTTGTACCAAATTATCGCATTTGACTTACGTTACTAAATTTGCACTGATTGTAGTGAAGAAACATAAAATATATCAATATCGAATTATCATTTCCAGTTTAAATCAACCATTATTCAACTCAGAGCAGATTTCAACTTAGCGCAACCTAATTATTTTTAGATTTTTATTATGAATCAACTATGCACTTACTTTATTGTCATTGTATTATGTGAATTCTCAAGCCTTCTGAGTTATTTGTTGTCTAAATAATTCTATAATCTTATGAATAAGAGAATTCTGTAAGAAATGTTTCGGAAAACGAGTGAATAATTTTTTTATTTATTGTCTAGTGGAGTACACGTTTTTGCAATCAAATCAATTATCATAAAGTCTCATTATTATAAGGACGAGTTGAAAAGTTCGAGAATCAGACTATAATCTGAACATCCAGTGTTGTGAAGATATAATTTGAACATGTATTTGAACGGATTGATTTAAGACATGTTAAAAGTCAGCATAACTAAGCTGGTGCAATGCCAAGTTTTTCATTGAAGCTATTGCACGTGCTACTCAACTTTGTAGATACTGATATAAAAAGAGGTGTCATCATAACTGAAGGATATTAAGTAGCTACACTCTTCGCGTCCATATTGAAGAATCCTAATCGTGTTATAAGTAGCCTTTAATCTTATTTGATTTCGCTCATCGTCTCAATTGGCAGCATAGACATTCTAATCAATCTTTTCCTTGATAAAAGCTTGAGATTCCTCCAACCAATCAGGGTATAATCCCAGTAAGAGTTGACTTTAACTATATATAGAATAATTGATAATTGCCAGTCAACTGCATTTTTTTAGGAATAACGATTCCTCATTCTATTTTAATAATGTTCAAATAGTTCAATCAGAGTATAGGAATGAGAATAAATTCAAATAGAATAATTTTCTTGCCCAAAAAACCAATATCAACTTAAAAGATCGATAAATCCATCACAAAATACAAAAGAAAATTATTCTACTTGACAATGATCAGAGGAGATGAAATCAATAGAATTGGATCAAAACATTCTGGTACAAAGAAAAAAGAAATTCTACCTAGATGTTTCTGAACAATTTATTTGCAATTGAGTGAGATGTACATAAAAGTAAATTTGTGTACTTGTTCAATGGAATATCCTGGAATACGCTTGCAAGTAGGATTGATTATTATTTTTTTAAATAAAAATTTAAAAGATATTATCAATTCCACTATTTTATTATTAACAGCGCTGCTATTAATCATTAACAGCACATTGATGTTAATAATAAAATAGTGGAATTGACAATATCTTTTAGTGATAGATTCTCACTAAATGATTGATAATTGACTAAATGAATAAATGATAATTAACAGCGCTGCTTTTAATTATTAACAGCACAGTGATGTTAATAATAAAATAGTGAAATTTACAATATCTTTTAGTGTTTTATTTCATCACGGAGTTCTTTAACATCAATAAGATTGCTACAAATAAGTTATCATTTTTGAATGTCTGATAAAGCCAATGGTCAAACCTGTGGTGTAGCAGCTAGCCACATTTATAGAGGTGATAATCACGTAATCGATTTCGTAAGAAAACACAAAGACGACGAGATAATTGAAAGAACATTTGGTTTCCAATTACATAATGGGCCTGGTATGTGAAGTGGTGTGGTATAGGGTGTCAATTCTCAAGTGATCACTTATAAAAACATAACTCGAGCGGCTGAAAGAGAGCAGAAAGGAGGGAATTGGGCGTTAATGATTGAGTTTGGGCCCCCGTGCGTAAGTTCTAAGTTGGTTCGCAGTGCAGTAGTGTCGTATAGCACTGTTTATGGCCGAAGCCATCTCCACCATTTGATTACGGACACTGTAAACAGTCGCAGGATGAGAGGGAGGGGTGGGGGTGGGGGGAGGAGCACATGAATTAGGAAGCAGTAAGGGGCCGGCTAAAAGGTTTGCTCCGAGATTTATAGATTTAGCAGGCGGTGGGAGCTTGAACCCGATTGATGCGGATTAGGAAGCCAATTCTGCCGCTTACCCCTAACCACCCCCCAACCCCAGTCAACCGTGCCCTGGCACATAATCTTCCTCTTTTCGCTCCATATTTCCTGACATGTTTGCCCTTGTATCCTATTCGTTTCTCAGACGATATTCCATATTCCTCTAGCCGTTGTAAAGAACCCTGTTGACGTTTTATTCCAAGGGGATTGTCATCTCATTGTTGCCAGCAAAGACAATTCAGCGTCTCGGCCGATATCAATCTTGCAGGCTTTGTCTATTGTCTGTTATTTCCTATTACTCGATAGAATTTCGCTTGACTCCTTGGGGTTGTTCGGTTCATCTCGAGACAACACATTCACCCTTCTTTTTCGTATGAAAAATGTTGCGGATAAGTTCTCGGTTCTTGTCCGAGTAACCCTACACGTTCCTGGTTGTAAGCTCACACATCCGAAACTTTAAATCACTTCAATAACATGTACTAGTAACAGTATATAGAATTCAGTACTTGTAATATCACGAATATTAAGGAGAGGAGTGGAAAATGTTTTCCTTAGAATCATCCTGAATGAGATTTATTTATGTTGTATCTGATTCTCATGAAATGAGATCCTACCTGAACATTTGTGTATTTTTATCATTTTGCTAAGGCACCTGGACAGATGGTGATTTACCATTTTAGCTCATTACAGCCTTTCACAATGATGAAAGAGTTGATGAAAGAATTTATCCACTAAGCTTCAGAGATATTACATTATCCTTATTGAGAATAATCATACTGTTATTATAGGCATAATGTTATCATAGATATTGTTACATATCGGTTACATATGTATATTAATAGTATATAATTATGTATATTACCGGTTTTTGCAATGATTGAATTGTGTAAGAATTCATCCACTATGATGCAGCCCTTTTTTAATGGATGGAAGTCAACAAACTTTGAATGTGATAAATAGTTGAAATGACAATAATCCATTTCCAGTACAAATGCCATAGCACGTACTGTTGTTGACTAATATACGTACATTTGTAATTTTGAACTACGTTGGAACATTCGTTTTCGTAGAAGATAGTAGTGATAAATATATTTCACATGAAAGACATTGGAAGGTGCTGAGGTGCCTCTACAGTTTTTGAGGAGTTAATTCAATCAAATGCAGCTTCTGGTTGATGCACTTTCAACTTGTTTGAATACGACATAGAAACTTTAATTTTGAACTTAAAATGTTTATGGATGTAAAGTTCGAAAGTGCTCTCTTCACATGAGTAATAAATATATTTCATACCATTTATTACAAAATTTAAGGCAGCCATGACTTATAAAACAAGTTTAAGAGTGAATAAAATTTCATTGAATTTAATCCTCGCTGTTAGTTTGATTGATTCTTGTTTCAAAAGGCCTTCAAACAGTAGTAATTCTTCCGAATAAATAAATGAAATTGTGTTTTGACTGAGTTGCAAAGCCTATTATTGCGTCCTCACAAGAAAAATATACTTCTTGATGGCAAATAAAAAGTGAACTAACTCATAATTATTGTTACTATTCTTTATATTTCAATGAATAAATTTTTTATTAAACATAATTATAGGGCTGTCAGCATCTTCATTTTCAACGACAAAGAGGCCTATGGAATAGGACTATCTATAATCATGTGAATTTTTAGGCTTCTATGTCAAAATTAGGATGCAAAATTAATATAGTGGGTTTTGAGTTTTATATAATTATTTTATTCCTTCTAACAACGTGCTTGCAGTGATTAGATATTTTACACAAATACCCTCAACATCAACGGGATTTCTGAGACCACTTGGCGATGCACGGGTGACCTGCTAGTACTGTATTTCTACAAAAAATGAAAACTGTTCTTTTAAACTGGGAATTCGCTAAAGCTGCTTCCCCACCTTGGATGATTAAACTTTATTCGGACTTGAACTAGTTCTTTTTTCACTATACTTATCACTGTTGAACACTATTGGATGTTCTTCATCCGGTATCTTATTAACATTGATACTAGCTTCCAAATCCTCAGCACCACCACAATCACCATTATCAGATACCCCATCAGTTGTATTCGTATCAACGGTTAGGCCTAATTCTATAGAGCTCAGTTGGTCGAGTACCGCGACGATCACGGCTAAACACAGTAACACTTTCCGCATGACTAACAGGCTGAAAACAGTACTTTGTCACAGAAGATGTAATCATCCCTTGAGAGGATGCTGCTGATCTGTACTGATTCATAACTTGTCAGTGCCGACTATTTATTCTAAAATTTACTCCAACCAATCCTATGTTATTTCTTGAAAAGTTGTTAATTTTCTCTTATCTCTTATTCAATTTACTATATCACTTATCGAGTAACAAGTTTCAAAATTTCTCAGATTTACTAATTTAAAAGTTTCCTAATTCAATCTATTTCAGTAATCCACCATTGCAAAAAAAATCATCCAATTATTGAAACTCACCTAGTGATTACTCAAACTACTTAATTTTATTTTCTCATAATGAATACCATAACCAGTAAATTGGAATACCAGAAAATAAGTATTGCGTCATGACAGAGATAATCCATATTTAGTTGGTCTATAATAATATTGTCATAGCACGAAGTAGGATACTGAGAAGAAAATTAGTTTTGAAATTCTAATTTCATGCATTTAATTCTTTTTATTAGCATTAGTTCTTTTTATGCCAACAGATAGTGCCATAGAAAAATTTTTCGACAATTTATCAGAAATCTAGCATTTGAAATGATTATTATTGGAAAACAAATAGAGCCTGCAAAACTTCGATTCTATATCTATCTTTTGGCGCAAACCGCATCAAAATCGGTCCACTCTTACTTCTCCACGAACTTTCCAAATTTGGACACTGTGTGGACACTTATTCTTCTAATAGTACAGTATATAAGATTGTCAAGCTTGGTTGACAGCTTGTGTAGTTGTACGGTAACTTTGAAGCTTTTTATCCGGCTTTATTCAAGCTACCAAACTGTAAGGTTGCTGCGGCCAGACGAGCATTTTTTCACTCGTGAATGTGCTGCAGTAGATAGTAGATAGGAATGGTAATTGTTTACTTAAGAATCTGTATCATACTGTTATCATTCTGAAGGAGTATTTGCAATTCTGAATTTGAAAATTGAGTGAATGTATTATTTGTACTATATCTAAATATAATTATATCTGAATTAATAGTAAGCTTGTACATGCGATCTTCAATAAATGTAGATTGAACAGTGACACACAAATTCGAGTTGACCTTCTCTTCAAGTTTGAGTTTCAGCGATATCAGAATTTTGAGCAGAGCAGCTAGTCTGGCCTGGACCGCGTATTGATAATGAAAGTGCTCGATGTGTTAGGGGATGCCTTTTTTCTGGGCGGGCCGCTTCCTTCCTGGCTTCCCCTGGCCGAGCTTCCTGTTTTCTAGTTCAACACTGTCTCCTTCCTTCTTCTACTTCATCTCCCTCTTACTTTCTCTTCCTCTTCCTCTCCTTCTTTTCTTCTTCTTCTTCCCCTCCTCCTACTCCTCCTCCTAATCTTTTCCTCCTCCTCCTTTCCTACTCCTTCTCCTCCTCCTCCTCTTCCTACTCCTCCTCCTTCTCCTCCTCTTCCTTCTTCTCCTCCTCCTACTCCTCCTCCCCTACCTCCTCCTCCGCTCCTTCTCCTCCTCCGCTTCTCCTCATCCTCCTACTCCTTATGCTCCTCTTTTTCCTACTCCTACTCCCTCTTCTCTTATTTTCCTCCTCCTTCTCCTCCTTCTCCTCCTTCTCCTCCTCGTCATCCTCCTTATCATCCTCCTATTCATCTTCCTCCTCCCACTCATTCTTCCCTCCTTCCCTTCTCCTCCTCTTCCTCCTCCGCTCTCCTCCTCTTCCTCCCTCCTCCTCCTCCGACTCATTCTTCTCCTCCCTCCCTCTTCTCCTCCCTCCCTCTTCTCCTTTCCTCTTACTCCTCCTCATCCTCCTCCTTCTCCTCCTCCCTCCTCTTCTCCTCCTCCTCCCCTCCTTCTCCTTCTCCTCCTTCTCCTCCTCCTTCTCTATTATCTCCTCCTCTCTCTCTTTCATCTCCTCCTTTTCCTCTTCCACCTTCTCCTCCTCCCTCTCATCGTACTCCGCCGCCGCTTCTCCTAATCTCTTTCCTCCTCCTTTCCCTCCTCCTTCTTCTCCTCCTCCTATTTCTTCTCCTCCTCCTCTTCCTACTCCTCCCCTCCTTCTACTCCTATTCCTTCTCCTCCTCCTCCTCCTCCTTCTCCTTCTCCTCCTCTCTCCTCCTCCTCCTCCTTCTCCCCTTCTCCTCCTCCTCCACCTCCTGCCCATTCTCCTCCTCCCACTCATTCTTCTCCTTCTTCCCCTCATCCTCCTTTTCTTTTTTCTCCTCTTCCTTCTGCTCCATCACCTCCTCCCTCTCTCCCATCTCCTCCTCCTTCTCTTCCACCCTCTCCTCCTCCTCCTCGTCCTCCTCCTCCTCCTCCTTACCCTTCTCAATTTTTGTGTGAGAAAAAACCTCTACAGCGATTATATCTTCAGAACACAATAATAGTGGTGCAAAAAGTTCTGCCACTGTAGTCTGCATTTGTACAGTGATTCAACACTTTTATAACATTTTTTCATATACAGAAAGACAGATTAACAAAGGGGGTTTGTATGAGAAAACTGATAAATAAGAATAACATAGGGAAACATTATTTTTGAGCATATATGAAGTTATCAATACGTTATGCCAACTTTTGTCTATAATCTATAATATTTGTGCATTGATTCAACATTTGGATAATATTTTTCCTCATACACAGAAAGCCACATGAGCATATTAGAATTTAATTAAAGTTTACGAGCATGTAGATATCAATATGTTTTGCTTCCAACTTTTCTCTGCTTTCATGCACTCGTTCAACACTTGGAACCCTTTTCTAACTACGGAAGGACAGTAAATAACCAAACGGCTTTTGTATGATGATTCGAAGAATTTAAACATTCATTCGAGCTTTATACTATTCAGTAAAGTGTAGTCCTTGTGAATTCTTGTGGATTTTTTCTATTATTTCTAGGTTCGAGCTAGATGTGTTCAGTTGGATTATTCAAGGAAAACACTCATTATCATATAAGTGTCCGCCAAAGCTTTAAACTGATATCATTCTATAATTTCGAATCCTACACTCATGCATTGGAATAAAGTTTTTTGCTCCAGTAGTTGAAAAAAATTAACATTAAGTTGATTTTTAGTTCAAGTTAATCCAAGTAAATTGAGTTAATTCAAACCCTGAAGCTTGTCTCTACATAATTCAACGCTGAAAAGCATTCTCTTATAAAAATTCCAAGTTTTGCTACTCAAGGAGACACTTTTACACTCGAACAGTGCACTTTGCCCATGGACAGACAATAAATTACCTTATCACAGCTTATCATTACAATGATAAAAATTGTGGTGTCACAAATGATTTTTATTAGTAAGGTAATCAGATGTTAAAAAACAAACCTTGTTGATTATGAATCTTGTTATTTTGAATTTAGTTTATTTTTGAGAGTTGAAATGTAGAGTTTATATAATTGAGTTGAAATAGAAAGGTCATGTAAAGAGAAAATAAATAATTGAGAATCATGAAATAATTGATTTAATTTGAATATTGAAGTGAAGTGCTTCAAAATGTATGAGAATTAATCCACTATGATGCTTCCACATAAACGTTGTACTGTGTATTGGTTTATAGTAACCTGGAAATAATCTGGAAATCTTTCACACTTTGAAGAAGTTTGAAAGCCTCGATTTGTTATGAAAATTTCCAGTCTAGGGACCTTAGCAAATTTTGTACGCTTCTAGATAGAATACGACCAAGTTTTTGTCCATAAGTATTTGGAGCAACGAAAATACTACCTCAGTTATAATAGTTGGTATCCAACTATGAATTCTGAAAACCTTCAAATACAATCTAACACTCATCATTTTTTTCGAATAGCATTCCTTAAAATGCTTTCAGCGAATGGTTTCTGTCCAAAAAGGTGTTAACATTGGAATTTTAATCAGTTGAGCAGATACATAAATTTAAATAAGGATTTGCATTAATGCAAATAAATTCAGGCGGCATAACGAATTGAAACGGAGACAGAAACAAGTGTTGAACGAATTCTCGGAGAACAATACAATCGTAAATCAAGTCGGTGGATTCCGATTCCTATCGATGAGTCTCTTTAGCAAATGCTGCTCAATAAATAAGCCGCACGCCGTTCACAATGGAGAAGCAATCAGATGCTGAATTTGTTCTTTCAGCCACCAATAGCTCAATTAAATGTGATATTTCCATTAAGTGGAGAATTCACGTGAATAAGAGAGATCTGTTATCGTATTGAGTTCGCACCAAAGGAGTTTGTGAAGAAACCTGTGAGGTATTGACCAATCCGAATTCCACGTAAACTCAGTACCTATTAGCTGGGATACCTTACAAAATACTTGTAATTGAGGCATTGATCTTCAGAATTTCTCTAATGACAGATTTAATTTGATCAAATTAAGAAGTGATTTAGATTTAAAATACTGTGAAAAATTCATCAACACTAGAAACAAAACAATAACACTTGAAAAACTTGCAATAATTTATTATTGTTCTTAGGTCAGAAACTTTGAGGGCGTTTTTCTCAGTTTCTTAGTTTTTGTGGTTGAATCCATTTATCTAAAAGCCACAGTGTATTCATCATAAAATATAAATATGGCTGCATCACAGTGCATGGATCCTTGTCAATTTCAAAATCTTAAAAACCTGTAATGATTATTATGCATTGCGGTAGCTTCAGTTTGCTGAGACACGTTGGATTATAATGAATAAATTACAACTTTTATCAATGTTAAAACATTCAAATTGTATGAAATTCAATTGTATTTACCCACAAAATTCATTTATTTTACAATAATTATTGAACATGGCTGCTTTATAATAAATTATTATTGTTCTGAATCGATTATTGTTTTGAATGGATTATTGTTCTAAATCACTTATTGTTCTGAATCGATTCTGAATTGTTAATGAACCATTATTGTTCATAATGAAATAAAAACACAGATGTTGTCTTCTTCTACTTAGTTTTATTTATACTCAACATCTGTGTTTTTATTTCATTATGGAGAAATTCTACAATATTTCTGAGAACAGTGTTAAATTCATTAATATTGTTCATTTTGAACATTTGAAAGAGCTGTAATAATGTAATTTATTGTGGCTCGTCAACTCTACCAAGGCACTTGGACTCATGATTCACTTTTATTTTGACAGAAAGTAAAATGTATAAATGTAAAGTGTGAGTAAAGTGTAAAGTTTAAAGTGTAAAATGTAAAATATAAAATATAAAGTGCAAAGTGTATCCATTTTACAATATTAGGTAGAGCTGCATTATAATGGATGAATTCTCATACTCTTTCAACATTTTAAGTATTCAAATTCTCAACATAATACATCAAATACATAAATACAAAGTCTTCTAAATCATCATTTTATATGAAGTATTACATCTGAATTAAAAAATTTTCATAATTGAATTTTGTGGCCCTCACTATATAAAATATGTGTCGGGATGCCACTATTCTTCTTTTATTCAAGTTTCAAATCATGCTAAATTTATTAGTTACAAATATAGTGCTACTTCTGTACTTAAATATTAAATTTTAATTTTTTAAGAAAGAAAACATGCATTTTTAATAATGGAGAGCTGAAATATATGGAAGATGGAAGTTGGAATATGTGTAACTCAGGTAATCCATTGTAAATCTAGATGTCTTATGAGAATTATCCAACTATAGTTTATATTTGACTTTGGTTTTCGATAGTGTGAGTGTAACTAGGTAGACTTATGTGTGAGTGAGAGTTGACTGCTCACCCCCTGGCCGACCGCAAAGTGCGGTGCACCACCTTCCATTCTCAATTGACCTTAGGGAAAATAAAGGTCTACCTTGTAAGCCATAAATCCTTCAACCCCCGGGGAGCAGTCATCAGCAGTGAGGCATGGAGCTGCTGTCCTCCCCCCCATCAGTCAAATGTTATTTTAAACATTAGCCATGAATCCAGCTAAGCAAAAGTGCAAAAACTGGGATTTTCTCGTGAAAAATGATCAGGGGTCAATATTACCCTCGAAAATGTTACATTCCAAGAATATCATGTTATATTCCAAAATGTTACGAAGATCATGGTAATTGAACCTAGATAAGATCAAGTACTTGTAATAGAATCTCATTTATTGTAGATGATTGCCTGCCAACCTCATAATCAATGTCAAATATTCCGAAATTTTAAATTTTACGATGATCATCATAATTGAACCTAGATAAGATCATGTAATTGTAATAGAATCTCATTTATTGTAGATGATTGCCTGCCACCCTCATAATCAATGTCAAATATTACGAAATTTTAAATTTTACGACAATCATCATAATTGAACCTAGATAAGATCAAGTACTTGTAATAGAATCTCATTTATTGTAGATGATTGCCTGCCACCCTCATTAATCAATGTCAAATATTCCGAAATTTTAAATTTTACGACAATCAACATAATTGAACCTAGATGAGATCATGTAATTGTAATAACATCTCATTTATTGTAGATGATTGCCTGCCACCCTCATAATCAATGTCAAATATTCCGAAATTTTAAATTTTACGACAATCAACATAATTGAACCTAGATAAGATCAAGTACTTGTAATAGAATCTCATTTATTGTAGATGATTGCCTGCCCCCTCATAATCAATGTCAAATATTCCGAAATTTTAAATTTTACGACGATCATCATAATTGAACCTAGATAAGATCATGTAATTGTAATAGCATCTCATTTATTGTAGATGATTGCCTGCCACTCTCATAATCAATGTCAAATATTCCGAAATTTCAAATTTTACGACGATCATCATAATTGTACCTAGATAAGATCAAGTACTTGTAATAGAATCTCATTTATTGTAGATGATTGCCTGCCCCCCTCATAATCAATGTCAAATATTCCGAAATTTTAAATTTTACGACGATCATCATAATTGAACCTAGATAAGATCATAATGTAATTGTAATAGAATCTCATTTATTGTACGTGTCTGCCTACCACCCTGATAATCAATGTCAGATTGTCCACTAATGTCAAATTGTCAAATGACAAACTAGAACGTAAGACGTCCTTCAAGAGACCATAGAATCTCAATATTATTATAGATGTCCACGTGCTGTCCTCATAAAAATTTCATATTTTTGTGAAACTTCATCGTGATAATATCCCACATTTGATTAGATAATACGTAATAATTATTCTCTTTACATAATTATTATAGGTGTCTACGACATCCACTTGCTTTTCATAGGCTAGAATGAATGTCATATTCGACAAACCTTATCGTAACTTTTTTGTAAACTTCATCTTTACCCTACCGTTACTGTAGGATCTCGTTAATCCGGCCCTATATGGGGATTAGTAGGGCCGGATTAACGAAAATGCCGGGGAAATGCATCAGAAAATGAAGTACCTAGTTTTATGATAAACAACATTTTTATTGCCAACGAAAACTATAATAACAGTCATTTGAAGGCCTAATGCAATTTTGTTTACAGTATTTTTATTAAAATAAAAAAAAACAGTGATATGAAACAGAAAACTACCGGCTAGACATGAAAATTTACTGTCCCATCAGCGGAAAACACAGGGCCGGGTTACTGGTTGTGCCGATGTAGTGAATGGCCAGATTATAGAGACTCTCTACTGTATTACATATTGGATTGTCAGAGAAAATCAATATATTATAGATGTCTTTTCGAATGTTAACTAGTGGTAGGTATCACCTTAAAAAATAAAATCAAAGGTTGGTTTCATCTAAGAGGATTGAACAAATGAATACCTTAATAAACATTATAGGCCCAACCCGCGAAATAAGAAGAAAAGTCTTGCACCTCATGCAAGAGAGGCACGGATATTACTGAAGAGTTTGAAAGATCATTTGAATCTTAATTATGTACATGAATTGAGCGATAGTTTATAATTTATTCATTTAGCTCCTTGTCAACCTTTCATGCCGTCCTGTAGTGGCGAACTTCTCAATTATTGAAATCGATTCTCTCTTTGAATCCAGCTCTGTTAGTTTTTCCTTCATATTCTTTTTACATAGTAAAACTAATTTCAATGTTATTCCAGGCTTGCTGTCTCAGCTCATTTCCATAAACCTTTACACTCTATTTCCATCCAAGGTCAACTCTACAAAGTATTCAGATTCGTTCTAATCGCGGAAAATATAATCAACAAATGTTCTCATTAAAGGCGAATTTTATCTGAAATGACATCTGGAAAAGATTGCAACGAGAAGACAACAAACTCATAAAACCGAGTACGAGTATTACGGGTACCTTATCAACCTGATCTTTTTAGTACCGCAGAGGTCCAGGCTAATCAAAGGAATTCGATAATACTCTGTGTAGTTTCATACAATTGCAAAGGGAGCGGTTGATTTTTATCCGCCTAATGTCACGAGTTAATGCAACTGAAACCTCCAATGTAAGCAACATAGTTCTGAACCTGGGCCATTTGAATTCAATTGATAGAAATAATGTGAAGAGTTTAGTGGCTGTATCTTAGCTGGCCTGCAACACTTTCATTCTACAAGGCTCATACCTGCATGAGAGCATAGAAGGCTCTAATCAGCATAAGTGTATGTTCGCCTTGCTTTTGAAGTTGTGGGTATTAAATTATTTAACAAGTTGTTTGACGGCAGAGGCTTACTTGACCCCTGTATCTGGAGTGCAAAAAGTTGATTTCTCAAAAAGCAGCTTACCTCTTTGGAAAAAACCGTTTTTATCACTCGAGTGCTTTTCATCTCAAATGTACTGTCAACACCTGCATTTAATAGCTTGTGTTAATGGCCCGATGTCATTTGGGTAATTAAAGTAGCAAGACTTCACTACCTTTAATGTATATCAATGACTCAATCGGTAGAAACAGAGTGAGAGTCTTTGAGGCTCCTGTTAATCAGAATTCCTGATACACAGGTTACAGAAAGAAACACATTGATAGTTTGTCCATAAACAATTTTTTATAACAATCCTATTCCGGAACTAATTTATTTTCTCAAATTCAAAACAAATAGAATTTGTTTGGACAAATAGTTTGTCCGTGAACAATATTATTTATAACAATCTTATTCCGGAACTAATTTTATTTTCTCAAATTCTATTTGTTTTGAATCCATCATGTGCACATTTCCTGATGCTGCATGATGATTGTTCATCAACTGCTTATAATCATGTTTAAGAGTATTTCAAACATGGCATGTAAAAAGTTTTCATAAACACTGAAAATATCTGCAGCTGAGAAATGTCTATTGCAAAATTCCATTCTAACTTTTGTACGTTGAAACTTGAATTATTTCGAATAATAAATCTAAAGCTTCGAAATATTTTTATGTTTCAGAACGAGAAAGTTGAAGTGAAGCAGAAGTGGGCCTCTCGGTTGCTTGGCAAACTTAGGAAAGACATAACGCAAGAGTGTCGAGAGGACTTCGTTCTGAGCATAACTGGGAAAAAGCCCGCCATGTGCGTTCTCTCCAATCCAGACCAAAAAGGAAAGATGAGGAGGATAGACTGTCTTCGTCAGGCCGATAAGGTAAGTCAGATCAACTGTTTGAAATTTATTTCTTTGTTTTAAATTCACACATCATTCAATAAACACATTTCCACAGAAATATTCTCGATGAAATTAAAGGAACTTGTTGCTAAACCAGGAGCTGAACAATAAAAACTTTTTTTGTTGTTCTGGTGACTCCCACATAGGCTCTCAGCTTGTGCGTGAGTAATGGAAGGATGGTGATGGTAGATGAGAGGACCTACAGCTTTAGGTGGGTTTCGAACCACCAGTAAGTGATTTTGATTCTCACGAATGAATGACAAACTATACGAACATATTATGTAACTTAGAGCAGAGGCCTGTTTTACTTGATTTTAAAAGAAGTCCTCTATAATGAAGGTGAAAAACACTGGAAAGTTTATTATTATTATTGCATTAGATAGTGCAGTACGTCATTCCATTCAAGCGACATGTGTCTTCACTTTCCTGATTCATAAAATCTCATTGAATATTCCCCAGAGCATTATTTTCTATTATTCAAGTATGTTTTTTCGTATTTGCAGAGTATCCTGTAACACTCTGGAAATACTTGAGAATTGTTTCTGGTTCAAAACGTATATGGAATCTAATATTTTCAAAGCATTGCTCGAAAATTCCTATCTTGAGAAGTTCTAGAATTTTCTCAGCGGTCAATCCAATCTAGCTTTCGCATTCAATTCATCATTGTTGTTGATATACAAATTAATTTCCAATAAGAGCACGTTTCATATGGGAAACGAATGTTTCTTAGTTTGTTTATAATACTTTTTGAGTTTTGTTTTTTTTTCGTTCTAAATATGCGATCGACTGTCATGAATTGGACATAAATGCATACAATGATTAAAAGATGTAAGTTTACTAAATCATAGAGGAATTGTATTTCAACTTAACTCTTAAGCAAGTTCTCTGTTAAATGCATTTATATCAAACTATATTATGGTCCTTGTGTAAGAACGATAGAGCAAGTGTAAAATATGAATCACATGCCGCCAAATTTATTGATCCACAATAAATTTTTATAATTTTATGTTTATGATGAGCACCCCCCCAACTGTTAACGTTTTACCGGCTGGACGTGGTCTATATCTCGTCCAAGCCATTAACCCGATCCCGTTGCTGAAACCACATTGGTCAATTCTAGACTGCCTCTATCTGGGAAATAGATCATTGCTTTCGCCACCACAGACTTAATGAAATATGTGGGATTTCTAAGTTGATAACACACCCAACTTTCAAATGATGATACCCTCATTATGATTCTTTGTTATACTTATTTTCTATTCTTGAACGATCTCTGTATCTTATCCTCTTGAATATTAGCGGCCAGTTGAATCCAATTGAATTTATTTGTCATTGAATTGACGTCCAACTCGTTCATTGGTTCTCAAATTCAAATTTATTTTCCATTATTATTATACTTATAGCTTTTATTAGCGGGGAGACCCTTTCGGGTGTTCCGCTTCGCCGAATCATCCAATTTCCGTAATTCCGGAAATGTGGAAAAGATATAGGTTATGTAGTCCAACATTGAATTTCACTGAATTTTCACGAATCAGTTCCAAAAATCTTCAAAATTGAATTATTTTGATTTATAGATTATAGATTCAGAGCACTAAAACTTAACTCACAATACCACATTCAATTATTATATTAATTATTATTATCCATTCAATAATATAGTGAGAATCATTGCATTGCAACTGTGTGATTACAGTTTAACTAAAGCATAGAGGAATTGTATTTTAACTGTTAAGCAAGTTCTCTGTTAAAAATGCATTACTTTGGTTCGATTAAGGATGACATCATTTTACGGTGATTGAATTCAATTTGAGCTCTGTGCAACTGATCGAAAGACTTACTGTGAAAGGGTCCTAGTCTGGTATCCTAGAGTATTGACTACCACAAAATGAAATGTTTGGTTGGACGTACGAACAACCAGGCATTAGACTATTAGTTTTACAAAATCTAGGAATAAAAGTTTAGGGCGATTTTCGCTTCACCAATAATCGATAATATTCATTTAACTGTTCATATAAATCAATAGGTAAAATAATTTTAAATGAACATTGTTGAAAACCATTATCCAAATCGGAAAAATTCCTTGTTCACTTCTTCAAGCTGTTTCCAAAGGATAGGCCTGTCTTAAAACATGAGCCATCTCAATCGCTGTTCCCGATGGATGAGTTCTTTAATCAAGTTTAGATATATTTTTTTTTTGCTAGGGATGATGCCCACGTGAGCTCTAAAAATTTTTCTAAAATTATTTTTTGTCTGTTTCGGCTCCATTGTTGAAACATGTTTCTAATTTGTTTCAATAAATAATTTTGCTTAAATACCATCTTCAGTGTCTACACTGGAGATGGCACGCACAATGGTATCGAAACATGTTTATAACTTTGTTTCAATAAATTAATGATAATTTACTTTTATAATAATAAGTATTTAATAATTAAGTATAATAATAAGTTTTTATAATAAGTATAATGTACTTTCAAATGAGAAATCCCTCTCAATCGCATTCGACCATTAAGGCTAATAAAATGTCCCAACTTGACCGAAGTTCAAGTTGATTGTAGATCACTTGTTAGCCGTTGAAATCATGAGAAACCTGGAAGAACTGAGTGCCGTTGCGAGCTTCCTTATTGGAGCACTGATTGAAACTGTCAACGGCTGGGAATTTGTGGTCCCCACCAGCACTCGATTCTCACTCGGGCTCCTGACTTTTTGCGATGAAACAAGGGAAACATAGACGGCAGATTGAAAACATCTATCGTCTCGCCACTGATTGGGAACGCCCTGTTAGGTAGCTACTCCAAGTTTAACCCCTTAAAAATAATTGAAGTTTCAAGTTTCTCGTCAGCCTGCCGTGGAGCTGTCCCCCCTCCATTGATGTCACCTGTGTTCACATTTGTGGAGTTGGACGATTATTTCTAGTTTGGGAGATTCTCATCCTTCCCTGTTATAACTCGAAGAAGGTTTACTAGTTTGAGGTTCTCCACAGCCCACAAAACTATTGAGATGAGTTCTGAATAGCTACCTGCTCATAGTGTCTAACCACAGATAATGTAGATCTATGTAAACCACAGATAATGTAGATTTACATTATCTGTGGTCTAACCAAACGCCACAACGGCATGCTATTGTAGTGGTCGCTCGGTGAGAGCGGTTGCTGAGTAATCATGTAGTTAAAAGTTACAAACATTCAAGACTGCTCTTGGATGGGTGACCGATACAAAAATAGGGCGAGGTGGAACCTACCCGTAAGGGTCACCCCACCGATTTAACGCCATACGATAAAAAAAATGTATTTTGAAGAACTTTCCAACTTCAAATACCAGGAGACGCTTGCAAAAAAGGTGATTTCTACACAAAGTATACAAAGTTGCACTTGCGCAAAGTCGAGTTTGCCTACAATGCGAATTAATATTGTTAGACGGAGAATAAGGTTGACAGACCATATTGCATTTCTAGTCCCACTACGACTTGGGGGCGGTTGCACAAAATGGAATCAAAGTTAACCATTGATTAATCATTGGTATTAACAATGTTGATTGGAGGATAAGCTTGTTAGATCTTTGAGCAACTGGGACTATGACTCTTGTTAATATTGACTGTTGTTTTTTTTTCAATATGAAGTTGCCTATCAGTGCCCCGTATTTTTTCAAATTGAAATTATCTAGTTTAAAAAATTTACTAACTATTTTATGAACTTCAAAATCGCTCACCGGTTTCAATACTTTAACCAACTAGGTTTGGTATACTTTATAATGACCAAATAAGTATACCACGCTTCGCCACGGATTCCTAGCAAAAATATATATGTACAAATGGTTTAAAAACGCCATGCAAACAATACATTATGAAAAAGACTTTTCTATTGTAAAATTCTGAGAATGTTTCATGAAATTCCGTGTTCAATTATGATATAACACGATGGTTTACACCTCTTAATCTTACAAATTGATTTTATTGCCTGTCAGTGTAATTAATAGCAACACCCTTTTCCTATGATCGTTCTAATGGTTGAAGATACTCGTCAACCCCATTGCCACCCCCACGACTCATGCAATTACCCCGAAACGCTATTTCTACACCCTCTGTTGTATTAGGCAGCTCATCCCATCTCTCAAGATTTCCAAGTGCGATATTCGGTCTTTGGCTTCTTATAGGGGCCTGAAAGGTACTTACGACTCAACCCCAACTACCAAGTCGAACGGTTACTCCAGATTATGGCTCAATTCAAAAGCTCTTTGCCGGTAACCATTCATTTGCTCTCGAATCATCTTTAAATTCATGACGTATACGTAAAATAACCTACCTGTTCTCCTACTCATTTTTTCTCGACAACATCTTTTTGAAATAAGACTTTTCAAGAAATAATCGTGATCTAATAACACAGAAGTAACTTTGGATCAGACGCTCATAATATTTACAACATTAACCATTTAAATTTCACGCAGACAATAGGTTATCTTAGTTCAAAATCAATAAACTTCATACCCATCAAATCAAATGGTTTTCTTTGTGAGGGAAGATTGAGAATAAATCGTTGGATAATTGGATGTTGGAAAATTTCTTCTTCGACATAGCGATATATCATGATTCTTTCACCCCCTCCCCTTTTTTTGTTTGAAATTAAAAAGTTTATGAATTTTGATTCAATTTATTGATTCTTGTATAATTTATAATTTATACTCTCACCTTGCGCACGGGGGTTTCCTATGCTGGGTGATGCCCACAGTTTTTCTACTTTCTTGTAAAATTTGTCATAATTTTAAGTTGTTTTATTATTTCCATTGTTTTTACTAATTTTATTATTGTATTTGCTCTTCTTTCTAGCAATTAAGATGAAGAAGATAATTGTTTCTCCATTATCATGAGTACTTTCTTTGAGAAGACAATTAAGTCTCTTATGTATTGTAGATGTCAAATGTATTTGATTTCAAATATGGATATTGAAAGTATTAAGTAAATAGTTAGTATAAGTATACGTTTTGACATCGATTTCGGGAATCAGAAATTCAATTGACAAAACTATACAGTACATGATTCTAGTACGTTGCGGTTTCAGAACTCGATGAAATTTAGCGATTTCATTTTTGACAGTAATGCAGTCTGAAAAACTCCCCAATTTTTCGGGTCACAAAATGTTTCTCAGGAAAAATTGCACAAGAGTTCGACAAAAATAGTCAGTGTTCATTTTTTCTTACAAAAAACTCTTACAACTCTTACAAGAGATTTAAAAACCTCTTGTTACAACTCGATGTCCCCGTGTTGCAGACTTGAAGAGTCCCCAAATTTTTGGGTCACGATATGTTTCACGGGAGAAATCGCACAACAAGAGTCCGACAAAAACAGTCTGTTAATTTTTTCTTTTAACAACATCTCTTGTTAGAGCTCGATGTCCCCGTATTGCAGACTATGTCCTAAAAGGAAGGCGCCAGTCAGCATCTCCCTACACACTGCATAATGATAATCCAAGCCGTCAAAAACAGGTTCTGCAAGCGGGGACCTACCTCTCCTCTCTAGCTGATGGGCTTGACAATAATTCCGTTAAAATAGGGATTTGCTTGCGAGATCGCGTGCGTGCGAGTGATCGACTAGTGCAGATGTAAGCTCGTAAAATTCTAAAACCGATTTGTGTAGGTTGGCTAGTAAGTGTGCTTGATGAAAGAAATTATCCTGTGGCAAATAAATGTGACATTCTTTTTTAATCTAACTAGAAAATCAACTGCACTATCGGGAAAACAGGAAAATATTATAGAGTTTCTTCTAAAGATCCTCGACTTTTGAATAGTTAAGATTTGTTTTAAACTTATCTTGCCCAGCAACAAGACCTAATTGATTAGGATGATTGGTTTTTATTGAAATGCCAGTTCTTGAAAAACCTATTGCATTTATAGAATACACCACAACACTTTTTAAACAAATTTAAACTCTTGATAACAAGATTTTTTAAAGGGAAAATATATTTAGTGGCCAGTAAGATCTAGATAAAAGATAGTGCATTTATGTATAAATTACATGAGAGTTTAATAATTGTAGATGAAATGATTATTCTATTATGTACTGTATTATTATTCTTCCCATGTTTATTGAGAATAATGTTCATTATAGAGCATAGTTCAATTTACTTACTCAACATCGCCTTCAATTGAGGAGTATATGGCTATTGAGGTATGAGGTATGCTATTTGAAAATTGGTTCCATTACTAAACTACACCTTCTACAGTGGAAGAGATGAACGTATGATATTTCCACGGCCAAATGTATGATCATCTGTTATATTCATTACTTCATCTCACGTGATGATGGAATTTCTTGCACGGCTCCATTCGAGGTGTTACAACGTTCTGTCAACTATTCCTCTTCTAACAATTGTAGATAAAATGGTGATTTTATTTATGTATTATATTTTCTTCTAATGTTTATTGAGAATAATGATTATTATAGAGCATGAGCTCAATGAGCAATGTTTTTAAAGGATAATCGAAGCGGAAAGGAAAAAAGACGCTCTACCTTCCAATAGTTGTAGCTCTGGCACCTTAATACTGTACCTATAAATATACATCCAAATGCATAGATCTAAATAACTATATCTGTCAAGGATCGGGTAAACTGATAGAGATGTGAGCCTGTAAATTATAGACTGTCACTTGCTGTCACGTATAAAATCAAGAGCTAAATTTCCATTCACGTTGAAAGTCTTATGCCAGTTTGTACCATCCGGGTACTACTTTTTAATCAGCTGTTCAATCCAAATTATCTAATCCTGGATAAATAATTAGTATTCATCTTGCTTGATAAAACTCAGGAAAACTATCATTCAGGTAGTTTTATTCTTAAGTTCCATGTAATATTCTCGGTGATTCTTTTCCCGAGGTTTTTTTTTGGGTTGGGCTTTGTAACCCTTAGCCACCGCGACCGCTATTCGATCTTTTGTGGCATCCCCTCTTTGGCTTATGCCATGTTTCATAATCCAAGGCCAGAGCAGAATTTGCTCAGGGCCTTGAAGTCCAGTTCTCTTGCCTCCTCTGGTAGGAGGGTTGCCTTTCCAAGAAGTCTCCTCCTCATTTGCAATAGTGCTGGACATTCCAGCAACAAATGTGCTGCTGATTTCAGCTATGGACCCACCCTTCCGAAGCTGTTCAACTTCTATCAGGGATGGATCTGCACACTCCTCAGATTCCATTGCGGAATCTTCAGTTGTAGTGCCTTCCTCTGCATGTACCGTTTCCTGGCAGGTTTGAGTCAGCAATAACTCTGAAACCTGTTCCCACGAGTAGCTGGAGACTTATTCAGTCACCCTGGGCAGAGCTCCGCGTTCACCCAGGGAAGGCTTGAAACTGGAGGTCGCCTGGTATCCAGAGTTCGCATACTCATGTCAGGCACTCCTGACCATGCAGCCGTCGGCGTATGCTGTTCCACCATATGTTGGCTTGGCTTGCGCAGTTGATGCTTCAGGTGTTCCCTGAACACCCTACTTAAGCTGGGACGCAACGGTGTTAGTTGCCAACCAGCCTACATCTACCACTTGCATCAGGAACCCGGAGGATTGCCACACCCCGGACAGAATAAATTCTGCCCCCCTGCGGGAAATTTTCCCGAGGTTGAAACCCATATGAGCCTTGGGCTTGTGCAAATGTGCGTGAGTAATGATAGGGTGGAAGAGAAGTGGAGGTAATGAATAATGGAGGGAATAGGAATAATGATAGGAAGATAATAGATGAATAATTGTAACTGTTTTCTAAGCAGACGGAACTGTCGTTTTTAAGTGTCCTCCGAAACACGGAATTGGTTCGAGATTCTTGGTCAAAATCTTCCAATCAGACCACGGATAGAAACCGGGACCTCTGGGTTATTAGACCAGAGATAAATTCACTTAATTCAGCTACGGTTACTCCCGTAGATAAAACTATGATTTGGTATCTCAATTATAAAGCTTACTCTGTAGAAAGGAAGAAATCATTTAAAATGATCAAATGTAGCCTATTGCTTAAGTTTGAGAGAAAAATCATTAAATTATTAAAATCATAATATTTCGTACAAGTCTCAGGATCACGAAGTTGAAGGATGATTATATTATATTGCGCGAATTTCCAGAACTTACATCACATTAGAATTCCAGAAAGATCTCTCCTTTCTAGTCTTATTGCATACAAATTTTCGGGAAATCCAAGAGCAGCAATTCAACGG
Source organism: Laodelphax striatellus (assembly GCA_017141395.1). NCBI lineage: Eukaryota > Metazoa > Arthropoda > Insecta > Hemiptera > Delphacidae > Laodelphax > Laodelphax striatellus. Next base: position 18,300,858 of record CM029544.1, on the reverse strand, counting down.
TCATTGGCAAAAGTTTCGAAATTAAAAAGCAGCTACCGTAACAAGTTGATGTACCACTGAGACAACCAAAGAACAAGCTCACATGTCAGGCGAGCCACTTAGTAACGCAGACATGTGCGTCTCGACTTCTAAACAATGGACATAAAGCGTGTTTCAGTTTCATTGTGATTCAGGCGTCGCCCCTCGAATCCACGAATGATATGAATGGATTGTAACGACTTGAACATTCACGAGCGTAATTGATAAAACAATTGCTAGCGATGGAAAATCTAGACAGAAATAAATGCCGGAGGTGCATGTCAGCCACGTTTCGCATGTTAATTGAGATTGACAACTATTTGTTTCGGGATAGCGGTTTTCGTAGCTCATGATTATTTTCGTGTTGAACGTAGCTGGACACAATTGGCAACCTGCTTACTCCAATATAATTGATTCTCACAGCGGAAAGTAGCTCTGCTGCTGATTTGTTATCGAAACCGTTTGTTTGAAAGAATTGTTGACAGTTGGGAAGTAAAGGATTGAATAGCTCAGAAATCAAGAATATAGCCTAGAATTCACGTGATAGAAAAAAGATATCCTGTTTATTTGTTATCGAAATCGTTTGTTTGAAAGAATTGTTGACAGTTGATGAGGTGCACGATTAAATAGCTGAGGGATGCGTGAAGAAAGTCCTGGAATTCAGCACGTGATAGAATAATATGTTTTCCTAGGAAGGATTAAGTATCTGAGAAATTAGGGAGCATATAGCCTGGAATCCACGTGATAAAAATAGTTTATTCTGTTCATTTGTTATTGAAGCCGTTTGTTCAAAAGATTTGTTGACAGTTGGAAAGTAAAGGATTCCTGAGGAATTGAAAAAAAAATTGAATCCTAGAACTCACATGATAAAAGTAGGTTTTCCTGTTGATTTGTTATCGAAAGATATTCGAATGTAATCTATGATTGACGAAACAAAAATCAATTTCAATCTAATCATTTATTAGCAATACACATAACAACTTTGAAAAATACATCAGGCATTTGCCCTGGAAATGCTTCAATCCTCAATGCAACTTGAACAGTTTAGCGTTTATGTTTACAATCCAAGTCTTCTTATTGCACTCATAATATGAATGCAAAATAATTAAAAAAATACTATTTGAACTCATAACACCTAGTAAAACTTTTAACCAGAGAGAATAGGAGTGAAATACACTGAAATATAAGTGAAATACTATTCTAATATTCTATGATATAATATCTAATAATCTAATATTCGAATATTCGATTCAAAATAAGTAAAATACCCACCAAGTACAACTCAAAAAGCCAACAACTCCTATGCGGGAAATGAAGTGAACCGTGGCGAAGCGTGGTATACTTATTTGGTCATTGCCGGGTATATTTCATATAGGAAATATACCCGGAAATATGACCAAATAAGTATACCACGCTTCGCCACTAGAAGTGAACTTCATATGAAAGTTTGGAGTAAAATGTAGTGGGGCTCTTAGACTAGTTACTCATTTGGGGTAACTAATGACTAGCGGAGCTCTAGTTTCATCAAACAAACGAGTGATAGGCTTTGCCTCTTTGGAAATACAAGTTAACGTGAAAAAATAAAATTGTAAATGAGGAGGAGGAGTGGTAGGGGGAAGGAGGGGGAAACGAACAGTAGCTTATAAAACATGAGCGTGCGCTTTGAATAACAAATAGACTATCATCAGAAATGAGAGACAGATATGTACAAAAAAGATGAGTGAAAACCGTGCATACTAAAAACCTCATTGCTTTTCTCCTTACATACAAGATGGATGAGAGAATCTTCCAGCTCCCTTCAAAACATATTCATAAATACTTGTTTTTTTTTTTAGAAAATATCGAAGTTTGTATGGAAAATGTCTGTCATCTCTCTGAAAGCCCATCAAGGCATTCATTCAAGAAAGAGAACATGAATCTCATTTGTAGGCGTATTGTATTTTCATCAATACAAACAACAACATCAACAACATCTTTTCTATAATATAACAAGAGTTTGAATAGTGAAAAGGACTTTCAATGACGTAACCTGATTTTTGGCTACATTATTTATCAAAATTCTGGAGACTATCAGCTGTTTTGGGCTGGGCCTGTTGTTTCTCTCCCAAAATCATAATATTACTTTGATTTTGTGTCTCCATTAATGGATTGATTTAGTGATCATCTAACTCTACGAAATGAAGAATAAATCAGTTTTTATTAAAGGTATATTAATGGTGTATAACTGGTAATAGTTATAATAGGTATATTATGGGGCCTCAACACGATTACCAATGATAACTACTTTTTCCAATTTTGAATTGTATTTATATGTTGTATTATTGTATTGTTTTTGGAAATTATGTGTAAATAAATAAAATTAATGAAAAATGAAATGAAATATTAAAAGAGAGCAAAACTAATGACACCCGCTGTGACCGTTATATTGGGCTAATTTAGATGCGGTTTGCGCCAAAAGAATCGTAAGTGGTTCTAGATGTGCAGGTTTTATTTTTATTTTGGAAAATAGGGGTTCTTCAAGGGGTTACATAATGTAAAATAAACCCAACACCTGTTGAAGGCGTTCGATGGAATTACAACCACAGCACTGAACTGTATGTAGGATAGTTGCCCAGTCTCGTATAATATTTTTAAATAATCTTTTTGCACAATATTTTATATCCATATTTAGAATGGATCCACAACAACCAATATTTTATAACATATTTCTTAATATTTGTTACCATATTTGTCTACAATATTTAATATGATTTATAATATTAAATATATCACAGAGTATCTGTGATAAATGTGTAAATATCTGTGTAAATGTAAATGCTCTTGGATGGGTGACCGTCAAAAAAGTGTGCAATTAGGCGAGGTGGAACCTACCCGTAAGGGCCTCTCCACCGATAAAATGCCATACGATAAAAAAATACAGAGTATCAATACAGAGTAAAATGTCGACTATTACGTTTGATGATGATTCATTGAATTTCTTAATCAATAAAGTTTTGTTTGTTGTTCAGGTGTGGAGACTGGACTTGGTGATGGTGATCCTGTTCAAAGCGATTCCCCTGGAGAGCACGGATGGCGAACGCCTTGAAAAGTCTCCAGACTGCGCGCATCCAAGTCTCTGCGTCAACCCCTACCATATAAACGTCTCCGTCCGAGAACTCGACCTTTACCTAGCCAATTTCATCAACAGTCACGGTTAGTCGAATTCAATATTGTCATTTTTAGTTGATACGTGATCATTCGATCCGGAGTATAAATTCAGATGACCAGAGTATCAATACAGAGTATAGATCAATGACCTGAAACTTGAATGGGTACTCAAGTTGAAACAATAAAATAAAAACTTGAAACAATACTCTGGAACTTGAAACAATAAAATAAAAACTTGAAACAATACTCTGGAACTTGAAAGATTCCGAACCTTCCAGTGATGATTATAGTCACTAATCATAATAAAATAAATGAATAAGATGAATAAATAATAATTCATATTTTATTCAAAACAAACAAAAAACACTATTAAATTACGATTAAGTTCAGAGAAATAATAAGTTATAACACAGAGAACAGATCAGATTAGATAATCAACATTACCACAATATGAGTTAAGTATTAATTAAGGATCTGAGAAGAAATATCGCTTCATGGATAGTTTAATCGATTATCTATCCTTGCAGGTTGTAAACGTTGGTTGCAACTGATAAAATTATGAAATCGTAACAAAACTGAAGTTTCTGATGAAGAATCTCATGATGGTGATTCGATTTGAGCTCTGTATATTGTCCAATAGTCTATGAATTATTCTAATGAATTATTGTAAGTGGAGGGCTTACGCGTGACAAAACATGGTAATTTAGGTACTGAGAAGCTTGAAAGCTTCTAGTAGACTTATTCTATGTTTAAAAACGTTCTTCAATACTTATTCATTTTGAAATGATTTGGATTTCAACTCATCTCTAATGTTGCTCTTTTTATCTCCAATAGAAAAAAACTTTTTGAAATTGTCAAACTCCAATTTTCTTTTAATAAACACAATGTTTACACCAGGACCATGGTTTCATGTTATACTTAACACATCTCCAGCTGTACTGTGTTAATTACAACATGAAATCATGGTCCTGGTGTGAACATTGTGTTCATTAAAATAAAATTGGGGTTTGACAATTTAAAAAAGTTTTTTCTATCAACACAGTCATATTATCCACAACATCAATATTTGCTCTACACTCTTTATCTCTCTTTTGATACACAAAATATCTAAATTTCAATGTATTAATCCTATAAATTGGATTGTTATTAGTTGATGTGTTATTTGAGTTTGTTTAAGATTTTGCAGTATACATTACAGAGAAAAATATACACAAAAACTGTAAAGTATTTATTGTCAGTAATGATAATAACTTGAGATTTTTTGGCAATATCATTGCAATATTCCTTTTATAACCGATTATTATGATGTATCCTACCGTGGATCAAATTTAAATTGAAAAACCCACTGAGGATCAAATTTGAATTGAAAAACCTACCGTGTTTCAAATTCGAATTAAAAAACCTACCGAGGATTGAAAAAGCTAGGAATTTTGCTCCAAATAAAATTTGGAATTAAGCAAAGTTGCTGGTAGAGCATGAGAATATTTGAAAGCTTGAAGGGATCAAAACAAATTGAATAGATAGATATAGATAGATAGATAAATGACTTTATTTTTCACTTTCACATTACAAAAGTGATGTGGGCGAAGTTGAGGCATACAAGCCCCCTCTTCCACTTAACCCACAGTGTGAATGATAGTAGTTGTAGTTCTAAAAGATTTTGGACACTATATTGTCTTCAAATACAAGTCGAAAAGATCGAATGGCTGATAGTGGTTGGAAAAATGTTGAAGCACTGCGATGAATGGCAAATGTTCGTTGAAGAATCAGTTGAAATGCGACGAACGTCCTTGCCTGACGGCCGGCCTTTGATAGTACAGGTACGCGCAGGCACAGGTAGCCGAGGGTGGCCTATGAATTCTGATGTCCTGTGGGAAAAGCTTATGGGAGAGTCTGGGCCGTGTGAAGCTACGCCGTGACTACAACGCCCAGTACTCGCCACTGCATTCCAATAACGGCTTATCACCAATGACCAATTCCTCCTTGTCAATGTCCACCTATGTCAACAACAAAGAGTTTGGAGTATGAACCTTACTCTACCTGAAATCCTTCCATGGAATATGAACCTTACTCTACCTGAATTAACTCTTACAAAATCAATTAAGAGAGATATAACAGATTGAATTGAATTGAATGACTGCCTTTATTTGAACCTGGGAGGGCGAAGTTAGGGCGCAGTCGGCCCTCTCTTACACTTTTTAAGAGATTAAGAGATATTAACAGATATAACAGATTTATAACATATTAAGAGATATAACAGATTTATCTCTCTACCATAATTATGTGATTCACACTTGATTCAGGGTGTAGTCGAATTTATTCTTAGGAGGGTGAAATAATGAAACACATGTTGTCTATTCCACAATGGCTCAACACTGAAGATGATGCCATGACCATTGAAACTTAAGTTTGTTTGTGATTAAATCAATATGAAATAGAAAACATTTGTCTCATCCTTTCACCTTATTATGTGATTTTTTTGATGAGAGATAATGCCCACATAAGTTCATTAGCTTGTGCGTGAGTAATGGGAAGGATGATGAAACAGCTCGATTGGTTTCGATCTACCGGGAAGCAATCCTTGACTCTCATAAATGATATGTTTCTCAAATAAATGATAAATGGTGGAGAGTCTTCAGAAGCGGAGATGGCTAAATGGTCTTATATCAATATTAATTAGAATTTTTATCTTTCTTTCTTATATGAATAATGTGCTCTTCTTTTCACTATCTTTTTTAGATAACATATTCCGTTAGTTGGAAGAACATTGTTAATTCAGTAATGTATAGTGAGATGGAGTGAGAGATAAGGCCGACTGCTCCTCAAGTTTTCCCCAATAGGGAAATAGAGGCAGCTCTTCAATTCAATACAGTTTTACAATAGCAATATAAATATTACAGTAAACTAGACTCTAGTAAATGCGGCGATTTTTATTTTCAATGGATAAATCAGTCAGTTTTAAAACTGACAGTATGTAGCCTTGAAAGAAATATTAGCCTAATATAGCCAAAGACATGGAAAGAATTACATTTTTAAAGGGGATGTTTTCGATATTGTGCACTAGATATTGAATAAAATAAGAGGCTAGCGCTGATTACGGAGTGATTACCACTGTTATATTTACGTGAAAAAGGCTTTAATCTATGAATTCAAATAGTAAGCAAACCTAGTTAAAAAATTAATGATCTAGAAATAAGTAGGAATAGAATATAATACTCTCAGATTCAGAAGTAAACACGAAAAAGTTAAACTCTGCAATAATCTATTATAAGTTGATTGGGGACCAATAAAAATACATTTTCGAGTCGTTGAATATGAAACATTTCTTGGAAGTTTTCCTTAGATTCTAGAATCTCATTTTCCACAACTTCAATACCTAGCTGTTGTTCGACATTTTTCTAGACGCTCAAATAATTTACAAGGTACCGTATTTTTATAACTGCTAGCTAATCTCACTTCTTGTAGGCTGCAAGGTAGTTAACACTATCTTTGTAGCAGTATAATATGTGTAATATTGTTCTTTCTTTGCACTTTTTTGAAATTATTGTTTTTCTTCGATGACAGCTCATTTTCTCGTATATTGGGAATGTGCTTTTTGACGTTCTATCTAGTAACTCACGACTTCTATCTTCGTCCATGCGAATCATAATAGTCTCCATTTCTGCATTAGACTATCTCCATTATGTGTTTATCTATTTTATCGGTTGAATATTAGTGAATAGTCAGTCCAGCATCAACAAATGTTGGAGTTTGTAACCGAGTATTGTTTTCAAGATCGTATATGGTTTAACGCCTTTCAAACGATTCATTTCAACAACGAACAACTTTTTCGCTGCGACATAGGCAGTTGAGCTTTGGTTATGATACAAGGAGACAAATAAATTATTACAACTTTGAAAGTCACATACAATTCGTGACTTGCTCGAAACAGGAACTGAATTGCTTACTGGACATAACAAATAAACACAAGCACACGTTTGCACACAAATGGCTACTCTAGTGTATCTCTTGTTCGTCTGTGTGAGTGTGTAAACTTAGCTAAGCACTCATTGTGGGCGAAGCATGGTCTACTTTTCAAGTGCCATGTCCTTGTGTTGTGAAGTATTGACTATTTCCATTGAAATAAATCTTTCTTCATATCTAGATCATAACTTGGTATCTCGTTGGACAAGCTTAGCTCGGCTTTATGGAATTCGAATGTATTCGTTCTGATACAACTAGTAAATACTACTTAATGAACTTCAACAAATCTATTTTTTCCATTCGCAACAATGACACTCGAACCAGTTTAGCTCAATAAAATACTTGTGCACAATTCTATTTGGAAAAAATCAAGAATTTCAAATAAAAATGATAGGACTACTGCTTAGTAAATTTCAATAAAACGTATAGATTTTCTAAAAAAATCTTCTATTACTTCAGTTAGGTCATTATGTGTAGCCTAATTCTATCATTCATCCCAACCTCTGTGATATGCTTGACAATAAAAAAAAAAACTTGAACTCGTTCTACTTTGCCAAAATATAGTATTTTAGAAAGCTTACCATAATCTTCAGTATCATTATAAGATGATCATGAAAAATGGTTCCTTCCCTGATTCAATAGAATTCGAGAATTTATTCACGAAAATCGCTTTTCTAGGTTGCACTATTCCATATTATAATATCGATATTACATTTCAGTAATGTTATTGATTTTCAATCACCTTAGGCTAGGCCAACAGTACAACTTCCAAAGAAAAATGATTTGATCCTGTACTCTTCTTAAACGGAAAAAAATATTTCTTAGTTTGTCATATCTATTGGCAATCTCAGACCATTCCAACAACTCCTTCAAATTCCCAATAGTTGATGCTCCTTAGAAGAATAAATGAAAATAACATTTTCAATAGCGGATTCATAACAATATTAGAAACCATAAAAAAACTATATGTATAACTTATAGCCACAGTGAACAGATTAGAACTAGAAAGTATTGCTTCTCTATGGTATAGCGTATTTGGATGGGAAATAGTGTCTATGGACTGGGGAATTGACTCTAACAAAAGTTGAATATCTACATCTTATTCACCAGCTGTTGAAATTCCTAATATCCGTTATGGATATGTCCGCTATGGAGAGTTGCAATTATTATGAATAAGAAATCAAATAATATAAACAATGATTGGAGAGGCAATTTTCAATATCCATTATCTATTGACTTCACATCTCAATTGGTTGGGAAAGGGTATTGATGGGGAAATTGAAGTTGGAAAGATGTATCTAACTTTATGAATAGTTGGAACACTCAAATTATTCATATCTCATACACCGTCTGTTAAAATCCCCAATTTCCAGACCGTTCTTAAGAGTTGCAATCATTAGGAGATCGAATAACATTTGTAGGAGAGAAACTTGTCAAATTTGAATTTTCATGGTTTCAGAGCTATTAAGCGGAATATGTGATAGCAATAGCGACAAAGGAGAGACAGGTAAGCTGAACAGTGCAAAGAGTCAGTTGAACTAACCCAATGCCAAAAAGCTTCAATTAACGTAAAAGCTTCAGAAGTTTCCGTGAAATTAATTCAAATTAAATAAGATCTTTCCAATTTTGTGGAAGGTCTTTTGTGCCTCCAGATGAAACCTCTTCGATTGAAGTTCAATTGAAGTTGGATTTTTCTAAATATAACGCCCCACCATACTCCCTGAAAACTCCAATTATATTAGGCTCTTGATAGATAACTGCGTCCAAGCTTCTAACAGTGACACTCATATGCTGCTAATAACCGATGCAGTCACTTATTGCTGTTAAGCGATGCAGTCGAAATCGTTGTTTTTATTTATGTATTAGAAGTAAAACTTGATAACATAGCTTTGTGTGTTTATCTGTGTCATTTTGACAGATCAATCCTGATTTAGAGGGTGGAATACGTATTACTGTAGTATTGAAATATTTTCTACAAGCGATTGTTATCAAAAGATTGAGAATAAGAATCAGAATCAATTTTTAACAGTTCCGCAAATCTGTTTTCAGTGTGTTTACCAATTACATTTTTTTTATTAGAAGCTTCTGTTACAGCTGAAATAGAAATGAGAACATGATAAATCTACATCTTTTGTACGAGTATCCTTTGGCACTTCGGCTGTACCTCAGTTTAGAACGTTGGACTTATTTAGCAATCCAATTGATTCAACTTAATTTTCCAAATAATCATGAGTGACTAGATCCGCAACTACAAACAAAATGATAGGAAATCCTGTCAATCTATAAAGAATATTAGGCTATCGATGAAGGGGATATAATAAGTAACAATATGATAGGCCCATGTTTTTTCCCTTGAAATATACATTATTATTGCTCTATTTTTCATTTGTTTTCCAGTTTCTCATCTATCATAGTTCATTCATGTATCGGTGAAAACGTGATATCCATTTCAATGCTTATTAAAGTCAAGAGATCATTCATAGTTCAATAGCCATACTATCGTGGTTGATAATTTGCGTTTTCACAGTTACGAATCCATAATCATCAAAAAGCTAACCAATTTATTTAATCATTGAATCATCAACCGAATTCATTTTAGAGTGAAAAATTAGATAGGGTTATTACTATGTAATACCCAAATTTATTATGAAAAATGCAGGTCAGATTTAAATAAACCTACTTCAATTAAAATATTTTGGGGTTGAAAAACAACGCTTTGATCTCAAAAATCCATCAATGTTGTCAATAATGTGAATTAATCAGTATTGTGAAGATTAACAGCTTCATAAATTAGATGTTGCTGTGTGAACTGTGTTTTCTATTCGTTGTATGCATGCTTATTTCAGGGACATTCTGTTTTCGAAGCAGATGCTATAAAGTCATACTCCATGAATGTAGTTACTTAATATTTAAACTCATAATTGAAAACATATTTAATGAATTTGGAACTATGTGGAACCTGTTTTAGCTGATACTGTATTTCCAAAGTTGAAAGTTATTTCAGTTTCAAAGTAAACGTAGAGCGAAAAAAAAACCGAAACCAACTCAGCCAGGCGCTTTTCAATTAAAGTGGAAGAAATTTTTTGAAAATTAATTAAATATCAAAGAATGAAAATTCACATCATTCAAGACACCAAAGGTTCATTAGTTTCTCCTCTACAAGGTCATAACATTTCAAGGATAAATAAGTAATAGGGAATGTAATTGAGTTGAATATTACAATTTATATTCGACTATTTACTATGATATGACTGTTGTAATATAATTATTTTCGATCTGACATTTATCATCACCAAGTTTTTGCACTATGTATGACAATTTGTAAACATGACAACAACCATCACGTGAAAGTGATGTATGAATCAAGACTTCATTACATCATTAGCCTACTACATCACGTGGAAAACATAATGCCTAACAATGCATAACATAATTATGATGCATGATGAATCGAGACTTTTCCATTATGTTGGGAAGATCTATTGAGGGTAGAAATACCGCTTATGAGACCTCATCATTATGTTGGGAAGATCTTATTATAGAGGGTAGAAATACTGTACTGCCTAACTTGAAATATTGTTTTGTTCATATTGAATTGATAGAAGTTATTTGGATGATTTTGAAGTGTGTCAATCGCAGCCGAGATATATTGTTATTGTTTTATCATGTATACTCGAATACAATAAATAGATAAAATGCTGAATCGTCATGCTAAAGCGTCAAAGACTGCTATGCTAATGTCATAAACGCAAGGCCCAATAAATATTGCATAAATGGACATCATTAATTTTCGTTTCCATCTATCTGATTCACATTTAAAACGCTGACAAAAGAGAAGGTAGTAGATCAATAGGCCATACAGTGTGTGATTTCGCGTACTCCTCAATAAATACGAGATAGCTCTCCCCTACTCCCCATCACAATAGCGATTGAAATGGACAGCATGAAGTTATTGAGTTGAATGTACTGTGACTGGTGCAAGCCTTTGGTATGTTTTGTAGCTGCGATTATGTCAGATAAATAACTGCGGGGAGCAAATGATGATTTTAATTTATCGCCTAAGCTTGAAGTATCGATGATGCTTGAATTTTTGGCAGCCAGCAGTCTGAGGGGAGATCCCCTTGTCAGTTTGGCAACCAGAGCTGTAGGTGTATGAATGAACGATGTTCTAAAACAATTTTATTAGTAACTTTTTGTTTTTTCCGCTTCTCTCATTCAAAAACTTCACATTCTCAACCCTTGAAACGGTTGAGCTACAGTAATAATTGTGAACGGTATTTTAATACTGTCATGGGGTGTGTCACAGTTGATGAATTTTGAAACGAAAAATCAAATAGCACTCATTATCAAAAAAAGAGTAGTTCAGTTATTAGTTTCGTTCCAAACTAGCACACATTTAATTAATGCCACTGTAGCTGTTTCAGAGTTGAGTGGTTGTATTTTTGTCTTGTATATATATATATATAATTTTATTTCACTGATATTCAATTTTATCACTGATTTTAATAAACTTGAAAGCAGAAAACAAAATAATATAATTTACATTTCAGTTTCGACCGTTTCATCCTTGTGTTGGACTTCGTCAGACTTGAAAGTTTTTTTAAAGTTATTAGATTTTTTTCAAATTCACAGAACCTCATCGTATTATAAGCAGAACAATATAGTTGGCCTTCAAAAACGCCTTCTCATAGCGTGTCACCAAGCAAGCAGTGACTGATATCCAAAGAGGAGCTTTGATACTTTTGTCGTAGGCCCATATAAAAAAGGAGGTCGTTATGACTGATTGTAGCTAGGTGATATTCTTAGACTTTACGTCACAGTCGCTGCTAAATTTAACCGGCTGCCTGTAGAAGCCATTATAATCTTTTATCTTCATCACCTGCTCTGTGCCTTAGAACAAACCTTTAAAATACATTTTGTCAGTGGTTACATAGGCTACTACATTCTGTACGAAGCTAGCTCCTCATGTAAATTACTCTTTTTCAATAACAACTTAATTATAAGTTGCAACTTTGTCTTGATTATCATGAAATAAAAATAGACTGAAGCTTAATACAGTATTAGTCTTGATTGAGTTCTCTATAGAGTTGTAGAGTCTCTCTATAAAATCAATTATGAAGAACGTTGTTGGACAAGGAAAATATTGCTGCTAATAATAACTGTTATTAATACATTTACCACACGGTTACTTAACTCTTAAAGAGATAATTGGAGAGATGGTTATTATTTTATATCATGAATTCAAGAGCTACCGGTAACCCATTTTTTTCATGGAGGCTGGGATAAATATTCCGATAGAGATAAACGAATAAAACAATAAAATAATGTAAGAATGGTGTGGATATTTATCATATAAAAAATTCTCCAAAACTTCTCCAGTGGTTCGGAACCCACCAAAAGCTGTAGCAATTCATCTCTCATAATCATCTTTCCCATTACCCACGCACAAGCCTAGAGCTTATGTGGGCATCATCCCCAGCAAAAAAGCAGAAGTTATTCAGCGTTAGATTATTACTAGCTTTAGTGATTCAGGTAGCATCCCATTTATAGTAATAATAAATTAACTGAAGTAGCCCTACACTTTTTCTTAGTATAGTATGGTTCCAATCTTTATAGTATAATGAGTATAAAATACAGTTTCTAAAGATTAGGAATTAGGACTAGTAGACAATTGACTATATTGTTGGATAGGTTCAAATCAATTTAATAGAAACAATTTTCCAATAACATGAATATTGCGAGGTATTACGATTTTCGAACGTATGAGCAACAGAACTGATACGTCAGCTGATGGTACTGTAGAAATACAATCAAATAACGTAAATGAAGAAAGTAGCTGTTTTTCCAAGGGATTATTTTTTCCTGGGTTGATTATTATTGACACACATTGTCTATTGTAGCCCAGCGTAAACTTGTCACACTAGACTTTTCAACTTTTTTTTAGTTACAATCGATTTAGCATAATATTCTGACACTAATCTAAAACCATAACATTCCACATTTATATAGCCTTCAAAAGCATTCTGTATAAAACATTATTTTTGAGCAATACTGGAATCCATTACAGGGTTAAATTGCTGAGCTTGCAGAAAGGGTCGTTTGTGTCTCCGTTAAAATGTTGCGGATAAATTATAACTGGAGAGATATAAGAAACATTTCTTGCCAGCTGTTTTGTTTATGGCCGTTGTTCATTGGTTGTCAGTCTGCTGTTTCTTCTGCAGACAAGGGTGGCATTGGCAAAAGGAAAGCGATTAGCGGAATTGAAATGTTCAATTTGTGAAAAATCGAAGCGGAGAAAGTGGCTGAAAGTTTCTGATAATGAAATTATGAAATTAACGATAACCATTTTTGGGTGGGGGGTGAGTTTCACCCCCTTTGCAGTGCCATTGTCAGCTTTGGTAGGCGTCGCGGAAAAGCAATCGTTGCGGGATTAATGGCGAGGAATAAATGCGTTGGAATTCGCAGGGCCTTTTGTGCTGCTTGACATCCCCACCCAAAAAATACAGCGTCCTTCTGATGCAGACTTTTCGCCGCAGAAAATATCTCCTTACATATTGATAATTCTCCATTCATCCTAACCCCTCGCATATGCCCATACCCGTACCCGTGTATCCTTTCCCGCGTTGCCTATCTCGCCTCGGAACATTGAATCGAGGAAAAATATCTGAGTGAAATTCATGCCAAGTAAGGCATGAATCTTATAATATGTGCATGCAGCCGATCTATCCCATTCATACAGGATCTATCACTAAGGCTAAGGCCATACTACAAGTGCTAAGCTGAGTGATACGGTAGGAGCTACGTTCGTCAGGATCTATGTTATTAGGAGCTACGATACTCAGTGGTCACATTACAAGGCTTCTAGCTTAATTAAACACAATCAATTTGCGCCGTAATTTTTGTGAGAACAAAACAAATATGTTGCTCTCTAAACGGATTGAGTTTAGAGAGTTTAGTTTGATAAATTTAACTTAATTTACTTCCTAGGGTTCAAGATGGAGGAATTATAGATAAAGAAGTACCTCTTCCGGAGGAGACGAAAAGCCGTCGGTTCCGACTGCCTAAAAAAAGTGATCTCTCATCGTCACCCCTCTCATTACCCACGCATAAGCCTAGGGTTCATGTAGGCATCACCCTCAGAAAAAAGAAGTGATTGTTTTGCTGCAGCCTCATTGTCCTCTTTAGCCTAACTATAGTCTGTTCATGGAAAGGAGAGAGGATGTAAATAAACCTGTGCGTGCGAGAGTCTAGCTAGGAAATTTCATTATAGTATACAATTCGTACATTATAGGAGTGGTTCGTAGCCGAGGCGGCTAAGGCGTCAGACTGATTAAGTTATCAGCAGTCAGATAAAATCCATTGGGCCAGGGTTCGAGCATGGTTGACGGAAGGATTTTTGACAAAAACGGCCACTCCCGTCTTTCGGAGGAGACGTTAAGCCGTCGGTCCCGACTGCCTAAAAAGTAGCCGTCATATCTCATCATCACCCCACTCATTACCCACGCACAAGCCTAGAGCTCATGTGGGCATCATCCTCAGAAAAAAAAAAAAAATTGAGCATACAATATATGCTCTTTTTAAAGCTCAACATCCTCTGTAGAATTCAATAATGGGGTCGCACTCGAATCGATTTTTTAGAATCACAAGCAGCTGGCTATAAAAAGTATGACGAATCTGGGAGGACGAAGAGACACAAGAAGAGAAACAGAGAAAGAAATGAAGTAAACAGAAGAAGACTGACCAAAAATAACCTTCAGATAACATTTGCCGGGAGATAGAGCACTAGAGCCCCCCCCGAGAACAGAAAAATCAGGTGTGTTTAGGAGACAGTTGTGCTAAGATTGGCTGTTTTCTATTTTAGAAGTTATTTCAGTTGAGTCTCTGGAAGCTGACCTCTTTTTTACGTCGAGATCAGCTGAAAAATAAAGGATTCACTCTCTATTGCTCATATTTCGAGTTAAAACGACGTTAACGATAAAGGGTGAGTTTAAAGGATGAGATAAAGGATAAGGACGATAAAGTTTCTACGTTATTGATAAAGGATGTAGATTCCTATTCAGAATTCTATTCAATAGAGGGCGTGAAGTTATACAATCTCGAATGGAAAATAAATATGAGTGTATCAAATAATATTTATGAACTCCAATTCGATCACTTAATAATCGTGTCTAGTATCGAGGAAATATTCAAAATATTCAAATATTCATGAAAAATTCATGACCTTTGAGGAAATAATAAAACAAATTCTTATGGAATAATTCAAAACTATCAATTTGATTGTTTCAGAAACTAGAATTCCAGGCGAAAATGGTAACATCCCGACACATATTTATATAGTGGGGGCCACAAAATCAAATATTACAATCATTTGGATTCAGATTTAGGTCTTTACTTAGACCTAAGTAAATTTAGGCATGCATTCACTTTTGTGAATAAACTTATCTGGTGTTGCTGTATATGTATATACGACCAGAGAAATTATTATTATTATTAATAAACTATGGTTTGAATAATAATTAACCAATTTAAGAATAATCTTGAATTGAAAAATTGAGAAACTTTAAGCAGTCTTTCACGAAACATGCATGTACTGGGGAAGAAAGCAGTGGCCTTGGCTTTAAAATCAAATATTCCTAAAAAATTGAAATTATAATGATAAATGGGTTGTTTTCTATTGTAATGGTTGTTTTCTCAGTTTATAATATAATTTTAAAGGAAAATTGCGCTTTTTCCTGGATGATCAAAATTCAAAATTATTAGAGTTGAACTTGTTCGATTTGATAGGTCCAATTTGAATTGGAATTATATTCACCTATTTGTTTCGTAGTACATTGGACCATTAATATAAGAACTATTGCAGAAATTTCTTCTTCAATTCCACTCTAATCATCGCCTTTTACTATTACATTACAAATATAGAGTCAATTTCAAATCTATAGTCTTTGAAGTTGTCGCTGATATTATAACAAAGACTGAGAGAATACAGTCATGTAGGTGTCAGACTTTTATTTACTTCAGGATTGTAGCATGTATAACCTTGAACAGTGAAAAGAGGGCGTAAGCTGATAGTTTGATTAGAAAAAACAGTTTAAAAGTAGTGTTTTATTCTAGGTTGGATTTATTTCCATTTCAATAGAAATGTAGAGTTTCTCATACTTTACGGATCTAGATTCTTATCTTATCTTCATAATCTTACGGATATAAATTTTTTAAAGTACTTTGTCACTGTAATTGTCGAGAAAGTTAAATCTTTACTTGGTCTATAGGCCCACCATCTATCTCATTAACTATTCCAGAAACTATTTACATGATTGCAATGAACATAATTAAGATTGAAATATTTTATTGTTCACTGGATTTCTCACCAGAGAAAGTAAGGAAACATTCAAATTGTTAAATTGTCCACTCCAATGGGTTAAAGGCTTATTTCTATGTCATATTTATCCCTGTCTCTTCTCAGCTGGAGGAAATATCCAAACTCTGTACCGCTAATGAGTTGTATTAGAAATTTAATATATTTATTAAGACTGACACCCTAGAAACCAGTCAATGTAGGAAAGGTTTATCAGAATCGGAGCATGGTTTCACACCTAATTTCATGGGTAGCATAAAATCAATTAAATAATGGATCTGCTATGAATTGCACGAAAAAAACTTTTATTGGAGCAAAAGAAAAAATGCTGACCACATTGAAAATTCACGACGTGTGAAATAAAAAATGCTAGAAACGTGAGTGCCTCATTTCACTTGTCAAATTGATTTCCCGAACAAATATTGATGTTGTGGAATTTTTCTATAACAGATAATAAATAATTAAAGTGGAGTTTGACAATTTCAAAAAGTTTTTTCTATTAAATTAATTTCCTCTGCCCTCGAGATTTCCCCCCCCCCCCGGCAATAGGTCTTCTCTTGTGGAAATTCTTGCAAATCGTTACATAAAAAACATCAACCAATAGCTCGAATGGGAATCGATTAAAAAAATGTTAGGAAGATTTTGTTTCTCTCATAAAATAGTTGAAAAATCAGAATCAATCATAAAACATTTTATGGAGAAGCAAAAAATTTGAAAAGATTTCACGATTCAGCTGTTTTTATTGATGTTGGAAACTTTTTTCGTGAATAAGAAATATTTGTGTTGTTCGGATTACATTTGTAACTGGTGCGGTAGTTTTAGGTGTAGTCGAGAGTTTGAGGGTTTGTGAAAAGAGAGAGTTTGAGTGGGTGAAAGAGTGTATTGGCGCTAGTGTCGTTAGCTAGAGTCGTGGCGCCCTATAATTGTGGCTATAAAACAAGTGCCTTGCCTGCAGATTTTGAGTGGAGCCTTAAATCAAACAAGCTGAGTTGTTGAGAAATCGAACAGACCCTTCTTGTAGTGCTATAAAGACGACATACATTATACCAAAAATAATTACCAACGCCTCAAGTGTACTTCTTTGGAAAACTTTTCCATACTCCACCACTTAACTGCAGGTGGAAAAGGAGAGAAAGAAATTGTGGAGCAGGGAAATAAAAGTGTGCTGTTTATAACGACCCCGTCGAAAAGTTTGCATCTCTCTTTCGCAAACAAACCACCCTTCAGTGGTGGCGCTGTGTGACTTATCTAATGCCGACTCGAGCGGCAAAAACATATTGCAGTCCCTACATTCCTTTTGTTGAACTGTGGCCCATACAACATTCCGGGAAATATGATGAAAGAGGATAACTTTTTTTAGTGGTGTGAAGTCCTGTTACCCCTATTGTACTGTTCAAATTTCAAATTCGCGCCTACATGTATCCCTATATAGTAAAGTCTAGTTGTCTAAAGTCTACCCTATATACACAGATAAGGTATAAGGATTAATACCTTATCTGTGCTATATAGTTGGTATTCCTAAATTAATATAGCTTCTAAAATACTATTCCAGTCCAATACTTTTTTTATTCAATGGAAGAAACTCTTTTATTGATGAAAGAGTTGTTTACAGTTTTCAAATATGATTTTTCAAAATATTTTTACATTGAAATAATTGGAATTTAGAATAATTTCAGCTGGAAGAAACTCTTTTATTGATGGAAGAGTTGTTTACAGTTTTCAAATCTGATTTTTCAAAATGTTTTTAAATCAAAATAATTGGAATTTAAAAGAATTTCAGCTGAATAAAATATGATAGGAATTTATAATCGTATATTCTATATTCATACACAGCTCTACAGGCTGTAAAAATTAATTGATTTATCAATCAAGATCTATCATACAGTGTAATGAAATAAATGTAATGAGAACAACAGAAATTTGGTGTGATTCTCAATGTAATCTAGTCAACTGATCTGCTCAATAGATCTACTCTATAGATCTGTCACTATAGTCAACTAGGCACTGTCTCACTAGTCAACTAGTTAACTAGTCAACTTCGCTGCATTGTTTCAATTGATATATTATTACATTTTTTCAAGAATTGGTTTTTTCATATACAGTAGTATATTTCATCAATATTGATGAAACATATCTTCAACTAATAGTGCATCCAATTGAGTGTGAATTAGTCATAATCCAGACAAGAACAATGACATAAACTCCGTAAACTCAGACAAAATTTATTGTATACCAGGAGTTGATTCATTATAAACTAATAATGGTTCGTTACGGTTTTTCTTACGGTTTCTTAGGAGGTTGAGGTTCTTTATAAGATAATCAATAAATTTTGTCGAGAATCAATCGTAATAGTATTGTATGGTTCTATTGAATCAATAGTATAAATTGAACATTTGAACTCTCACCATCGTTAACTTTTAAATTAAACATTAAAATTCCCACCGAGCTTCACCACCAATTAATTCAATCGAGACATGTACAGGTTTTCTATTCCAAATAATAATAATCTCTTCATCCATTTCTAAAGTGGAATTCTGAGAAGACGAATCTGGATAGAAACTTTCGTGGAGGAAGGCTGATCCATCTTTCAGTGAGACTTGAGGATGTCTTCATCCACCCCATTGTTATATATATTTTCATGAATTGAGATAATCTTCAGAAAGAACAATAATGCTGTTGAAGAAGGGACGTTGATGCAGAGGGACTTGGTGCTTGGACTTGGCTTCACTTCAAACTGGTAATTAGTCTCTGATTATTCTTCTAATTTGCTGTTTTCTCAGGCAACTTGTTCCAGAAGTTTTGGAGGGATCTCACATTGCTTAATTTTTTCGATAACTATAATAGAACACGACTCAAGGGAGAATCAGAGATTCTCAGGTTGCCTCCCTTTTGTTTTAATCAACTGAGAGTGTCTTAATTTTTTAATCTCATTGTGCATTGGGGCGCCTCCTTTTTGAGTAGCTTTTCATTAAGAAAATAGTGTCAGGGAGATAGGAATGAGGGGGAGAGAAAGGAAAGAGAAAGAGGTAGGGGGAGAAAGAGCAAGAAATGATAAGAAACTATGAAAGTCAACGAATGTTGTTGCTAATGAAGAAAAACATAGCTGAATTAATTATGAATTCGGCCCTTTTCAGTTAACGTGTGATAATTTTCCTCTACAATAACATCAACAACTTTAATGGCTCTGGTGAGGTCAAAAAATCAGGATTAATCCATTCTCACAATATTAATAGAATGAAAATAGTTGTGAATAGAAAGTATTGAGAAGCTAGTCAAATTCAGAGTTGAATATGACGTGGTTGAATTTGACAAGATTGGGGAAACCAATAAAATTGAAATTTTATTTACAAAATAATTTCACAAAGGAACAGAAACTTTTTAAATTGCTTGAGATAAAACACTTTAAACAATATCCACAGTAATGAAATGCCCTTCTTGCTCAGTGATCGAATAAAACTTACAAAAAATGGAGTAGCTGATGCTATTTATCCACTCTGAAAGGAATAGAAGGGAGAACTCACTTTTTCTCTTGCAAAATTCCTACTTGCTAAGGCAATGTTGTCTTGAATTTTCACAGTGGTATAACAATTTTTTAAGGATGGTGAACTTCATTCACCTGATTAATTATTCAAAACAGTGAGACACAAAAGCTTGATGAGCTCATCTACAATACAAGAAAAACTCGAATCATACAGTCGGTCTTGAAATATAGAGTTTTGTCATTGAATTTGGCAAGATATCCTCCCTTATTAATGACACTTAGTGATGGATTGATACTTCCTAACACGAAGTCTAAACGATTTTTCATAGTTTGTATGAATTAATGAATGAGAAAAATTGATGTAATTTTGAATTTTGAGCTGTGCTCATGTACCAACTCCTACATTACAAAACTCCACATTTCTCACCAGATTCATTCAGAGCTCTGGTCAGCACGCTGTAGATTTGCTGAAATAATCGAAGGGGTTGTTCTACTGGAGCCTTATTCAGAGGAAGTTGTACGAATAGGTAATTAATAATGTAGTGAGCAGAGGCCCGGGCCCTTGTAGGCTATATATTGTATTGAAGGTTGGAGCTGAGGAGGAGGAGGAGTAGGAGGTGGAGGAGTAGGAGGAGGAGGAGGAGGAGGAGGAGGAGGAGGAGGAGGAGGAAAGGAGAAAGAAAGGTGGAGGAGAAGGAGGAGGAGGAGGAAAGGAGGAGGAGGAAAGGAGGAGGAGGAGGGGAGGAGGAGGAGGAGGAGTAGGAGGAGGAGGAGTAGGAGGAGGAGGAGTAGGAGTAGGAGGATGATGACTTGGAAGAGGCGTCTCTGTTGGGAAACGACATGTCGGGTGTCGGACGTTTGTTTTCTGCGTGAATCGGCGAAGGGCGTTAATGAAGTCGGAGCGTTTGTTCATCGAACGCAGAGAACACCGGCTTTTCTGCCGCATCGACGGGGAAACCTCTCCGGTTATTTATTGCCGAAAACAACACGAGGGCCCCGAATAGCTCCCGTTGTACTATCGAGATGACCTTCTCATTTTTTCCTTTTTTTCTGCCGTTACTCCCTGGCGCGGATGTTTGTTGCAAGGGGCAGGCGATATCATCTATTAGGCCCATAACTCAGCGCTCGCCAGGAAGGAAGGAAGTCGCGGTGATCTCTGTTTTAACTGTCTACTTCCTCAGACCGAGCTCAGTTCTCAGCCTCAGGGGCACTCGCTTACACACACTCACATGCTGTCCTGATAATCTTGTGCCGGTGAGCGATTGAAATTCGTTTAGGGATACGATTCATCTCTACCTTGAATCTGCTTCGTTCAAGCCCCTATACTCCTTTAAAAAACACTCAACTCCTCACAGGAATGTTGTCAAAATTGTAACGCTTTAATTGATAATTTATTTATTTAGCGTATGGCTTTCAATATTGGGGAGAACCGAGTAGGGTTGTTCCACTCCACCAACATAACCAATTATTCCTTTGATAGGGAACATGGTGTAACTTTGTTTTCACTTAGTAAACCGACACTAGCATTCAAAAAAGTATCTTTTGATTTTTATGAAGTCCGAAAAATATAATTGATAATGCTATACAATTGCCTTACAATTCATTGTATGTGCCTGTACAACTCATTGCTAGCACATCTGAAGGTATTCACAGGTGAAAACTTTTAAAATAGAATGAGGGGCGAATCGTTGGATGTGTGTGTCTCCATATTCCAATAAGGAATTTTTTTTCTCATTGTGAGACACAAAGAAATATGATGTAGGATTTAACAGAGTAGAATATTATGTTATTTGCCTGACATGAGATAGAAAGTTCTCTAGGTGATGCCTGGATAGATTGTTATAAAATTTAATTCCAACATGTCATGATATTTTTAAGATCAACATAGCTATTAACCAGCAATTGTTAAGAATGGATTCACTCAAGGGCGGGATGAAGGGTGTAATATACCCCTCAAACAGATCCCTCTTTCGAAAGATAATGGGAAAGTATCTAATCATAGAATAATAATAATAATGCCGTGTAACCTGGCTGGCTCAGGTCTGATGTCAGAGGTTTTAGGTCACTCCTGATCAGTTCAGGGTCTCTGACGTGACTTAACTACTGTTTTTTAGGCAGCCGGGACCGACGGCTTAGCGTGTCCTCCGAAACACGAATCTAATCATAGAACTTGGAGGCATATATTACAATGTGGTAAAAACTCTAGAAAAAAATTCAAAACGGGAAAAAACTCTGGACTCGTCTCTGAATAGTCAACTCTGACTTTAGGCCTACAAGCGTTGATAGGAAAATTTAATCTGAATCTTCATTGATTACGTTTGAATTGAACAATACCAAGTATTTGTTGAGGCTGGTTAAGAGTGGCAGACATTGTGATGGAGCAGTATGCAAATGTATGATGGTGCGCAAGCTTTTAAGTGGGTGAGTAGTCTGAGGAATTGTTGGAGAAGGATGGATGGTTACTAAGAGGTCACTAATGATTAGGGCACGCTCATGTAGCCAGTGTTCAAAATGCTAATAATGTGTAAGTGCTTGCTGTTAGCGAACAGGACTGCTTGGCTAATTATCCAGGTACCTGAGATTCAATCCTCCAGGCGTCGTCATATTAATTAAAACTTTGCTTTCTGCTGAATCGAGATTCTGATTTACGGGCAATTAATAGCTTGCCGTACTGGTAATCGTGCAACCATTCCCGGTTTACCATATACAGTGACATCTTCTCGCAATAGCTGATTAGCTTGAAGACAATCCAAAATGCATTAAATTTCTAATTGGATTCCGGTTGACCAATCTACGAGAACTCATATCCCTTTCGTTTTCGGCCAAATTATTTTCAAACACATTTCCCATTTCCCAAAACATTTTAAAAACTATCTAATTCTCAGTTTTTTACTTTCCTTGCCCTCTTTGAAGATTAGCTTTCAAATTTATTAAAATACATTATTTCAATGCCAGGTTTCCCCTACCGCGATATGTCAAATCATTTGATGAGAATCATACACATCATCTGGGGATCAGGTTGAACTGTGATCACACGAGATTTAGAAGCTGGTAGTAAATTTTTCTGTTTTATAGTTCAATACAACTCAGCTGTTAATTTATGAGAATGGCAACAACTTTAAATTTTATAGTCCGATTTTACGATGGATTGCTACACGTGTGTACACTTTTTTATTGTCATTATTATTTTATTCTAAGGATTTATTCTTTAATAATAATTCTATTGAAATTTCTTTCATAAAGACGATTGAAGATGAATGGAACTGTAGCTTCAGTTGGGATCCGATACACTGGGAAACTATTACGCAATGATTGAAAATTATTATAAATATAGTTTGAAATAATTATAATTAAATTAAAAAATAAATGGAGGTTCGCGTTCTTGACCGGAGTCGTTCTAAAGGAGATAAAAAGTTCTAAAGTTCGCTCGTCACCCATCTAATCTGATTCTAACTGACCTTTCAGGTACAATACTCACTACTTATTAAAAAATATGCTGTTATTTACTGCTAGTAACTGTCAAATATAGTTGGTAAGTGATATACGTATGGTCGGTAACTGATATACGTATGGTCGTATGCATATCTTATTGAAAATTATTATTTAGCGTATGGTGGGGAGAAAAGAAGGTTGTTCCACCTCGCCGTGTATAACCTAATTAGGTTTACGCCTTAGGTTGAAGTTTCATCAATTTTTCAGAATGTTATAGAATTTAAAAAAGTTATTATTGATACACTCTTGGGAATGTTATTTACAAACAGTAATCATTCAAAACTCTTGACAAGACACTCTTGACTATATAACCCATAGATTACTTCCAATACTTCCTTCTCATTGTTTGGATTTTTTTTTTAAACTGCAGGTCTACAATGAATCTTCCACTATTTTTTGACGATCATCCCCATTCTTAATCAGATTTTCTGCTTCTTTTCATTTCCCATGCATTTGCACATTACTACAAAGTTACTACGACTTATTGTGTTCTATACTCCCATGTACAAAAACATCAAAGAGAGATTTCTAATGTATTATTATGCATTATTGTAATTATTCATCTATTGAGGATAGAGAGGACTCTCTGAGACTCTGAGCATAACTCTGCCTAGTAAAGGTTTATTTCCATTTCATTTTTCACTTTTAAGTTAAGTTAATTTATAACGTGGTCATAACTCTAAAGGCTCTTTAAACTACAAAATGATAATTCTTGAGAAATTTTGAGAATGGTAGTGCTTTTTTATAATATTATAGAAATTAAAATAAATATAGTTTGTAGTCTTGTCATAGTATATTGAAATATTTTGTCTTGAATCATAGTTTCTGAATGGATCACTAATGATTGTCAAACTTCTTTTACGGCTGTAAGAAACCAAAGTAAGTTATTTATCTATATCTCCCAATAAAATCTCACTGAAGTTCTAACAATTTTGTTCGAGTTCAGCTCAGCTTATTCATTTGTCGAACAATCAGAAAATAATTCCTTGCTATGAATTTGAGTGGGTTGATTATTTTGCTTATTTTTGCTTAGACGAGTGAAAGTTTCTCAATTTGAATGAGTA
Organism: Laodelphax striatellus; assembly: GCA_017141395.1. NCBI lineage: Eukaryota > Metazoa > Arthropoda > Insecta > Hemiptera > Delphacidae > Laodelphax > Laodelphax striatellus. The sequence continues at coordinate 18,276,341 of CM029544.1, read as the reverse complement.
TTCTAAAATAATGCAAGTTCTCTCAAAACCTTTCTAAGAGCCTTAGCACCAACTAATATATTTTTTGGTACAAAATGAACTAAAAATAAACTAAAAATTTGAGTCTCTCATTAATCTATAATATTATAGTATTTTTTTTTGTTTGAAATTCCGGAATGGTTTATCTATAAGCTTCTTAGATTCTAATAATAGCAATCCAGAATAGCAATATGCTATTAAATTTTATAGGAGCTTTATAACTTACTAGCATTGATTTATTAAGAGTAGATGTGATTGGAATTAGATTTTTCACCATATTCCCGTAAGATCTTTCCTTATCTTTATTCGATTATTGACTATAACATACCTTTAAAAAATAAACATGGGTTGACCTATAAACTGGTCTTACGTTTCCGAATAGATCTCAAATCCCAATCCAGGAAAACTTACTAGTCAGTTTATTTGTTAAATATTTTCTTCTCTCAAAATATTTCATCGTATCTTATGCTTTGGTCCAAGCTCCATCCAGCAATATCTTCAACAAATTTTATCTACTCTAGTATCTAGTGTGATTACTAGTATGAAATCTAACACTATATTATGTAAATAATAATGAATAATCATTAGCGAAATGTACAACGTCATTATAGCCATTATTTTGTTCAGTTCATTTCATTGATTTCTAATGTTAAATAGTTATCGGCTTTCCATACCTTTGAAACGATAGAGTCAAAATTTCTAATCATGATACTAAAGAATCATCTCATGTAATATGTTTCCATCTTGAAATTTTCAACTCGAAATTCTCAATAATTCTCAATAACAGTTCGAAAATACCTGAATTTATGTATTCAATTTTGATGATGCTGTTTAATAACTTTTTTAGTAATTTTCGGTTTTGTCATGTTGTAGGGTATTCCCACAATCCATACAACGGGGTTGTTCACAACGACACCATCCTCGCTACAGGAGTCTTCAGCTCAAAGGAGCTGTGGAGGCTTTCCAAAGGTAACCTTCACAAAATTTTAAAATCCTTTTTAATAGCCGGCTAAATTTAGATTAGACTAAAACACTTCAAAATTTCGTTATCCATCCAAACAATAATCAACCGACTAGAATCAAATCTGATTATCAAAAATAGTATCTGGTAATCAAATCTTTTATCTATTTAATAAATTTAATAATTTCAATAAATAACAATCAAACTTAGAGATTATCCTGAAATATCTTCAGATTCAGTTGAATAAATTAAAATTGGAAAAATGAGATGCATAGAAAATGATCATTATTGTAGTTTATCATACAGCTTCCTCAAAATTAGTACTGGAATTGTGAGTAAATCAGGTTTAATTCAAAGCAGAATGGGGTGAAATATTTTGGGAACTTTAAATTTATTGTGTATCGGTATGAAATCTTTCGATTAGTTCTTTGGTTCAGTACGTAAGCTATCGATTATTAGTGCTGCTTAATGTTAGAATTGAACTTATTGATAATTATAAATTGTGATCCATATTTACATTGAATTGGATCGCTGATTAATAATTGTTGGTTTGATAACTCCAAATTAACAGCTGTCGGTTTAAAATGTATGGATTGTTTCATGATGATTCTCAAAATCAGCTCTCAATCAAGAACTCCATTTTTAATTATGTTTTATTCGATAATAGTGACGATTGATTGATACTGATTGATTGATATAGGAATATTTCAATTTAGCAATTTGTTGTCTATTGATGTGGGAAAACGAATTGACAGAAATTTTTAGATACTCTGGAAAAATGATTTAGATACTCTGTGGAAAAGATCCCCAATTAATTTCTGAAAAGGGTATGGATACAAATGATTTTCATAAAGTTTGATGATTTTGTACTTTAATTTGTTACTTCTGTTGTTTTAATACATTTGAATTATATAGGTTTCGAATTTAGTTGCAAAATAAATAAGCTTTATTGACTATCTAAGAACCAATACAGCCCGCTCGTACCTCTTGTAGGTGATTCTACAAGAGAATTAATAATAAGTCATATTAATAAATTATTCAACTGAGAGCTTGATAATATCCTGCTATTAATAAAGGACTTTCATCTATGTGGTATGTCGTTCAAAATTAATATTTTTAAATTTAACTGATTCAGCAATAAGGGAGTAAGTAGTTGATAAAAATGATAATTCATAGATCATTTAATTAATTTCAATAGATCTCTACAACCAAGTTTTGGTAACCAATGAAATGGATTTATGACAAAATGATTGATTTTTTATTCAATCCTGAACGTATAATTTTGTGATCTTTAAACTCTTGCTTATTACTGGACCATATAATCTACTTTTTTCAATATTTTATCAAAACTAGTCACTTGGACTAACCATTAAGTTTTCACTCTCATTTCTTATAAACTAAAATCTACATTCATTACAGTTCTATATGAAGAAATTCAAGCAAACTATCCTCGTGTAATGTGAATATATCTATATTGGTTTGCATAATATTATTTTTCTCTCACGTTGGCTACAACATTCGTTATTGGCAAATATTTTTCATATTTTAAAGCAATCGCCTACTCATTGAAAAGGATGGCGTATATGGGGAATATACTTTATTATAAATAACTGTATTGAAGAATTCTTCCCAGTGGAAATGAACTTGAAATAGACCAATGGGATAGATTAATCAACTAAATATGTTATGCTCAACTTTTTTGAATAAATCCTATGTTTATCTGCATGGATTTTTCAATCTTTTTCGAGTTTTCAATAGATAAATCGATAAATAGATCAATAGTCGAATAAAGCTGTGAGATCCTTTCCTGTTACCCTTCGTGCAAGTGAGAAGATTTCGTGCACGAAATTTTCCTCAAATTAAAACTGTGGAATAATAACCATAAATTTAATACATAAACTTACAAACACATTTTCGTTGAATTTCTGCCACGCGCGCCCCCCGATATTAGTACAGTTGCTGTGGGCTCACACAATTTATATCTCTCATTTGATATTAATAATTGAAACTAAAATTGGAAAATTGGTTTGTTCTCTATATTTTGTTTATATATGCATTTCTGTTCTTGTCGAAATTCTTGGAAATTAGTAGCGTACGTCCGACTGGTTTTCACGCTTCTGTGCGTATTACCAACGAGTAGCGTTTCGTCCGATTTTTTAGTCTTCTACCTGACTTCAGAAACCCTTCTATCACTGACTAATTACTGTTGTAAATAATCAGTATCAAATAAAATTTAAAATCTGCTTCTTCAGATTCTATAGCTGCAATAGTTGGCTATTTGTATTGCTTCATGTGAATTATTTCTATCAAAGCAACTGATTCAAAGTCAAAGCCTATTTATTTGGATGTGATTACAAGTTTTCCTCCCTATAAAACTGTATCCAGAAGAAGCTCATATAGAAATTAATGCCAATTCATTAAACATTGGCAGAAGTTGAATCAATCCAATAATAGCAATGAATTGTGGATGAGTACATTTTAAAATTATAGCCTGGATGAAGTAATTCAATCTACTTTCGGCTTCACTTTGGGGATTCACTTTGGGTAGAACACCTCTGACATCAAGACGGCTGAATAATGAAGTTGTAACTTGAATGACCCAGTAACTGCTGCCATCTTACGACAGAATTCAGAACTAGCTGCGTTTTGCATTGCCGACCAATCAGGGGAGAGGCGGAGCTTGGAGGCGTGTCTCTAAAAATTGAAGCTGTAAATCACCCAGTAACTGCAGCCATCTACCGGTCGAATTCAGAACTAGCTGAGTCATTAATTTCTGGCTTATCAAGAGATAGTAGGCGGAATTTGGAGGCTACATGATTTACAAATTAGGCTACGATTCATGGAAGAATTTTAGACAAAGTCAAGCATTGTTCAAGTATTTTCATTGCTGAATAAATAAATAGAAAAATTTTTTTTAGAAAACAAAATAAATGATTGAATCACCGTTTCTGAAATATGTTTGAATTGTTATCATAATGAAATGGTTACACCCCATTAACCTATCTTTCATCAGATGTTGTTGAAGTTGATGAAGTTGAATTCCAATTCTCTGGACTCCAAAATCCTCCACTTCCTTTCCAACGATTCATGTGATTCAAAAACAAAATAGGCCTATCAAAAAATAAGACATTTTCCATGAAAGTATTTTTGGATTCACCTCAAAGTTTTTTCACATGCACGAATCCAATTCACAATCACTTAGTTCATATTATAGTGATGCGAAAATAGGCTTCCTGTCTCTTCCCTCTATCTTCCCTTTGACTCAAAACTGCTGATAATACGTTTCTTGTACTTGTATATAATTTTGTGGGGAAATCGTAAAGCCCATAATCACACCTTTAAAGTCCTCAACTATTTTTGTACGAGGGTAAGTCAATTATTATCCGCAATAAAGGTATGTTTTTGTTTATGTTGGCAGTACAGTTGTTTTGCGTTGATGACGTTGAATTGACGTTGAGTTTGAATATTTGAGGTCACATCTGCGCATGTTTCAAGCTGCTAGGTTTGTTTCATTGTCGCTGTCCTGCTGTTAATCATGGCCGCTTCGCTTTCCGTTTGCACCAATGAAGAGCAACGGTCGGTGATTCGTTTTTTGTGGTCGGAAGGTGTATTAGGGGCCAAAACTCATAGATGACTTTCGGAATAATACGGAAATAGTGTCTCGCCACAACGGAGTGTTTATGAATGGATTAAAAATTTAAAAATTGTCGCACAAGTGTTACGCATGATAAAGGAGTCGTGAGCATCGTTTAAAACTGATGCTTACGGTTTTTTGGGACTCACAAGGTCCAGTATTGGAGCATTATCAGGGAAGGGGGACAAAAATAAACAGTAGTACGTTACAGTGAGATGCTTACTGCCAAGCTAAAACCTGCAATTCGAAGCAAACGCCGAGGATTGCTGTCAAAAGGTGTTGTTTTGTTGCACGACAATGCCCGTCAGCATACTGCTGCCCACACTGCTGAAACGCTCATGAAATTAAAATCTGAAGTACTGGATCATCCTCCACATAGTCCCGATCTTGCTCCTTCTGATCATCACTTGTTTGGTCCATTCAAAGAGGCATTAAGAGGCCGTAGATTCACCACGGATGAAGCATTGGAAGAAGCGGTGCATTCCTGGCTTGCATCTCAACCAAAAACATTTTTTTATGAGGGTATCAGGGACCTTGAACAACAATGGACCAATTGCGTTGAAAAGCAAGGAGACTATGTCGAAAAATGATGTGCTTGTAGGTTTGCTATTTGGTTCCAAAAAAATGTTATAACTGTATTGCGGATAATAATTGACTTAACCTCGTATACTCGAGCTGCACTATATAGTTTATTATATAGTGTGCTGAGACTATTAATTTTCAAGTTGAGTTATAGTTTCACCTTTGAAGTTCTATTATTAATTTATCAATCGTATTTTCAATCTCCATTCACTTAATGGTTTCTATTATGCATTATGCCAATGCAGACATTCTTGTGTTTGTTATTATTTGTCGAAAGTTTTGTCGGACGAAACACTACTCCTTCAGGTATCCTGCCTAATCTCAAAACTACCTGAGACATTGCTGTCGGACAAATCGCTACTCGGACGAAACGCTACAAGACCGCTTGTTTTGGCTGTATCTCGACTCCGTGAAGACGCAGTTAGTAGTGTTTAGGGTGGGGGAAGATGTGACAGGAATACATAAGTGCTCCATACCTCTCAAGTAAAATAAGGTTGGAATTGAAAAAAATATTGAATGTTTGTAGAAGGTACAACGGCGCGCGTCCAGGAGTGTTAATGTTTGTTTCATTGGCAACTTTTATTTTTTAATCGACAATACTGCAACATAGACTAATCATGCATGAGCTGGACTAATGAGTTGGGACAATCAAAAGCTAAGCATACGAATTGGGACGATGCAAGTCTCGAAATATAGAGCGGAACCAACCGCATAGCAGACATCGAGCGAGTTTTCATTGCGCATGGAGCCGCGATAAAAAGAGTCCTGGTTGCGTAAGCCAAATGTCCCGTGCTCCAATGGATGATGCATGCTCTCCCTTATCTTTCGCGCACCCTGATATGACTTCCACTGGCTGACTCCTCCTTCCACCCTACTCCTCTCAGCCATACCACACTCTCTACCATCCTCGGAACCTATCATTTTTCAGCCCGTTTGTTTGACAACTTCAGCCTGTTTTTGAAATATTTGAATCGATACAAAATTTCAATTGATTAACAGAGTTTATAACAGATTATTATCGGTTTACAGTATTATAATAGAACACGCACTTCGCGTGCTCGGTAGGGGGGTTGCACCCCCCTGCACCTCCGCCAGATCCACCTCCTATATTAGATAATATTTATGTTTTTAAAATTTTAGATGGTTGAGAAATTAAAAATAAAATTGAAAAAATGGCATTGACACTGGAAAGATTGGAATTTTTTGGAATATACTCCCCTGCCTTATCAATGATATGAGTAATCAATTAATCTTGACTCCAGTGGATATCCTCCAAATAATGATTTTTCTCTTAATTTTGATAGTGGAGTAAAAGAAACATTGAAAAAAATGAAAGATACACTGTCAAAAAGACAGTTTTACCAAACCGGTCACCCATCCAAATACTGTCAATTTCAAACGTTGCTTAACCTCAATATTTAAATTTTTCTCGTTTTCTCATTGCTTTGTAACAGTCCTCAATTATGACCCCATAAAAATGTTAACAATGGATTATGATCAGAATTTAGTCTACTTTCACGTGATAATTAATAAACTTGGTATAGGGTGTTACATAAAAAACATTTTTGCCTCGTTTTTCCATCTCACTCTGTAACTATCAATCCTACATAAATTTTAAAAAAACGAGAAATCTCAGCTCAGAAAACGCTACAGAATGGCTTTTGAAATTTTTCAAATATCTCAAGGAATCAAAATTCATTTTTTCATCCCCACCCTGTACACCCCAAAATTGCACAAAAATGAAGAACAACAATTTAAACCAGTAGGAAATCACTCTTTCTTCCATTTAAATCAGGAAAAAATCAAGATTTCACAAAAATACATCTCAATGATGTATCGCACGATTGTATCTTTCGTTTTGTCTTTCGGAAATGGATGAAAGTTATAATCTACAACAATCAATTTCAAGAACAACTTCAATTTAAACAAATAGAAAATAAAAACAAGACTCGATCGCTTCTGCGTTACATGGATTGAATTTCTTTATTTCCTCATTATGATACATTACAGAGATTCAGGAAAGATGTAATACAGAAAAAAGAGTTTTCTTTACATGGGCTATAATACCTGTGTGCGAAGAAGAGCATTCATTGTACAGAGGAATGATGGTGAAAACACGAATTTGTTTTGTGTTTGGTTCTGAAACATTCCTGTATCTGAGTCTAGTCTAGAACTAGGGCGACAGTCTTTTGCCTAGAGCCACTAGTGCTGCTATCTTGTGGTTATTTCTTGAAGTCAGTGATCGAAATGGAGCGCTGTTTTTTCATGCATAAAATCAACTTTGACATGAAGTTTAAATTTTTAAAATACATTATTTTCCACGTTTATCTACGAAAATCGACGTTCAAACAGTTAAGGAACGATTTAAACTCGAATACAATAGCTTGTAGTAGCAAGTTTGCATTTAAAACAGTCGCTAAAACTTAAAAGGGTCAAAAGTCTCGATTTTGCCTAAAGATTTCGGAGTTGTACTGAGTATAAATAGGCGTATTGTTCATTCTGATAATCGGGGAGTCCGAAGGGATCCGTCACGTAGTGGACAGTGTCCAGCCACCGTATAGGTCATCAAAATGCGCGACATCTTGAGGGGCATGTGCCGAGATCCCGGCTTTGACTTCCTTTTACTCTCCATTTTCTTAATTTTAATAAAGTAGACTATTATAATATTATTTACTAATTATATTACAATTATTATGTTATTTATTATCATTTAAAAATAGTAATAGATATGATAAAATAATAATTATAAGGATATCAATACAGTATTATTATAATAATAATTTCTATAATAATTTCTCTGAATGCCTGGTTTTACAGATACATAATTATAATACTATTTGAGAATAATTGTTATTAGAGGGATAAAATATTTGCGCACAATCAAGGGATTGTGTTATGATTTATATGACCCAATTCTGTTTTTGATAAATAACTACGTTCAAAACCATTAATATCAATTTTTAGTTTATATCTCTCTAATATCAAGAAAACAACTCAGTGTTTTCATCTCTAATAGCATGGATAATCAAATTCCTTCTCTTCAACACCCTCTCTAACTCACGGATTCTCTCCTCCTGCTCCATCACCACTTCATTCATAATATCTGAATGACTTCTTTTTTCTCCTGTAATTTTTATCTGAGAAAATGTTGAGTTTCTCATCAATTTCATCACAAAGTTCCTGTCCTAATTCTGTTTTAAAAGTTCTAAACATTACTTTGAGATACATCTTCAATATATTTATCTCTCAAAAAGACGTTTATTTGACCTAATTATTTATATTGTCTATGTAAAGGACAGGAAATAGATGGGAAGGAAATTCATTCTCTTCTGCTACATCACTACTTCATTCATTTCATCAGGACTTTTTATTAATCCTATAATTTCATCTGAGAAAATGTTGAGTTTCTTATCAAATTCATCACATGTTCCTGTCTTAATTCTATTTTAAGGCCTCTAAGCATGAGAAAAATGAGAATGGTTTACAAGTAGAGTTAGTCTTAATATTATCACACTGTGGATACAGAGAAAACAATGTATGGGCCGCCAATTGGTCATCAATCTGAGATTGAGGTTTATTATTATTTATTTATTAGAGTTGGGTCTATCAGCCAAAATTATGACAAAAGAGATAAGCCGGGCCTCACTTGCCACCGAAAATTTCATTATCAGACAGATAACATCTTTTAAAATCTGTTTCAATTCTAAGCAAACTATAAATTCCTCCGAAAAGAGAATGTTGCAAGCTTGCAACCCTTTCTGATCTCTGCAAATGGCGTAATATACTAACGACTAACGTCTTGCTGACAATTCCATACCGGTTCATTCAAAAATTGCTTGCCACTGTTACAGAAGCTTGCGTAGCAACATTTTCAATGGACCACACAAATGACAAACGATTGAATTAATTATACTTATAGAAAATCTTTCGCAGAAACCGTCAGAAAATTTTTACAAAATAACAAATAACATAGAGCCTTATTCTCTAACAAGAACAGTCCAACCAACCCATAGCTGTTTTTTATTTGTAATCTATACTCTGTTCACGGAGTCGAGAGACGGTCAAAACAAGCTGTTTGCATTTGTGTGCGTAAAGAAACAATGACTCACAGCTGTTTTTGATAAATTTTTTGTCCAATTCCAGTTCACAATACGTTCATTCAAGGTCAGACTTGAATCAAGTACTGCAGATAATAATAATATTATTCCAATAGTTCTACTCTGAATCGGTCTAGCTAGACTCTCGCACGCGCAAGTTTGTTTACATCGTCTCTCCTTTCCCTGAACAGAGTATAGTAGAAATTTTGCCATAATGTATCTTGTTGATAGCATGTTTTTTTAAATACGCTTCTCCCATATTAAATTTATAAGTTAGTAAGGTAACCTTCATAATACATGGAAAATAATAATAAATGGAGGAGCCAATTTTATTGTTAATTTAAAGATATCAAGTTGTATAATCGTCTCGAAATACGAGTAAACTTACAATGTAACCGAGCATACTAAGGCGGGTAGTACAGTAGATTAAATTTAATTATTTGAAAAGTTAGTAAGTTTTGAGGCGGCTGAGTTTGAATGCACCCGGTTACTCTTCCGATTAAGAGATATTGATTTCAGAATCAAACACATCCCATTAAACTTCGGACCGCCACAACGCGTTGGGCAATGACTCGCAACGTTTCAATCGGATGTGGAAGTATTTCCACGGACTAGCCCAGGTCAACTTTGAAAATTTCCTCGTGAAATTTGCGTTAAAAAGTACGTGAGTCAGTGAATTACAAATATTCGAATTAGACGTGAATGTAGATGAATTACAAATGATACAGGCTACATTTGAAAATGGTAGATCACTGGGAAGCATCTTTGGCGAGAAAAATGAAATGAAATGAAATGTTAATAGTACAACACATGATGATGGGTGAAGATCGCTCTTCATACAAATATTTTCAATTTTCCATACAAAATTGCAGTATAAAACATATTAAAAAGTATGAAAAAGGACCTAAGTGGATTTAAAATAATCAATGAAGACGGATATGGAGATGAATTGCAAATGGTATACATTAGAAAGTTATAGCCTACATCACTCTACTAAAATCATTGGGTAGCATAATCTAGCCAGAAAAATAAAATGAAATGTTAATAGTACAACACATAATGATAGATAGAACAAGCATACAGAATTGAGTATAGAAATGAGTATCACGTATACAAAATTGTAGTATGAAACTCATTATATAAAATTCATATAAATGTGCGAAAAAGAAAAATCCTGAAAGAATTTTCAAGTGAATTTACCCCTCTACACCTATGAATATGACGAGTAAGTGCAAAAAAGTTTATTACGATTTCTTAGAGCCAGTTTCACAAAAGCCTATAACATTTTAAACAAGCGTAAAATGACATCATACAAAGGAGCCAATGTAACGATGTCTCTAATCAGCTCCGTTAGATGACGTCATTTAACGACAGTTAAAAGTTACAGGCTTTTGTGCAACCGGCCTTTCGTGCTCATCTAATTTGTACAATAACCTTGCAATTTTGATGAACTCAATTTATGCTATTTGGATAAATTCTTTTGCGCTTATCATACACGCGTTCTGAAACAGCTAGTCTCAGTTCATTTCCAGTGCACTCCAAGGTCTTTAGAATGAGGAAAATGTTATCTAACTACATCGCGTAGAAAGCAGAACAAAAAGTTGAATTTGAAAGTTTTTGGAATAATCTGATCAACAGGCGTCATCAAAACAATTTTCAATTGTGATATATTGTACAGGTTTAATCTACGTTTAATTTCAAATCTACAGATTCTCTTTATTTCTTCTCAATTCTTTAAACTTCTCAATGATGTTTACCTCTCTCTCTCCAATTATTAGTTACTTCTATTCAATGTGTTACCGACTTCTTATCTGTCTCTGTTCTCTCATTTTCATTCCTCTTTAATTTTAATTTTTTTCAATTCTTTCTTTCAGTTTTATTTCTCCTTCCCATTCTCTGTCTCATAGACTCTTTGTCTCCTTCTACCTTTGATATTCTTGAGCAATATTCTCTTTTCATATTTCCTTCTCTCTTACGCAATCTGCAATCAATCTCCTTCCTCCATTTCCTTCTTTCTTTCTTTCTTACCCATTCTGCAATCAATTCTCTGTTACGCTTTATTCCTTCTCTTCAACCTCCCTTATTCTGTGAGCAGTTCTCTTTCCATGGATTTCTTTCCCTCTTACTCATTTTTCAATCCTCTTATTCCTCTTATTCATTCTGCAATCAATTCTCTATCTCCATTCACTTCTCTCTCACGCTTTATTCCTTTTCTTCAACCTTCCTAAATCTGTGAGCAGTTCTCTTTTCATAAATTTCTTTCCCTCTTACTCATTATTCAATCAATTCTATGTCTCCATTCACTTCATACGCTTTCTTCCATTCTCTTTTATTATTTCACTCAAACCTACAGCAATTTACTTGTCTTTCTCTTCTCTTTCTGCACTTCTTCCTTCTTTCTTTCTTACCAATTCTACAATCCATTCTCTGTCTCTATTCACTTCTCTCACGCTTTCTTACTTTTTCTCTTTTGTTATTTTACTCCAACCTACAGGAACCCACTCCTCCCCCCTGTCTCATTCTACACTTGCAATCATTATACGAGAAAACAAATAGAATTTTCCTGAGAGTTACTGGGAACCCCTCAATCAGTAACTACAAAAATTGCGACATCTCCAGTGTTTGCTTGACTTGTGGCTTGAATTACGTCCAGATGTTAGTTAACCGTCTTGAATCGATCGTAAATACCACAGATCGTAACCAGTTATTGATAGCTCGGCTTTGGCGAAGAGTATGCAAACCTGTTTTCAAATCAGTCGATTTAGCTAGATGCTGTGAAATGCTATTGAATTGCGAGAAAAAAATATGAGTGGGCGTCGTGGCTGCAAAATGCAGTAGGATTGGAGTGAGAGGGAGAACAGATGACACGGTGTTGGAGTCTCAGGTACGATACCTGTAAGCTAACAAACACTGGTTATCGATTCCTGTTCATTTTACCTGAGTTAATGACTCGTGCTCGATAAATTATAATCACTGTATTAATCAAGTGCAGATAATTTTCTAGATTCTCATAATTTCAACTTCTGCACTTCTAGTGAGCATTGAGAGAGGGATGGGAAATAATACAATATTGAGGCAAGTCTTGGGAGCACTTGGTATTGGTAATTATTAATTCGCGATCTAGGCCATAATCATGCCCATACATGTTCATGTACATATAACAATATATTGATATAGTATTATGTTGAATAATAGATAGATTCATGTACAATAGATAGTGAATTTATTCACAAAATAGAAAAATAATTTTAGAAAAAAATAATTTTTAATAAGTTTGTGGTTTGACAGCTTTGAGTCTTGGTAATCAATAATGGATAATTATAACAATATTGCCTTCACTTCTACACAAGAAAACAGTTGAGAATAAACTAGAATAAACTAGGGAAAAAATGCTTTGAATTCAAATCTGAGTAATATTGATCATAGAAAAGTATTGTTTATTATGAAGAATAAAGTTTGACTTTTTGTAGTTAAGCTACCGGAGTGAATAACAGCTACTGATTCTGTTTGAGAAATTATTGCAGTATTCATTTATTTGTTTGTTTAAAGTGAATGGAAAATATGAAACTATGCTCATTCTTGATAATGAATATTCTTATTCTCATTTGAATAAATTGAAACTTGAAATCACCATTATAAATTTCTAGAGAAGTTGTCAATATTCAGAGCAGATTAGAAAAGTTTAGTATGAAATCGTATTAAATATTCGTTTACGACAACTCATGCTCAAAATCAATTATTAATCCATCCAGTTGAATAAAAAATGTGTGAGAATAACTCTTGTTTTTTTGTAGGATAACATTTTGAAACTTTCTTTGAAGAGTTCATTTTTTTTGTTGAATCATTTCCAGGCCTACCCGAGATTGACTATGAACAATTTTCCATTCATGAAACTTTATTCTTTAAACTGACGCTTCATGTGTTCAATTTACAAGTTTAAACTTATTTAATAATTTTTGTTGTTCAGAAAACTTTTCTATTCTCAGTTGTTATTCTTAATTCAAATAATTGAAGCATTCCATTATAATTCCATTTCATATCAGTATTTTATCAGTGCGTAGAAACTTGGATTATTTTTAATGCAAGTTATTGATCCACAATGTTCCATTCTTCTCGACTGATGTGCATCATTGCTTTACATTAGTTTCATAGTGATCTGCTTTCTCTATATCGCATGATGAACTGGTGATATATGTAGCTGTGGAGGCTGTTACACTTAGAAGGTCAATGTTCTGTGTCCCCCTCGCATAGCAGACCGCCTACCCTACTAAGTACAAGCACCAAATCCACCCAAACCCACTTTCGAACAATTGCTATCTTGATGAACATTCAATACTTTGTCAACACATTAGTTTCTTGTTGATCAGATTGTTACAATAATGATTTTAACCGGTAGAGATAGTTCACCTGACTTAAAAACTTGCCTACCTCACATGAGATAGAGGTATAGTGCGATTCACGTCAAGAAGTCAGCATTGCTTAGATGAGAGTTTGCTATCCTTGTTCAGCACAAGGCAGTTGCTGATGTCTCCATCCTATTCGCACTGTGCATTTTTGTCGCACACAGTCCCAACAAACACGTTTGGTGCAGTTTTCTCTTTCTCTCTCAATGAGACTTGGCATCAATGCTCCTCATATAAACAATGCTGACTTCTTGACGTGAATCGGACTATAGCTTATTATTTTATATCATTAGTGTTTGTTGTTTGATAACTTGGCGGGTTCATTCAATGGATAGATTTATAGCCTACCCACAAATACGACTTCCTGATTCATTTTACGATGTGATCTCCTTTCACAATAAAAACCATTTACAACTAAGAAATTCGTTTCCATCAATCAAATCATTCCCATCTGCCATTTTAACAAAAGTGAATTCCCATTTGCTTAAACAACACACATTAACACTGAGCGAGAAAACTTAGTCTTAGAAATATTTTTTCATGGATGGGTTTCAAAAACTGTTTATTTCTCTGTTTCAGCTTCCATTGTTCATAACCCGAATGGTATGCAGCCACCGATAAATGTGATTAAGATTGAAAGTCCCAGCTACTACTGTAGTAGTTATACGCCGCCTGCCACGGATCATACATCCATGATGGCCTCTGGAGCATACAGTCAGTATATTTTTTGAAATATTCATTGACCAAAATCATTGATTGTAAGTTTGGTTTTGCTATCACAAACTGAGAAAATGGTTTCAAAGTTGAGGATCAATTTATAGGTGTTGATGATTAGGTCTTGCGTTTCGGCATTCCATTAGGCTATGTGTACTAATGTTGAACAATAAATACCGAGAGTGTAATTCCGTGTTATACTAATATAGTAATTTGTTATATTTTTGTTGATTGAATTCATGTGAAAGTGTTCATCTTATTTCATTCATGGAAGCCAGCCAGTGGTCTTTTGAATCATCCATTAATGCCCGGTTTTTCAGTCGTTCAATAAACTATTGAATCAATAACTTTTTTTTGCATTTGAAAACACATGGTTATTGATTAAATAGTGCTATTGGATCCATAAACTGGCTATTGAGCGACTGAAAAACCGGGCATAAGTCTATTTATGATAATGATACTGTACCAACTCACAATCCCAAACTGATAGAAGCTCAGGATCTAAGTGAATCAGATTATGAAGTGAATGACTTCGATAATTTTTTCATAATCTGAGCTTTTTCAGATGTTCCATTTTTATTCCATTCATTAAAGCCAGCTAGCTTTTTATCGTTTTGTTTATTTATCTGTTGCTGATATTGATAATACAGAACCAACTCATAATCCCAAACTGACTGAAGCTAGTCATATATTAATTAACACATAATCACTCCAATAAGACTTTCTCAATTAGCTTATTAGGCTGTTAGCTCATTAGCTTACTAGGCTTATTAGCTTATTAGGCTTTCTTGATTAGCGTCTTTCTTAATCTAAACATTTTCTTTAATTTAGACATCAGCCAGCTTTTCTTATCGTTTTACACATAGGTACTTATTATTTTATGATGATAAAAATAATTGAAAATCCTCAACTAGCAGTATGATAAACATGAATATTCAATCTCGTTTGTAAAATAACTACAAATTGTCATTCATGTTGATATCTTTTCTTGTAGTTAATACAAATATCAATAATTTTGTTACTGATGAACAATTCTTCAAAAAGGTATAAAATACTGTAATAATAAACTCAGAGAACTAGAATGTACGAATGAACAAATGAACAAATGTACGTCTTATTAAAGATTGAATCAAACTATAGTCAAAGTCAAAGTAAAAAATTCTTCATTCCACAGAAAAATACCTTTTGTACTTTAATAAATACACTTGGTAGTTACTGAAAACCCCCCACGAAGACTATGAAGTCTGTGGAATGACCACAATATGGGGAAAACAGTTTTTAAACTGCTTATCGTAGCTTCGATTGTTAGATAACAGGTGCGGACACTTTATAGTGAAAGACCACCTCTGAAACCAACAACCAACACCGTTTTTGTCATGGTGTTGATAATTTCCACCATATGGTTCAAACCATGTTTCTGAGACCACGATGTACATATTGGTTATGATGCTACTTACATTCTTGTTCAGTTCAATAAGCCAGTGATTCACCCTCTCTATTTTATCGATATTCTTCTCTCACAATGTATGTTACGTGGGGTGTGGTGTCATCTGCTAACTGCAAACTTGTTATACATTTTACATAGGGTTATCCCTTCAAGTACATGTTACACATAATTATTTACCAGCTCTGTAACAACAATTCCTTTACCTTGAACGTCTCATAAAATCATAACAAGGAAATAACAAATGGGTTTCCAATAAAACAATCAGCGTATGCAAGAAAGGCTAGTCATATCAACTACTTTTTGAGATGAATGAAGAAAAGCTGTTGCCAGGTGATGATTTTTTTGTTCTGAAAAAAATCACCATGATATAGAAAGTCACCTTAACTACTTTTTGAGATTGATTGATTTATTAGTTGTACTAGGTCTGAGGAGACCCATTACACAATAAAAAATACATATTGAAATAATTTCTTACATTATAAACAAAGTACACAATAGAATGATAAAACAGCAGAATATCAGTCAAAAATGTTATGATTAACTTAGTTGAACTATTTAAACACACTTTTTCCAAGATTGGATAGAAATATTAAATATAATATAAAAATATGTATATCAGTTAAATTAAAGGTGAAAACGGGGAGGAAGGAAAAGAAGAAAAAGATGAGGATATGACAGACGAGAAAAGAAAATAAATGAGATGAAGGAAGAAAAGCTGTTGCTAAAACAGCTTCTAGGTGACTGGGCTGATTATATTTTCATTCTGAAAAAAGTCGCCACAATATATTCAAAAAGCACATTTTACTGTATATTATGATGCGATTTTTTTCAGAACTAAGTTATCACCTCAGTTTCCTAAGAACAGTTACTTCTTTATTCATTTCGAAAATTAGCCTACATTGAAATTCAGTTCGAAATTGTTGTTGATGTGACAAAAGAATAATTATGCTGATTCATATTCTGAGCATTGAGTTTTCTGGAATCAATATCAAGGTTCAACTCCTTATAATAGTTTCTTAAAAACTTAAGACAAAACATGATAGATGGAAGAACATTGCTACATAGATTGCCAACAAATGAAAGAGCAGCTAAAATATTTTTGGTTGTTCACATCACTCATAAGAAGAATAAGTAACTATTATAACCATACTCACAAACAGTTGAAATAAATGCTATTTGTAAGAGGATTATTTATTTTTTGATACACGAATATCATAATGATTCGGGAATGAAAAGCGGGTTCAGCCATTATTTCTCTCCTACTATTATTATTTTTGTCTATTTATATTTATGCCCTATTACTATTTTTCTCCCCGCTTTTACCTTTGTTCTTACTCATATTTAATACTCAATGCTATATTTAATCTTGGAAATATTTATATTAGTACAATGAAATTACATAATAAATAGTTTGACTGATGTGCTGCTATCCCATAATTTTATTGTGTATTTTTTTTATCATGTATGGAATTACATCAAGATGTAGACCTATTTTGTAATTTTTCTTTTTGTGCAATGGATCTTCTCAGAGGTCAGATATCATTTTGAGGGGTCACTGTAATTACCAATCTATTATCTATTATCAGCTATCCCCTATTTAGGAAATACATACAACCAATAAATTAATCAATCTACCGAATTTATTGTGAAATCAATAGGATAATATTATAGTCATCCATATTAACAAACAGTCTGTAATAATGTTATTTCTGTATTTCTGTTATGTCTGTATTAAGGATGGAACCAATGAATGTTTCGTATGTGACAGGTCCGCTCTCGCTACCACGAAACACGCAGAGCCCTGTGGAACCACGAAATAAGAGGCGACGGCTGAGCTCTACAGAAGAGGACATGGAAAAAGGACCCACTGGAGAAATGACCTATTACGGTCAGAGTCCTGCCTCTCTCTCCAGTCAAGCCAGCTGGCATTCCGATGTTGAGCATGGTCAGTTTCTTCAATCTACTAAACAACAGCTCTCATTCCGTTGTGAAATTTATCTCCCTATCTTTTTCCAGATAATCACAACGGCATACACTCTCTTATCAAGATAGTACTGATTCATAATCCAAGGATATCTACTTGTAATAGGTGTAGGGTTTGTTGGAAAATACATTGTTGAATATCTTTGGTTAACAGTAATTCGATTTGTTTATTGATACAGGTACAAATCATTGGAATATGAGTGGTAGAGAAACAGCAGGCTTAGCCCAATATTGAATAGATTGAAGACTTGATCAGATATAACACATCGTCATACTAAAAATTTGAAAATCATATCATATTTTAACAGGCCATAACAAAGTACGATTGAAAATTAGTCCAACATTCACTCTCTAATCAACATAGTATTGATTCATTACTCAAGGAGATCTACTGATAATAGGTTGAGTGTTGGAGTATATACACTGTAGAATGTCTTTGGTAATATTCATACAATTATTCATTAGAATAAGAGATAACTTCGTGCTATACAGTACTTACACTATTTTGAGTCGCGGACGCGTTTCGAACAATGATGTTCATCCTCGGCGCTTTGGGCTACGACTCTGTAGTCGAGTTACGAGTCGTAGCCCAAAGCGCCGAGGATGAACATCATTGTTCACGAAGTATGGATATACACAACAACCAATTATTCATTGGTAATATTTGTTGAATATCTCTTACACTATTGAATATTATAATAAATGAATTGGTTTGAAAGTAGTGTACACTACTTTGTAACAGATGAATACAATGCAAATATCCTATGAAAGTAACGACTGGTATTTCACTGTAAATAATTAAAGCTTTTACTTACATTATTGGACAAAATTGGGATGTATTTCACTCTTGATGAGGAGCTTCATCAGCTTCTAGGCTGAAATATCCTTTATTAGGCTGAGTCAGGCTCTCTAACACTCAGCCTTGAAATTATGCAAGAAACTCGGAAAAAATATATTATCCTAAACTTGGAATTTACTCAGTCAAATCAGATGAGTAATTGATTAAGATATCAGTATTTTCCATTAACAACTCTTATAAATTACTGATATTTTGAAATATCTGTTGGTTTTTGGAGGAGAAAATGATTGTTATAAATGTATTTATCAAACTTGAAATAAAGCGGGAAATATTCCATAAACAATTGGTAATTATAAATAATCTGATGCTCTGTTGAAGAGCTTTCTAATGATTTATATCATTGTGTAAGATTAAAACACTTCATATTATGCCTCAATGATAAGTTATGATTTTCAGTGTATTTCTTTTCATGTATAGTAATGTTACTTGGTAGGCCTATATTCATTGGTTTCTGCGTTATGAGAATGAAAACCAACAATACTGTAATAATTCAAACAGATTTCTAGAATAGATTTTGGTCTAGGTTATTTCTCGTGTAATAGCCTGTTGCAGTATCTCGATACCTAACATAGAATTCCATTCTATATTGTTACCCAACCCAGGGATTTCACTAGTTGTAATTATTCAACTTCTTTTCAATAAATTTTATTTCAATTTTAGTGATTTATATCCTTTGTTTAGTTACAATTCAATTTATTTATGAAGTAGCAGAATCATTTAGTATTCCAGTTGAAACATTCCAACTTCGTTTTAATAGCGTCAGTAAGTTGGTACTTAGCGACTGAAATTTTTTATTTGTAGGACTTCAGTTAGTAGATGTAATGGAAAACAAAAATTTTAATTAGTCAATTGCTTGTATAGATAGAGAATACCATACTCAACTCTGATTTTTTCTATGATCTCATTAAATATGAATTACAAAATACCTCAGTAACTTAAATATAAAAATATGTTGATTTCTTCGATAATCTCATGAAATTAATATGAATTACAATATACCTCACTAATTGAAATATAAAAATATGTTGAAGAGATTGTATTCTAATATTTGAAAAACTGTAATAATTATTTCATTCTGTAGTATTGAAACTTGACTGAATGCATTTCATCGAACAAATAACTGATATAATATATGTTGGATATAATAGATGTAATAAATAACTCTTGAAATAAATGATTAAAACATTTCGATACTCTCAAACTAATATTGGGAAGAGTCGTAGTTCTTTCACTTTGATGATGCCCCTGAACTGGAAACAAATAATTATTGTCATTGAAACTCATTAAAGTTTATTACCATTTTAAAAAGTATGTTGAAAGTACATATCTACCCTCTTCAGGAGGACCCCTTGACTAGAAATGAGTTATTGTCATTAAAACTCACTACAGCTTTCAAACATTTTCAGAGTGTTGATGATTCTATCCACTTCACAATATTGATATCTCTGCATCATAGTGGATGAATCCTTATACACTTTCTTCATTTTGAAAAGCTGTGAGGTTTTGAAAAGTAATGAGGTACCTAATTAATGTTCATCCCAAGGGGCTGAACGCGCTTCTAAGAGCAAATTTTCTAATCATTACTACAAAACCTTCTATTATTTTCGTCTCAATCCAATTATTTGCAAGGATTATGATTTTTTTTAAATTCTCATCAAAGTTTGGCGGTTTTGAAACAATAACCTTTGAAACTATATTATATTTTGTTATTTAATGATTCCAATACTCTATTTTTTTCCTTTTTTTGTTTGTCATACTTTAAGCCTTGAAGGTTTCTTATTATTATCATAGTATATATTATATCGGTAATGATAATCACGTTTTATCATGTAGTGATATATCTATTATACTTGATGGTTCCTTATTACATAGTATATCGGTAAAGGTAATTAAGTTTTCTTATCATGTAGTGAGATATCATTGATTGCCAGAGTTCTGTAAAGTTTTTAAAGTTGGATTATTTAAAAAAGTGAGAAAGTTTTCAGATTTGTAGTTGATAGTTTTGAGGTTGGGTTGAGTGGATGGATAGGTAGAATATAGAGGATAATTTGGTTGTAGTTAACAGAAAATGATTTTGTTTCAGTTTCCCCTACTCATTGCATGAACTCAGGCTCAACTAACAGGTACTAATCGAAGCTGTGATCAATGTCTTGTTCAGTGTAACCTTCTGACCTCTCTCTCTCGCTCTCTCTCTCTCAGTTGTCTCTATCTCTCTCTGTCACAACCTCACTTACCACTGCATGGCAAACAGTCACCATTATCTCATTGAAAATTCAATCGAAAGACTCAATCAATAAAAAATGTACCCTTTTGTGCATGGTTGTTCATATTTTCAAACTGCTCTCACTGATTCAAAAAGCACGGCCTTCATCTTAACTAAATATATAGCTGTAATACTTCTTATAACCACCTTTTATCACTATACTCGCATTATTTGTTATTCTCTCCTTTATGCAACTATATGATCTTGATAAAATTACCATAAATACAATAAGAATTTTTAGAAATTTGTTTGAGACACTCAATTCAAAAATAGATTTCAAGTAATAAACTTTCAATCAATCAATCATCATCCCCTCAGATGATGTCTCGGCTTACAAGACGATATCAAATTTATGGTAGTAATGGAAAGGAATAGTGTGGAGTATTCATAAATTTTCACTCAACTGAGTTGGGTATCACTGAGTTGATATTCATTTCAATTACTTCAAGCACAAGGTAAGAAGGAACCAGTTTTAGTCGATACATTAAAAAATCATACCCACCGTATCAGTTTCTTAGTACATAGGCCTACATGAGTAAATTATTTTAGCAGGGTGAATTTTAGTGAATAAGTGATAGATATAAATAATTCCTTCATATTTCCCATAGCTAACAAAATCTGAATAAAAATTTGAGTACGGTAAGCTGAAAAGCTTTCAATAATTCTCTCTTTTGAGACCCTCCAGAAAGAGACTTTTGAAAAGGCAACTTCCAATAACAAGAAAGTTTGAGATTGAGGCAGCTAATTATTTTAAAGAGTTCCTCTAAAATAAAAAAGAGGCCGGTATTGTAACATGAAACAATTCATATAAGTTTAGTTGATAGATGATCTCATATTATGTCATTATGACATTACAAATAAAAATTTGCACCCAAGTCTCTGAGAGCTGGTATCTGAAATTCTCGAATCTGCTAATGCATAATATTTTATTTATTGTATTTTAGAAAAACTCTTGAAAATAATTAGCTGTCTCAATCTCAAACTTTCTTGTTATTGGAAGTTGGCTTTTCAAAAGTCTCTTTCTGGAGAGTCTCAAAAGAGTGAATTTTTCAATTTTTTTAAATTCTCGAATCTGCTACCTTAGCGCATAAGCTTTCTTATTATGAGCACATGGAAGTCGCAGTTATTTATAAGATCTCTTAGCAGAGCTGACCTTCCAATAAAGCAGCTTTAAGACTAATGTAGTTATTGGTATCTCCACACATTTTACAATTACTGTACTAATTATTTCAATAACATGATCCACAAGGTCATGTAACTAAATTCACAAACATCAAACTAATGTAATTTCTTCATTCCAATCAACAGCAAAGGCTAGAATACTATTCCATGAACTATAACGTGCAGAGATGTGAATAGATTTACAGCGCTGATAGCGTGGTGTTGCTGTGTTCAACTAGTCTAGATTGAGACTCATGTTCTTCTTGATTTGAATATATAATATTTTTATTTCAATTATAAATACAGTATGATAAATATTCAACTAAGAATCTACTTAGTTATGTGACAAGAGCTAATCAATTAAAAAACGAACAGTGGCAATAATATACCATTCACATTCATCCCCCTGCACGCAATGTAAGCAGTATTGTGTGTTTGAATTGATTTAATAATGATATTCACATACATACACACACACACACTGCTACTGGTGCTGTTTAATTAGTATATTTTTCATGAACAAAATATAGGCTATAATACATATTTACTCCATCTCACTTATGTTCTGATAATGGATATGTCCAGACTTGGTCGATTTTTGTGTGCTGCCAGCATGCGGCCAATGCTTGAGCATATGCAGCATGCTTGAGTCGCACAAAAAGTCGACCAAGTGAGGACACAGGGAATGTTCATTTTATGTTCTACTATATTTTTTTATGGCAAGGTTTGGATCTGACTGGAAGGTCTAAAAAACTGCATTTTCCGCAAAGCTTTTACAACATTTATTAAATAACTCAGTAACACAATTAAGTTTACTTAATGCAAAAGAATTAAATTATTAGTTTATTATTAGTATATTATTCGTTTATGAAATTACGAAAAATACTTAGCTTGCCTGAAGGTTGAAAACATGATTTGAGTCATACTTCACAATAATAATGTAGTTATTATTACAAACTTGGATGAAGCTGATAGGAATATTAAAAAAATATATACAAAAAGCTTGAATACCACACACTATTCCGTATCCATTTTCCGGTACTTATAATAAACATAATGGTCACTGTTCCATGACATTTTGCCATGCATCCTCCACATCTCAATAAGTTGAGCTCTGTTAATTAAATATTTGATGTGTAAATCACTGTGCAACGCATTGTTTAGTTGTCAATTTCCCCGGTAATACTGGAATTTGATGTGCTTCCATTACTTCCCTCACTGAAAAATCCAATAGCCTCACTACAAGGTATACTATTTTAACAAAATCCAGTCACCATTTCAGTGTATCTGAAAACCATGAGTATCCTCCCTGATCATGTCATCTGAAATTTCTCAATGTTCTATTCCTTAAGTGTTTTTGTCTCCCACCAGCATGCTTATAGACTCTGTTCGATTTGCATTTGATGAATATATTACCTACAACTCACTATCTCTCTTTTTTCTCTCACTTACTGAAAAAGTAAATACCTTTCAGTGTCTTACTTGATGGGCTTCTGGCACTTGACTATTGTTGTTCTAAATGTTAGACATAGATTATCCTATTAATTAGTATTGTTATCTATTTTGTTTTTGCGGATAGTGGTGAATTGAGTTTCTTATGAAATTCAATGTGACTAATAGAAAATAAGATTTTCATTTCATGAAAGGATGTAGGTGAGTTATATTAGCACTAATTCTAAGTGTATACATAAATGTTAGTTTTCTAGCTTTAAATGTTGAATGTTTCTTCTCTATCAAAATCAAATGATATAATAAATATCTCAGTATGGAGTGATTTTCTGTAATAAAAATATCAGAACACAAAAATTAAAGAGATTTAAAAATTTTACTATTATTTGGTAGGCTACTTTGAAAAAACGAATTATACCTTATGAATTTTCTAAAAATACCAACATGTGTTGGTACTGATTACCTTAAATTAATTGAAGGTTAATATTTCAAGAGCAATAAATTATTATTATATGCATGGCGATTACTGAATTCTATTCTGTTTTCTTCTCTCCTACTTTGAGAATTTATTATATCACTTGATAAAAAATTATTTTCTTGGTGTTCGATGTTTAAATGTTTTTGAAAAATTGATGTTTCCCATCGTCACATGTCTGAAGTCTCTGTATTCTCCAGACTTATCCTGTTTCAAGATATTATGTATTTAGATTCTTATTTCTAGAGAATTATTATTTGGAAATTTTTGCTTGATTATGATTTTGTTTGCTGTTGATCATCAGTCTTATCAAGATGTGGAATTTTCAGTCTGGCTAACTATTTCCCGAATTTTACAAAGCAAATGTACAAACGACCCAGACAAGATAAGCATCAAAAATATACTTTCAATGATCCCCTGTAGCTTCTATCCAACTCGATGTGTTTTGTTTGTTATTTAGATATCTGTATAATGCATTAATTTGATGGATAATTGGTGTTTAGGTTATTGGTGCATGTTTATATGGGTTAATTTGATGACTGTTAGTATAGAGATAAATGTTTTTATATGTTATAAATGTTCAATGTTATTTGTTAGTGCTACTATTCAAGCTTTTCTTGTATTCATCGAAATATTTTTATCCACAAAGTGTTTATTCATGATAAATATATCCTATTAAGGTAACTGGTTAATTCATTAGGTATGTCTTCCGTTCTTAATAATGATCTTATAAATAATACATCTAATTTTATTTAATTTATGAATATCTATAAAAATTTCTCATGACCATTCATGAATAGCTTGTCAATTCTGATTAATTCCGATGAATTCGCCAGTTTAATTTGTCATGAATATTTTACCTCATTTATAAGTTATGTCTTCAATAGCCAGTCGATTGTGTATGATTCTAGCCAGTAGAAGAATGATTGTATCCTCTTGAAGTACAAAACAAAAATACAATCACAGGTTGTGGTCACACTTGTAATAAGCCTACTCATAAGTTGGATCTCTAGTGCTGAAGTTTGAGTTCTATTAGAACTCGAAAAATGTACTATTAGGTGGGAATAATTATTTGGAATATACTAATTTGAAAGAGTAATCAAGAACGTAATGCCACATGATATATGAATGAGGTTAACTACCTAGTCATCTGAATCTAGTTCAACCATTTTGTTATTTTTATTATTTGAGTGATTGATTCTATAATAATGCTCAAGTGTAATGTGAGTAGACTGCTTTAGTTCCACTTGAAAGTTAAAAAAAAAAAAACAATTTAGATTGATCTTCAAAAACCGCACATTTAAAAATTAGCACAATTTACAGCTCACCCCTTTTGTTTAGCATACTTATGGACATAGCATACATAAGTATACAAACTGCTGACATGTTTCATCAAAATGTAGATGAAGAAACCGTTGAAATGCATAAAAATCCTGAAAAACATGAATGTTGAGAAAATGAATTCTCAACTGCATAACAGCCGGAGAATATAAAAATTAATGATAAAATTTAATATTATCTTTCTTTTCATAATGTTTGACAAGATTTTCTCATCCTTGATAATTTAAATTCCGAAACTGTAGGTGCTGGATATTAATATTCGTTCAATTTGGTGCGTTCAATACCAATTAAACCTCCCATAGGCTACTTATTCTATCGCATGCTCCATAGAACGGTTGATATAACTAAGCCTACACCCGTATTTAAATACTTTTCAAGCAGCTAGCTGTTTCGGTTCAGATTCTACATGGAAAAGGAAGATTAATTTGACGCTTGGCATTAGATAGATAGAGAGGTATAATTTCTGATGACCGTAGAGTACGATGACAAAGAAATAATGTCTCTTCATATATCTATCTAATGCCAAGCGTCAAATTAAATGAATATCACTCTACCTCTAGTTGCTAGATGCTTCTTCTCTAGTGCACTGTTCGGTGATATTTACAGGTTACTTAGTGTTCATTATTTTATCAAGTAAAAACGGAAGGTAGGCCTGTAGGCTACATACCAAATGATTCAACTCATGTGAAATTCTCAACTATACAGCATAAAACTACTATAACTTTGGTTGATTTGCTTAGAGTTATTTATTCAACACCAATTAATATTGATGATAATCATCAAATTAATATTTGTTAAATGATCGCTTTCATATTCAAGTAAGATAATATCTCATTATGAGACCTATAACCTATAGTAAATAGTCAACCCTAGTAAAACCTAGTCAAACCTATAGTAAATTCCAAAAGGCATTTTCAACTCACACGATTCTATGTTTTAGGTTTACCTGGAGCACCAGGGGGACAGCATAGTAGTGTTGCCTCCTTAGCGACATCCACCTATTATCAGCCTGGGGAGCAGCAGCATAGTCCAGCTAAATATCCTGAAAACGGCCATGACACTCTGTCCGACTTCGTGACGTTTGTATGCTCTCAAGAAACGGAGAATCCTCAAGGAAATCAGGTAAAAATGAATCAGAAATGTGAATAAAAACTCTCAAAAATAATGAAGTTTCACAGGAATGATTTATTTAATTGTGTGCTCTCTACAAACGGAGAGTCCTCAAGGAAATCAGGTAGAAATAACACATAAATGTAGAGGAAAATACTTAGGGCCGGTTCATGAGCTCGGGATTTACCCAAGTCCTAGACCAAAACAGGTGGCTACCGTAGCATCGACAATCGTTTGTCTCGACAGGTTAGTGGGTTAGCAGCATAGAGAGCCCTTAGTACATAGTATCGAGGCTAACGTTTGTCGATGCTATGTTGACCACCCGTTTTAGTCTAGGACTTAGCTGAATCCCGAGCTCATAAACCGGCCCTAAAAGATTGATGAAGTATTACAGGATTAATTCACTCAATCTCAAAAAAATCAGGTTGATGAAGTATTACAGGATTTATTTATGTGTTCTCACAAAAATCAGGTTTAACCGTTCTGAAGTATGAGGGAGCTTTTAAAAAATGATAAAGCTTGACAGGGTTGATTTATATTTATTTGCATGTACAATATTATTTTAGCGCTACTAGTTGGTCTAGAAGACTTGTATTGGCAGTGTTGACAGTTTATCAACACAATATGAGATCAAAGTTTCATCTTGGTTTACAATGAAGTGAACCATTATATATGTAATGTAATGTAACATACGAGTATAAAAGTAGTAGCCTATAAACAGCCTAAGAGATAATTGATTAGTAAATGAATTAATGAGTGTCATAGATAATCATGTTTTGTGATCTTCCATGTGTCCAATCCTTACATACAAGGAGTAATAAGAAGACAAACGATTTTGTCACCATTACCTCGTTCATGACAGATTTAATTGGTTCCTGTTCAATTACTTTGAAGTTTAAAAAACCCTATGTTTATTGACATAGTCATTTTAGGATTGTTCAAAATCATTTTAAAGAATTGTAATATAGACCTAGTCGATATCTACTGTAGGCTATATATAGCGGGATTTGGCATCTTGATGATCAGAGACAAAACGAATAAATCAGGTTTGGGTTTGCATATTATCTAAATCATTCAAAGACATAAAACGTGTTTGACTAAGTCATCTCCTAGATCTTGTTTCCTGAACCATATATGCATAACTACATTTAGCCAAAAAATTGGAGTGGTCCGTAGCCGAGGGCGATAAGCGCCTGTCTGATAGATAATCCAAAGGTTCCAAGATCGAATACAGTTGCCGGAACGGATTTTGACAGAAACGGCCACTCCCGTCTTTCGGAGGAGACGAAAAGCCGTCGGTCCCGACTGCCTAAAAACAGTCGTCACCTCTCATCATCACCCCTCTCATTACCCACGCACAAACCTAGAGCTCATGTGGGCATCACCCTAAAAAAAAATTACTTATAAGCTTGTGTCATCCACTCACCCAATTGTTTATCAATGTAGCAGTCCCAGTTTAATATTACTAATATATTCTATATTTATTGACTTAGAAGCTGGTGTCATCTTCTCACTTATTATTGTTAATCAATATTATATTTTTTAGTAGTTTCATTTCTAATTTTATTAATATTCTGTATTGATTCTGTAACAGGCTGGACCTTCAAGGAGTCCATCAAAACTGGCAACCTCGTACTATCCTAGCCCAAGTTCGATGCTACCCCCACCCCCACCCCCACCAATGGCACGACCTGTAGCCATTATTCGCTCAACGGGTATGTATAATATTTTTATATAATCTAAATTTATAAAAATATCACAGTATATAACTGAGTACTATACTCATATTATCTAAGTACAATTTTACTGGGGTTTTCACATATCATTGTCTCTACTCTGTATTTTATCAATTAATAATTTTGTCATTTCATTTTACATTTCATATTCTGCCCCATTAAATGAATTTCTTTCACCAAATAATAGAAATCTTCTATAAATAAATCATCTATTCATCTATGTTATTGGAATCGAAGTGGTCTGGTCATGCCTAAATTACACGACTGATAATAATAAACTTAAAATCTTGCACAAAGCTGTTGTAGCTTATACACGAATAATGGTTATAGACTCATTTTATTTTCTCAATATTCAAAATGATAAATACATTTAAAATAGAATAAGACTGTTTTCAAAACTAACCTGATAAACTCAGCGTTAACGATAACTTCCAATGAAGCCACAGTAATTTATTTTCCCAATGTTTTCATTATTTTAAAACAATATTTAAATTTTGTTCTCATATACTACCTAATTCACTATACATTAAATCACATGTCAATAACTTCAAGCAGTTTTTTTTTAAATCAATTTTGAAAATATATTTCTCCAACTTTTAATGCGGGATCTTCTGACACTAATTTTCCATCAGTTATTAACAATATGTTATCAAAATAAAGGCATTTTTCATCATTATAGTTACACTACAACAGGAGTTTTCGAACTAAAAGTTGAATAATTGAAAATAAAATTGTGGTGATATACTGTTACTTTGGAGACCAGTCGTGTTCACATCCAAGTATTTTTTTAACTATATTCTTACTTATTTAAAATAAGTGCATAGGTAATTCTATGGATAATCAAATGGAGAATATGAGAAGTTTGCACATCTAATGACTGGCATATGCATACATTCATCTAATCACTAAAAAAATGTACGCCTATTAAGTGTTGGAAAATTTAAAAATGTCAGTACTGTATTGCGTTGCTTGATACTTCTCAAGTATTATTGCTTTGAATGTAAATTATATTGTTATTAGCATGTTGCTTGCTTATTACACTGTGATACCTACCTAACTGAGATTACTAAGCATTATGAATGCTGATTGAATATGAATGACTATAATCTCCACCTACCTTATTGACACAAGGTAGATTTCCCATCCAGATTTTCAACTTTCATTTTGCTTTTCATTGAAATTTTCACAACCCTTATTGATAAAGTTTGCAAATTCAAATATAATTTCATCGTATAATATCTGCCTAGGCATTCGTGGCTTAGTAGTTGAACATTCAAAATTCTTTATTTAGTAAGAAAAATAATAAATAACTGTACTCGCTACTTGAATGTTATGTTTTCATTATTATTGCACTATACTTTTTTGTTGTGTCTATATTCTATGTAATAATTATTCTATAAATATATTTTAATATATACCTTTCATCGAATTCATGTATTGGTGGGAGTCTACTATTAATTTTTTTCTCAAGATGAAACATGATTCTAGTCATGGTTATTGCTTCAGCTTGACCACATTATCAAATTTGTGAGTTTTGAATTTGAGTTCAATAAAAGCTCAGTTATTATGTTGCAGTTTGTCAAGATTAATTTACTTGTTATTTATAATTTCTTCAAAATGACTTATTTTTCTCCAACAGAATCTGTTATAACTTATGGCCTGATGCCCAAGGATTCGACGGCCTCAAACACCTATCTTAATAGGAATCAAAAAGGTTAGCCAATTCATTGAAACTCTACTACAGTACTTAGAAGTTCTATTCCAACCTCACTTCTTATGAAGCTCTGCATTGGTAGTTACCGGTGGTGGTATAATGTTTTTCTATCTTTTTTTCATGAATTCAACAAACTCTCAGTACATCAACAACAAGTGAGAGGAAATCCTTGATGAACTCTCAAGGCAATAATACACTTATCAACCTTTTATATGAGAGGTTTGGGTGATTGCGTAGTTTCATATATGAAAATCGATAATATTAATAATTGAATTCAAATCCTCCGTGAGATATCCCAATCTCTAGTTCTATTGTATGATAATTAGTAATTTTATGAGCTCTCAAGTATTTTCAATTTCCAATTTTCATCATGCTTAATGAAATATCGTCTTTAAATTTTGTGATAAACGTGATGATTTTTTCTATATTGAATTGAAAGTCATCCTAAAATATTATTCAATATTGAGGAGTGTCATTTATTGATGAGAGAATCTTCACTGGGGATGATGAGATGTATTTTCACCTCCTTTCCTGAATTTAGCTACAATTACAAAATATGGTATATAACATTTTTTAGATCATTAGTAGCTTATCGACATGATAGCAAATGAAATTAGGGTGATTGAAGTGATATGCATGGTTCTTAACTCTAAGCTACGAGTGCGGGCAGATACAGGGTGTTCCAAAATGAAAGAGCAGATTCCTCTCGTGTATTACTTGAAACAATATTTATAGATCAAGGATCAAGTTTCATTGTTGATCACGTTTCACTATTATTATTTTTTAAAACGTAAATTATTGTCTGATCAATATATGGCAGAAACTGCACTATCGTTTTTTATGTATGTTATACTTAACATTAGGCGAATGTTAATACATCAGACAATAAACAGAATAAAATTTTTTTTCAAAAATACATCAGACAAATTTTGTGTAATTATTCATTCAACAATTGCGACACCGGGTTGGCTTAAATCTGTCTCCTTTACATAATAACAGTTTATACAACAGAATATTATTTATAGACCGATTAATATTTATATAATATGTATTAGACCTCAGTAACACTCAGAATATTCCCATAGATACAGTATTAATATTTAAGAAATATATTACCAACAAAAATCTAACGTTGATGAGGATTCAAAATCTGCTCTTTCAACCTGAAGCGCTCTGTATATTTATCATTATTTATTCTCCATGACGTAGATCACAACTTACAACAACTTATAACAATCATCTATCTATTCTGTTATATTT
This sequence comes from Laodelphax striatellus, assembly GCA_017141395.1. Taxonomy (NCBI): domain Eukaryota; kingdom Metazoa; phylum Arthropoda; class Insecta; order Hemiptera; family Delphacidae; genus Laodelphax; species Laodelphax striatellus. Next base: position 18,245,134 of record CM029544.1, on the reverse strand, counting down.
CTTTTCTGTTTATTTAAATATAATTGACTTCAGAATCATACCATCAATAATGCTACCAATCCCAACATTATTTCTATTTCTATTTGAATCCAGAGAAATAGAAAGTTGATGCATATCAGAAATTGTAACAGACTGTTGGTTGAAAGTTTTCAAATTTGAATTTGTTTTTAAACACAGTCCTGACTTACCATACCTGTTTCTATGTGGCAGTCACATGCTTCCATTTTTCCATGAATTCTTAACTGAAATGATCAAACGTTCCCTCAAATTTAGCCCTTGCATTCATAGCTTGGAACTTAGAGAACATTCCTCATGTTTTTTCGAATAAACCACGAATTAGGCCTATGTTTTGTTTATTCTGCTTACTCCTCTAATTGTGAATAGAGACTTGACAAAACATTCACTTATAACTCATAGCCTCCATTAATACTTTTATACCTACTTTACATAGTGCATGATGAAAATTGAGGCATTGAAGGTGAATAATTTTGCTGAAATCCTGGTTAACCTGCTGATGAGATTGGAATGAATGTTTCTTAATTATTTTTCCATATGTATGCTCAGACTATGATATTTTTTGGTTCTTGCTTCTCTTTCACATCAACCTGCACAAGTTGTTATTCAAGTTTGATACAATAAGGAAGATCAAATAGGCCTGTATAAATTCGTAGAGATCTCTAATTCTTTTGTAGCATTAAAGTTTAATCAGCTAAACATGAAGATTTAAATCATCTGACTGATCGCGAATTTATAGAATAATTTCATATTTATAGTAAATTCTATTTTATTTGTTTACAGTTTAAAAAATTATTATTATTTATAACAGCTAAAAATTACTATTATTTGTTCAGTATTTTTCTTTTAATAATTGGAGAAATAGAAATCCAAAGAAAGCTATTATAATTAGTTCTGAATTCTGAAGACTTCTAATGCTACAGCAAAAAATACTTTTCTCAAATTATCATGTATTTACAGCAGTTGGTTAACATACAACGTGTAATTGCAATGTATAATAATCCATCTGCAATATTCTTTATAATTTAATCAACGGTATATTATTTTGCGTTGAGCAGTGTTCACAGGTGAGCTGACACTTTCATTAACGTCAATTCTTTTTCATTTGTTTATAGTTCAAAAAATTATTACTACACTTGAATTTATTATGTATTACAGTTACAAATTATTGTTTGTTCAGTAATATTTTTGTTTTTCGTTATTTAATTATACAGTATTAATGTTACGTTGTGCGGTGTTCACAGGTGAGCTGACAGTTTCAGTGACCAACCCGTCTCCGCCTCCTGTATCGGACACTAGTCCCGAGCGTGTCTCGCCCCCCTCCCAGCCACCCCCCGCCGAGGTACTGAGTCACGGTCGTGCCGGCACTGTGGTCTCCAGTCCTTTTGCCGTGTCACGAGAGTACCCCGTGCCCTTCACTCATATACATACTCAGCCGGGACAAGTGAGTACATTACAACTTACGACTTGGACGTTATAAAATAAAATATAGATATAATGTCACAGTAAAATAATAAGGGGTATAAATAATAAACTTCATCAGTTTAAAAATGCTCTGCTAGCTGTAATGTTCAATGTGTATAAGAATACTCCTCTTCACAATATTAACATAGCTGCGTCATAATGGATAGGTTCTATAGACTAAGAAATATAAATGAAATTCTATGTAAACTCATTATTATTCATAACTATATTGTCATTAATGAACAATATATTCAACTCAACCATAATCAACATTGATTCAGTTTGTTTTCTATAATATTAGGTCTTCAAAACTAAAAAGTTGAAGTTATTGTAATATTTAATAATAGATATAATATAATGGATATAAATATAATGGGTATCATTTTAATAGCTTATAGCTAGAGGGATAGCTATTGCACTATTTGTAATGTTCAAATGAATAAGAATGAATGAATGGGTTGCACAATCCACCATTTTGACAAACGTTATAAAAGAATGAAATAAAAAAAGATAATAAGTTAAAAAGTATCTATAGTGGACTCAATAATTTATTAAAAGTTATCTTAGCTAAGTACAACTATTAATAATATAATCATTCAAATTTTTATTCAATAGAAAAATAAATAATACAGATAAAAATATACTATTCATAGAATTGATACAAGTATAAATTTATTAGAATTGAAACAATTATCTCACAATTATTTATTTATTGAACTATTCATTCTAACACAGGAAATCTCACAGTTACAAAGTCCATTACAAGCCTTATTGACATTATGTTACAAAACAAGATAAAAGTACTGTGATATGATTGAGAAGAGATGAATTTTTATTAAATAAATCATATAAACTGATTTAAAAATTAATTGATACAGCTTTTCAGCTTTTCAATTTTCAAGAATATCCAGCTTCCCTAATTAATATGTACCCAACCTGTAAATCTCATTGGATTCATGAATTTCGTTTCAGCTTTGAAAAATATCCAGATTTTAAATCTGTCTAATTAACTTGATGCTTGGCACCTTATCGAACTAAAGATTTTAACGAATTTCCACCCAGCTTTTCATTTTTAAAGTTCACTCAGCTTTTCCATCTATATCTAAAACTAACTCAAATCTAGAAACCTCATTGAATTACTACATTTCCTTTCAAATTTTCATTATGAAAATTCATTCAGCTTCCCCATCTATATCTAACAAACTTGAACCTGCAAAGCTCATTGAATTATTGAATTTTGTTCCGGTTTTCCAACTTGAAAGTATAACCATATTATTTTCCATGTAAGCCTTACAACTCAAAACTAGCAACCCCATGAATTTTGTTCCAGTTTTTATCTTTGAAGAATATGAAGCTTTCACGTCTATCCAATCATCTTAAGAACTCAGACTAGAGTGATGAATTTGTTATTGCATGACAGTGTAAGATAACTTGTCTGTGCAACCATGAAAACTCATTGAAATCTTTGAATATTGTTGCAGCTGTTCAGCTACCCGAGTATAAGTCCGGTTAGCGCGATGTCTGGAGTGATCAGTCCGACGAACCTGAGTCTTTTCTCTTCGCCTGTGTCGGTGAGCTCTCCGCGGATGTCGTCACGGCCCGGACCCCCTCCCAGCATCCCCATCTCCCGCTGGACCCCCCCGGGACCCTCGGGCCCCCCCACCGGACCCACCTCGGGCGCTTTCATCAGTCTTGACGAAGATTACATGATGACTCCACTGATCTCTGGGACTAACCCCGATTCGAATAATGGATTAATAGATGATGGTAGGTATCATTTTAGGTTTATGGATTTATGGATAAACTACATGAATTCCTCGAGCACAGATAAGCCTACAATTAATTGAATTTGAAAAATTCCTTGATTTTAATAAGTAGCCTACCTTGAATTTAATAAATCCCTTGAGTTTAATGAACTTATTGATTGGATGATATTCAAATTCAAATTTATTTCATAAAAAATGTCAATATTAAACGTTTTACAGTAGGCCTAAATGCGTGAATATTACAGGGAATTACAGTAAATATTCTACAATTAATAAGTTATAAGTTTTCTGCACTGTAAAACGTTTTCTCTTAATGAAGCTTTAGAACATTGCAAAATTGCCATGAACATTAAATGTGTGAGTGATATTCTTACATTTCAAGTTATATTCATGTATATCATGACATGTGTGTCATTAACTAACAACATGGTACCCGAATTTTGTTTTTAAGGTTTTTTTTAAATCTGTTAGTTAAAAAAAATTGTTCTGTGTTTTCAGAGCGCTACTTCAACACAGTTGTAGAGACGAGTGAACCAATGGATACAGGCCCGGGTGCAAACGGCTCCAGTGGTCCTCAAAGCCCCCCACCCCGCACCCCTTCAGGATGCACCCCCTCCCCACCCAAGTCACAGTCATCGTAAGTTCTTTACCTACCGTACGAGAGTGTCTCCTACATGAGACGAATAGCTATTACTTTGCTCAATTGTTAAGATAGTTGAAAAATTGAGAATCAGGGCTTTGTTTGTTTGTTTCGTTTTTGTCATCAAATGAACAATGGACAATGTGATGTTAGTGAAGGCTCTTTTTTGTGGACGGTTGAGCTGTATTGATAAGAGATCTGATTGAGCCTTGATTGATTTTCTATATCATTATTGGTATGAGAACGATCACTTGATGGCATGTCATGCTTATTCGAACAACTAGATTATGCAAAAAGACATAGGCCTATTAATGAATAAATAAATAACCATAGTACATTTTTAAAACAATGAAATCGAATCCAAAATCATACAATAACGTGTTCATTTTAAAAACAAAGTATACAAATCCAAAAATCATACAATGCTATATCAGGTGGATGCTAGGGAGATAGGGTATCCTTTTCAAAAACTAGAAATAGAGGCATACATGAATGCTCATACTACTAGGGAGCTAGGGCATCCTTTTTCAAAAACTAGAAATAGGCATACATGAATGCTCATATTAGTGGAAACGTATTTGACGTTAATCTGAAATCATATTTTTTATGGATTATCAACACGTTTATTATCAAACACATTTACATACAATAAATATATAACTGTAAATCACTGTTGTAAAAGTATATTGTGTAATAAAAATAATTCATGGACTCTCATTTCGTTTTGAATACAGTCGAAAAATACTTTTTGCAATAAATGTAAGCTTTGAAACAGTTAATATTATTTTCTTAGTTGAACAAGAATACAGCTTTAATTCAATGCAGATCATTGGAGCTTTAGTATATCGTAAGTAAAGAGTTTCAATTAGTTGTGTTCTTCATACTATTGTGAAATAACTTGGATAGGTGACAAAATTCTTTCATTCTTGGAACTGTCATCACAGAAAGGATGAGATTCATGTGTCCCTGTGATCAATTATGCTTATTTTGAATAATAAAATTTCATTGTAAATAATAACATAATTTTAATAGCCTAATATCACCGGTGCACATTGAATAAGAGGTACAATGAACCTTCCTTGAAAATTTGGAATGAGCTGAAACAGAAATATGCTGGGGAAGGTTTTATCAAATAATGTAACAAAGCTCCAGGTCTAGAGCCTTATCATGTTTTAATGGAATGCCTTACTGTATGATGGTACCTACATTGTTTCCACTGTTTCACAGTTCAAGCTAGGGTGAAAATGAATTTGAGTTTTTCATTTATCATGAATATAAATGTACAAACTTGTTCGAATATCCAATAAATTTCATGAATGACATGCCATAGTAATCGTTTCTCCCATAACATAAGCCAGCTCCAGTAGTAAATAATTAATTCTATTCAGAATCATAAGCTATTGTTAAACATTAATTGTGGCTTTGTTTATAAAACTAAGATCATTTGTAGACGTAGAACAAAATGATCTATTGATTCTCATGTTGTTTATAAGAATTTTTCTCTTAGTTTTACACTAAGACACTTAGTCATTGATGAGTGCTGTTTGAAGTAATATTTTTAGCTAACCAGAATGTGATAAGTTTCTAGTTCGATTTCTTGTACTATTTAGGTTTCCAGAATTGAAGAGGTTTGGTGCCATTTTTCTATAAATAAATAATAATAATATTAATATAATTATCACGATTGTACATAGATTTATATTCTGTGTTTTGTTAGATTTAATTTTTTTAGTTGAAATAACAGATGTAGAATATCTCAATTGACAAAACCTCGACAAATCCGGTTCGTTAATTAATGTGTTATGGTTCTACTGGGATTTGTGCTTTGAGTAACTGTTTTTTTTTTCTAGAAAATCGTCTTATTGGCCCTTCAATATTATATTTGTGGTTTATTATACTTTTGGTATGATACCCTCTTGAGAGGAGAATAATAATTATGCTTTGTTACCAAAGAGATACCGATAGAGATTTAAAATAATTCAGTGTCTAGAAAATTGAAATTGACGTGTTAAAACGTCGAAAACAATTTCATTCTAGTTTTTGTTATTAAATAGAATTTTCAATCAAATTGATTATAATATTTCATCGAATTAGTCTTGAAAACGAGATTTTGTGTTAAGATTATTTGCAGCTCGTGTAGTTGTTTAAATCATTAATTAATTTGTAGAGATAACTAAGAATCAAAATTTGAGAAATGAGTTGGTTGAGTTTTGATTTGTTATAGAATTGAAATCTGTTATGTTTCCTAGTCAAATTGGCTTTATTGTTATTGTATATTTTCATTCAATTTCATATAAAGCTGCAATTTCTTAAAGTCATAATCAATATTATTAGCGCTGTGTTGTGAAAAATTAATTCATTATTGAATCATGTTGAGAACAATATATAAAAATAATATTTACATTTATATATAGGGTTCATAATGTTAATTGATGAATGCTAAAATTGTGTGCTAGGATATGTTTAAGTGGAATACTGTTATGAAGAACTGGCTCCATTCTAAATTCGATTGGAAATAGTTACTATTCATGCTGAACGTCCATGGTAGTTAACCGACCAATATTTTTATTTCTGCTTCACTAATATTATTCCAAATAAATACTTGATGATACGGTTTTATAGGCCGTACTATTGATTGAAGTTCATCTTCTAATAAGTATTATTAGTTTTGATTGAATTGCAGCCTATCTGATTATCAGTATGGAGGATAATAATAACTTCAGTTATGTAACTATAAAGAATCTTGAATTTATTAGCGTATCATTTTCAAATGAAAACTTCCACTCAATCTGTTTATGATTTTTCCATCATTAATATTATAAATAATTGTGTTTTTTCACATGTCAATATTATAAACATTAGAATTTCTTCTTGCTGTAAGCTATTTGTTGAAACGTAGAGTAAACAAGTAAGATGCAGAATTTTTCAAATCAATATTGTTTAAAAATAATAGCTAAGATAATACTAATTGTTATTTTCATGGTTGAATTGAACACTTATTAACAAAAACTGACTGCTCAAAAATGATTATTGTCTCTCCTGATTCTCCACCGAGATTAAAAATCATAACTTTTAAAACAGGAGGGCTTCCTTCAACAACTTGTGACATTTCGAGTTAAAATAATATATTCAATTTCAAAAATATTAATATAATATTGAATGTGTTCGATCTAGAGAGAGGAGTGACACTGAATTTTTAAGTGTTGGACCAAATTTGAATTTGGTTTTATACTTGAAACGGAGCTGCCTTAAGTTCTTTGTAATAATTTATTCACTTTAATTGAACTTATTTTTTATTTCATAGCAAGATAGCATATATACTGTAATTAGCTAGTAGAAAATGGTTATTATTCTGAGCACAATAGTGTCTTAGGCTGTAAGCTGTTGAAAAAGTGCTTAATTATTCTAATTGTCTTGAATACCCAGGCTTTCCTCGGTTTTTTATCTAATCTCAAGCAGGTTCTGCAACTTAGATCTATCTTGTAGTTATATCTGCGAAATAAGTTTTTTATACCTGAATATTTTAAAATTATGTATAATATACCTATATTCCCATGCAACAGTTGTACAATAATCGATGTTCATTGATTCTAGATTACGTTTACATTTCTAATTTGAAAATCAAAATGAATTCTGATATGTTCTATGTTTGTTATTGCAGAGAAATTTGAAGTAAAACAATCAAAATGGATGACAGTCAAACATTATTTTAACAATTCTGCTAACACTAACACTTCTAAGCCCTTGAGAATGAGCATACATGATGAAGAATGATTATTTTATTCTTGCTCAATCTTATTATTTATTCAGATGCTTTTCCCGGAACTGAATACGGAGAACACTACCTATAAATATTAAGTTCGAGCTTCTCAGAATGTCAGCTCATAAAATTTTCAAATTAAGTCTTTCCAAGTGATTCATAGAAGTTTTGAACACGGCTAAGAAAAATGAGAAGTATAGTTCTATCTTCAATTAATCCTGTTATTTTGTCCTCCTGAAATGCAAATGAACAGAAAAAGTTCCAGTCCAAAATAATTGCTTAAAACGTCTTCAACTGATTCTCCAACAACTGATAGTTTGTAGTCAAATTCAATAGATCTTTGTTTGTTCATCTCTCGACTGTGATGAGGAAAAGCTCATTGTCTTTTATTTGTACAGTATTGTTAAAAGTTGCCTTTGATACATTTTTTCCTAAGCTGACGCCCGTACACGTCTATCACTTGAGCGTAAGTGAAATAATGAATTGAATTGTAATTCAGTTCAAAATATTCAACAAATCATCTGGAGAGGGAAAAGTGAAAGATGATTATATTTTCACTTCATAATATTGATGTTCATTAAAGTTCAGAAGTAGGTTATTGACATGAATATTAAACTGCTGGGAGAATAATATAATAAAATTCAGTAGGTACTCCAATACTATTCAATATTATACTGAAATGTCAATACTTGATTTCTCATATTCTTATTTTTATGCTTGCAATCATCAATATCTTCGTACTTTATATGAAATTACTATTATTATTGATAATCTGTTCAATATTATCACTTCAAACATGCATATTCACACTAGTGAGCTTTGACTTTGAAATAATGGTAAATATTTCTCCCAATAATTATCCTTTATCATAAATTATTGGAGAATTTAATTATCAATTCCTTACGTTTTTATTGCTTTTTTTTATCAATTATCAAGCTCCTCATATTTATATTGCTCCCATGAGTTTTCGGAGTACTTGTTTTAATTTTATCCACTGTTAAAACTAATAATGATTCAATCAAAACTGATGAATAACTAAAAAAAATGGAACTAAACTTTATCCATTTCAATTTTGAAGCATTATATTTCAAACAGTTCCATTTTGTCTCCATTCAGACTCGTACTGCGCTGTCAAGAAATGATTCAATAATTGATATTCAGACACACAAACATCTCAATAGCTTTCTAACAACAGTAGCTTATATGCTTTATTGTTTTTCAGTTTTTTTTCGATTATGATTACAGTTTACTAATTATCATTAATTTAGCACTTGAGCATAGTTGCTCAATTGTTTAAATAGTTTGTATTTTCCCCACAAAAGTTATACAGATGAAAGATAGAAAATATTAAGAAATTAAACGAAATACAGCGAATGTAAATCTCTAAGAATATGCGGAAGACACATAATATATATTATGTTTCTTTCGAAATTCTATTCTAAAATACAATACTGTATAGCATTCGCTAATCTATTCATATTGTGAAAATTCTTTACTGAACATTTTAATGCAATATCAGTAAACGTTTTTGAATATTAAGATAGTTCTACTATTGTTAAATTATAGTGATTAGCTAGTGATCGATTATTAACAATTAGTTGCTCTTCCATTCAAAAGAAGCAATTTTCTATTTTAAAAAAGGCTCAATAAGTGTACAGTTGACTTTATTATTCAATAAATTATGAATGAATGAATCTGATTGACTGCAAGTGTTCATTGAATAAATTGTATTGCGAATAATATATATTAAGAAATTAATAATAAAGAAAGTAGTAGAGCATTATAAATATTGTAATTAGAATTCAATAAGAATTTGTTATTTTCAGTCATTTCATAAGGAGAATAATTCGATTAATTTATTGAGTTTGATGATCATGACCCAGATTTTCTTATTCATCATCCTCTTACAATTTTTTTTGCCATCATGGATTTACAGTTCCATATAAAATTCAGTTTTTGTAAGAACTTCGATGTTTGGATTGAATATGGAACTATTGATATGTACTTAGTATATAAGACTATTCTACACTCCATAATCATGGTACAGATTGGAAAGTCACTCAACCTGAGGCAAATTCGTTGTTTTCAATTTCAGAATGACTAACTGGAGAGTGAAAACCCACTCTACTACAATAAGTTACTGTAGTTCATATTGAATGTTTGAAAATGTTCCACTGAATGAATCAAAATAATATTTTTATAATAATGCCCCGTTTGTTCATGAGACATGGACTGTATATCATAACTGTTATTCATTTGGGAATTTCTCAAACTGTTTTCAAAATTAACTCCAAATAGTGCAAACTGAATTCTGTCAGTCGATAAAGCATTCTGATTCTCTCCTCAAATGCTTGACTTACTCTGTTGATTAATAATCATTCAATATGAATAATAATATTTCCAGAATTGAATTATTATATAGCTTGAGGTTATTTTTGAAAAGAGAAGGTTGAGGTAGTTTTACACCTCTCTCTGGTTCTGGCAATTCAATTAATGTGAGAATAATAATTGTTAGCTCATCCAATCAGAATACGGTACATGAATCGTTCATCTCCTACCAAAATAATTCTATCGCCCACATTCAAGCTTGGATCTAATGCAGGTATTAACCTCAACAAAATAGAATCCGTATTATTATCATTCTGAATTATATCTGTATTATTAGATCTCCGTAGTAGATCATCAAGACAAATTCGATTTGAAGGTTTTAACTCTTGAATACACCTTGATGAGTAGAAATTATTGAAACGAGGATATATTTTTTATTAATTTTTTGATTTTATTATTTCAGTCTTACGTCCGGTTACTTTTTCAAGAGAAACCTCCTGTTTATCTCACTATTTATTTATTTGACACTCTTTATTTCACAAATAATTTGTTGTTGTTGGTTAATAATAGTGATAAAGTAGTGGACCGATTTCATTTCTAATTCTCATATAGTAAGTGGTGCTTATTGATATCTTATAATACTTATTGAAGCTGTAGATAATAAATGCAAGTGATAATAACATTTTGCAGTAATTAGTCAATTAAGTAATGCCAAAATAAAGCAATCTTTTGTTCAGTGAATTTTAGAGCCAGATTTTGACAAAGTTGCCTTACTGTAGAGATAATTTTCATCGTAGAAAGTAATGTTCGCTTATAAAAGTCTGTTTTTTGGAGTTGAGTTGAAGGGTCATGAATATTTACGAACGTTTCAATAATATTGCTGGTGTGTATGAATAAGACTTATTCAGTTATTTGCCATGTATATTGGCAAATATACCTGTAGTGCCTGATGAATTATGGTACTGTACTGGCATAAATTTTTGATACATGTAGAGTTGTGGAGCATTTGATGTTATATTGATACAGCACAGCTCATTGATTGATAACCAGAAAAAATTAAGCCATGTTTAAAATCACCAGTGATATGAGCTTCATGATACAATATAGGCACTCCTTCCTTACTTCTTCCCTGATACACCATGATCATCTTCCTCTGAAATAAAACATTATAGTTTATCATTATAAATATCACATGATCATATATTGACTGCAAGGCTCAACAAGTTCGTATACAAAATAAATTTGCGATCAATGATATTATAACATTGAAATTATATTATATGAAGCTAAATTTTATTCATACTAGTTATCTTCAGTCGAGTGAAAGGAGTTTCTCAACAAAATTGAATAATACTTTATCGAAATTAATTCAATAACCTGTGATTATCGAGTATTTTCAATTAAATTGGTGAATGTGATAATGGGACACTGAAATTCAAAAACTCACCAGTCCTTTCCGGACATGAATGGTTAGTACCCTACTCCTCGCTCCTTGTTTTTAAATTCATTAATGTCCTCCATTCTATACACTTGAGAATACAGCTAATACAGCATCATTCAAATACTTTGAATTCCGCATTCAAAGACTTTAAAATACAGTAAATTGAATGCATCATATTGAATCTCATGAAGTTAGGCTATAGCCTATTCTTAAGCAAATCACATTTTTTATGGAAGACAAGAAAATGAGAGGACTTCTGAAAATATATTCGTAGTTATCTCTTATTTTCAACTCAACTATTCAGACCAGATTATGTCGTGTCCAATTCATATTTGAATAATCAGCGATTCCTTTAAAATTTTGTAGCTTGATCACTATTATCGATAAAATATTCTGGAGCACAAAAATGATAAAATAATTTCTACTATCCAATTGTGAATGAATCTAAATTTCAATTTTTTAGTACAGTCTTGAATAATAGAGCTCTTAATTTTGATAGAATTCGGAATCAATCAATCAATTTTTATTTTTCCAAAAAATATTCGCATAAAATAAACTAAACAAAGAGAACAAAATAAACAATACCGTAAAGTAGAAATATTAGATAAAATACAGATGAATAATATGGAAGACTAAAATCTCACAAAAACCGTACAGTCTGAGCATGAGATTTTATCCAGTGAGAATAAAGATCCAGTTAAGATAACTTTTATGAAGTCATTAAATTTTTAATTATTTTTCTGTATTGGGATGGATTACAAGAGTGCAGACACTTAAAACAAACTAATGATAATTATAATAATCAGATTCTTAAGAATTCCCTGTTCTCTATAAATAGGCTATATATATTCATAATAGGAAGCAAAACCTTCAAATCATGAATTCAGAATAACTTTCTTACTTCTCTTCACTTCCCGAACAAATTTCTTTGTTCTAGGAAATTGTTTTTTCGGCATGAGAAAATGAACAACTTTTCCTAATTATTATACAAACTATGATACAATTCACATCCAAACAATCCCTTACTAGTCCTTTTTGAAGATCTGATACTGGATTAGGTTGGAAAAAACGATTCAGATTCATAAGGATGCCCTAATTTCCAAATATGAGGAATTGAACATTTTAAATTCAAGAGTTCAATAATTGACTGTGCTGCATCAATGCTCAAATGAATGCCTCGAAATAATTGCTTTGTAATGAGAATATGGAATACTATTCAGTATGAGAGAGTAGATAATAGAGAAAATGCTGGTTTCAGAATGTAATTTTACAAAATCATCACTACTAAAAACATACGTAATAGGCCATTGTTATATAATATCCAAGTGAATGAGATTCTTGTTAATAGTTGATAATAATATTACCTGACAAGTGTTATAGATTAGTTATATGAATAGTCAACGCTATAGGATAGTTGTAATGATTAATAGAAACAAGAATTCACAAAGTACCATGGTGCTAATGTACTAATGTGAGCCAAATTTTCAGCACAATTAAAATTTTTATAATAAAGTAGCCTTCGGATATTTCGAAATAAGCAGGCATTTCATGGAATAAGTAATAGAAATGTTACCCTCTACTCATTTATTTGAATTTTCACTTCTATTGTGTGAAACATGATCGAGTTTGAATTCCAAGAAGTTGTTCACAGTTTTCATTTTCATCTTGTTGAAAATTTCCATCCTTCATCAAATTTTCAATGCATTCAAAATTAATATTGAATAAGCTTTCCACTTTTGTGGGAGACTATTTTTCTTCTAACAGTGTGTCGTATGCACATTATTTTTTATGTTGCAGAACTCATTTTGTTAGAAATGTGAGCTAGGCTTCTTCATACATTACCTGTCTCCTAGTCACTGTAAATTTTTGAATTATATTTTTCATAGTATTTTTTCATGGTATTTTCATAATTATTCTTGAAAAAAATGTCTTGAAAATATTCCTAAAATATTCAATTTTCCAAGTTTCTCCATTCTTCACGTGTTATTGCGTTCACAGATGGACTCTGTTTTCATGAGTTAGCTATAGTAATAGCTAATTACTAATTTTTAATCCACCTTATATTTCTATTTTCTCATAATATTAGATTATCAAGAGATAGTAAGTATCTCTTATTCTAGGAAAATTACTTTTATTATAGAAAACTATTAGTTCTATGAGTTGATTTTCTCTGATGATTTTATTACCCTTACTTTTTATTCATTGTCTTATGATTTTTAAAGAATATTCTATTGTGAATTTAAAAATGTCATTTATCCAATTGCTACCCCTGATTTCCAATACTTTTGATGGTGGAGGCGCATTTGTCAATGTTAGAGGTGAACCTGTGAAGATCAACAAAAATAGCGCAATTACTGGATAAAAACAGTTATATTTTTTGTAATTTCATGTCACCTTCGAAAAATACAATGTAGAAAGATTGATCATACGTTACAGTGTGTTTTACATTCGAATAAATATCTTACCCAATAGATATTTATTATCTTACCCATATAGATATCTTACCCAATAGATAAACCGGCATATGAGCCACACTTCATACATCTACACAAAGATGAAAAGAAAAACTCTACTGAATTTTAATTCCAACGAACCCTCCACTTCATCCTAATATTCCTCATATAATTCTTTTTTTTTCTTGGAAACTTTCTGCAAATAATTTTCAACTTGGAAAATTGAATTACATCATTTTCTTGACAATTTAGTGATTCTTCATTTTTTTTGTAATTGTTTGGATAAACCTTTGTTGTTTCGGTTATATTTGACGTTCGTCATATAAAATGAGTTCAATAACTTTACTTCAGAACCATTATAATATTCTAGGTTTTACTGTTACAACTGATAATTTTCAATATTATAAATCAGTTCTCAGCAATAATAGCATCATAGGAAGCTAATGATGAAAATCAATTGGAAGAAAGTGTCATCCTAACATCCTTCAGCACCATTGTATTTTTATATGATGTAATTTATATAATCTATCTGCCTATTAGAAGGTTCTTTACTAGTATTGTATCGATGAAAATATTTTTAGATCTTGTTTAAAACAATTACCATTAAATTATTCATCCAAAACTATGAGTCACATTAATAAAGGAGAAGCAATAATTTTAGAAATGAGATGATGTGTTTATATAAAAGTATAGTAATAATAATTATAGCAATAAGTCTTAAAAATAACTCATGGAAGGGAGGGAACGATGAAGTGATTCTCATTCATTATGAATTTTATTAAGTATCAAATTCATTATTCATATTATGGGATAGATGGATCAAACCACTTCAAATAAACACGTGGTTTGGTCTTTGTCTCTAGTGAATGAAAGCTAAAACTAGTAATAATATTATTAAGAAGTTCTAATTATTCAAAATATTTGTTGGCATTGACTCAATATCCTTCAAGAACCATGAATATTAATGAACTTGTATCCAATAGTCTATGCTTATTGATTTTGAAATCATATAAGATGTTGAAAGTATCGATAAACTACTTTTTTACTTGTACAATATTCATTTTTATACATTAAAAATTGTATCTAGTATGAAATGAACAATTACCTGTTTAATTTGAAAGATAAACTCTTGGAAATCTAGGAAATAAGTCATTGACGCATTTTCTGAAATGTTACAGCCTATCTATAAATTCGCAAAACATTAAAACCATACTCCAATGACCTTGAAGTTTTTTATTTTGATCTGAATCACCTTTTTCCTATGGGGCTTGACAGACTCTGCAGTATGTGATTCCGGGGCACCAGAGCAAACAATGAAGTACATTGTTTATGAATGAATGTGAGAGACGTGCCTAGCCTACTGCCTACTTAGGTGAGGCAAGTAAGTTTAATGTAGCAAGCCCTCAGGCCGTAGATTATATTTTAAACTTGGACGTGCACTTGTGAAAGTGCGAAACTACAGACTTATAGAAACAAAAAATGTAGTACGCTGTATACAGGGTGTTTCTAAAATAGACCGACAAAATTCGTGAGCGGTCTCCTGACATTGAAATTAAGAAAAACGTTCTAGTAAACATGGGTCCTAAAAATGTTTCCCCCCCCCCCAGGCGCCATTCTGTTTTTCACTTTTTATTTTTTCTCCAGAATGGTTTGACTAATTTTGTTGAAATTTGGTATGGTCAAGGCCAAGATGAAGGTCTGCTGTATAAAAAATGAAGCAACCTTATCTGACGAAATATTTCAAAATTGCAGGCAATTAAAATAATTCGAAAACTTGTTGTTGCCCGCCATTTTGAAATATTTTATCACATAAGGCTGCTTCATTTTTTTGTACAGAAGACCTTCATCTTGGCCTTGACCATGCTAAATTAAAACGAAATTAGTCAAATCATTCTGGAGAAAAAAAAATATTAAGTGAAAAAACAAGATTGCAACTAGGGGGAAACAAAGCATTTTAGGACCCATGTTTACTGGACTTTTTTCTTAATTTCAACGTCAGAAACCCGCTCACAAAGTTTTTCGGTCTATTTTAGAAACACCCTGTATATAGCTTTTCCCTGACATGTACTCTCTGGAATTGCTTTGCATAGATAGCTTTCGAATTTTGCACTTGAATATCAGTATCACTAAGACAGCAGAAATAACAAGGGCGAACCCAGAAATTCTTTTTTGGGCCATATAAACAATAAAACATATTGTATAATTAAATACCGTATATACGTATACTATTTCATTATTTTCCAACTTTTTGGAGTTATATATCCCATTCATCCCCCTCTTTGGGTTCGCCCCTAAGAAATAATTCAGTATTCAGTATTTTTCCATACTCATGTAATTTTCCGTTAT
Organism: Laodelphax striatellus; assembly: GCA_017141395.1. Classification (NCBI taxonomy): domain Eukaryota; kingdom Metazoa; phylum Arthropoda; class Insecta; order Hemiptera; family Delphacidae; genus Laodelphax; species Laodelphax striatellus. Next base: position 18,228,921 of record CM029544.1, on the reverse strand, counting down.
TATTTCTTAGCCTTCCTTAGTTCTGTGTAATCTTCTTTCAGTATTTTTCCATAGTTCAGTAATTTTCCGTTATCTTTTCCCCTTAGCTTTGTGTATTTTTCATATTTTTGTGGATGACAAGGCAAAAGAATTGAGTTGAAGTAGGTTCTTCAGAGCTCATGGACAGTATATAAGAACGTGTCACACAACCCACCATACGCCTTGACTAGATTGTCTCACAGGTAACAACAATTTTTGAATATCTGGAAGTTCTCATATATAGATAGCCTAGTTAGATACTGAGAGATCTTATAAATAACTCCAACAACTGTTAGTAGTATAGTCACTCCAAGATAGATAACTGAAGGGGGTGGAGATACTAGTATGAGGTATGTACACTCAATATCTAGCAACACACTCAACGGGTAAACACTCAGTACTGAGTGTTTGATTATACGTGATTTCAATTCAAATTACTCAAATAAATGAAGAGAGAATAAGAGTACGATTGTTATCTCGACATTCTAATCAATATTTACGGTTGCTTATCATATCGCATGACTGAAAATCTATCACTTTGGCGTTAGCTAATTGCCGGTGAGTTTGAGGTAGGCTTTATTTCTAAGAAATCAAATTTTGTACAGTTACAAATAACTGTAATATAATATGAACTTCTTTTGTTACGATTAAGACAAGGAGGTAGAAATTATATCCTATAAAATAAGGGAGGATTAAGGAGTACATATACGGTCTACTAGCTAGCAGCCAGTTTTCTGAGTTCAATAAATTGTATAGCCGCCGAGAATAATAGATTAATACCACATGTCCTCCGAACCACGGGATACAACTGGGATTGAACTAGTGCCATTGACATAGATAAATCAATTATAGAAAAGGGTACAAGAAATAAAGACTACCTACTATCAACTATATATCAGACAGCAAACCATATTAACTTTTAGGAATCCAAACAACAATAATAATTGTTGCAATTAGTGCAATTATTACGGTACACTCATAATAGCTTATTTGATTAATTTATTTAACATATTGTAATTTTACAACGCCCTTCTAATGAAACTGATGAACAATTAGGCTTATCCTATCCAAAAACGTCCTTCCAGAGCCTTTTTTCTTAATACTCGAATTGAGATTCGAGTTCGGTTCAATTATTTCATCTTTTTGACTCTGTATAGAAAATCTGAATGTGTTAAATGTTTAATTTCTGATTGAATAATTGATTTAACGAGCGATTTCTTCTAAAAAAGTTGACGCTAATCACCAATTTCTCAATTTGAAACCAGCCGCGAAATTAATATCACAGATAGATACAGTAGTGCCATCTCTGAGTGTAAAAAGAAACTCGGTGATCGTAGCGATGCTATGTGTTTGTGTGGAGGCAGTTTCAAATGTTCGGTGATTTTCATGCTAATTTGAGATTTTCACGGCTTTCCATTTCGGTTTAAACTTGAAAAAGGTCGATTAATATGTAAATACATCTGCTAAATCGATCTAGGTATGTTTCAAGAACGTATCTCGAGTAATTTTTGAGCAAAAATTATTCTATTGCAAAAAATCTATAGGATATATTGTTTTTTTCACGATTACTCGGGAAATGTTTCATTTGAATGCTTGTAACAATTTTTAAACGATTCTTCAGATGAAAATGCATCGAATCAGTTATTTTTTCAGCCTTAATTCCCTTATCTAACATCATAAAAAATAAAATAATCAATTCTGACAACTTTGATGGCGTGTAACTCAGTAACGAATGGTTTTCGGGTATGGGTTCATTTTAATCTATGGAAGTTGAAAAAAAATCAATTTAATAAAGTTGAAATAAAAAAATAATACTACACAAAGCGAACAGAAATTTTAATTAATTTGAATCTTTTCCGAAATTCTACCTCAAGTTATGAAACAAACCTGAAAACCTTAAATGCTAAGTGTACCATCAGCCATTTGAGTGAAGAATATACATTTGAAAACGAGCCAAGCATCACTTCAAAAATCAATAGTGGTTGTGGGCTTCAAAAAGAAAGGAAGAATGTTATGGTTAACGTGAATGTAGATAAATACTATATACAGTATTATATAATATCTAGCTATTCCTGACGCCAATATTTAGCTACCGTACATCCATTTATATTTGCCAATATCTAGCTATTCCTGACGAACTGTATTCTTCATTAATGTAGTTTCGTTGTTATCCAGTGGATTTAAATTTGAAACGTTTTTACAATTAATTTTTTCTGTAAGGTTAGAGAAAGGTCTTGTTCATAAGGAAGAAGCCATACTGGATGCTGTTATTTTGGCACGTAATTATTAGCACGTATTGTGAATATAAAAATTGAAATTAAATGATTGCCTCTAGATTAAAATCTAATGTAGCCTAGTAGGGAATAATGTAATCCATAGCAGAACTAATTTAATTTGGCGAAAAACAGCTGTTTCGGTGATCAGCATCACAATACTCAACTCACAAAATGCTGAATCTCGCAGATTATTGAAAGGTCTATTAAAAAGGTATTTTTTGAAAAACCTTCTTTAAAAAGGTCTTTTAAAGACTTCAAGGGTTTTTAAGACTCTTAAGCATTTAAATTTTTATGTCAAAGCTGCGTGAAACTGTTTACTGATTGCCAAAACAATTGTTTTTCGCCAAATTAAATTATTCCTGCTTGTATATTATATTGTATATAATGCAATATATGTCAATTTTATCTTTATTTTGCACATGTAGGAGTGAATTCTTTGTTTTCCTTTTTCGGCAACAAAGTGAATTGGATTGAAAAGAAATCGTGTAGGAAATTGGTGGTCAAATTAATAATAATTTATTTGTGTCTTACGTTTTTCTTGTATTGTGTAATCAATTGTTTCTCATTTCTTACTGTAATGCTTTCTATGAGTATTAATAAGTGATATTTTATTATGTACTTGTACCCATACCCATGAATTTATTTGTCTATTTGAAATAAAAATATTTACAAGAGAAACCGTTCATTTATTCAACCTTGACGAATATGAATTAATTGTGGGCAGAATACAGCTCCTGCTGCAGAATTTGGAATTTCTCAATAAATAAATTTAAATTTTTATAGAAAATTATCTAATTCGGTTGATTTGCTAATGATTTTTAATCATTCCAGTCCTCTTAATGGTGATATTTAGGCTGAGAATGTATAAATTGACAAAACCAACAGAATTGGATAAATATAATATAAATCAGTTGAGTTTTTCCAGTCGGTTGCAGTTTGATAATATTCAAACAGCCCGCCACGTAAATTACATGTGAGCGCCTTCATTTCATCAAGGATAGGCAACCAACAATACACGAATGGACAAAATTTCAGCCGAAATCGACTATTTCTCGATTTTTAATCCTTGGTCTGCAGCAAATCTGTCTAAAAAATAAAAGTTGCTTCCAGCGCTAATAGTTCTGTACACGAAAATTCTACCAGGCAACCAGGAGCGACGAAGAGATACACTGAACTCTTTCGTTTCACCAAGGAGGTAAGAAATGTATTCTTTACTCCATGTGTTGCACCGAATTGCCGCCAAAAATTCAAATGTACGCTTATAAGATTTATCAACCAACGACATTTTCAATCAGCTGACATTCTTTATTTCAGTTCCAGATATCAGAATCTTCATTTATGGCGGTAAATTGAAACTTTTGAAGTCCTCGACAGTGAGACAGTTTCAAATGTTCAGTGCATTTTCATGCTAATTTGACTTTTTCACGGCTCTCCACTTCGTTTTAAACTTGAAAAAGATCTATTTATATGTAAATCCATCTGATAAATCGATCTAGGTATGTTTCAAGAACGTATCTTATGCAGTTTTCGAGTAAAAATTCTTTTATTTCAAAAAACTCATAGGATATATTGTTTTTTCACGATTACTCGGGAAGTGTTTCATTTACATGCTTGTAACAATTTTTAAATGATTTTTCAGATGGAAATGCACCAGATGAGTTATTTTTTCAGCCTTGAATCGCTTATCTAACTCCATAAAAAAATAAAATAATAATAAATTTTGACAACTTCGACGGCGTGTAACTCTGTAAAGCATGGTTTTCGGGTATGGGTTTATCAGATGTTCCTATCCTAGAATTCGATGAAGAACAAGTTTACATAGGGACATTGTGATTTATGGAAGTTGAAAAAAAATTTTATTATATTTTTATATCTCAATGACCTTGATAGATGAGTTTTCGAAACTAGCCTCATTCGATTTCTGGACCTATTTTCCATGTTAATGGTATTTTTTGGAACCTTTCCTGTCCATAAGAAAACCAAGAAAATTGAAAATCCACTTTTTCATGATTATACCCTCTTTTAAAATTTCAATCATTCTAAAGCTAATTGGAAGGTTTACGATCTGTAAACGTCATCAAATCTATTAAATGAACTGGGGAATCTATTGAGAATATTTTCGAGTGGATTACTATGGTGGTTTTTCCATACTAAGTGAAAATTCACGGAAAATAATGGTTTTTTATATGCGTTTTTCGGGTTTTCGACCATATCTCAAAAAATTTGTAGCTACATCCTTGAAATTGGGCTCAAACGATTCGTCTTTCCAATCTGCATAGTTCAAGACTAATTATAAATCTTGGAACCCCTTACCACATTTATAAAAAAATAAAGAAAATGTCAATTTTCGCATGTTTGGCGATTTTTTACTCGATAACGGTGCATTTGCGGACCATGGTTTATCAGATGTTCCTATCCTAACCTTTCACGTAGAATCATGTCCGTAATTTATATTCGATATTTCGAAGTTGCAAAATTTTTAGGTACAGTGTGCTGAATTTGGTCATTTTTAAGCGAATCCTTATAACGCATATATTACTATATCGAGCTTGTCATGTATATTGGACAACAAATAGTTTCTTATTTTGCCGCTAGATGGCATTGACTGTACTAGAATTGAGTGCTCTTGAATTTGAAGACGTAGTTCCTAGGTTTGCTACTAGATGGCAGAGACTGTCTTATAAACAACAGCAGAGCATGGATAAATTTGATTTTACGGGTTTCCGTCTTATCTAATGAATTCAGCAGTATTTTGTCTACCAATTGAATTAGCTATTTTTCATCGAAATTATTAATTTAATGATAAATCCAACATTTTTGCCAGTTACTTACCTTCATTTACTTACCACTCAAATCTTGAAACAGACATCAATAATAATTATAATAATAATAAAAATCTATCTGGGTGGTATGAAAATGGAATAAATGAGCGAAAAGTTGTTGAAAATATAATTTATTCGAATAAATCAGTCAAAAAGATGAAATAATTGAACCGAACTCGAATCTCAATTCGAGTATTAAGAAATAAGGCCCTGGAATTGGCCGGCTTCTTGCCACCAATAGAGTGGCACGGCGCAACATGAGATCCAGTTTTTTCGCGCCTACTCCGCTCCTACCTTCATACCACATATCATTATATTGAATAGGGTTTCTCTGAGGGCGGCAAGCGGAGTTTAGTATCCTACTTGTAATGTTCTCCCTTCAATCCATGTGTATTATTTTGTCAAGCCTAAAATGTTATGTAATGTATAATACGAATGCTTTAGATAATCTCCATTTATAGTAATATTCCCATCTTTATACATAATATTTCATCAATTTAGTCTTCTATGGGGGCAGGAAAGGGCTTGTGGTACTGATTTTTTATTTTTACTGCTATAAGCGTATCTGCCAAGCCCAAAATATAAGCTCTGTATATTTTGAAAGCACAAAATATTCTCTATCCATTGATTCAATTCTTATTGGAATCGGTCATGGTGGCGGGCTAACCGTGAAGCTGGCCCACCAAGATCGTATACATTTTTTCTCTCTCACGGTTGGTTGTATTTGATGAGCATAGAAATCAAACGTTATATATTATTGAAGCACGAAATATTCTCTATCGATTGATAGCATTTTCATTCGTTGTGGTGGCGGGCTAACCGTGAAACCAGCCCGCCAATATTTAAATGCTTATAAAGCATACTTCCAGTTTAGCCCAAAATTTAAATTTGGGATATTTTGAAAGCCCATAATATGAACAGAATTGTGAAATATTTTGTGCATGACATGGTGGGGCTAACTTCACGGGGGTTTCCGCGTTTCCCCATTAGTATAGCTGGCACCTGGATTGAGAATGAATTACTTGTTATTGCAACCTTTCACAATATTTTCAATGTGACTCCATCCACTATAAAATATTAAAATGACTGAGTAATTGATGATGAATATTCCTGTAGTATCCATGGAACAATATGAAAAGCTGTAATGTGGCTTCCCCATTAAAATATACATTCTCACACGTAAAACGGAATTTTAGGAGTTAATAGGACATATTTAATATTATAAATGAATCAGCTTATTACATTTCACAATGAGTTGATATTTTAAGTTATATTTTACATAGGATATTTTTATAAGTAACTGTAATCAAAAGGAGTGCTACATTTTCAAAAGCAGATACCTGATTTTCTTTTCAACCAACAAAGTAGCAAGTGTGACATAGGCAGTAACTTCTAATAGCAGGCTATAGTGGATGGACTCACTATAATTTACACACTTTCAAAATTTTAAAAAGCTGTAATGAGGTTATTCATTGTCAGTAGAAGCCTGAGCAAAATGATCCAGCTACTCGAAAACTTGTTGCATGATTCTGCCAGGGGTCCAGGGGGGCGGAGCCCGCTGGCTAGCCCGCTAAGGCGAGCAAAGCGAGCCTGCTGGATAGGTTTTAATAAATAAACTGCGAGCCTTATTAATTAATCAACAGCAAATTACTCGAAAAGTTGCAATACAAAATTAAAAAATGGATTCATTACAAAATTTACTTAAGAAGCTTCAAATAATACAAACGAGCATTGACCAACCTGTTGTCTCTTCTCTCATTATCTCTTTCTCTCACTTTCTCTTCCTTTATTCCACTTTCATCTTTTATTATTCAGAATTAGTTTAAAAAAATTATTTTCCATTCTCATTAATAATTTTTACAATAATATTTATTGAATGAACTCACGGCCAGTAGGCCTACTCAAGTTTTTTTTTCTGGCCTTGCTACAAATATGTATTTAGGACATTTTGCGTTTGTAATAATTATTTCTACTCATAAAATTATCATTGCGATTTTCGATGGCAATAAAAAAATTTGAAAAAATAACTTTCTCGGTACACTCCCGTGCTTCGGAGAACACGTGAACATGTATCCAATGGCTGCCAGAAAAGCAGTGGTTGAATTCATCTCTCATCATCACTCATGAATAAGCCTAGAGCTCATGTGGCATTTCATTTATCACTCTCGTACAAGTTCAGGGCTTCTGACAGTACTTTATGGCAGCTCTGTTTTCCAGGCAGCTGGGACCACAGCTATTAGAAAGTACAGAAGGAAAACTACTTCTCTTTTTGACTTACTGTGCATATATTTTATAATCTTGTCTGTGTGAAGTAAATTTGAATATGAATTTTCACTTCTATTCTCTCTGGAAGCTACTTCATTTAGAAGCACAGCCTAACAATATTAGTACTATCGATTTTTAATCAAATTACCGTTTTCAAAGTCGTTATTATAATAAGAAATGGATTTTTTCACTCCTTAATTGAAGCGCTATCATTTTATTCTCAAAACTTTTTTGTGTCTTGGAAAAAAACTCCAGTTTAATAAAACTAAGAAACATATTATAATTTATTCAATTTTTGTTTTCATATTCTGTATAGAAGTATTCATAACTATTTTGTACAGTTATTATTCTACTAACCAACGAGAATCAAAGTGTTATTAAGGTAAGTGAATTTACATAACTTTTATGTTTTTAGGCTGCTTAGGCTTAGGCTATACAAATAAGCAATACAAATAGGAAAAAATACGAAAATACAAATCACGGGTCAAAGTCCATTACTAGAAACCAAAGTCGATGGTTTTCTCTATTATAACGGTACTTTTTGAAGAAATTCGCGCAATTCTCGGTTATAACGTCTAATATTCGCGAGTATTCCTACCTGTAACGATAGTTTGTGACGTAAGCAACACGAATACGCGAGAATCCCGGGTCAAAGTCCACAACTAGAAGACAAAATTGGTGTCTTTCTTGATTATAACGGTACTTAAAGTACCATGCACTTCAAGATATACTTCATGAATACAAATTTAAAGATAAATACATATAGGCCTAAGATGAATATTATGTATAGTAGTATTAATTTAATTTGGCAGATGGCATTAGATAGATATATACATAGATAGAGGACCGTAGAGTCCGATGGAAAAGAAATAATATCTCTCTATCTATCTATCTAATGCCATCAGCTAAATTAAATGTATCTTATCATAGTTTGTATTTCTCTATATTCCTTGAATCACCGGGTAGCTCACCACTACTTCATAGTGGGAGTGAAATTAAAATAAATCTCAGAGAAAATTCTGGAAATGCTGAATAGTAGTATTGAACGGGTGGAAAAATCAAGCTAACGTTTCAAGTTACAAAATCTGATTTCAAACTTTTATAAAGCTGTGTGACAGATGGGACATATCTGACCAAACTTCCCCAAGCTGACAAACAAATGAATAAGTCATTCTGTACTTTCATTACAACAAAGGGTCAAAAGCCTCTGTCAGTGGTCGCCCTTTATAGCAGTACGATGTTAGCCTAGGACTCAGAAGACCGAAATACACTGTTGTTTAAATATGCATGACATCAAAAACTTTCCACTACTCTTTCCAGGCGAGCTTTACGAGAGTTGACAGCTTGCATCTGAATACTACAGTAACCTAATTGATCACATCTCACACCCCTCAAGGAAACGGTTTGAGAGATTGACTTTCAGGGAAAGGGAATGGACGGCATGGAAGAAACAGAGTTTTGGTATGGGTGTTTGGAGGGGAGGAGGCTAGAAATGTATATATATAACTTTTATGCAAGTGTTAGTGCGAAGAAGTGAGTGGAATGGGGTTTAAATACAGATATTATGTGTGTGTAGTTATGTGGAGGATATAGTACTGGAAAGGGTTGAAAATACATAGCTATAAAATTTCTGATAGAGTGGAAAGGGATTTGGAATACATACAGTTATAACTTGAACTTTGTTGAACTGCAAGGAGGGACTGAAAATATACAGGTATACAATTCGAGTTGTTGAAAGATATATAGTGAAAGAGGTAAGGGATATATATAGCTATCAGCTGTCTAATGGTGCAAGTTGGGAGGGGAGCTTGAAAAACATATATATATACTGATTATGTGATAGAGCAAGAAATAGACTGAGGAGATGAAAATCCATAGATATAGAGTATATATAGGTTGCAAAACGGGTTGTAAATACATGAATATAGAGCATGGAGGGGTTGTAAATAAATATATAGGATGTAAGTAGTAGAGCAATGTATACCATAAACGCGTTGCCTATATAAATATACCACGCTTCGCCTATAGGAAATATACCCGGCGATGACCAAATAAGTATACCACGCTTCGCCACTAATATAGATTTAGAGTTCGAAGGGGTTGTAAATAAATAGGTATAATGTATGTAGTAGAGCAACGTGAGAAGGGGTTGTAAATGAATAGGTAAGGTGCGAAGAGATTATAAATACATAGATATAGAGCTCGAAGGGGTTGTACATATAGGGTATAGATAAATGTACTTATGGTAGTGCAAGATATAACGTGTGAAGGGATTGTAAACAAATATAGAGCGCGAAGGGATTGTAAATACATAGATATAGAGTTTAAAGGGATTGTAAATACATAGATATAGAGTTTGAACGGGTTGTAAATACATAATATATATAGAGTGCAGAGGGATTGTAAATACATAATATAATATAGAGTGCAAAGGAATTGTAAATACATAGATATAGAGTTCAAAGGGATTGTAAATACATAGAGTTCGAGATATATTTATGTTCATATAGAGTTGGAGGGGTTGAGAGTACATAGATATATTGTACGTTGTAGAGCAATATATAAAGTGCGAAGAGGTTGTAAATACATAGATATATGAATACATAGCTGATGTGTGAGAGGGAGTGAGAAAGGTTGTAAAATATAATATATATGTATGTGGTAGGAAAGGGTATAGGTTATGGGGTGTTTGTTATACAGATATAGGTTAGGAATAAGGGTGGGATGGGGTTGGTGGCAAGGATGCCACCCCTCGCAATGAACGGAGCCCTGGATCAATGCACATTCTGGCATTTGGTGTTGGCGCATGCGTTGTTCATTTGCACTGGACGAGGTCTGTAGGTCGGACTGATGGTCTCAGCGTCACCAAACCCCATTCATTTGTCTCCGAGTCCGAGCCGGCCAGCTCGTCAATCAACGGCATTACTCTCACTTTTCCACTGACAACTAGGCTATCTAGGCCGCCTCCACAATTAATGATATTCAGAGAGGTTTCCGACTTTTTCGCTGGGATCTTTTTATCGAACTCATCTAAAAAAATTTCGAAAAATATCAGTTCAAGAGGTTATTCATTCATAGTAGAAGGAATGTCAATCGGAAAATTAATATGGGCTATCTAGGCTACCTTCGTAATATTAACGACATTCAGGGAGATCATCCAACTCTTTGAACCAGGAATCTTCTTATCGATCTCATTTAGAAACATTCCGGAAACCATCAGTTCAATTTCAAGAGGTTATTAATTCATAGTAAAAGTATTGTCAATCAGAAAATTTATATAGGCTATCTATGCTACCTCCGTCATATTAACGATATTCAGAGAGATCATCCAACGTTTTGAACCAGGAATCTTCATATCGATCTCATCTAGAAAGATTCCGGAAACCATCAGTTCAATTTCAAGAGGTTATCATTCATAGTAGAAGGAATGTCAATCAGAAACATCACATTTGTCTTGGGAAAGTCATCCACAAACACATTCAGTAAACCATCAAGTCAATTCAAAGTGGTTATTCATTAATAGTAGAAGGAATGTCAATTAATATTTGGAGTGGTCCGTAGCCGAGGGCGATAAGCGCCTGTCTGCTAATCCAAAGGTTCCAAGATCGAATACAGTTGCCGGAACGGATTTTGACAGAAACGGTCACTCCCGTCTTTCGGAGGAGACGAAAAGCCGTCGGTCCCGACTGCCTAAAAACAGTAGTCATCTCTCATCATCACTCCTCTCATTACCCACGCACAATCCTAGAGCTCATGTGGGCATCACCCTCAAAAAAAATTGTCTTGGGAATCTCATCCACAAACATTCCAAAAACTATTAGTTCAATTTTAACAGGTTATTCATTCATACTAGGAGTAATGTCAATCAGAAACATCATCGGGAAACTCATTCACAGAAATCCCAAAAACTATGAGTTCAAGAGGTTAATCACTTCTAGCACAGACTAGGTATAATGTCTACTATAATACACTAGTATACACTATTCATACTTTACCTGTGCTTCTCGTAATTTATAAGTTACATAGTTACTAGATAATTGTTTTGATTCAGGGAACACGTATAGGTACAAGACCATCAACATTACGATTACAGTGCAGTGCAGTACAGTATACAGTAAAATATTATGTTAAAATTTTATGTTATAGTAACCTACATAAACATTATACTGTATAAACTAGAAATTTGATATTAAGAAGCGGTTAATCATTTCTAGTAATGGCTGGACAGTATTATTAAGCTAATAGAATAGCTCAGAGCTGATAAAAATGACTTTTTCCCCAGGGTTCTCATCAAGAAACATGACTTTTGTCTGAAAAAAAACCATTTAGAAGCATTCTACAACGCTACAACCCAGCAGTTTAATCGCAAGAGATTGATCATGTCTGGTGACGGGGAGACATTATTTGAGAAGTCTAGTAGCGAGGAGCTATTTGTCTCTGATATCAGCTGATCTAGAAACAATTTTCTCCTCCCAGAAAACTCATTTGACATTTCACAACCAAACAATTAAAACTTTACAAACGTAAAACATGATTTTGCGATGTTAATGACAACAACGAATTGCTTTCATCAAAAAATTTTGTCATCTGCAATGGGTAAACTGTATTGGAAAACTCTAATAATGAAAGCTTTTGTCTTTGATCAAGATCCAATATAGAGAAAAAATTCCCTTTTCGGGAAACTCATCTAGACTCGTTTCACAACTAGGGTGTCTAGGGTATTCATGCACTAGTATTATTATACTACATTATTAAACTAATGAATGAGTCATGAAAAAGTTTCCATCGAAGGTTGAACAGCTGCTCTTACACACAAACTAGACATGCATAGTGGCTGGCTGGGTAAAAAAGTACATGTCTAGTGTACAGTCAGCTGTTCAATCTCATATTCAGAAAGTTTTTTTTTCTCCATTTTTCAACCTCGAAAGCTTCATCATTGCTAAAGATGGGAAGACATAGATTGATTTATATATCCAATCCAACTCCAAAGTATTGACTTCATGTACTTGATTTTACCCAAGATCACGTTACCATTGACTCAAATTTCTAAACGAGTAGCTAAATTCAACAAAAAAGCTTCTGCTTTGAAACCTAAGAACACCTGTTTGAATAAACTCCACGTTGAATAGTCTGTGTCACAGATAACAACAGATAACAAGTATAGTTACTCTATGCCTGTGTTTATGATATCCGACATCAATGAAGAAAATATTTTCACAGTCTAGTTTTTATTCATTATTCTGCTGCACATATTATTCCAATGGCCGATTGCGAGAAATCTATTCAGATACATCTATACAACCAACATTGAATAACGTTAATTGCGGAGCTGAATAGGGATTTCGTTACATTAGTTTCGTCAATAAGGATTTCATTACTTTATTTCTGTCAACTAACGTAATTTTACGGCTATTAAAATGAGTTGGCTTACATTTAATCAACTGGGAGACTTGTGTGAGGATAATACAACGATTTTCCAGTAGCCTAAGCTTTAAATAATGATGAATAACTGTACCTACAAAATGTTAAAGCTGTTAATTAAAGCTGGATATCACATTTCATTTGAAAGCAAACCTTCAGTGGATATGTTCATTAACCGTTGAAAAGAACTATAGTATTAAACTATAGTTCTATTATATATAGAACTACTAGTATAAAACTATACAAATATAATATATTATGTACAACTAGTACTAGACACACAGCTGAAGTGTTGCAGACGCATTCAAAGTTGCAACTTTGAGTTCTCGCAATTTTGTTGTAGGAAGACACTACGAGTTTCTGAGAAGAGCTCCAATACAACGTTTCTAGGAAAGCTTTGATCTGAGACAAGTAGAGCGTTCTTCATCATATTTCAGTTCACGAATGGGTATTATTTGAAAGGGGTGAAGTAATATTCAGAGATAAAATTCTATTCTATTCATGAGCTCCCAGAACTCGTGAATCACTAGAAAGTGGAGGATTAATTCTCTCTTTGTTTCCTTTACTTTCTATCACTTTACTTTTTACGATACATTTTTATCTATTGTTATATTGATACTGCGATTCTTAGAATCCGTCCCTTCAGAAACGTAACATAATACTGCGACTGACAAGGTCTGTATTGTCCTTGAAACTGTATTCATTATCCTTAAAACGGTATTGTCCTTAAAACTGTATTGTCCTTAAGACTGTATTGTCCTTAAAACTGTATTGTCCTTATAATTCTTGGTTGAGTGATAGAGTGAACATTACTGTCTAAACCTCGCCACGCCAGAAAAATAAAAAATTCATTCTATTTTATTCCATACTAATTTTAAAATTGTCCTGTATTGTATACAGTTTTCAGTGTAAATACAAACACGCTGCTTATTTTAGTGGGTGAAAGATGATGAGAAGGAACACTAGAGGTAGATTTTTCAAAGGTAGATAATTTCCATGATGTACGACCATAATTTTTAGTCTTGGTGAATTTTAAAATGATTTGAGAAATTTGTTTATTTTCTCTTGAGTACGCGAAAGCGGACCGACTACGCCGTAATTCCTCCCTCTCAGAAAATAAATGAAAGTTATTCTTTGTAAACTTTTCCGTGAATTGATTCCCCTCATGATCCACCCATCAATATTTTATGATCGCCATTCTCTCTTGGTCAACATCACGCACCCTTGTGAGAAGCAGCTCCATTGTTTCCCTTTTCGTGTTCTCCTTACAATAATTTTCCCTCAACTTCCACCCGTCTCTCGACACTTCTACATGTTTGATTTATTATGGTTGTTTGTAATCCGTCCGAGATCTTCCATAGCTCCTGTCTTCCGATTCAGCTACAATTAATCATTTTTGTTCTCTATCGTTTCAACCCATTTTTCGTTTCTTCATTTTTTTTTTTTGGGAATATGCTCATGTTTCCCAGTTTTATATATGTTCCATATTATGTTCCAGTATATATTATATGTTCCCCAGTCTTATATGTGTTCCATATTATGTTCCAGTATATAAATGTTCCCCAGTTTTATATATGTTCCATATCATGTTTCCAGTATATATTATAATGTTCCCCAGTTTTGGCAAGGTTCATGCCTGTTCTTGGAGCCTATCCCAAGTTCACTAATTCATGTATTATGTTGACTATTACTGTATACGTACTCAGGATACAATTCACACAAACCTTCGCGGTTTGATACAATTCTCATAAAACATTATACAAACCTCGCGGTTCATATGAGGCTTGTTTTATTACTTGATAATTACATTACTCTATAATTTCATTACTTGATAACCCATTTATGCCTATAACCATTACTTGTATTCTTCATTTTTGTGTATGCGCTGTAGCCTATTCTGTTGTACATTTGTGTAGCCTACTAATATCGGCATTGAAAACGAATAAAATTTAATTCAATTTTCAAAGACGTGTTTTATTATTTTTGTTGTTTTTGATTCATCTTCTTTTCACTGATACATTAAGTTAAAAGAAATATACTCTTTAAAGTCTACGTTTTTTTATTACTAGAGTGTAGTCCATAGACCAGATTCTCTTATTATGAGAGAAGTTTGCCAAGAGAGTTCAAATTCAAACATCTATTGATGTCAATGAATATTATTATCACTTCCTTTTTGAGAAAAATAAAAGAATAAGAAACCTAGTTCATCATTATCATGCTACAATGAGAATCAGAGTACTCTCATTGTAGGAGAAGAGTGTGTAAATAATTATACAGTCGAAATAAACTTTCCAACTAAAAATGTTAGATCAGACAGAAATTATTGTTCACCAGACTGGATCGCGAAATACTAGATGATCAAATGTAGTAATATATTGATACATGATTACATTCCACACAAAAATCACGAAGTTTAAAACCATTATGTGTGAAACCGAAAATTCCATTTACATTTTTCATTAGAAATAAAAACACGCTTCTCCCGTTAAAAGTAACTGTGAAATTCCGCCTCTATCAATTGAAAATAACATTGCAAAATAAAAAATGTTGATTTACAAAAGATTGCAAGTGTTATAAGTCAAGTATATTGTATAGACTGATCTCCTGAAATGTTTTTGGAACTCTGTCTTCAGTCTATACAATCATGAAGTTTTCATGAATGTTTCGGTCCAGTTGACAAGTGCATTCTATTCTAAAAAAATACAGTTTATTTCTAGTAACACACATTATGTTTTTGGAATCGGTGGAGACAGATACTTTGTGGATTGTGAGACATAGATGATGAGGTACATGATTAAAAAAGCTCAATAGCAGTATTATTGAACTCACAATGTGCTGGTAATGCTGGAATTTAGAGAACTAAGATTATTCTGGGTACTAAGAATACCAAGAGAACTAACAGTACTAAGAGTCCCTCTAATACCATGAGTACATCCAAGAGTACCAAGTGTACTAAGCGAGAACTAGGGAACTAACATGATTTGATGAATGCAACTCAAAGTTCTGTATTGGAAGTGTTTTATCGACTTTAATTACGAATAAATTATAGGTGCCACCACAGCGCAGAGGGTGAGACTGAATAGAGCGACAAATTAAGGGAAGTTCTCTGCTGAAGGCGGAGATGACAGCGCTATCGAATCAGTCTTGTTGGGGGGAGACTAAATTTGACACAATTTTTTATCCGCGAACAGCAATAATCATCATCGTATTGAATTTATTCTCATTTCTGTAATTGGAGAAATTTTTGAATAGTGATTTCGCTTATTAGTGAGAGTGGGATTCGCTATGAAAATTTTTCAAATTTAACACCTTGAATGTTGAAATGTTTGAACTCTTCAAATTGAATTCAAATTAACTCTACTCGATTTTTTGGAATGATTGTAACTGTTTGGAATGATTGTTTCTAATGTAAGGGAAATATATATAGATTGAAAGACTAAACCGATTACTCACAATATTGGAAATGATATTGATCGAAGGTTCAATCAACTTCATCCTGATAGAATGACCCTGTTGTTGTATTGAAATCCAAAATTTTACAGGGATTACACATAATACATTGCAGTACAGAAAATACAACACAATAAAATCATATAATACATTGCAGTACAGAAAATACAACAAAATAAAATCTGGAGTGAATGGAGGGAAAAAGGTTGATAAATCATGTAGAGTAAATAATAAAAAAAGGACAGAGTTTAATAGAAATAACATTTCTATCTGTAAAATAACATTTCTTTCTTTCAAACTGAGGGGGGAGAAACTCAGCAGCATAAAATACAATTATATTTCCAAAAAAAGGTTGTCATACATCAATGTCTTTGTTCTGATGAGATGTGAGAATCAAAATTTTATGAATGTTACATAAAAAGATGAAAAATTTTAATTTTAAAATGTGGAATGTTACATTAAAATATTAAATTTTCAATGAGAAAGCGCTTGAAGACAAAACTTTAATTCCTGTGTAGAACTTCCTGTAGAATTTTTAGAAGTTCAAAGATTGATGACAGCAAGCAAAATGATTTTCCAAAGCTTTGGCGTGAGTTTTCTGAAGTAAGACGGAAAGTAATTATGAGAAAGTTTGCCTTTTTAATGTGGTTCCCTCTTGACTGAGCTACCTTCGTAAGGGCGTAAACAGAGGAAGAGGTTTTGTATACCAACAGATGATGAAAAGCATTTTGTCAAAAACGCTATCGCTTTGAAAATAAGAAACGTCTACCTCGAGAATATTATGGAGAGATGGAACAGCCAGTAAACTAATTCCCTCTCAATGTCGCCAGAATGTTTCCCTTTCACGTAAGTACATCATGTTTGATAGAATTCTTTGACAGTCAGTTTCAACATATTCATTTTCACAAGCCTCTCAATTTGTTAGAATTCTTACTTTGTATTCCACAAATTTACATGACGTTTTTTATCTGGCGAAATTAAATCAACCAGGTAACTCTAATAATCAGCTCATCATATTTTCAAGAACAAAATTCAGATTTGCATCTCTCTAATCAGACTTAGATTATCTCTCACATGTACGTGAACTTGTTTTTTATAGCGATTCATGGGAACCACGTTCTCTAATTCGATTTTCAACGCCTTTGGTGATAACAGGACTACCACTCATAAAGCGAAAGAGCAAAATAATTATGCAAACGAACACTCTGCATGGTATATGGAAATAACTTGAAGTGCAGTTTGGTTTCTAGTGCTTTCTATGTCATATTTGATCCAGTTCATATCGGTCATCCATATTCAATGTCCTGTCAGGTTAAAACGCTATTCTCTCATGCCAGTATGCCCCTTCATGTACTGATTTCTACCAGCAGAAAAACTTATCAGGAGAGCAGAACACTTGGGGTTTGTGATCCTTCTTTTATTCTGTTCCTCATTGTTAAAACACGATAATGTTTGTCATCTAGAGCTCTTTTGAGAAAAGCATGCTCATATGTTTATTATCTTCACATGAAACTGAGAACTCCGCGAGAATTATTTTTTGTTCTAATTATTCAATTAGACTTTACCTTGATCATCGCGGATTCGTTTTGATGACGTCACAAAGTTCCGTTACAGTAGCAGAAACACACAAATATTCGACGTTATATCCGAGTTTTGCCTGTTTTTCTTCAAAAAGTACAGTTATAATCGAGAAGAACATCAAATTTTGGTTTTGGGAAGCAATATTTGACCTAGATTCTCGCGAATTCGTTTCGATGACGTCATAAATAATGATAGTTTCAATATATCATGAAAAACTAGTTATGATAGCTTATATCATATAGTAATGAAAAATATAATATGAATATAAAGTTATAAATAACAATTATGAAACTAGTTATATGAACTAGTTATATAACTAGTTATGAAACATTACTAGTTATGAAAAACTAGTTATGTTATCACTCTGAACACTCTTGAAACAATCATACACAAGCTTCCATCATCAAAGAACACTCATTTCAAGAGCTAGGTAGAAAGGTTGAACAATAAATCCAGATCCCTTACATCGTGTGTTTTTGAAATGTTTTTGAACAATGATAAAAGGATCACCATTGCTTCACCATTTATTCCGAGCAGCCTTCAAGCAAATTAGTTACAAACGATAGGAAACAAACCGGCTGCAATGAAAGAGATTGTTTTCATGACGGGTAGTAGACAGACAGAGTGACCACTCCAGTATCTGTCCTGTCTATGCTCGGATGAACACATCAAAGCACTCACACATCATCACGTATCGAATTTAATTATTCTGCACACATTTATACCACTCGAGAGAATTCAGAATAAACGCAGTCCTGCATCATGCACCAACCAGCCTCCAACCCGTCCAGTTCAAGGACAAAAGGTCAAACACCATGACCCCACTCACCAAAAAAGTTCAACTATTTTCAGATTATTGACGCTACTTCAGCTACTTACTCAACTGTGGAAAATGTTTTGCTGCTCCAGGATTCATCATACTCGCTTTTTCCCATCTAATCTAGTGAGACTTCAATTTTAATTACTTCAAATTTGTTTTGCAATAGCTATTTTTTTAAGATGATCAGATACCATTCTGGAACATCATGATGAACATTTCTAGTGAAACCAGAATTCTAATTTAGGCTACAACAAGACTATTTTGCAACAGATATTATATAAGACTATTATAATTATGACACTATTATATGACTATTATATTATGACACTATTTTTAAAAATATTACTAAACCAACTTAATCTGCAAAAAGTACAGCAACAGTGGTTCAAACAACAGCTAATTTATCAGCAGTTGATACTAATCTTGAAAATTTCACCATACATCAGAAGACCAGACTCAACAAAATATTGTAAATAAATACGGTAACCCTGATTTGTATATATTTTTCCACGTTTTTTTCTCTCTGCTTTTTTTTTTGCTGGATGTTTTAATAAGTATACATACATATGTATTTTTGTCATTAATTTGGTTATGTATAGATATTATTATATAGTGGGAATAGTGGCTAGTTCCTATAAGAAATATACCCGGCGATGACCAAATAAGTATACCACGCTTTGCCACCGAGTGGGAGTCTTATTGCTTTATTTGTTTTGCTTCTTGTTGATGCTATTTTATTTCAATATTACATTGTAAAGGAATATGATTTAATTTTTTGTCAAACATCACAATCTTTTTAGATGAGCAATAAAGAATATTATTGCATGTATTCTTGTAGTCTGCGTGCTGATATTTTGTTTTGGCAATAAATAAATCAATTTGAATTAATAGGATTAAAAAACCAAAAACGCTATCTTATTTGTGGTAGAACTACACAACGTTATCCTGCAAAAAGCATTTTATCAGATGTTTCATCAGCTGGTTTTATACTGAACTTGTTGCAATCAAATTAATTGTATATTACTTATTAGACGACTCGAGGAATATTGATTATTCTGTCTTACGATCAGATAGAATTTTCCGAAGTCACAAATAACCATCATCAGTCAAGCCCAATATAATTATAGTGATCATCAATTAAAAGTGTTTGAGATTCTTGATTATCACACCGACTCCTTTTGCGTCCCTAATTTCATCATGAAGCTTTAAAATCTACTAACGGTTCACTCTCAACCCCATTCCACTCCCTTTGACGTTCATTCGTAGTAAATACTAGCTAGTAACTTTCAGAGTTTAGATGCTACAGGGACAACATTCTCTCCCCAATAACAATAATAATTATCAACATGACCGAAAACTGCTAGTGAAACTCTTGCACTCTCGATCTACTGATTATACTGTAATTAAACCTCAAGCTGCGAGGTTCTGGGCAACATCAAAGTGCTATATTTCTTGGATGACCTATTTTCCTCTTAGCTGGAGCCTTCGCATCTTTAGTGGAAGCCGATAGTAATTGATGCTCACTCCAGCATTCCATGATAAAACACCCTTGGACTCCTTGGAATGTGGCGTACGATACTCTCCAGTTGACAGTCTGCCATAGAATTCACTATAAGCACCCTTGAGAATGCGATATATTTGACACTTCAAATTGACTCATTATAGTTTCAGTTTTCTCCCTCCATCCTTTTCTTTCTCATCCTTCATCTCACTCTTCATTCTAATTACAACTCACGTTGATTCACGGATGATGAATATTTCGAAAACAAAGAAATGAAAATTGAAATCGAAGGGTTGCTATGTCATTCCCTAACAAAACTTCACAAATATGAATTTTTCAACTTTGATCTCTTTCGTTTTTTCGTACTTATTCTTCCCTTAATTTGAATTAAACTTTGTTCTCAGGTAATGAAGAATTTTAGAAAAATTTATAATTAGACAAGAGAGTTTTGTAATCATTTTTCAATAAAGAAGTATATTAAACAGTCGTTAAGTCACGTCAGAGACCCTGAACTGATTAGGAGTGACCTGAAAACTCTGACATCAGACCTGAGCCAGCCGGGTTACACGGAATTATTATTATTAAGAAAGTTCCCATTTGAGCACTACTTTTAATAATTATTTGGAAAAACATTAATATTGAAAGACTGAGGGATGCGTCACTTGCCTCAACAATCTATTCAGGGAGACCAGACACCTTGACCCTCAGGTCGCTCAGCTGATAGATCAGCAGGCGAGCTCCACTGGCAAGCAATATTTATCCAATCAAATTGGCTCGTGCTTCATTCAAAGGACGAACCAGTTTGATTGAATAAATATTGCAACGTTTAAGGAGGCTCAATAAAGCTTGAAACGAAAGTTTGTTTACAAAGACAAGCCTGTTAGAAACGAGGACTTCACAAAACATAATAAACTAGAATTAAACTGTAGTGTGCACTTGTTAGCTGGACCTATGTGCTCTTACAGACTACTCACAGACTAGAGACAGAGCTTAGCATGGAATCATTGAATCATTACTAAAAAACACTCGCCATAAAAAAATTCGCCATAACAAAATACAGCTCTATCTGGCTATGCGCCCGCATCCATGAAATGAAAAACGAAAAAATCATCCATGAAATGAAAACATAATTTATTGGGCGGAGTAAGAACTAGAGGGTCCTCTGTACCACTCAACCTTACGAAGATTGATGGTATTGTGAATATTGTTATATGTGTATTGATGTAATAACTAATGTAAATATTATTGATGTATTACCTGAGATGTGAATAACCTTAGGTTGATTGATATAAATAAGTGGATTTACATTTATGTACCTTTTCTCAGCTCACTCTTCAACCTCATAATAATTGAGAGCTCTGATAATGAAGCATTCATATATTACGAACTGCGCGTGATATACTATTATGCCAAATTTTGGTAGGCCGTATTATGTGGATAATTAAAAGTTGTTTCCCTCCACATAGAATGTTGGATAACATTTTCATCATTACTGAGAATAGTATGTAAGGAGAAACAGGAAGTGTAAGTACATTCCTCAATCAATGTTTGAAAGAGGAGTTCAGGTAATAGGTACTCGAAACAGATGGACCACTTGATGGAGCTTACTCTCACAAGTATTAGAAGCTGCCACTAAGCAGAATTACTTGATGGATCGCCTTCTACGCACAAAGTTACCAAAGCGCTCTCTCTCCACAGTTCTCTCTCAATTTTGAACTCTCTCGAATCTTCAGCGTCTCTCAATATTAAGTTAATTGCTTGAAACTTATAATATTCGCCTGTATCCTCATGGGAAATTACTTCGAAATCGAAGAGATGATTTCCTCGTTGAATATTCTTCAAGTCTTCTTATATGAGAAAACATGAATATCATCATCAAATAACTGAAATTTCCAGATAATTATGGAAAGCGAGAAAATAAAATTCATTATTGAACATACACTTAAATCATTTGTCAGAAATGAATTTTTTAGCCAAATTTTTATACACGTGATTAAAGTAGTAACTAACTTTAATTAAAAGTAACTAACTTCGAGTGGTCAGTTGCCTTGCCTGCTGAGGTGTTGAGAATGGTCAAACCCGGACGCACGAAAAATTGTTAATAAAAAGAATAAAAAAATTATTAAAGTATAATTATTATAATATGAAATAAAATGAGTTCCAAAACTATCGCAAAAGTAACTAACTTCGAGTGGTCAGTTGCCTTGCCTGTTGAGGTGTTGAGAATGGTCAAACCCGGACGTATGAAAAATTGTTAATAAAAAGTATAAAAAATATTATTGAAGTACAGTATAATTATTATAATGTGAAATAAAATGAGTTTTAAAACTATCTCAAAAGTAACCAAGTCCGAGAGGTCGAAAATGGTCAAACCCGGACGCATGAAAAGTTGTTAATAAAAAGCATAAAAAATATTATCATAATATGATATAAAATAAGTTCCAAAACTATCGCAAAAGTAACTAACTTCGAGTGGTCAGTTGCCTTGCCTGTTGAGGTGTTGAGAATGGTCAAACCCGGTAACCTTGAAGCGTCCTGGGGGAAAGAGCTCTCATCATATAGTTTGATGGTGATTGGAGGGCCATTCAATTTGTAACCCAAGGTGTGTGTGTGCGAGCAGGGACCGAATTTGGCATAAAGCCCGTGGCAGGGGGCCCCCGATGTGATAAGGCAGGGTTCACAGCATTATGATGCATGTTGTTATCAGCAGGCACGGTGGAGGAGGCGCGGAGTATTGATCCTAGATCGGGGATCGGATGGAGTTGGAGGCCGGGCCACTAGAGTGCGCACTAGCGAACATGCGCGTGCGTTTGCGGTCCACATTGCTCATTGCAATTGCAAGTGGAGCGCAGCGCAGCGCAGGCTACAAGCGCAGGGAAAGGCTCTTCAGTGTCTTCAGTGTGTTGTGTCATTTCTAGTAGTTTTGTCGAAGATCACCGCCGTCGCCGCCACCCTGCGTCTGACAGAGACTCACGCAGACAGGTGAGTCAGCAGCCCTCTCACTCTCTCTCTCCAACTCTCTCTCTCTCTTCCCTCACACACTCTCTCTCTCTCTCTTGCTCCTCTCTCCCCTCTCCAATTCGTGGATTCGGAGAGTACCATGTAAAATATTTACGAACGCGTAAACTGTTTGGCACATGGTGTGTAGAATCCTGGAGAGAGCACCACGCAGAAAGCAGAATAAATCTGTATCAAAATTAATTTAACACTTGAACGAAATTCAATACTTTTGTCCGTTGAACAAAGTTTTCAACCCCTCAAATACTTACACAACATATATAATATTATGAAGTCGAGTTGAGTAGAGAGAGAGAGCTAGACAGAAAGAGAAGAACGACTGTGAAGATTAGCTGAAGAACTTAGGAGAATTTCATTAGTTTAGTTTAGTTTGGTTTTTCACTACATCCCAAACATCCCAAACAAACACAAAAGTAGACAGAGGATGGGTCAAATTTTGTGGGTCCATTGAATAATGGGTCCATTATCGTGGTTGATTGAATAAAATATCATGCTATGAAACGTAAAATACTTGGAGGCCAATTTCTTCTACTCGATTGAACCCTCGCCATTTCTTCTCCTTCAAATTGTCCAACGTTATTTTAGCAGACCTGTATAGTTGTATTGGAAGGGTCGTTGAATAATACAATTCCTGTTTTCAATCTACACTTGATAAGTTGGTTGATGCTAGCGTGATTCGTGCGTGAAGGAGTGCTCCAACATTTTTTCAGGTCCCACTACTCAATTTAACCCTCTTTTTTGGTTTTTCTTCAAATTGTCTGACTTTATTTCAGCAGAGTTGTATTGGAACGGGTGTTTGAGAAAAAACTTCCTACTACTTAATAGAACTCTCGGTATTGCTTTTCCTTCAAATTTTTCAACTTTATTTCAGCAGGCTTGTATTGAGAGGGTTGTTCAATAATGAAATACTTGTTTTCGATCAACGTTGGAGCAGTAATGTGTGACAAACAAACAAAATAAAACGTTTGATAAGTTGGCGAGTTGATGCTCGTGTGGTTCGTGCGTGAGCGACTGCTCCAACATGTTTTCCAGGTCCTACTACCAAATAAGTGTGTTTTACAACGTAAAACGATAGTAGTAGATTCTAATCTGTTATCTATGCTACTACTTATTTGAACACTTGCTACTTAGTTGCCTTCAACTTGTTCGCCATCATTTCAACAGGTTTGTATTGGAACGTATGTTGGAGAACAAAATTTCTGTTTTCATTCTACACTTGTGATAAGTTAGCTGATGCACGCGTGGTTGGTGCGTGAGCGAGTGCTCCAACATTTTGTTTTTCAGGTCAAGTCGAGATATTTCAATCCAGCAGTGCACGTTACGCCCCTGCGACAGAGCTGTCGAGTGCCTTGCTATAACCTAAAATACGCACGCTCGATGTGTACGTGCTTTTCTCCTCCCAGGTGTCATAACTTTGTAACCACGTCATGATGGGACGCGCGTATCAATACAACTTGTTACAAACTCCAACCATCCAACTTCCCGCACTAATTAGATATTGATCGTCGTATTCATCGCAGCATTTTTTCATTGGAAACTCTCATCTGTGATACAATGAGAAACTGGGAGATGTAATGTGGTATGAGTTTCTATTTGAACATCTAATCGAGCATCTATTTCTATTTGAGCATCCAATACTAATCACTCCTCATGCTGCTACACTTTATAGAGAACGTTTATGAGAGGATATAATTATAATTATATAATTTATAGGGGAATATTATATAATTATAAAGACGTAATATAATTATTATTGAAACTAGCAGTGGGTTATTATCATTCTCAGTTATAAGGCAATATTATAATTATACAATATGGATTGATGATACAACTCTGGTTAAATTGGAATAAATATGTAACCGTTTGGAATAGTACGTGGATTTACACTAATGTAATACTTTGAAGGAATCGTTCATAAAAAAATGGACATAATGGGTGTATTTCGTTAAGTCAAGGTATTCTATTAGACAAGTATTTCGATAAATCAAGTAGTTCGATTAGGCACTCCCGACGTAATTTATGAGAGTTATTGTGAGATTTTCTTATTTTGAGTTCTAGAACAATATTATATTCAATAGGAATGGTTGAGGAACTTAAGGAGTTAATATAATTGAATCAGAATTAATAATGTACCGTTTGAAAGCCAGATTTAGCCTACATGGATCATGGGTACTGTATGTATACTACTTACTGTATTTGAACTGATAACTAAGAAATGAACAATTTCTTCTTAATCGAATGAAAATTCGATTAAGAGAGATATTTCATTGTATTCAGTATTACGATTGCTATCCAATATATTCATTGGAACTTCTCTACTTCCAATGGTAATAGGCTACAATTGGACATGAAATTAATAATCTGGAATTTTTATATTATTATATTGGGAAACGTTCTCTTCCCGAGTATTGCATATTTAGATAGATATTGAATATTCATGGAGAAATAGCCCCTCTACTAGATTACTAGATTTATGGAGAAGTTATGAGCTCCATACTTTACACAAATTGAGTGTGATAAGCACTTGTCGTTGATTATAAATGTCGGTGTTTGTAATTGAATAATAATAATTGAATAATTAATAATTATTCAATGGAAAATCTTACAGGATAAAATAATCATGAACCACAAGGAACGGAAATGATACAGCTATCATTTTTCAGTATTGAGATACAGTACTTCTTTTAAAACACTATTAAGGTGTTCTAAGAAGTATGTTCCACTGAAGAGAAAATTCATCTTCATGGAAATTATTGAATCCCAAACTCTCTCACCCTTTTTCATATTCTCTCACTCTCTCTCATCTGTTTTCTTCTTTTCTTCACCCTCCACAATTTCTCATCATTTCTAGTTTCAATTTCGTTTTTTTCCATGAGTTTCTGCTTAAACATGGTGCGACCGCACCACAATTTCATTTCCTTGAAATAAATCAAAACAGACTTTCTAATCTTTTCCACAGCCCTCGATCTTTCCTTGCAGCGTAAATAAAAGACGTAATCTCTCGGCTAGACCTAAAAGAACAATATTAGAAAACGAGAAAAAACTTGAAAGAATAAATTCAAGGGATTTTAGCTTTTTGAAGGGAAAAATTGAGATTAATTAATTCGGAATCCTTAATATTCAACATTGAGTTCCAGTATCAAAAAATTTATCATATCATAATTTCACAAATGAACAGAAACTTGGATTCTAGTGATTATTACCCATCACTTAATTCAACACCAGATACGATAAGTTCAGTTTGTTCTTGTCATGATTTAGATAAATGTTTTACTTGTATTTCTCCACTACCTCACTTTACTCTGTTTAAAAGATTTATATTTCATGATTATAAGTTTCAAAAGATAATTTCATGATTGAAATTTGAATATTATGGATTCTAATTTACTTCTAATGATTGGAACTTGAATATTATGGATCCTATTTTACTTCTAATGATGGAAACTTGAATATTACGGATTTTAATCCACTTCTAATGGTTGAAATTTGAATATTATGGATTCGAATTTCTATTAGCCTAATCATTTCATTTGCTATAGATATGGTGTAAAATATCTCTTTTCGAATTCTTATTGAAGGTTATTCATAGCCGTATAAAAATAGGCTTCCTTCATCTGGTTGATGCTCACTACTTGTGCGTAGGATAATTGTAAATTATCGTGCATTTGATAATGGTAAATAATGTCATAAAAATATTTTAGCAACGTAGTTGACTTATATCATTGGTTTTCCAATTGTTTGGTTGAGTAATATCGATTGATTCATCCTATTTTCACTGATATGATCTGAGCTCAACGTCCAGGGTTCAATCCCAGTTGTGCCCTAGATATTTTTCTCGAGCTACTCCCAAAAAGTCCTAGGACTGTTACTAGATTTAGTTGAGATCGAATAATAGCTAAACTATGTTACTGAATGAAATTAAATAGATTTCACCTATGAAGTTGAATTGAGAAGTAATCTTGAATGAAAATAATATGAAAATGGGATGGAATCATCAATAATAATCGAGGAGTTTTAAAAGCCCTTAAATGTTTGTGAATTTTACGTTTTGTACTTCTTACTATTTTCTGAAACCTAAAATGATAAGACTGATATACAGCAGGAAATAATCTATAATCTATATTATCGGATCTTGAATGAAATTAAGGTGTAAATGGGGTATAATAATCAACAATAATTGTGAAAATTGAAAAGCCATTTATTATTATTTTGTAAATGAGGTCTTTTTTACACTTCCTACTTTTTCCTGAAACCCAAGAGGCAAGATGACAAGATTGATATAGAGCAGAAAATATTCTATAATCTTCATTATTATTGATCTTTGAGATATAAATAGGATATAATAATCAACAATAAATCAATAAATGTGAGGATTGAAAAGCCCTTTCAATTTGTAAATGAGGTTTTCCCTTCTCACTTTTTTCTGAAATACAACAAACAATAAGACTAATACAGATCAGGAAATAATCTTTAATCTATAATCTGTATAATGATAGAACAGATAGAAGAAATGTATGATCGATGGAAATCGTATTTTGGATGAATATTAAGAAACATCAATAAGATATTGAGAAGGATCACATTTCTCCTCGTAAGTAATAGGAGTGAAAAGCATATCGAAGGAGAATTCAATAAATAAAAATAGCCGGTGAACAGGTCAGGGATCACTGAAAATAAGGTAGAGGGGGAAAAGGGAGTTTGAGATATTGTGCCTCTAGTGATTGGTGCCCTTCGAGAAATCCCTTAATCCCTAAGTGCATCACTCAAAGCACTAAGTCCATCGTCTGCCCTGTGAGAGTGGCTGTGGCCTGTGATCATAAGCCCTTGAAAATTGAAGGGCAAAAATATAACGGGAAATTCGCAGTACTGAAATCCTTTGTAATAGTATCAGAAACGAAATTGCTGGCTCGTTTTTATTTCTTGAGAGGATGGAGTCTGGATGCAGCCAGCCCTCTTCCATAATAACGTTTCACCCTTCTCCTCAACCAATAAGTAAGTGGACATCAAAGTCAAGTTCAAGATGAAGCACACTTTCAATCTCTACCGAGGATTCCTATTACATCTTCAATTTCAGCCGACTATTTTATCAACTTTCATCGCCTTATAATTTTCTGTCTCTTATAATAA
The DNA here is from genome assembly GCA_017141395.1 of Laodelphax striatellus. NCBI lineage: Eukaryota > Metazoa > Arthropoda > Insecta > Hemiptera > Delphacidae > Laodelphax > Laodelphax striatellus. Next base: position 18,200,622 of record CM029544.1, on the reverse strand, counting down.
ATCACCAGTATTCTCCTTTTATCTAGTATACCTATTTATGCTTCTTAATGATTTGTGAATGTTGATGGAGAGTACAATTTATAGTAATTCAAATAATTTTAACCTCATTGCATTCCAAAGATTATAATTTATTATATTTAAATATGCAAATGGTTTTGAATGAACATCACAATAATACGTATTCAGTATTCAACCTTGAAATTTCACGTAAAATTTAATCATTGAACTGGCAATCGTTTTATTGATATTAATTGAATTGACATTTACAACTCGTCTCTACTGTGACCGATCATATGATTTTATGAGCATGCAGCCCATCCAGTCTGACCACGGCCTTAGGGATTAAAAACGAATCTAACGGAATATTAATCTGCTGCTTGATTAAAGGAATCGACAATATAGATCGCGAAGGTTCAAATTTGAAGTAAAATTTAAACGTAGGAAATCCAATTTGAAAATGCAGATCAAAATCATATTTGAACAGTTTTTTGAAGTTTAATGTCAACATTATGTAAAAGCGCAGGATAGATCAAGAGAATAGAGCTAGAAGATAATTCACGTAAAGTAGTGACACAGTTACAAAGAATGGCATTTTTCGAGTATCATGACAAATTCTCATGAAAAGAGTGTGTCATGTGCTTCTGAAATGAACATTCGTCGAGAAGGGTGAATCTTTCTCTGAAGGACTCTTGAGGTTGCTACCCTTCATCAATAAGTCCAGGAGTTGAGGGCAGAAGTGGGCTTCTGTTTCCTGCTTTCAGAATCCATCAGTCAACACAACCCCTCAAACAAGCTGAAATGAACTGGATTGATAGCCCTTATTGATTTATGCAGAGGTAGGCCTAAACTTTACCTCATACTTTATTTACGTCTCTTACGTTATTCTCTATCTCACTCTTCATCGCTACCTTCCCCCTCTCCCTTCTTGAAGGTCATAATCCCAAGAATCCCAAGGTCATCATCTCTCCTAGACATTCTTTTAAAAATTATATCCATTAATTTGTTCAAACTTTGCCATCTTGTCATCACAATAATTATATTATCATCGTTAGCGTTTTGATAATTATTAACTCGTAACTCATAATTTTTAATTCATGAAGTTTTTAATAAAAAGCCTCGAAGTTGTCATAACCACAAATTTATTAAAATAACGAGATACCGGTTTCGGTTGTTGAACCATTATCAATCTCTGGTAAACTAAAACTACAGTGTAGCTGCAGAAAAATATATACTCGTGACCGAGAGCTGTGATTGGCAGTTGAATGGCCTATCAAGATGACCGACTGCCATTGGCCTAGATAAGCTCCACCCACAATGGGCGGTTTCTACAAACATCACAAAAATGGCGGTTCAAACAACTAACAAAGTAAAGAAAGGTTATTAATATTTTCAATAAATAGGAATGCTTGAAGAGAACAATGTGGAAAAATTGACGTGTCGGACAGAGAAATATCTAAAGTAGGGTAAAAGAAAATATATTATTAGAGAATGGAATAAACAGAATGAGGATTCTACCCAAAAAATCTTTATTTTGTCTATAAGGTCCCCAATAGATTTTTTCATTTCATTTATTTACACACAATTTCCAAAAACAATAAAATAATACAATACAAAATTGGAAAAAGTGGTTAGGTGACCTCATCAGTAATCGTGTTGAGGCACCATAAATGTCTTCATTTTGTCTATAAGGTCCCAAATAGAATGTCTTTATTATTTTTGTCTACAACCATAAAACCATAAACAATTTGTCTGTGCTACAACACGAATAGTTAGTTCATAACGTTTTTGATTTTCAAGCTTTTAAGCTTTTTCAATCGAAGCATCAAAAATTGATTTATTCTCAGTTGCTAATCATTCCTCCTATTATTTACTGCAAATTATCGGAGCTCGAAATAAATTGAAATCATGAAGAACTGTGAATCATTTCTACAGTCATATATCATTCATGGAGCAGACATTTGTTACTGTGTTGCAATTCGCACTTACAATAATTGAGAGTGTTCGAAAACTGTACTTCACATGCTATTTTAAAAATTGGACGGCTATAAATAATCAAGTAACAATCTCTTACAAAATCGCTTTTAAAACATGCTGTTTGTTGCGTTTTCTGTGGAACATTCCATCGTTAACGGCTTTTGAGTAATACCCAGTGCTTGTTCAAAGCTAATTCAGTCTCTAAATTCTTCCAAATTAGAAATGAATGTTTTCAAGAAATAAATTAAATGTATTTATAATAATTAACTGATCTAATTGATCTCCACCTTCGGACAGTTAGTTATAGTAATATTTAAGTTGGCGGATGGCATTAGATAGATAGATAGATATTTTTTTGCCATCAGACTCTACGGTCATCAGCAACGTCAAGAAATAATATCTCTCTATCTACCTAATGCCATCCGCCAAGTTAAATGAATATTACTATACACGGGAATCCAATTGAATTTAATTGCCGTAAAATGATGTCATTCAACGTAACCAATGCTTGAATATTACAACAATACAATGACGTTATTTTAGAGTGGTTTAATTCAATTAGAATTTCTTGCAACTGACTACTATGTTCACTATGATATAATACTACTGTATACTGTACTATATAGTATGTATATTGTGTGCTAATTTGTAGGCTACTATGTGCAACCGACAAACATAACTCTGGTTAAAGCTCGATTCCTGGTTTGAAAATTCACGTGGTGTTACGTTTAATCAATTTAATTTATGGCTAGACCTTATAAATCTCACAAAATCATCAATATCGAAAAATTTGGTGAGAAATGCGACTATTTTAGTATAGTAGCACAGATATGACATTCTACTTTGGTCTATGTTAATTAATTGATAAACCATGATGAGATTTTAATAGTCTGGTCAAAATTCAGATTGGAAAAAGTCAGGGTTGAATCAGATTAGGAAAAGGAGGGCTACTTATCAATCATAATTGGAGGCACGGTACTCAAGAATTGAATTAAATTGCCATTGATGGTTCGATTTGTCCGTGAAACGGTTGTAAACTTCTTATTCTTTACTAGGAATCTAGCAGTTATTATGGCATGCATTATTAATGTCATTCTTTCTTGAAGCTCGTGTCTCAACCACCGTATTATTTTCGAACAAGTACGTCACACTTTCATTGACCTTGAAAGTTCTTAACGTCTTTCCCAGTCCTGAAACCGTTTACCACCGTTAATCAAAACAATTTTTTCTTAAGGGCGTCATTTTAAGCCCTTTCTCACCCGGCAACTTCTCCACAGCAATTATCGAGGATAAGCTTTAAAACTTTCAGCTTATACTGAATTGTTCATGGATAACTTGATTATTTTGTTAAGTTCTCCAGCATCGTTCAACAAATTGATAAACAAGGATTTTCGAGCCATTATAAAGAAGGAACTTATCGCAAAGTTTTGCTTGAGTGGTTGATTGTCATAAATCATCGTGGAAAGCTCCTTATTTTCTCAATGGATCTTCGGGAGAAAATTTATTTACCAAGCTCTAGGCTCGAACTCTTCTCATAAACATCGATAATCTGTATCTACAACTATCTCGTATCATAACATTGTTGTTTTCCTATGATCAAGGGTCATTCCTCTTCTCCACGATGACGTTTTTCGAAATGTAAGAACTCATCAAACATCTACTCAATGAGATCTTTCTAATGAGACATAAACGAACAAAATCGGTTGAGAAACCACGGAGGAGTTCTGATTACAAAAAACATGTTCGCTTATTTTATATAAAGATCAGCCCTTCTAGAATGAGGATACATTAAGATATAATAAGGATTTATTTACCTTCAACGGTTGGCTGACTTAACATACCTCTGCTAACTTTACCCAAAGGTCTCGAGAAATCGGCTAAGGCAATTTCAATAAGGACCTCTATTGTTTGATTTGAGATTTTTAACTTGAGATGGCTCTCGTATTATTTTAGGTGAGAATGAAACTTGAGTTTGTTTTTTATACTTGAGTTCACAAACTTGAGTTTTGTTTTTTATACTTGAGTTCACAAACTTGAGTTTTGTTTTGTGTTTTAAATATATTAATGTGGAATAGACAAAATTGTTTTTCATTCTTACCTACTATGGAGAAGTTGCACAATATCTCAGATGAAAGTCTTAATTTTACTTGTATTATTCTTTGAACTCTCATAGCCTCTCATCTAATGGGATTAATTCTAGTGAAACAAGATACATGAGTAATGGGCTACATGAGTAATATCCATTCATGAGTTAATAAATACATGAGAGTGCTTCATCACAATGTATTCACTCAGAGAGATTCCAGTACAATAACTTTTTCATAACACAATGCGTTGTATTCATTTTCACTCGTATTATTCTTTGAACTCTCATAGACTCTCACCTAATGGGATTAATACTCGTGAAACAAGATACATGAGTAATAGGCTACATGAGTAATATCCATTCATGAGTTAATAAATACATGAGATTGCTTCATCACAATGTATTCACTCAGAGAGGTTCCAGTACAATAACTTTTCCATAACACAATGTGTTGTATCTATTTTCGACGTAGCTCTTCTCAAAATCTATTAGCTGATACTCATAAACATGTCAATACAATTTGCGAGTTGATGCTTAGGTTGGGGAGTCTGACCTTCTATGCCAATGGCAGTCGCCGATATCGACTTCGGCGTGGCGACAAAGCTTCATTAGGATAGAGACTGATTAAAGCTGAGTAAGCTCAATGGAGTGGGTTAGTGAATCTCCAATCTGACAGCAGCACCTGCTTTTTGTTGGTTCTGACATTAAACCAGAATTATCCCAAGATTACAGCTTGCCGCTTGAATGGTTTGCATTGTGTTTTGTTGTCGCCTGTGATATAAATAGGAAGGGACTAATAACATCCTTAACAAACAACTTAAAATGTATAGAAACCTTGTTGTTGTCATAACTCGATCTATTTTCTAGATGCTAAAAGCATTTCATATGGATATACTGTATCGTATTTTTAAGGGAATATACGAAGCGTGTTCATAAAGTAAGGGCCGCTTGGTCACAGAAATAATATACTCATAAGAAACAAATTTTATTGTCATAATTAGTTAGGTCAAAGACGATTAGAATACTTATGCCCGGTTTTTCAGTCGCTCAATAGACAGTTTATGGATCCAATAGCACTATTGAATCAATAACCATGTGTTTTCAAATGCAAAAAAAGAAGTTATTGATTCAATAAGTTTATTGAACGACTGAAAAACCAGGCATTAGTATTATAATAGCTTCCTATCGTCTTTGGTTAGGTACAAACTTATTTCACTTATTTCTCCATTATCGCCGTTCACTTCTAAGCAGTTTTCGTACCGTTGCACCAGCTTCTTCAACCTCTCTGCAAAGAAGCTTGCCGCCTGAGAGTTGAAAAACTTCACAACGGAGCTTTTGAGTCCCTCTTCGGTTTCAAAACGTTGTCCACCGAACCACTGTTTAAAATGCAAGAAGAGGAAGTGCAATCGCCGCGAGAAACTGTCCTTCTCCATGATAACGCGTGTCCTCACAGTTCTGCCAACACCAAGGAGAAAATCAGAAGACACCGCGAATCCCGACCTTTTTTATTTATTTTTTTTTTTTTAATTGGGCTATGTAACCCTTAGCCACCACGACCGCTATTCGATCTTTTGTGGCATCCCCTCTTTGGCTTATGCCATGTTCCATAATCCAAGGCCAGAGCAGAATTTACTCAGGGCCTTGAAGTCCAGTTCTCTTGCCTCCTCTGGTAGGAGGGTTGCCTTTCCAAGAAGTCTCCTCCTCATTTGCAAGAGTGCTGGACATTCCAGCAGCAAATGTGCTGCTGATTCTGTTTCTTCTATGCAGAATCTGCATTCAACATCCTGACATAGTCCCTTCTTCCGTAACATATACCTGAATGGGCCGTGTCCTGTCAGGAGGCTTACTATTTGCCTCAGCTCCCTCTTTTCCAGGCTTATTACATTGCGGGAAGCCTTTGTTTAGGGTTTAATCAACATTTTTGATTGTCGTAGTCCTTCTGTCCTATTCCAAATCAAAACCTTCTTCTTTTCCTCCCATTCTCGGACTTTAGCTTTACAATAGCTAAAAGGAACCCCACAACCTGGTTCCGGTCCTACAAATGGAGGAGAGGCTGTTCAGCCTCTTTTACTTTTAAATTGGTATCCATAAGATTCCCACAAGTAGCTGGAGACTTATTCAGTCACCCTGGGCAGAGCTCCACGTTCACCCAGGGAAGGCTTCTTGAAACTGGAGGTCGCCTGGTATCCAGAGTTCGCATACTCAATGTCAGGCACTCCCCTGACCATGCAGCCGTCGGCGTATGCTGTTCCACCATATGTTGGCTTGGCTTGCGCAGTTGATGCTTCAGGTGTTCCTACTTGAACACCCTACTTAAGCTGGGACGCAACGGTGTTAGTTGCCAGCCAGTCTACATCAACCACTTGCTCAGGAACCCGGGGGATCGCCACACCCCAGACAGAATAAATTCTGTCCCCCTGCGGGTGCCGGGCCTTGCACCTAGCGACGTCTTCCGCTTCTTGCATTTCAAATACTGTATTAAGTACAAGAAGTATTAATAATCATGACAATTGCATGTTTTCCATGTCTTACTTGTGGAAAATTCTACTGAAGTTACAACTTATAATTTTATTGTAAATAAATAAAATGTCACATTATTTTTGTATCTTACAAGATAAGTAAATCACAGTTCAGTAAAAGACGATTCGAATAATTGAGATTTGTACTTATCCATTTACAAAAATGACAAAAGCAAGCAAGAATTTGTTGTTAAGATCACTTTTTTATGTCTTCACCAGGCTGAGCCCCGGTTTTCAATTGCGATTTCCAACGCACCATTTTTCTGTCATAAAAAATTAAACTTATTGCTTATAACTAGAAAGCAGTGCCGGATCTAAATTTGTTTTTGTATGAATGTGAATTTAATACAAACTTTATTAGTTTTATGCTCATAAACTATATTCATAAGCAAGAATGGCCCAATTTTCTTCTACGTCTTCAACTGTATGATATCCTTATGATATCCAATATCTTACATCCTATATGATATCCTAGAACGATTGAATACTTTGTACAATTTCTTAGTTAGATTTACATAACCGAACAAGAAATATTTCGATTTTTGTGTCCGCTTCGTTCATCTGGTTATAATTATATCTACTTCTACTGCTTCGTTTCATCATAGACTGACTGACTATACATACTATATACAACTATTCGCTGTGTAGACGTAGGCGGTGGGGATAATAAAATCGACACCTGCGCTCACGTGGAATTTTAGTGAACGAAACCGGGTAGTTTATCATGAGAAAGGATAGGGAATAAGCATTTACAATGCATTTAAAGTATTGTATTCCCAATTGTATAAATACCGTTCACAATAGTAATTGCGGCTTCTATTCCTTCCATATTTCCAAACGAAAAGTGATTCTATTTCAATTATAAACTAATTTTTACGTACATGAGCCTATCCTTTCCCATGTTAATCTTCTCGGAAAGATTCATACGATTATCCGCCAGAGCGCAACAACGTAGATGCTCGCAGCGAATAGACAACTATTCATGGTTTCATCTTCGTTCATCTTTAGTTTGATTGAAACGAACGCGGACTATCGAGGACGCAAATGCACTGAATCAGCTGTTTCTCCCAGAGTGTTGCACAAATTAATTTTCAAATGTTCAATCTTTCTTCTATTAAGTATAACGTTCAGCACAGTATATCGTTTTCAACTGTATCATTTTCGAGTATATAGTTCTAAGTACAGAAATTGGCAAAAGTCTCACTCATGATACACACACATCCTGCAATGTAAATCTCAATTCTGATCGGTGAATTGCACTTAGCTGAGTGGTTGAGGATGAGCTTGACTTGTGCATTAGTTATGTAAAGTTTGAGTGAGCTAGGTGCTGCCTGCTGCTTAATCCGACCCCTAAGCACAGGTTCAAAGGTCGAAGTTGACAGACTACACAGCACAGCAGTCTCTGCCTTGGTTCGTGATAATGCTAATACGGTCGGTGTTTGTAGATCAATAAAATAATAGCTGTTGGCGACTATGCTGTCTGAGCTAGCCACTTGCTTTTAGCTGGAAATGAGTCAACTGAATTCCCAACCTGAATCATCGGTCGCTCCACACAAACTTAATCCAATTTCTTTCGTGGATCCATTTAAAGGATTAGAATACCACACTCTCTGCAGTCAGTGTATTAGATCTAATGCAATTCTGTTGAACAGAACATTTCGCTTAGGTCAATAAGCCAAGCTCTCGAAAAAAGTAATATGGGTTCTATCCTTCTTTACAGTAAGAATGTTTTTCTTGAATTGCTTGATGTGCTGACCACAGTCAGTATCAGTTCTTTGAACTTTTGGACTTTCATGTACCAAAGAATAACTTTAAAAAAATTTGAAATCATTCTGAAAAATGGATGAAACTTCAACCTAAGTGGAATTAGGTTATAAACGGCGAGGTGGGTCTCCCCATCAACAAAAGCCTTACGCTAAATTAATGAAGACTATTCACTTTATTTATGTTGATTACAAATACATCGTCTTCAAAGTTGTAGATTGCAATAGTGTAAGTTATTCAAAAAATTTTCATCAACTGATTTTACTTAACAATAAAAGATGGGAAGTAAAAAGATAACGACGATATTATTGTGAAATATATAAATGAAACAGCCAAGTTTTATCATTCAAATGTCCATTCTTGGGGAAGGATGACCTAGGATATCGTTTTTATTTACACATTTAGACGTAACATAAAGTTTCTTCTAAAAGTAAAACTAAAAAATGAAGAGTTGGATAGAGAAAACGTAAATGAAATTATTGGAACACTGTTTGGTGAAAATAGTAGATTCTGGCATCAATTTTTAAAGTTTTTTATGCCATTTACAAATATATAGACTTCGATAAAATTCAAAGAATTATGTATCATGACATCATTTTTGCTGGATACAAATTTGGATCCTTTCCTGAAAGTTGAGCACCACTCTCTCCAATACCTTTATTTACTTGGAGGTAGATAAATTTATTAACATGAAGGTAAGAAGATTTAACTCAAATAGCCTACATTTTCATCTTCAACGTCTAGTAAGGGCGCATACAAAGTGCCAGCGGTAAAGCGTTTTAAAACTGCCGTTAGAAGTGGCAGAAGCGACGATGAAAGCGGTAAAAGTGGCAATAATTCTCAATGCAGTTTTCCTCACAGATGTCACTGTTTCTGTACAATGTATGATCAAATTTTTCCAAAAATGAAGGAGTGCGGTTTCTCTTTTGGTGTTGAACTACTTATTTGAAGTTGTGATTTGAATTTGAATAATTTGCATTTTTATTTTTAGATGAGAATATTTCAATTTCTATCTCTAGTGCATTTAGAATACATTTAGATTATTCATACTTGGCAGTCGGCCTGAGGAACATTGCTATGAAAAATATGAAGTTTGTGATTTCTATATAATTATATTATTGTTCAGTACACTTGATAGGAAACAGCTGCTGTCCGCATCTTCGTGCGTAAACTATCATATCTTCGACTAGAAAAAAGGCGGTTTCCAGCCTAGTAACGTAATAATATACTAGTTTTCATAAAAAATTTCAAATTATTATTCTTTTATTAATCAAAGATTATAACTTATACTTATCTTGCTTCGGCTACATATTGCTTTGATTAGTGGCAAATCACAACTGAAATATGTCCTCAGCTCTATTAAATTGTAATTATCAGGTAGATTTTATGTAGACAATACTAGAATAACGTTTTCTCGATGAGAGAGCTATAGCAGGATCCTTTTAACTTGTCAGAAGTCAGCTGTTTCGGTAATAATTGAACATTGATTTCGACACAATAATCAAAAGACTTGAAAGTCTTGAAGACCTTTTTGAAGAAGACCTTTCAAAGAATAACTTTTTAAAGACCTTTTCAATAATCTGCGAGATTCAGCATTTGTAGGTTAAGTATTGTGGTCATATGCTCGTCGATCATATTATGTTTTTCTGACAAGTTACAAGGATCCTGCTATACACAACAATAGTACGGTATGTTTTATGTGGATTGAAACAGTTCAAGGTCGAACGAAACAGCTGTTCGTTGAACTCAGAGGGGTGGTGACATCCAGAGTCATTAGCAGTCCTCAATGACTGGAATATTGAGCTCCATTGTTGTTGGAAAGTAGTCCATCAGAGGAAGATCACAATAGGATGACTATTGGAGCAATTTGAAAGAGGGTATTAGAAAACCCTTCGGGGACCGAGGGTTCGGCAGCATTCTATGTAACCGTCTCTAAATACCCTCATTATATTCTTGCCTCGCATCTCCCATTATTCACGATGTTTGCAACACTCAGCAAGGATTCTTAGGAAATGGCAATCAACAGACAGAGGCTTGATGAAGCAGAATTTAAAGCACGAGTAAGAGCTTTTGCAGGCGAGAATGTCGGTGTAGAAGATTTAATGCGCAATACTGTGTAGGTTGAGACCTTTTCTTCGTGGAAATACGTCTAAGCACTGGTGGTGTCTGTCCTTCGCCAACATCTTTCTCATTAAATCGTTGGGAATCAATTATTCCCATTAAATTGAGGTAGCTGTTCAAAACGGAACGTGGCTTGAGGTAGAGACGAGTTGAGGTTGAGCCTTCACACTTGAATACCTCCCATTAGTACAAATATCTTGAATAAACGGGGAAACCAAGGTTCAAATTCGAACACTTGTCGACCCTATCGATTCCAGTAAATGCTCTCCACGAGGCAAACCACAATTCAATCATTGTTATAGCAAACATTTTGTTACCCGTTCCGAGAGACCACAATTTCCAAATTGATTCTTCTCTTGCTCTTCCTCATGCTTTCAAACTGTGCATTTCAGTTCATTACGCATTACAATCATGTTCCCATTAATATCATTAATTTCTTGTTTTGCTGCGGATGATGCCCACATAAGTGTTTTAATTGTGCGTGGGTAATGAAGAGAAGGATGATATTGTGAAAAAGTGCCAGATGGAACGGGAATTGAACCCGATACCAGTCAAGCGATAGCAGACTAAAGGTTCACACCTTATCTCCTTTTAACTCCTTTTAGCTCCTTATTAACTAAATTCATACACAACGTGTTGAAACCATTCACTAAACAACATTATTTTCAGCTCCCATAAGTTCTTATTCACAATTAAATAAAAGGATTTTTACTCTTCGAAAAAGAGACTGAGCTATTAATAATCATAGTCATTATGATTATTAGGTACGATGATAACTCACACTAATCAAACTTGTATTTTCTATAAAGAGGCGAACTCATACAATCCTTTCTTATGCAAACCTTATTAGTGCTTCTTAGCCCTTATTCCCATTGCACGATTAATTGAAGCTCACATTATTAGTTGTTGCTTAGGGGTATTTTCATCAATATTTGCTATGGACAGAATGGAGTTTTTGAGATCAGTAAGATTTATGTAATGTTATAAATATCCAAGATTTGAAAAGATGTGTAGAAATCTATGAGCGAATTAAATTATTGAGGAGATTGAAATAATATAGTATTATTGCTTAGCTTATGCAGAACCCAATAAAGTTTGTGGAAATTCTTATGATGATGAGTCTATGCCCTCACTTGGCTTTGAAGACCCTCGCTGATTCTGCCTTGTGATCACAATTCCTGCCGAATTAATAAACTATTTTCTAAATAAACTCTTCATTGGACCTAAAATGACCTAGAATTTTAGGCGATAAATGTTGTATTCTTCATGAATAAAGTAAATAATCTAATCTTCCGGTTTAAAAACCTCTCCTGTTATCCCCTGACACCCTATATGAATAGTCTACGGGGTGTGACCTATAGAGGTTATAATAGTCTATATATAGGTATAATGGTAAATAAATATATATAGGTATGATTTACCTATATAGGTATAATATACCTATAGGGTGTATATACCCTATATATATATAGGCTATATAGGGGTAACCCTGTAGTCTTTCTGTATGAATATCATAGCTGACCAGACTGCAATAGTCTTGAGACAGTGGAAAAGTGTTCTGCTCAGTTGAATAAGGCTTTAAACACAGCACTATCTCCAATTAGTGAAGAGATTAGACTGCATTTGATATATGAAACTTCAATTATATTCGAGTCAGAACACAGACGTGATACATGATCAAATGAACCCTGGCTTCAATGCATCAGATAATAAAGACGACCAAATTCGCTATATTTCATGTATCTGAAACATCACGTTTCATCTTTACTGCTCTGCTTCAAATAATATAGCCTGCGTTGTACTGTTAATGGTCGTCATGGCAATACCATGTTTACGAAGTAGTCACTAGTCAGCCACGAAAACGTCGCAATTAGAGTTAGACCACGGTTGAGAATGTACATTATAATCAGATTCATTTAATTTGACGCTTGGCATTTGATAGATAGATATTATTTATTTGCCATTGTTCTCTACGTTCATACGTAGATTGACGTTCATACGTTCTACTCTACGTACATTGAACATTCATTCATTAGTCTGATGGAAAAAATAATGTATTTTTAAATCGTTGATATAGAATGAAAAAATAATCATCATTCAATCTACTAAACCGACAAGTTCAAATCAGTTTTCTCTGATCATTATAAACTTCATTCATTACAACTTTGCGGTGCTGATTTTATCATAAACTTCTACTATTGCTGCAGCAGCTTCATCAGATCTGCATAGAAATGAGACGTCAGTTGATTGAGAAAATATAAGCAACATTGCAAACTACAGTGTTGATGTTGAACTATATAATCCACTGCTCTGCAGCCACTGAAAGTTAGTTAATTAATCAGTTGAGAGCTTTGTATCTCAGCGGAGAGTAAATCAGAGTCTCGATAATCAAATTATCGACTTCAACGTCTCAAATTTTCAACATGGAGAAAATCGAATTACTTGCCTCATTTAAAGCTATTATCATAGACTGTCAGTTCTATTTTATAGTTTCGGATGAAGCTCGATCAATTGATGTTACTTAACTAGTATACAGCAAACTTCTCAATATCCAAAGCAGGAGCTAACAACAACTCATAGCTTGTGGCAACTTTGTTTTTGCAAACCGGGCCGAGCTCTGATATTCAAAGTTGAACCAGCGGTTGAAAAACTATGCGCGTAAAAGTTGAGCCACCTTCTCTTCATAACCACACGTTGGTAATACGATTAAAGATGAATAGCTCCATCAGTTTGTTTCCAAGCTTCATACTCCACTAACTTTTCAGTATTGCTCCCCGTAATTGAATCAGGGAATAGAAGTGTTAACATATGATTTCAATATGTAATCATATCAGCTTATTGAATACCAGAGTTTGTTATTTTGTATTCAGTTTACGTTACAACTAATAAATGAACAGTTCAATATTATTTAATGAGTGTGTTTCTTTATAAAAGTATTATAAAAACCACAATCAACAATGGCGACGAGGAAAAAGGAAGCAAGTAAACATTTTAAGAAGAGGAATTTACTTGAAATTCGTTTGAGGAAGATACAAGAGGAATTGCCTGAACTCGAAAATTGTCAAAAGAAACTAGCCTGTTACACGGAAAAACTTTCAATAATATGGACTGAATTCGAAGAAACACAATCACAAATTGAATTATGCACAGATTCAATAGAAGAATTGGAATACAGATGGAAATTGGAAGAAGTTTATGAGCAAATACGAATAGCTCTAGGAACGAAAATGGAAAAGTGCACTATGATGACTGCTTCGTCAATATCTCAGAATGTACCTAATATACATTTCCAGCCATATACACAGGAGGAAAGTTTTCAAAATTTTACTCGGCGCTTTGAAAACTACACCCAATTACGAGGAAACGTAAGCTCAAAATGAAAGTTGAATTATTTTTACCAGCAATCACTCTATAAATGCATGATCCGTTCTACGATATTTGCATCCCAGACGATCCACATAAGAAAACATATGAAAAATTGATTCAATTGTTAACGGCTCAAATAGAACCAAAGCCTAGTATTTGGGCTCGTCAACATAAATTCACGACTCGAAATCAACAAAATAATGAATCTATACAAGATTACGCGAATAATCTCAGAAAACTAAGTGTGGATTGTGAGTTCAATTGTAACAAATGCAGTGAATCAGTCTCTGAAATTCTTCTTCGTATGCAGTTTGTCAGGGGACTAAAAGACCCTGATATACGCCTTCAACTTCTTCAAGATAAATTGTTACAACCGTTCAAAGGAGTGGTCGGAAAAGCAACTACAATAGAACTGGCGAAGATTGAAAGTACAACGATCAAGGTACAGGAAAGTATTAATGACGTACACAAAATTTCCAGCAGGTATGAGAAATCAAAGAATACAAATAATAATTCAAGTAAGTCTAATTTAAATACACAATCTTCTAATTTTCAATATCAATTCAGAAAACTAAGAAACAAATGCTATAGATGTGGTGATGACTCACATTACGCACATCAATGTAAATTCAAAAATTATCAGTGTAACTTTTGTAAACGTACTGGCCATTTGGAGCGAGTGTGTTTAAGAAAATCAAGTAAAGAAGTGAAACAATCTGAAGAAAATGTTGAACGTACCGACGATAGCATTCATGAAATATATGAAATCAATTCAAAATCTAATGACAATTTTATAATTAATGTGAAATTGGAAGGACGGTCTATACCAATGGAATTGGACACGGGGGCGGCATTAAGTATTGTATCTTACGATACATTTAAACTTTTGAATTCAACCAAGAGAATTTTCAAAACAAATGTCCAACTCCGAACATATACCGGCGAAATAATAAATCCAAAAGGCGTTGTGTTTGTGAACGTTCAGTACAAAAATCAAAGATTCGTTGGAAAATTGTACATAGTAAACAAATGTGTAGACTCTATATTCGGAAGAGAATGGATAAGAGAGGTTAAAGTTGACACAGCTGACATATGTACATTTAGTTCAAGTAAAGAAAAAGAGAATACTCCAAGAAAAATTGTACATCCATGGGAACCACCCTCTAATCCATGGGAGCGGGTACATATTGATTTCTTAGGATCAACAGATGGTCAACAGTACCTCATATTAGTAGATGCTTTCAGTAAATGGGTGGAAGTGATTCAGACAAGAACAACTACAAGCACATGGACAATACAAGAATTACGAAAAATATTTTCAACCTTTGGTTTTCCTAACATATTAGTATCTGATAATGGAAGACAGTTTGTTTCCCAAGAGTTCAAAAACTTCATAAACGAATGCGGAATTATTCACAGAACATCCACTCCATACCACCCGAACTCAAACGGCCAGGCAGAAAGATACGTGCAGACTGTCAAGAAGGCGTTGAAATCGATGGAGGGAGAAAAGGGAACACTACAAAGTAAAATACAGAAACTTCTGATGAAACTCAGACAATCGCCTAATGCTACTGGAAAATCAGCATATCATTTAATGTTTGGGAGGAGTATCAGAACAAACATTTTTATAATCGTCCCAACAATAGAAACGAAGACACAAGAGAAAAGAAGATCCCATGTTGGAATCAATATGCATCATGAAAAGACATATCGACCAGCTTATTCTACTTAGAAACCACACTAAAGTAAATAGCGGAGGAGGTGTTAACATATGATTTCAATATGTAATCATATCAGCTTATTGAATACCAGAGTTTGTTATTTTGTATTCAGTTTACGTTACAACTAATAAATGAACAGTTCAATATTATTTAATGAGTGTGTTTCTTTATAAAAGTATTATAAAAACCACAATCAACAAGAAGAGACCAGCTACACTGACAGTGACAGACTGATATTACTGAAAGAATTACAAGTTAATTTTTTCGTTTCCATAGATAGATTGCATGTTCATGAATTCGTTAAGCAGAGTTCAGCGTGATGCGAATATAGTAATCGCGATCATTTGAGGATGAACTTCATAATAATTGAACATGTGATTTTTCCAGCTTTTCAAATGCATATTTTATTGTACTGGTTAAGTGGCACCTACAATACTTATTGTATTTATACAAGGCGAAGTTGGGATTCACATGTATTCCTCAACACTTAACACTAACATAGCTCACAGTTATCATTTAAAATACAAATTTGATGATTATTTTAGGTGAGGAACTTCATTCTAATTCATACACATGCGATTTCTCAGTTGGTTATATCCTTAATTTATGTTCTGAGGTATTCCATATTGAGTGAGGATGTTGGCATCCACATTATATAAGTTGATTAATTATCAAAATGTATATTATTACTACATCATTTCAATTAAACATAGCCTAGGGCTCGTTTGATGAAATTGTTTGAATCCTTATTCTCAGATTTATTTCAGCATAGAATTTCCGCTTTTTACTTCAATCAAAAGGCATCGATCTTGTGGAATCTCTGCAAAGCTTCATTCAATAGCAAAACTCATCAATTCTACAGATAATTGTGTATTTCATTAGTATTAGTATTTTAGTTAATTAGTTAGTATATTAAGTATGTTAGTAGGCCTAGATTATGTTATTTAAGTAAATTAATTGGAAGATCAAGTTATTCAAGTAAATTAGCTAGTTCATTAGGTTATAGAAGTATGTTAAGGATTAAGTTATTTAAGTTGATTACGTAAGTAATTACGTAAGTATTACGTGAGTATTAAGTTGATTAGTAAATAAGTTTATTAAGCTAGTATATCAGATCAATAATTATTATCATCTGAAGAAAAGGATATTCATAGATTCAAATTTGTTGACCAATTTTTAATGTACTTTTATTTGTACGTATTTTTAGAATCGTATCAAAACTCTATCCATTTCGGGTGCAATAGCTACGATTCTTTCGGAATAGAATCGGTTAAACCTGAACACGGAAGTTATAAACCATGAATTCTCATCCAGTCTGTCGAATACGTGCACCTGCACTCCTATATCGGGACTCTCACAGTTTTCAATCAATTATACGGTTTTCAATCAACACGCGGAAGCTTGTTAGACTGGTACTGTTTCTATGCATGGTGCAAGGTCTAAAGCAAATTCTTGCAGGGGTAGCGCTCTCGTTCACAGCGGTCCCGGTAAAACCGGGTCATTGTTTCAAACGGCGCGAGTCTACTTTATTAATAGCCGACCTCGGTCCAAGTTTCAACTTTTGGCCGTTACACAATATTCCATATTGTTTATGATTTGGTTTCAACGCTGCTGCTGGCTGCTACATCGAAAACCATCATTTACATCATCACTCATTACATAATTTCATTCACTCATAACTCACTCAGGAACACCCGAAAGGGTCTCCCCGCCAAAAAAACCATAATCTTAATAATAATAAAATAACTCAATACATTACTTATTCATACTATTTGGTATTTGAGTGGACTGTATTTAGGGTTTTTATAATTATAAACTGAGCCTAATTCAAAACAAGTATTGGAGTTTCCAAGCATGCAAAATAATATTACAAAATAACTCTCCAAGCAGCAATGTAGTGGAATTCGTAGATGCCAGGTATTTGAACAGGATTTTCGGATAGAAATTGAATTAATAAAGGATTTGAAGGATGGAATACCTGATTGAAATCTTGTAGTTACTGCTCGAAATATAATGCTTTGAAAACTTGTGACACTTGTCTCAATTTCTGTGATAATATTACTGATTTTGACCAATTTATATGAAAACAAAAACACTAACTTGCTCTTTCCAATTAATATCACGTATATCAACAAATGAACAAATACATTTTCCAAGAATTAATCTTGAAAGGACTGATTTTTTAATGAAATCCAATAATATTTATTGATGAAATAGTCAGTACAATTATTATGTTTTAATTCTCACTGTTGTCTCTCTCGAATTTCATGCGTGAAAAGTGATGGATATGTAGAATATGTCTTGAAAGGAATTTGAGAGCTTCTTCAATAAAATTCCAAGTTGAAAGTACTATATTGAGCAATAAGTTAGACGTGATTATCGATAGAAATCTCAAGAATTATAGTTGTTCTGTTTCATATATTAGGGTAAGTTGTTTCTCATCACTCAAATTTGAGTAAGAGCTTATGAGCTTGAGGAAATCTTGTAGAATCTCTCCATTTTTGGTGGAAAAACTCAAACTTAGAAGTGAGAAATTTACTTATAAACAGTAATTATGACTCAATAATCACTTGAATGATTCCTGATTGGCCAAAGCAATACTCTTTTCCTTCAACAGACAAGCTTCAATTTACACTGACACAAACTGTTCCAGACTTCAGACTGATGCAATATCAATGTTGATCTGTCCTTTAACGTTGAGACGGTACTATATATATTGAATTAGAAAACGAGAGATACATTTCATTCACATGAAAAATGCATGGAATTTAATTTCAGACAAACATCGTGAGAAGGTATCACGTTAAGTGTAATAAGATAAAAGAATCCCTCATCCCCCAAAATACTTTGTGATACATAGACGATCACGGACGAGATTATTAGTCAACTGAATGAAGTCTAAGGAGTCTCAAGAGTTCCTCCAAAATACGTCTGAATTGAATAGCTTATCCTCTACTCTATTCAATATTACCTCTCCAATAACCATCTCCCCATTTCTATAATTGATTCCTAAATAGATGAATAAATTGGATTGACAGATGGTTTAGCATGGAGCGAAATTTCAACGGATCTGAATGTTATTCGATTTATTGCTGAAATCAAATTTTAAGCTCTATTATAAAAAGTCATCTACCACATCATTGAGAGGTTTTATTCAATTGTGGGACTCTCAATTCTGCTACTTATCGAAATTAATTCGTCGAGTACTGTAGGAAAGTTTCCAGGTCACTAAAGAAGCTCTCGTTTTGAATAATGGAAATTGAAAAATATGAGAATAGCTATTGAGTGGAATTGTCGTTCTGTCAATATTCATCAAATCAGAGTGAGTGCATCATTTTAATATTTCTAAGTGCTGTATTGGAATAAAATGTTGCTCATGTTATTACCATTTTTATTCCTATTTCTATAAGAAATTCTCATTCCTTACTCCAAATCACCAATGAATGGTTTTCCACTATTGCTTATTGGTAGAATGAAGCGCTTTTATGAAAATCAAAATAAAAATTAGACTCGAGGACTGTACTTATTTTTTTCCAAGAATGATCAACTTCAATTATTCAGCTGAATCTGAATTTTTTAGAATCGTGAATTTTATTGATTATGATGTATTCGTATGATTCATATTGCACGATGATATGCTCGTACACGAGTACGTGCCCAAGCATATCATTTTGAAATCAGAATTGGAAATTTCGAGAGATTTGAATATTAATATTATTTTCATTGGATTTACTTTCTCTGAACTCTTTCTCTCACTCTCTCTCTTTCTCCCCTTTCTTCAATAATTCCAATTCTGAAATGTGTGATATTTTTATGACTATTCTATATCTATCTATTCTATATCTTCTATAACTGACTGATATTTTTATGTATAGTGTAGTGCAATAGGTCTTCAAAGACCTGGCATGTCAATAAAAATCAATCAATCAATCTCTGTCTCTCTCTCTCTCTCTCTCTCTCTCTCTCTCTCTTTCTCTCTCTTTCATTATTCTCTTTAATTAACTTCTTTCCCTGATAAAATCTCTCTCAAATTACGCAAAAGTTCTGTTTGTTTAAACCGATTGTTTCTAACTTTTTATTTCTAACGATAATTTATAACTTATTGTTTCTAACTATAATTTTATTTCAATTTTGTAATCATGAATGAATTGTTATTTTGTAACGTATATTTACATGCAATAGGTCTACCAGCACCTGGAATATTAATAAGATCAATCAATCAATAAATCAATCTTTCATTATTCTCTCTAATTTTCTTCTCTTCCTGAAAAAATCTCTCTCAAATTACGCAAAAGTTCTGTCTGTTTAAAACGATTGTTTCTAACTTTTTATTTCTAACTATAATTTATAACTTATTGTTTCTAACTATAATTTTATTTCAATTTTGTAATCATGAATGAATTGTTATTTTGTAACGTATATTTACATGCAATAGGTTTACCAAGACCTGGCATATTAATAAAATCAATCAATCAATTAATCAATCTTTCATTATTCTCTCTAATTTTCTTCTCTTCCTGAAAAAATCTCTCTCAAATTACGCAAAAGTTCTGTCTGTTTAAAACGATTGTTTCTAACTTTTGTTGTTTCTAGGTTGCAGATTAGACGTCCAGTGAGTTAGCACTCCCCATTCAAATTCCAAGCCAGACGATTTTTGTTTGAATGAATCATGGATATGATTGTCCCAGAGTTCAACTGTTATTTCTGGGCATATCATTTTAGCCCCTCCGTTCACACAGAGAGCAGACAACTCTCACTGGCGTTGTAATTGATTAATGTGTGCCGTGGAGCGTGTTAATGTTGTTAAACTAGTTCCATACAGAGGCAGGCTAAGTTCAAACTATTCGCAGATTCTAGGGCAATGAGTGAATTATCTTGCAGGTTTGCACAGTCTAGTCGAGGCTAGGTGACTGGGGGAAGCTGAAAGGGAGAATGATCAAAATTAGCTCAGCCTGTAAGATGGGATCGCACTCGACTAAAAATAAGCTCGTCTGTTTGTAGCCCCCGGGCTGTGGCCGCCAGCGGATCTTGCCAAAACTTCGTTCACAATACTCTTCTTTCTGGAAACGCGGTGGCCGGGAATTTTTAAGCATTGTGAGACTAGTACACGCTATGCTGACGATTGAATAATGGAGATCCAATTCGTCTATCTTGATGTTTGGCCAAAAGACTTGGCCTAGGACTTCGATAGCTCTTTTCTACTCCGGAACGTTACTGCTTGGTTAGAACTTTGTAAACGAGTCTACGATTTTCAATAATATTTGGACTGGATTGGAACAATACGTCAACATAAACTAAGATTCGCCTTTCATCCAAATAAACTAATTCATGAAAATATTCCGAGTTATAAAATGAGAACAAAGTTGGTTCAAAACATTTTACTAATCTGTCTTTAATAAATTGATTGTATCTATATATTTTCAGACTAGTCTGGATTCATTCTAGTAAATTTACAATATTACACGAATAATATTAGGACTGGATTCTAACAATACATCAACATCGACTGAGATCCATCTCCCATCCTAATAAACAACTCTATATTACAATAAACAATATTTTGAGTTGGAACACAGAAATATGTTCAAAACACTTTGCCAATCTGTCTAAAATAAATTGATTCTAAATATTATGAGACTGCATTATCATCTCTCCAACTCAAATTATCGTCTTTCTATGGAATATTCAGAGTTTTAAAATGAGAACAAGTCAGTTCAACACATTTTACTAATCTGTCTACAATAAATCGATTCTATCTAAATATTGTTATTTGAGAATTAATTCATTCAACTGAATCCAATATTTTCAATAATATTTTGACTGGATTGGAACAATAAGTTACTATCAACCGTCTCCCATCTAAGTAGATCAATTCCCACAAATAATTCAAGTTATAAACTGAAAAGAAATCTGTTCTATTGAGAACAAAACACTTAAACTTATCTGTCTACAATTAATAGATTCTATCTAAATAATTAAGACTGAATTCTTTCTATTCAATCTACGATTTTCAATAATATTTTCAATATAAAATTTAAACAATACGGTAATAACAAACAAGATTCGTCACATTTATCAATTAATTCATTCTAATTTCGATCTATAAATCACATAAGCATTGATAGAGTTTCAGTTTGGTGTATTCCTAATGAGAAATTTGGATCAAAAATCATTCTTTTATTTGTTATGATGATGCCCACATAAGCTCTTAGCTTGTGCGTGAATCATTACAAGGATGGTGGTAAGAGATGAGTGGACTTTAGGTGGGTTCCGAACCACCGGGAATTCGATTCTCATGAATGAGTGACATCTAGCGGAAAAAGGCAAACTGAAATTGGCCACCCTTACAATGGGAATAAAAGGTGCAAGTCTCTTATCTAATTTTGCGATTCAAAACAGGCACGATCACTAAGCCAACTGCTTCTCAGAGCTCAAGATAGCATGGTAATATCCTATCAGTATCATATAAATATTATTGATAAATAAATAATGAGTTTACCCCGTGTACCCCGTGCAGCGCAAAGCGCCGCTCCCTATCTCATTACTATATCGTTTGGGAATAGTGTATCATTACAACAGACTTGTATCAATGTGAGTTTCCTCTAGATTTCACATCAAATCTCGCGAAGCACAGTAAAACGGAATGCGCCAAAAGTTTTTTAATATATAATATTAAAAAATAATATTTTATATAAATGATATTATTATATAATTTATAGTTTTAGATTTATAAAAAAATATGTTTATTTATTTAGAAGCATAAATTAAATCATCATTGATCATTCTTAATGATTATTCATTATTCGAGTTGTATGATAATTATTGTCCAAAGAGAAATAATAGCAAAACTGCTCAATAGCAATTTCTTATGAATAGTAAACACGTTATTATATAATATTTGATTACACATTTCCATATCAATGAACAAGTTTGTAGGTTGAGCTATCGAAATTTCTAGGAAATTCTTGAATAGTGTAAACCCACTTCGTAAATAGCCTGTCATTTGATTGTAGTAAATAAGTGTAGTAGTATATAGATGCATAATAGTTACGTGGATTTGGACCATATAGGCTAAGTGAGGCCGTCCGTAGTAGTGGAAGTAATTGTAGTTGGTGTCAATAGCGTTTACTAATATCAACCAAATGGTTATTGGATAAATGTCGTATGCAATGTATTTCCGAGTACAGTAATGATAACTGATAACAACTGGGGTGCATTAGCAGGTTAGCAGCTATATGAGCCTGCTACTCACGATATTAACTTCTAACTACTCATAGACAGCTCCGGTTTTAATCGAGCGCCCATTTTCATTGAACAGGGACGATTATATTGGTCTGGTTGACTACCAAATTAACAATCCATTATATCATTATGCACAGCAAACAACCGATATTGTAGCAGAGTTTTCATCGTATGCATTGAATCCAGGACTCATTATCCGAAATGTGGTTGAATTGTGTCAGATATTGATTACTCCACCAATAATTCGAGTTTGACATTATCGTGAAATGGGAACTTCCATGTTCGTGGTTGATCGAGATCAGTCCAATATGCATTACTGCACTCCTACTGATGGAGTTTATCGAGGAAATTAACAGGAAAATGTATTTTCTAATCTCTCCTCGATTTTCAGAACAGATATTCAATCATGTGCTCATTAAGATAGAACAACGAATTAAGATAAACAATGAATTCCCATTCATGCGAGAATTTCGTTATCTCACTGTGTAATGCGACCGTTCAATTTCCATGTTCACTGACATTACAGTGAATACTCAGCTGAAGGAAGATAGAGATGATGAAGTCCAAAATCAACTTCGATCTGAAATCTGAAAAAAATCATTTTTAAAACCTTATAAATAGGTCAATAGGATAATATAAATGAATAATAGGTCAATAGGATAAATAAATAGGATAATATAAATGAATAATAGGTCAATAGGATAAATAAATAGGATAATATAAATAAATAATAGGTCAATAGGATAAATGAATAGGATAATATAAATAAATAATAGGTCAATAGGATAAACCTGGAATAATAGTCTACATAATATGAAGGACATCTACTTTTAATTGAAGTTATATTTTTATCATTATTTTATAGTTTTTTTTTTTAAGAAAGAGAAATGTTGAAAACATTAGTATAGAACAATCTTCATTGTATTCAACACAATAGCATTCCCATACACCTTTATAGTACAAGAATAAGTCAAAATAAATAATAGTCAGAATCATAACCAGCCTTTTGAGAGATCATATTTACGTGTTAGGAGCTAAGAACGAGTCAAAATATATATTAAACTTTATGACCAGCCTTTCTAGAGATCATACTTACTTGTTAGAAGCTAAGAACGAGTCAAAATAAATAGTCAAAATCATGACAAGCCTTTTAAGAGATCATACTTGTTAGAAGCTAAGAACGAGTCAAATTAAATGGTTAAAATCATGACCAGCCTTTTGAGCGATCACACTTTCTTGTTAGGAGCTAAGAACGAGATTTATGCAGATTTACTTGAATATGTGATTTGGGAAACCTGGAGATGACCCTAGTTGGCGTCTCGTGTCTTGTGAACACGCACACTAATCCAGAGATAGGTCATAGGTCACATTATCCTGATGAACATCGTAGGCTACTAACCACAGTATCGCATCCTACCTGGGTGAGTGATGCGAATGACATCAGTAACAACTCATGCCATCTCACTCACTCTCATTAATACTGATCTCACTGTCTCAATTTGTGGCCAGTTACATAGACTTTGCTCTGCATGCTGTCATGCACACAAGAGACAAGAGCTTAATATAATCAAATCAGCTTTGCGGAATTATACCTTGACCTTCTGATGGAATTATTAATCTCGCCCGGAAAAGCTGGAAACTATCTTATTCAACCTCATGACCACATCAATACACATTTCCCATACTCTGTGGAGAGAATGGAATAACGCCAATAGTTTTTCTATTACATGGTCACTTATCTTTGCAATACTTTATACATATTCGCTGTGTGCACGTACGTGTGGGGATAATAAAATCGACCCCTGCGCTCACGCGGAATTTTTGTGAACGAAAGCGAGTATTTTAAATTATTTTTACTTTCTGATTCTGATAGTTGACGTTTCATTATTCGTTAGTATCATTATTTCTCAACGTTTTTATAGAATTTTATGGAATATGAAATTGAAAACTATCATTAACCATTTCACTATTTAATCGCCTCTCTCAGCTCTGATATTCTTGGTGAAGTTGAGAAAAATACATTCGTAAATCTTCTTATAAATATACTGTTTGATTCTTGGCCGACTTGGCGCAATGGATAGCTTCTACCGTGATAATTGGGACCTTGCCGTTATTACGTCTGTGCTCATTTGAAACGAGAAAAAATTAGAGTAGCCAAGTTGTTGATCATTTACAACTGTTTGTTGGAATTGCTTAAAGAATCAAGTTTTTTATTCCTAAGAAATTTTGAAAATGAGTTAACTGGGTAAGGTAATGGAGGAAATATAAAAGACATGAGTGTGATAGAGCCATCATCATTAATCAATTTTTTTTAAATCATTACAGTAGTATTACTGTTTGTTTAAATCTATAATAGTAGAATCTTTCTATAGTTTTAATCTACTTTCTTATAGTTTTATAACTTCACATTACTTGATAAGTTCTAAGTTAGTACATTCCTTATGAGACAGAATAGAACTACAACATTTATATAAACTTAAATCTACCACAAATAAAACTCACATTAAAATTTTTCTGCATATTTTATCCATTAACTCTTTAAGAATATACATATTTGAGCGAAACAACAAGTAATAGATTGATATTTAGTTATTAACTATTTAAAATATATTCAGTTGAACATCTTAATGAATCAAACCAACCTGAGCATGATAATAGTGAGTTGCAAGAAGAATAAAGAGTATCCAGATCGTTTGGTGATAAAATCCTATGATTGAACTTGTACAAGTATACAAAAACGATGGTAAATTTAATTGTACAGTAACATCGTATGACCCGCCTGATTGCACTACAGTAGTAGCAGATTTATAAGCTTTGTATGAGGTTATTATTTTCTTTAATGTAAGAATAATCCATGGTATTTTATTCTTTTCTTTCCTGTGGTGATGCCCACAAAAGCTCTTAGCTTCTGCGTAAGTAATGGGAAGGATGATGATGAGAGATGAGTGGACCTACAGCTTTATGTGGGTTCCGAACCACCGGGAAGCGATTTTGATTCTAAAGATGGAAGGAAATGAGATATTGCGACTATACGGTTGCTGTTTAATCATAATAATTGATTGGACGAAATTTCGTCCAATTAATTATTATGAGTTTGATTCTCATGAATAAATGACATTCTGTAGAAAAAGGCGTTGAATAAAAGTTTTCACCCGTACAATGGGAGTGACAGGTGCGAGTCTCTTATCCAAAAAGTGTGAACTCGGTTTTTTTAATACTTCATTTTCTTTTTCCAGATCCGTAAGATGAAGGACAGGCCGTCATATTATGAATTTTACCAACAGCATTAGCTCGTGAAGATCTACTGAAGTTGGTTTACGAAACAGGTATTTGATTCTATTCAACAAATTTGGTCACACTACTAACACAACTCTCCAATATTTATATTTTAGTAAAGACTTTATCTTTTATCTTTTTTTCGAATACTACAACTTTTTCCATCATTCCTTTGAACTAGAGCATGATTATTATTATTACAGTCGATTCTCGATAATACGAATTTGGAGGAACCAGAGAATACTTCGAATAATCGAGAGTTCTCATTATCGAAAGTTGGATGGAAGAGGAAAAAGAACTCTAGAAAAAGCAAAATTATGTATTACTGTAGAATATTCAGTGTTCAAATACTGAAAAACTATGAAAAGAAAAATTATCAAGAATACTTAGTTAAGGTATGGTGTAAGGAAAAAAAAATATTGTGGATTCAATCAATACAATATTAGTCTTTTTTGTTGAAAATGTCTGTAATTTTTCTCAGTTTTACTGCATTGAGTTTGCACCTATTTATCAATGATGAATAAGGTTTGAAAAACTTCTTCATAACCATTATTTTTCGACAAAGTTTTTTTATTCAATAATTTCTTCATTGTGGGATGTTAATAATTATGTGTTTCCGCGGATCATGACTCGATCTTATTCCACTTACACCATGAAATTCAATTGTGTCGAGCGTAGTTTTTCATTGCATGCTTTGTTATTGAGCCTACGAAAAAACCTTTTTTGCTTTCGTTCGGAAATATTCTCTGTAATTGGGGAACAAAGCCTTTCCAAATATATATCCTTTAATGCTATAAGTCGGTTATGATTTGGTGATTTGTTGAGAATGCCTTTGCCGCAGACAAGCCAGTACCGACTCCATTTCGATATTTTCATGTCGGAGAGAAAATGCTGATGGAAAAGCAATTCTTTCTGATTCAGCAAACAATTCAGTAGGAAAACTGCGGGAGGAAACGTTGAGAGGAAGAAGAGTCGAAATGAGATGCTAGAGTTACGTTAGGGCGTTTCCATTTTTAACGTAAACAAAAACTACTGTCATAGTAGAGCTGAAATGGGAGCCACATCAGCGCTTTGCTTCTTGGAAGGAAAAGGATAAAATTGTGTTTTCTTTCCGTTTTTCTGGTGGCGGGTTCTACGTGGAATATTGAAAGAAGATTCCAGCTTCCTCAATATAACATGGAATTCACTCTTTAAAAAAGTCATTGCTGGTGAACGATTGCTGCTAAAACATTAACACTTCTCGTTTGAACTATAGAGGAATAATATGAACATTATCATTGCGTATAAAAGAACTTGCTTAGAGATAATTATTTGAAAGCAGTTTAATGAAATTGAAAATAACTAATGTGAATACACAGATACGATTACATTACTTATTTTCTTCATTGAAAATACAAACTACAAAAATCTTATTCCTTTAGGAGATATTATGATACAAAAATCTTATTCCTTTAGGAGATATTATGGTCTAAAAAACCGTTAATGCTTCATTTTTGTGTGTATTTTCACTACCAATTAAACACACCTCTTTAGGAAGTTGAGGTGTGAAATTTTTGTTTAGAGGACGATATCTGATTCCATTATCCTCAGTGTTTGGGGAGGGGGGGGGGAAGGTATGAAGTAATATTTATTATTGAGAATCATTAATTTATTATTGAGGATTGAGCTGCGAAGATTTATATTGTAGATAATTTTGTTGAGATAATCTGTGTATGAGAAATTACTAGCTGGAAAAGAAGTTTACTATGTTATATAAAATAGGTCTTCTTACGTCACAATTCACTACAACACAAATGCAGTAATATCCAAAAAAACTAGAAACATTTTAATTTATTGGATCTCCCTTCACCATGTTACAATTATGTGAATTTATTTTCGTATATCTATATGATAAACATAATAATGACCATACTTTATTGTCTGATGTGCTTCTTCGATCAGTTTCTTGAACATTTTATTATTCCTGGATTATTATTTCAGATGCCTTTTTTCAGTGCTTCAGATTTGGAAAAAAAATTCTAATAATTCAGGAACCTTTTAGACTATGTACTCGAAGATCTAGCGATTTTTGTTCAACGGTGATATGACTGAACACATCTATATCAATGATAATCCAAATAACTTTTGGTTACTGATGAACAGTGACATTTTATTAATTTAGTAGCACAGTTGGTACTCCCACAACGTTTTAGCAGTCAACAATTTAATACGCAGACTAAATTTAATCGTACTAATCCATTATTTTGATTAAATTCGAGGCGACAAGGATAGAGCATGAATATTCAAGAATTTGCGAGAAGTTTACTCAACTAGGAAATTGAAGTAGAGTCTCTTGATTAGAATGGAGCCAGGCGTTATCGATTATGCAAAATCGCATCCCTCTGCAAGTTGAGTAAACTGATCACGTGAGTCATATTGTGCTAAAGTTCAATTGGTTAAGTTTTGAGCTCATCCCTTACAACTGCGCTCATGATAATGTTCAGTACCGTTATAGAATTATAATGTGGAAAATGACTTAAATAATTATATTCAGACTTTCCATCAGTTCATTACTCAATTACAACTGAGCCATAATTGACTGATCTAAAAACCATTGTAAACCTGAATACTATTGACTTGAGTAGACCTTCATTTCGAAAATTGAATTGAATCTAATTTATTGCCAAAAACAAAATATATGTTTAAAAAGAAATAAATTATGGATAACACTCCGTGGCGAAGCGTGGTATACTTAACCGGTCATGGCCGGGTATATTTCCTAAAGGACATAATACCCGGCGATGACCGGTTAAGTATACCACGCTCCGCCACGGATAACAATATACAAAAAAGTAGGAAATAAACTAAAACCAAGTGTCATGAATAAGTGAGTGAACAATTATATTTTAATGACACTACATCATATTTATGTCTTGAAATTAAATATTCTCTCACCCTTTAATTTATAACTGGATCGATAAATCATGCACAATGTATTTTGATCGTGCATGATCACATTACACAACACATTATGGATGACATACAGTATCTCATCCCTGTACAGTATACAGAATAAAAGTTAACTGTAGGTCTCATTGAAACCTACAGTTAACTTTTATAATGTAAATCAATCTTTCTCATTAACGATGATGATGGAGATGATGATGCATACAAGAAATTGAGACTCAACGGAACAGATAAGAACTGATTAGAAAGATTAGAACAGATGAAAAAATACAGATTGAACTTTACAGATAACTACTTGATTGAACTGTAGTGATTAATTATCATTATTACTGACAAGTTTGTGTAACAGTTTTTCTTTATATTTTAAACCATTCATGATATGCTGCATTTGTTTTTTACCTCAGTATTAATGAAGATGAGTTGCCAGAAGAGAAACAGTTTTTACTTACGCGTGTTGTTTTTTCCTCAAGCATTGTCCTAATCATCATAATTTGTGATTCTATAAACGAATGGACTTGGAAAATGAATAGAAAAACCTGTATTAGCAATAATTGTGGTTCTACATATGCCATTTTTTATAAGGAGAGAAAAAGTTGATCCGATGCATCAAAATTATATGTTTCTATGTTCAATCCAATTTTATAAGTCTGGAAACTGCTATTGAATTTGGTAAAAAGCTTTCTATTCCAGCTAAGGTTGAAGGGTGAAGGCAGGCATCCCGCTCAACACAAAACTTGTCTTGTGGTAAATACAGTACAAAGTACTATGTTGATAGGAGAAATGTATTTACCACAAAACAAGTTTTGTGTTGTGCGGGATGCCTGCCTTCACCCTTCAACCTTAGCTGGAATAGAAAGTTCTTTACCAAATCCAAATGGTTTTCAGATATATTCACCTACAAAATTGGATTGAACATAGGAAAATAATATTATCATTTCAATGTTTTGAAAAAATTTCTTTCTTCTTCATAACTGCTGTTGGAGAAAACTTCTACAACGTCAGTTCCCTCCAAGATTTCTGGCGAGGTTTTTTTTTTTTTTTATTAATTGGGTTGGGCTTTGTAACCCTTAGCCACCGCGACCGCTATTCGATCTTTTGTGGCATCCCCTCTTTGGCTTATGCCATGTTCCATAATCCAAGGCCAGAGCAGAATTTACTGAGGGCCTTGAAGTCCAGTTCTCTTGCTTCTCTGGTAGGAGGGTTGCCTTTCCAAGAAGTCTCCTCCTCATTTGCAAGAGTGCTGGACATTCCAGCAGCAAATGTGCTGCTGATTTCAGCTATGGACCCACCCTTCCGAAGCTGTTCAACTTCTATCAGGGATGAGCCTGCACACTCCTCAGATTCCATTGCGGAATCTTCAGTTGTAGTGCCTTCCTCTGCATGTACCGTTTCCCGGCAGGTTTGAGTCAGCAATAACTCTGAAACCTGTTCCCACGAGTAGCTGGAGACTTATTCAGTCACCCTGGGCAGAGCTCCGCGTTCACCCAGGGAAGGCTTCTTGAAACTGGAGGTCGCCTGGTATCCAGAGTTCGCATACTCATGTCAGGCACTCCCCTGACCATGCAGCCGTCGGCGTATGCTGTTCCACCATATGTTGGCTTGGCTTGCGCAGTTGATGCTTCAGGTGTTCCTACTTGAACACCCTACTTAAGCTGGGACGCAACGGTGTTAGTTGCCAACCAGCCTACATCTACCACTCGCATCAGGAACCCGGAGGATTGCCACACCCCGGACAGAATAAATTCTGCCCCCCTGCGGGGTTCTGGCGAGGTTAAACTCACATGGAAAAACTCTCTGTTAATTCACTCAGTCAAGTAGCAACATTAATAGGAGCAAAATTAATTATATAAAAGCGATATGACACTCTTTCTCTCACTATATAATCCACTCATTCGCTCATTGACTCAATCACTCATGCACTAATTCATTAATTCAATAATTTATTAATTCACAAATTCACTCATTCACGCATTCAATCATTCACTCATTTACTTATTCTCTCATTTTTACATTCACACACTCACTCATTCACGCATTCTCTCATTCACTTATTTACTCATTCACTCATTCACTCATTTAATCATTTACTCATTTATCAGTAGAACTAAAATTCTGCTACTTAAAAAAAAATCAAATTTTGTATGCTCTTTGTTAGTTTTACTCTTTTAGCTACAACATTTATATGAGTGTATACGCATTGATTATGATTGATATTGATTGAAATTCGAAGTAATGTCTTGGCTATTGAGAGAACTCGAGATTCTTGATTGGTCTTACTGAAAAATTACTAAAACGGCATCCTTTCTATCATTGAAAAATCATTTAATCCAAAACAGAACATTTTATAGCATGTTTCTCAGTTTTCATGAGTGAATCCACGGATTATAAACAAAGCCTTTTCTGTCGACCGAACTGAAGCAAACCCCCGTTCTCCTGATACAACTCCTTATCAAGTGCTAAATGTTTACCTAGTGACGCAAACAAGATCACAGCACTCTTAATACTCTAGTCCTATCTTAATTTCAGACTCTGTAACCTCTATAAATGGTATGTAAATTAAGAGTATGACGTCATGATCACAGACAAAACGTCTGAGAGGAGTTAGTAGACAATTTTGTCGCACAATAAATTGTAGGAAAATTTATTACCGTCTCACAGCCCACTGTAAAAATGAGGTTTTCACAAAATGTCTCAGAAATGAATTATGGAATCAATAACGATTGAACCGTTCTCGTTTCATCCAGACTTTGCAAATTGGGAAACTGCGAGAACCAATCACGTTTCTAAGCTTTGGCGAGGCTCGAGAATTATATTGGAAAAGAGAAAAACGTAGAATTCGCTTCATAGGACGGTTATGAAGGTTTCAGGCTACATTCGAACAGCGAGCTGCTTTGAATCATTTATTAAAAGAGATAAATTCAATGTTTGCAAACGTTCAAAACAATGATTAATATGGTGAAGTTTTATTAAATGTCAACAAAAGTTTTTCAGTTCATATAATTCAATCAAATAGCTCAAGTACAAGACTTGAATGTAGGAGACTTCATAAGTTAACTTAAACAAATGTATTTTAGTTTACACCATTCAATAATTAAAATAGTAGAGTCGATGAATATGGATTTTGAGAACGTATTCCAAGTTTCAATCCTTCGATATTTTATCCTCTTGAAATGGAACTTGAATATTTAAGATCGCTCCTAGAGGCGGATAAAATAACTCATAATAATACAAGAGAGCTCCTTTAAAACCATCCAGAAAAATACATCTTCTTGAAAAGAATTATTGACACACTTTTCATCACCTCAATAACATAATTTATATGAATAATGTAATAATTATGCATAGTTCTTACATGGAAACATGTAAGATAACAAGTGAGATAATAATCTCCTGTTTTACAATGTTTTGAATATACTGCCTAGTGTTATCTGAGCTTATAGAATAATTTATATTATGTCGTTCTCGGAACAGTATTATGTATAAATAATACAGTACATAGGATATCTATCTCAGTAAATTATGTCAAGACGAGATCAACTTGGTCTTAGAATAAACAGTTATGTTAGTGGTACACAATTAATAGACGGCATGGACTTTCCAGCTTGGAGCATTCTCAAATCGTGGAAAATTACGTTTTCCTCCACCTACTATCTAAAGTCGCACTTTACTCCCCGGAATCTAATACTAAAGTATCACTTTTTCTCCCTAGGGAATAAAGTGACCACTTTACTCCCTAGGGACTAAAAGTAACGATCATTGTACTGTAGAACAGTATTACACTGTAGAGTACACCGTTCAGAAATAGAAAGTTTGGTTATGTTGGTATAGGTTATGTAAAAGTAAGCTTTTTAAAGCAAAGGATCATGATGAATTATTTATAAATAGAAATGAAAGAAATTCTTATACATTACAACACTACGGAACTAGAATACTGAGTAAAACTAACCTTATCAAGATGACTTGTGTGACAAACCGACAACAGTTTACAAAGTTTACGATCAGCTTCTCTATGAGACTGAGTATCTAAGGTTACAGTGATTACACATGGTTTGCCATTTGTTGTTGTGTAGACTGTTGTAGACTACTCAGTTGAAATTCGCATTAGTGAAATTAGTCAAGTATTAGTGAAAGTAACATTAGTGAAATGGCAAGTGAAAGTGATAATGAAAATTCATTGTTAACTCCGCCGAACATAAGAATCGAAGCAGAAAATGTGTCATCGAATTTGCTTCCAGAAAAATCGAAGGATCTCTATAACAAACGCTACGATTTGTTCATGAAATGGTGCAGTATGAATGGTACAGTGAAAATTTCAGAGAATGTAATGCTTGTATATCTTTCTGAAGAATCCAAAAAATATAGGCCGAATTATCTGTGGACAATTTATTCGATGTTGAAAGCCACACTACGTATAAAACAAAATATAGACATCAGTTCTTATTCAAAAGTCCGTGCTTTTTTGAAAAAGCTAAATGTCGGTTATCAATCCAAGAAGTCCAAAGCTTTCTCTAAAGAGGATGTAAATAATTTCTTGTTGAACGCTCCAGATGAGAAACGAACGGGGAGAATTTGCTGTCTTTGGCCGTAAATTGAAATATTTTCGGCAATAATGTAAAAAGTCTATGTCTTTTGTACCATTGACTACGGTAAAAATACGTCCCTTATTAGTTTTCGTATCTCTCAAATTTACTACAAGAATAGAGTCTTTATCCTCAATGTCATTAACTGTCAAATTACATAATTCACCAGTTCGGCAAGCTCCACAAATACCAAGAATTAATGCTACTTTTTTCCGGTCCGCAGCGGGCTATTCTGCCCCCGCAGACCGCGCTTCTTCTCTCTTCCTTCTTTCCGGTCCGCAGCGGGCTATTCCGCTCCCGCAGACCGCGCTTCTTCTCTCTTCCTTCTTTCCGGTCCGCAGCGGGCTATTCTGCCCCCGCAGACCGCGCTTCTTCTTTTTCTCTTCTTTCCGGTCAGCAGCGGGCTATTCTGCCCCCGCTGACCGCGCTTCTTCTTTTCTCTTCTTCCCGGTCCGCAGCGGGCTATTCCGCCCCCGCAGCCCGAGCTTCTTCTTTCTCTCTTCTTTCCGGTCCGCAGCGGGCTATTCTGCCCCCGCAGACCGCGCTTCTTCTCTCTTCTTCTTTCCGGTCCGCAGCGGGCTATTCTGCCCCGCAGACCGCGCTTCTTCTTCCTTCTTTCCGGTCCGCAGCGGGCTATTCGCCCCGCAGACCGCGCTTCTTCTCTCTTCTTCTTTCCGGTCCGCAGCGGGCTATTCTGCCCCGCAGACCGCGCTTCTTCTTCTTTCTTCTTTCCGGTCCGCAGCGGGCTATTCTGCCCCGCAGACCGCGCTTCTTTCTTCCTTCTTTCCGGTCCGCAGCGGGCTATTCCGCTCCCGCAGACCGCGCTCCTTCTCTCTTTCTTCTTTCCGGTCCGCAGCGGGCTATTCTGCCCCCGCAGACCGCGCTTCTTCTTTTTCTCTTCTTTCCGGTCCGCAGCGGGCTATTCTGCCCCCGCAGACCGCGCTTCTTCTCTCTTTCTTCTTTCCGGTCCGCAGCGGGCTATTCTGCCCCCGCAGACCGCACTTCTTCGTTCTTTCTTCTTTCCGGTCCGCAGCGGGCTACTCTGCCCCCGCAGACCGCCTTTCTTCTTTCTCTCTGCTTTCCGGTCCGCAGCGGGCTATTCTGCTCCCGCAGACCGATCTCATTCTTATTTTCTTCTATATTCTCTGTATTTTCTGAGCTGTCTCCCTATCCCGTTGGCAGTGTGCGACAGCCCGGCCGACCATCCTTTTCCTCTTATAAAATATCGGCAGGGGAAAAGGGATTGCTAGCTGCTAGCAGTAGCCATTGAAACGCATAAGCTGCGTCCAAACAGAAGAAGAGGCGACCGCAACCGCCTGTTTCAGCCTGCCAGAAGGAGTCAATCGCGGCCGCAAACCCGCGAAGCGACTCAAACCTCCTTTCCTTGCCCCCCCACTATCCCTTCTGAGACTAGCCGGCCAGGAGCGACACCTGGGCAGTCACCTGTGCAGGTAGGCAGAACCAGCATACGTGATAAGATTGTTAATCTAAGATTACACTCGTTTGAGAAATCAGTACCAAGTATTTTATTTAGAATCTAGATTATATTTGACAAACCAAATATGAGAATGTCTTATCTGTGATTATAGGAAAAATTCAACTGATGTTCTATTAAGTTTCGGTTGTTAGCTTACAGCTCACAGTGTTCGAGTTCTATTAAAGCTTAAAATCTGATAATAAATCGATAATAACACAGTGTTCGAGATCTATTAAAGCTTAAAATCTGATAACAAATTGATAATAACACAGTGTTCGAGATCTATTAAAGCTTAAAATCTGATAATAAATCGATAATAAACGTCGATTAGCTGGACAGTTGAGCAGCGAGCTGTACAGAGCCAGTCGATCTCGTTGAATCTCATCAACTTTGAAAGAAAGGATTCTCAAGTATTTCATCCCCTAGGTTGCTGCTTCACCGTTACCAGCTCTTGAATATTAAGAGGCTTCATCTCTATTCCTCATTCTCATTGCTCTTCATTATTCAGATGCCGGGGAACTTTCTTACCTACTAGCGAAAGCTTCTTTGGTTTTCACTCAAACTCTAAGCTCTACTTCTTTCTCATCGATCGATGGAATGATGCCTCGAAGGCACTTCATGGAAAGAAATAGGAAGCAATTTGAACTACTCTGAAGTTTCTTGTTATTTGTGAGCTGTACCGCTTCTTGGAGAATAATAATTTTATGGAAACGTTATATCGCATTTCATGTTTGCTATTTTATTTTTCTATGGAAATTGATTTTCATATCAATTTATATTTTATTTGTAAATATACACTACCATGATTATCATAATGCACTACCATGACTATTGAAATGCACTGCCGAACCATTTTTCGCATCTCTATCAGTACTACTAGGCATACTCTAGAATACTTTAATTATCTTCGTTTCATTATGTTTGTTTTTTGTATACTTTGTTTCAAAGTAATGCTATCAATTTCGAAATTCCGAAAAAAAAGAATCAGCATAATTTTAACGTCCAGCATCATTTAAGTCCGATTCACGTCAAGAAGTCAGTATTGTTTATATGAGGAGCATTGATGCCAAGTTTCATTGAGAGAGAAAGAGAAAACTGCACCAAACCTGTTTGTTGGGACTGTGCGACAACAATGCACAGTGCGAATAGGATAGAGACATCAGCAACTGCCTTGTGCTGAACAATGATAGCAAACTCCTATCTAAGGAATGCTGACTTCTTGACGTGAATCGCGCTATAGTGGGATTGTTTTGCTGATGAGTTTCAACGTTGTGGATAAAATTAAGTATTGACATTGTAGATAAAAGATCGCTGCATTGACCACATTAAATATAATCTGTTAGACAAACGAACATTTCACGAGTTGGGGAATGCTTGTCTGCTTCTTATATCAGTAATTCTAGTACAAGTTTACTGCAGGCTAGCAAAATAATGGATCAACTGAATCTCAGCTTTAGTACTAGTTAAGTACACTAAAAAAATCAAGTACAGCACACATGTATACTCTGTTCACCGAAACCAGTCAGTAATAATGTAACAGCTGGATGAGCTTGTGTTTGTGTCTTTTGTGAGTGTATTGCATGACGGCATGTTCACAATTCAGCGTATGCAACTAATCGCGTATTCAGCTGATACGGATTGAGAGCGAGAGAAATTTAGTTATAACATGCCTTTGACTCGGTCGTCCAAATGTTATCCGATACACGCACGCACACTGACTTGTTTCCGTGAACAGTGTGTAGTAGCTCTAATGTAAGAGCTCAGCAAAATATATTTTCACCTTGATAGGTTGAAAGGTAAGTGGACACACATCCTTTTTTGGATCCTTTTGTCTTTTAGCTGGGGAATAATTTTGGCCTGTCGGAATCATTTTTCGGACAGAATTCTTGTTTAATCAAAGTTTACATTCGATTGTCAGAGGCTTTCAGATAGCTGCCCCCCCCCCCTTCACCCTCTCATCTAAACATTGAAGTCCCTGGCAAATAGGTCTTTCGCTTTGATCTGTGTTTGCTTACATTAGTGAAGTCTGTGTACATTTCTGACTATTGTCTCGACTTTTATTGCAGTACAACAGTGCCATTAGCGTAGTATACGGCTGAGACCTATAAATAGTGTAGACTAGGGCCAAGCTGCTTTCCTGCTTATCTCCCGACCAAGTATCTTATCTTTGTTAGTCTTTCAGTGCCGAATTTCTATTTTCTAATTTCTAATTTAGAGTTCCTATTCTTTCACTGTTCTCGAAAAGTGTGTCTACAATAAGGCTCACCGGTGAGAGGCGGTTTACACCGGTGTCGTGCGCTCACACATAATCAACAGCTGATATCAGAGGTACGAGCGAGTACAACGAGCGGCTACCACCAACATATTTCACCAACCTCTACTAAAATCTTGATACAATTTTCTCTCCCTCCCAACTCACCCGTGTCTACATTCCCTCACTCTCTCTCCCACACACACACACACACACTCTTCCACTCTTTCTCTCTCTCTTTTTTTCTTCTCTTTCTCTCTCACTCTCTTTCTCTTATTTCTCTGTTTCTCTCTCTTTGAATCATCTATCTCCTCAAACTCTATTTTTCATAACAGTTGTTGTTATTGCAATTACTGGTTATTCAAGATACATATGAAAAAACTTATTGACCACTGTTTGGAACTTGATACTAAAAGCCGAGTTAACTCGGCTCCCGCAAGGGAAGCCAAACTTCCCAACCACGAGTATACTCGGGTGAATCAGTTAAGGGGTTAGAATAATAATGTATTATTATTGAGGATATTTTATTTTCGACGAAAATACATACAAACCATCAATTGTTCATAGTTAGTGAGTACCTACTCCTTCAGCATTAGGTAGCCTACGATACAGATAGTACTACAGTACATACTATTCGTTATAATCATTAACGCAAGGTTTTGAGGAATGAAGGAATATCATCAGCAAAAATTGAATAATCAAGTATATTCTCATGCCAATAAATCACTGACTGGGTTCGATTTCTATCCTCCGTGATTTCCATCCCTTCCTTGGAATTACAGTATAAGGCCTAAATTATAACTAATCAGAATCTACTAGTAACTTACAGAACCAATTAAAGAACTTGACTAGTAACTAATTAGCGTTCATATTAGTATTTTCAGATATCACCTGTTAATAGAGCTCTACATTTGAGTACATTTGACAAATTTCCTTTTCGTGAATTGTTTTTAAATGGTCAATACTCTGATTACACACGAGTTCTTGTTTGAACTCATATTTGTTATCATAAATGGTTATCCAAAAGGCTCGAAGTGTGTCAAGTTCACTGAACATTATGATTATTAAACGAATCAACGTCGGTGACGAGGGGAGCTCAACCCACATGTTTACCCTCAACCCTTCAACTTTACACCCCTTTCACCTCCACTAATACTGTCACACTTTCCACTTATAAGGGTTAATAAACAAGTTTATGTGAATTCAACGAATGATATTTTAATTGAAACCGTATATCACACTGTAAGTATTAACTAATGACACATTCCAGAACAATTAACTCTACACCACAAGTCAATCTGTTACTTAGTGACCGTACTTTATCTTCTTTTCGCATCAGACTCACATCAACACCTCTATATTCTTTCAACTCTAATCCTGTTCCATCCCGTGGCGAAGCGTGGCATACTTATTTGGTCATCGCAGGGTATATTTCCTATAGGAAATATACCTAATTTCCTATAGGTATATTTCCTATAGGAAATATACCCTGCGACCAAATAAGTATGCCACGCTTCGCCACAAGTTCCATCCTCAACTTCCAACTCAAATCCAGAGACAAGACTCCATAAATGAATATGTATGAGATACTTATGTATGTGATACCATTAAGAACAAAAATAGATATTATATTTCATGGTAGCCTAAGTTGAATAATAATTATCATCTCACAAGTAAGTTGAAAAGTATAGTGAATGGAAATAAAAGAGAATTCATTACAACCTTTTGATATAATATTTCAATCAATAAATTTATACATAAATATAGGAAACAAATTGAAATATTAATCGATTATCTTCAATTCGAATACACATGTTTTGTTTCTTTAGAAGATAATGATGAATCGATCAGACAATAACGGGAGGAGTAAGTTCTTATTCTGAGACTTATTGTAACAGAAGTCGGTCACTAATAAATGTGTAAAATAATATCAACTGTCCAATATTCTTTGATTGATAAGGAGATGGGGATGACAGGGGATGGATCGGCCACCCACATTTTGTGGGGATAGGTTAGGACTTTTGATTTCTAGTAGCTTCGCAACAAGACCCACGTGGAACCGTTCGGAGCTTTCTTGCGGAATTTCTGGTGATCAACTCTTGATAACTGGTGACTATTTAGCAGCTCGGAAACAGCTATTCAAGCTGAGAATAGCTGGGATAGGAATAATAATTTAAAGAGTGGCGCGCCGCCACTAAACTGAGAAATAAGACTCAGCTGCGATCAATAGCACGGCCTAGTCGTTGCTGCAACGTCACTTCTGACGTCACACTTTGCTTTAGCCAGGCAGGCGGCTGCCACCCCCTCCCACTAAGGCCCCATTACCCCCCCCCCCCAGACCACAACTTACTGCCTTCAAGACTGTCGCCGTCATTAGGTCTGTGAAACGCCAACTGTACATACGATTGCACCCCTCATGCGGCCAAATTAACAAAAAATCGTACACATCACTGTGTAAATAGTGGATCATAGCTATCCAATACTATTTGAATACTATTGATACAACTGTAGTGTGTTTAAAGCTACAGTATATTGCTGTATAAAGGGAGAACCAGTTTAAAGAAAAGAACAAGTATGAAGAGATGAAACTATATTATAACGCTCTGTGTGAAGCAAGAAGCCAATTTAAAAATTATATTGGTATTAATAATCCAATTAATTTTAGTGACCATTTTAAAACAATTCACGAGAAGGAAATTCGTCAAATGTACTTAAATGTACAAAGTAAAAATTATATTATTTAATAATCGTACACATCACATATACTATATGTACTATTAATACTATAATAATGGATCAAAACTATCATTTTTATATACTATTTTTTATTGTACTATCTATGCAACTGTGATAAGCTGTATTAAATTATAATATTGTTCAAATATGAAGCAAGAAATTTCTACTGAGTGATGAAGCTATATAATATAACGATCTGTGTGAAGCAAGAAGCCAGATTAAAAGAATCTTACACAACACTATATATACACTATAAATACTATAATAATGGATCAAAACTATCATTTTTATATACTATTTTTTATTGTACTATCTTTGCAACTGTGATTAGCTGTATCAAGTTATGTAGATGATGATAATACAGTTCAAAGAGATAGTACTATATGAAGAGATGAAGCTGTATGAGAGGAAAGAACCGCATGAAGATACGAGGTGTGAAGAGATAAGCCGTACAAGACGATAAAGCTGTAACTATGAAAAGAGATAAAGCTATATGAATCAATACAGCTGTATGAAGCAATAAAACTATATGGTAGATTACAGATTTTAGATTGGAAGAGATAGATCAAGTAGGATAAATCTCATGCTGAATAGATAAGGAATGCATCCCGATGATTATCAAGGAATGATTGAAATAAGAAAATCCTATCGAATGGAATGAATTCCTATTAACAATAAAAAAATTAAAATGGATAGAATGATTGAGAATGAAATATAAAATATAAAAATTAAATATATATAAATATTAAAAACTATTGAATGGGAGATTTTTAGTAACAATTACTTGATCCATTTAAAATAATTTTCAATCTAATTCTAGCCCCGCACATTCATTCAAGCATGTGAATTATCCATGCATTATTCATTCAAGCATGGATTAATTCCATGTAATCAGTTAAACCATAGTTCTAAGTATTATAATGTAGATTATTATAACATTGTAACAATGTAACGTTGTGCTGGGTGTAATAACACCTGCAATCTCCCCACGCCTCGCTCATAGCCTAGAATATGCATCTTAAGATACATCTTACCCCTCAGCAAGTATCTATTTCGAGGAATATGAGAGTGTTCCTACTCACCACATTTACCAAAGCAAGTGTATCGATAATCAAGAGGTGAGAACCGATTAGGTAAGGTAAGCTAAAATGTATTAGGAGCGACACCCGATAAGTAAATCCAAGTATGAAATTTGATATATAGAATACGATATACTTAATAGATATATTTCATCACACAATAGAGTAACGTTTCCAGGCAATTATCAAGTGTTTCAATAAGCTGTACAATCAGTGCCAATCGTTGCTTGGCATTAGATAGATAGAGAGGTATTATTTCTTGACGTCGCTGATGACCGTAGAGTACAATGGCAAAGAAATAATATCTCTCTATCTTATGTCAAGCGTCAAATTAAAAGAATCTAATTATACAGAGTGATTCAAAAAGAATACCAGAACTTTAAAAACGTGTATTTAATGAAAGAAACATAATAGAACCTTCTGTTTTACATCATTACAAAGCGTATTTAAAGAAGTTTTTTTTCACTCACAAAGAAGTTCAAAGATGTTCAATATGACCCCCTCCAGACACTCGACTAATATCAACCCGATAGGTACTCAAACTCGTTCCACACTCTCTGCAGCATATTAGGCGTAACAGTTTGGTAAGCTGCTGTTATTTCTTGTTTCAAATCATCAATATCCATCCACCATTTATGATTTAACAGAAGGTTCTATTATGTTTCTTTCGTAAATACACATTTTCAAAGTTGTGGTATTCTTTTTTAAACAGTCTGTATTTCACAAGTTACTATTACAAACAAACAAAATAGTTACAAGCAAAAATATCAGCTTTCAAAATAGGTACGTAAGGCAGTCCGCTAATTGTAGAACATTTGTTATTTTTTATCATTTTATGAATTGATTTTTCTTCATTATTGATATTTCCAGGAAGGCTTATTACAGATTTAGCAACCGTAGACTCAACCCCTTAGGTGATATAATCTTTGAGGAAAGCCATATTTATAAAGACGTTACACATACACACCAATCTTAATCATACCAAAGTATTAGTTCCCTCCCTATATTTCAGATTTGAAATAATATAATAAAATATGAGCGTCAATTTGATTTAAGTAAGGTTAGGTGGTAAGGTGCAAGGTTAGTAGAGAGGTTAGTCTCCACTAACCTTGGATAAGGTGATCTTTTTTTTTTTGAGGGTGATGCCCACATGAGCTCTAAGCTTGTGCGTGAGTAATGAGAGGGGTGATGATGAGAGATGACGATGATGTAAACTTTGAAGGATAATATAAATTTCAGCCTATTGATAAACAATTCAAACATCAATTTTCATCATTAATCAGAGCCTTGATAGTTTTCTTTCTATTCTGTATATTTTCTTTCTATGTGGAATATATTCAATGACCGTGGTCAGATTGGAACAGAGTAAATGGACGAGCGTGCTCGCAGCTCACGTCGGAGTGAAACAAACGTTGACAAAATCATATGATGGGTCACAGTAGAGAAGAGTTGGAAGTGCGTTGTCCCACCCTTCTCTACTGTGACCGATCGTATGATTTTGTCAACATTGTTTCACTCTGACGTCAGCTGCAAGCACGCACGTCCATTTACACCGTTCCAGTGTGACCACAGCCTAATTTATTTATCCAAATGTGTTCTTGATGCTACTACATGTGATGCGATGTTGTGATAACCAGCGAAATAATTGAAAGAAAACAGAGTTATCATAATAATTACGTCTGATATCAAATGTCAAAGGAAAATACTTCTTTACTACTCGCATTGACGCCGTTAATACGTGTACGACTCTTTGATCTCTGGACTCTTAGGACAGTAAAAGTACTATAGGGAATGGAGTTTATAGGGAATGGATTATCAGAGGCAACTCAGCAAAGTGATGAAAAGGGAACTTTCCCTTGTCACCAACTAATAACCAATTCCTTCAAATACAAGAAACTTTCATTCTCTTTGACTTTCGATATTTAATCACGTTTTCTACTTCCTGTCAAACTTTCCGAGCCTTGAACTTTGACGAGGATTCAACTGCTTTCAAGTTTGCTTTCGATATTTTCACGTTCGTTTCTAGGAAGTTTAATCGACGTCTCTGTTGAAATATGTTGAAAACGGTTGTGAAGCAGTTGAGAATGTTGTTTAAGTATCAATTTCCACTGATTTCGTTGAAAATCTTTTGTGATAAGAGTGACACTATAACCTTGACTTGGGGGAAAGTGAAAAATATGGATTGCTCATAAATGAATCTCAATTCTACAAGTCAAAAATTCATCAATTGGTTGTTCCATCCAATAATAAATTGGGAACGTTCGAGTGACAAAGATAGGCAAACATATGTTTTGCATTCATAAATTTATTCTCATGTCTCACTGCTGAAGAAATGAAGAAACACAGAGTTTTATCATCTTGTTTTCAACGAGATATGATGAAAAATAAAAACAAATGGCGGATTACAGGTAAACTTTGTTTTGACTTTTGGGACACCCTGTATTATTCAGTCATTTTTCTCAAATCTGTTAGAAGCAAATCCTCTCTTTCATTGGCCTACTGTATCCACCATCAAACGACTGAACTTACTTTCTCAATGTTATATTTATAGTGGAATCTTTCTATGAAAGAGAAAAATTTATATTCGGCTGATCTGTTGATTG
This sequence comes from Laodelphax striatellus, assembly GCA_017141395.1. Taxonomy (NCBI): domain Eukaryota; kingdom Metazoa; phylum Arthropoda; class Insecta; order Hemiptera; family Delphacidae; genus Laodelphax; species Laodelphax striatellus. The sequence goes on along the minus strand of CM029544.1, from coordinate 18,156,878 downwards.
AAATATAAAATACACAAATAAAATATAAAGCTGCTCCATTCCAGTAGTAGTAATTAGATAAAGATAAGAAATAATTCGATTAATTATTCAATAATAATAATATATTATTGTTATCATTATTTTAATAATTAAAATATTATTAATTATTATTTAATAATTGAAATAATAAGAATTATTAGCTAAATTATATTACTATATAATTATATAATACTTGGCTAACTGAATAATTAGGTGATAAGAAGATTCAAGTATCTACTAAATACAATGACTTGGTAATAATATTAATTTATGCAAATACTCAACTTAACTGTTACTGAAGTACACTTAACTAAGTATAGTAATGGCTGGTTGCACGAGAAACCAATTGAATACAATCACCATTAAATTGCGTCATTGCATCGATAACTAATTCGTTCATCGGTTCTCGTTGCATTTACTCCATTAGATGACATCATTTTTCGGCAGTTAAATTCAATCCGATTTTCGTACAACTGACCGTATTATTAGCGAACTGTTTAATGTTTACATCACTATTGTCTACAATTGAATTTGTTTTCTACTGTCAGACACCCACGGAAGTATTTCATTTCATTCCATTGAATATTTCCGACCGATTTCCGGCATTTTTCACTTGAAAGGTATTAATTAGTTCATACAAGATGTATGTATTCTAATATTAGCATTCACAATATAAATAACAAATAATAAAGAATGGAGGATAGAATCTAATAGGACAGAATAACTTTGTAAAATATTTTCATGTGAAATTAAAATATTGAATTGGTAAGAAGCTTTACATTCATTAGCATCACTGGAAATCATGAGTTGTATTAAAATGAGACTAAGAATACAATGAATGTTGTAAAAATTTAAAGTGATTATGAATTTGAGAAGTAGCCTACAATACATGAATGAAAAGCGTTGGGATTTATGATTTCAACGTTATTTTTACCTGTAAACCAGTTCGAGAGGTTTCCTAAAACAAGGCTCTGATCGGATAGTGCTTTCATACGAGTATTTCCAATATTTTACTTACATACAATAGAAAATTTTATCATGAGTTTAATTTTTCATAAGGATACGGATTGTTCATAAGGTTACGGATTGTTCATAAGGCTACGGATTGTTGATAAGGATACAGATTGTTCGTAAGGATTCGCTACGGATTGTTTTTACCTTGGAATAGGATGATCTCAAAGCTCTAAATCCATCTCTTTTGTATATGATCTTCATAGAAACCGGCAGAGGAAAACCCGCAAGATTTATGCTTATTTTTCAAGTAAGAGCTCTTTTTGCAAACAAATATTTCTCTTCCAGTTCACTGGTCTTTATACTCTTGTGCTTTCTTCTAGAACTTGGTTCTAAGGTTATTGTTTATTCGATATGAAGCTGAAGGATACATTATGCTTCCTTCTAGAAATTGGTTCTAAGGTTATTGTTCATTCGATATGAAGCTGAAGGGTACATCAGCTCTACTGTGAACTCAAATCAAATCAAAAATCGTTTTTCCGCTATTGAATAGTAGATATATGAATCTATTTGAACAAATAAGCGAGACATTACAACGAAGCAAAATAACTGATATTGTGAATTTCACTGGAAATTCATGTGTTATTGTTTCGCCAATGGAAAATCACAAGTGATATATCAAACATCTATATTGCACAGTTCTATATTCGATCTCCCGTCTGTCATGCACTTACACAGTCGAGGGCAGCGAACAATGATATAGTTCAATTTCTATTTCTCTGAAGAGGTACTCTTTTAAAATAAAATGATTCTTCCAGGCTGCCACAAATCGTCTCAGAATGTAAGAGAGAAACATTATTCCCATTTTATAAGAGGAATCGTTGAAATCGATCAATTCACTCATAAAAGCGGTTTTATTCTCCTTTGAGTATTTTTTCCAGGAAAACCCATTACATCTCAGTTATGAGTGGGCACACATGTGGAAGAGAATATTGTGCTATTTGTGACGGGGATCAAGAAACGCTTTGCTATAGCCCCAGTGTTACATCAAGTGGCACAGCTTTGAATGTTGAATCCCCTATTTTCCTCATACGTTCATATTGTGCGAAATGTATTCAGTATAAATTCTTCCTTGTGATGGAAATTAATGAGTGTCACAAACGAGGTGATTACTCGTTTCCATACGTGATAAGAAACCAAATTGATAGGGCTTTGATAAAAGCATCTCCAACAAACATTTTATTTGATAAACGTGAATGTACCTTTTCTCAATAATCATTCTTCTCTCAGGTCGTTGCTCCTTTTATGTTATATGTTCTCAATTTACACCATCGCTGTTACTTCTTCCGCCTATTTTTCAAGAGAGAGAAAATCAACCTTCAACGTTCGAGGTATGGATTGAGAGTTGAACAACCTTCAACTTCAGATTGATAACTTATGGAAATTCCTCAGAATTTGTTTGAAAGTACTCACTTACTCTCTATGAAATATCAGGTCTCGTTACTATTAGATGGTCATCCAGTGGTTAGATGACCAGTGTGGTTACAGTATATAGTGTTAACCTGTGGTTACACCGGTCATCCCAGTAGATGGGAAGTCCGATCCCACTAGATGGCAAATCTGCGACTCAAATAAAAACCAATCTGAAAAAAAACAAACGATTCATCATCCCACACATAGATTATTTCGATATCAATAAAATAATGATACCTACTGAATAATATGAATCAATTTTAGTGTTTCGAGCATCAAGAACTATTCTTATTTTATTGATACTTTTTCGAGCTATTAGTCTGTTATATGTTTCATACATTTACACAGATGAGGTACTCTGGATAAATATCACTAACATTGGTTTCAGGATGTGTAATAACATAGATAAACAGTACTTTCTAGTTCTCTAGTACTTACTGAGTCTGTTCTCTGTGGAAATACTTATTCTTGCTATATTGTAACTTCTCTAAATAGACTAAAGTGATAGTTTTTGAGTAGCCTATTCTTCAGAACCGATAAAAGCGCCATTTTTGTAATAACATTTTGATAAACATTTATTATTTTTAAGGGTTGTGAGTTCGTAGTCTGGTGTGGAAACAAGTTCAGCCTGGAATCATCGACCGGGCACTTACCTGATTTTCGTATTCTATTATTTTATCATTAGTCGGTATTCTATCATTTTTCTTTTTCCGAGGCCTCCTAGTTTCATTGTACTCGCGGATTTAATTTAGAGTCGATTTGTTTTTCTTTCTATATATTTTCTTGTATGAACTGTAATATGAAGTGAATAAAGTACTTGATTTTGATTAACACTTATTTGGAATACATATAACACTTGGATTTACACTTAACACAGAAGGATGGTTGGAGTTACCGTTCACTGCAAGGCCATATTTCGGTTTCGATTCTGTAATTTGACAATAATTTATTCAACAATTCAATAAATAACGAAATACATGATTAACTTCAAACACATCGAATCATAACTGCTGCACTGGTCTGAGTCCCACTCTGTCTGGCATCTTTCCACCTCGCATCCACCTCTACGCAAAAGTCATGCACTAATTGCTACGGAAACAGAAAAAAACAATAATATTAATTTCATTCTCTTTTTCAATTCACAGGTACAACACCTAAGGCAGTGGCGTGCCTATCAAGAATTAGTCTGGACGGTTAGAGAGAGAGGGTGAGTGTCACACTTGTGAAAATGCACATTTTCATTAGTTATAAAATAGAAACCCCATTTTGCTTCTAGAATCCGGCAGCCCCTTATCCTCGCATACCATTGGAACCTCTTTCGTCCGTAGAAGTCCTGTCGTTCGAAATGCTAACATCGGATGAAATTACCAGCTGTTCGACAAAAACAGTTCCAGTTGACGACCAGGCTGAGCAACCGAAATGCAATATCGGAAATTTTGTACATCACTTGAAATTACTAAGCATAGTTCCCTTTCTTAAAAATATTTTGTTATACCAAAGACAATTAGAATACTCAGTATTCTAGTAATTGATAATTATCCTTATAGTGCGATTCACGTCAAGAAGTCAGCATTGCTTAGACAGGAGTTTGCTATCATTGTTCAGCACAAGGCAGTTGCTGATGTCTCTATCCTATTCGCACTATGCATAGTTGCCGCACTGTGCATTGTTGTCGCACACAGTCCCAACAAGCACGTTTGGTGCAGTTTTCTCTTTCTCTCTCAATGAAACTTGGCATCAGTGCTCCTCATATAAACAATACTGACTTCTTGGTTTCCTATCGTCTCTGGTTATACAATTATATACATACCACTTTGTAGTGTGCTTACCGGCTCATATGAATTTTGACTTGTGCCTCCCGAAATTCATGGCCCACGCTGCGGTTATGATGGCGATTCAGATATAAACTTTGACATGAAGTTGGTATGAAGAATCAATTGAAAATATCTAGTCCTTCAACTCATTGTTGATCCAGAAGATGGAGAGCCCTGTTTATTACTGTATTACTGACAGTTGATGTAGACACTCCTGATTGTCAAAAATCCATCGGGTAGCCAAAAGTGTGGGTACGGGAGAAAAGAATAATAATGTTAGTAGAACCTGTTATTTTGAGTTCAAAAATTCCAGAGTATTTTAGGCATGGAGAGGAGTTGAACGAGTGCCAACTTACAGTACATTGTTAGTCGATTTATGCTTAGGACGGTAATTTTGTAGCCATCAAGAATTTTCAAACAACTACACTCTCTCTCTTTCTCTCTCTCTCTCTGCTCTCAGTTTCTGATCACACATATTCCATTGAGTAATAGACGTAGTGTTAATTTATGATTGCACTTGCAGAAGTGATTTGTTTTTCAACGAGTTTTGTTCCTTCAACTTCCAATGCTATTTTATAGTCTGTTATTATGTGAAACTTTAAGTCACACGTCGATCATTGCAATTTACAATTCTTTCACAAAAAGAGAGAATAAACAAGAGAAACCTCTTAAAGTATTAGCTTTTCTAAAAAAATACTGTTTCATAAATTATTAACTTTGAACAAGAGTTACAAATTAATGAACTACTTAACAAAAATTGAAGCTTATACTTGATGGTTCATTCTCCAGAATAACATGAGAATCTTTAAATAGTGTTAATATTCCTAGAGTTATAACTGAAGGGACATTTTTTCAAAAAGTCGGGATATTTTTTCCAAAAATCTTTCTTCCCTATTTCCGTTCAGATTGATAATATTTCGGGTGGATCTCAAATCAATCCGTATACTGTGTTCAACATGCTATATATTTGTTGCACATATACTTCTGATAAATAGCATTCTCTTCAATTTTATATCTGTATCTATACCTCCATTGAGGATATTGGTTGGTGGAGTTCTGTGTTGTAATGATGTTAATTAATACAATTCATTGCTTTGAGAACGTCCACTCATCGGTTCACAGAATTAATTGAAGTCAAATAATTGAATTACCAGTAGATCGAAGTTGATATTAATACAGAGAGCTCTGAGTTTGTTTGAAGTCTGTAAATCTACTTTGAATTCCATTAGTTTGATTGATTATCCATTGAAACGTATATGATCATATTTGGGTTGGGTAGAGTAGCCTATATGTCATCAAAATAATGAAATTTATCCCAAAGCGAAATACCAGGATGTTGAATCAGGGTAGGGGATGTTACACCTAAGGCTTTTAACGTGGAAGCTTTTCCACGAAACATTTTTGATTGAATAAGAGTAGCTAGAAATTTTGATTTATGAATATAAACCTCAAACACCCTTAATCATTTAATGATTGGTATTGGACTCAATGATCCGTTAACCATTGATATGATTGATATGATTCATTAACTGTAATCATCGAGTTAATACTTTTTGTGTTCCAGGAATTTCAACAACATACATGCGTTTCTGATAATCCTCCTAATTTAATTGTAACAAATCAATGACCTATACTCATTACCTGAACATTACAGTCACACAGCTCGAGTGGAGCTGAAACGTGTTTCAATTTCTCAAAATTATTTCACTCATGCTGACTTGGGAAATGAATTTTGGATCAAGGGTGATCAGCATTGATGTATAAATATGTAGATTATGCATTTAAATAGATAAATAATTAATTAAATTTATTTCCACTCTTGACAATACAACCCTCTCATAACTTGATAGAAAACAATTTGAAATAAATATCATATAAGGAGTTACATAGTTCACACAAATAGTTATGAATATTCAAATTCAAATTGGTTTTTATTTTTCATGATAACACATTACAAAAATTAAAATCATACAACAATATTACATCTGCAAACAAACAATATTATATAAGACTTACAGTTTCAATTGAATAATGTTTAATACTACTGTAGTAACTAAATCTAACTAAAATATATCATAGTTACAGAAAATACAACACTATTTTTTTAAGAAGCTTCATGAAATCTCTCCACAAAGGCAAAGCCTGTGTGTGGAAGAGGGTCTTGACGTTAATTGGCTAACGTTGGATTGTTCTCGTACTTGCTTGTAACAAATTCCTGAATAAACCAGATTATAATATTCTGAAAAGATTCTGAGAAACTATATATTTCAGAAAATATCTAAACTATCGAATTCTTGTGATTACAAGCATACAGTTTTTACACATGTAATTGCTCATAATTGTGATTGTAATGCAGTAATAATTTCACATGTTACAAAATAATGAAAATTCTAAAATAATAATGATAACTTATAATAACAAGGTCTGAAAATGTAGCTGTTCGTGAGTACTGCCGAGATGACTTCCTACTAATGACTTGTGAATCCTTGAGTATGAATCCTTTCCAATGAGAGGCTTTTCCATTGAATTCAGAAAAGTTGTTAGGGAAAAAGTGTAGAGCATTCCCAGAAGTAGCGACGCCGAATAAAAACGAGAGGAAATAAATTAGGAGTTGAAATATCGGAGTTGAACTTTCAAGGCACCTTGAATTCAATCAGAAAATCAATGGGGATTTGGAAAGTATAGGGTTTCATTCATTACGTTTTTTACGCAAATATTCGGCTGCCTCAGCGTTTGAAAAGAAGGAAAACAGGTTACTAAAAGGAAAGAATGTTTCATCACTGACCTTACAACATAATAGAATCATTACCCGGGATTTGAAAGACCTCAGCCCTGAAGAGGTTCGTTACAAGAATAAAATAAGGGATGAACATTTCAGTTGATGATTCAAATACGAATTTCCATTATAATTCTTCAGTAGGCTTTGCAACAATCACTATTAACAGTGAAGCTCTAATAAGTACATTGAAATTGATGAGGAATTTAATGGAAATTCTAACTCCGATCAAAGTAACGGTAGTACATTTAGGCAAGTTCCATTCCCATGAAATCCTCAATCAATAGACTAAGATCATAGATGAACCTCTCGCTCATACTCTTCATGAATTCTTGATGAATCTTAGAAAGTTTATATCATATTTTTAGTTTCTTAGACATTTCATACTTCTAGATATTCAAAACATGAAAGAGAACATTCATAAGCAATGTTTCACTTTTGCCAAATTACAACTTCTATTTCTGATGAAATGTTATTACAAGTTTTAGAAATAAAATATGAATAAGCAAATAGTACAACATATGTATTTTTCTTTCAGAAAGTAGCTCCTTAATAAAACATTATTCATTGTTAAAATAATCACCCCTTATTCAAATGTTTATTAGCACAATTGAGTGATGAAATGTATAGCACGATCCTTTTAACTTGTCAGAAATCAGCTGTTTCGGTAATAATTAAAAAGTGATTTCGACACAATAATCAAAAGGCTTGAAAGTCTTAAAGACCTTCAAAGTCTTTAAAAGACCTTTTTAAAGAAGACCTTTCAAAGAATAACTTTTTAAAATACCTTTTCAATAATCTTCGAGATTCAGCATTTGTAGGTTAAGTAAATTGTACTGGTGGCCGAGTAAAACATATGTTTTCTGACAAGTTGAAAGGATCCTGCTATAAATGTTATGCCGGCGACTATGTGAGTATAAGCAACCCAGATGTAGAGACTGGCAACAGCTGTTCCAGATGAGGTAGCTGATGATGTCCAGTATCAGCTGTTTTAAATTCAATATTTTCCAAATTTCATGTATCTATCCATGTCTACAGCGCAATCCAATTAACTTGTCATAAATCAGCTGATTTGGTAATAATTAAACAGTGACTACGAGACAATAATCAAAAGACTTAAAAGTCTTAAAGAAATTTAAAGTCTTTAAAAGACCTTTTTAAAGAAGACTTTTCAAAGAATAACTTTTTAAAAGACCTTTTCAATAATCTGCGAGATTCAGCATTTGTAGGTTAATTATTGTGATCATATTATCATTTTATTCATTTTAATTTGTGATCATTTTATTTGGCGGATGGCGAATAAATTTCATTAGATAGATATGTATTTTTAATGCAATCGGACTCCTCGGTCATCAGCAACGTCAAGGAAACATAGATATTTTTATAAACATAAAAATTAAAGAAACAAACATATCTATGTTTTCACTCCTACCTTTCAATTAAGTATTTGCAAAAGTATTTATGTCTTCTTGACTTTGCTGATCACCGTAAAGTCTGATGGGGAAAAATTAATACCTATCTATCTGATGACAGTTATTCGCCATCCGCCAAATTAAATGAATATTACTATATTATTAGAGATCTTCATCTTTTCGGTGTTTTTTATTCAATTGACAGTTCTTGAAGTATTAATAGGGATCTTCATCTGTACATCTTTTTGATTGACAGATCTATTAAGACTCCATAGATTAGAAGAGTGTATGGTATTTTCTCGTATAACTTGAAGAACAGCCGGCGAAGTTGGCATAATAAAGTTGACAGGGATCATCGGCGTTACGAGAATGAGGAAGACTTCTTTGAAAATTTCACGACAAAGCCAACCACGGGCTGTGAGTGCGAAAAGCGGGTCTTATCGTTTCTGATGATGCTTGTGCGCATGCGTAAAAGTTGTACACGGCCTCCAATTCGGGTCAAGGAAAATCGATAGGTGTTTGCGCCCCCCCAACCCCCCGCCACCAACCCTGCCTTGGTCAACACCTAGTCGTACTACTACTACTCTCGCACTCGAAATCATGAACTTCTTTTACTTCTTTCCGGCCCAGGACCCCCCCCCTCCGATTCCAGTCTAGCGGAGGCGCCCCTGTGGTTTCCAACTTCCCTGTGTTCCATCTTTTTCATCATTTCCCTCTCACTCGCACGCTATTCCTTATTATTGCTATTATTCCACCTTCCGCTCCCCCACCCCCCACCATCGTGTTGTCGTTCCAAGTTAATATCTGCAAGTGGACGTGTGAAAATTGCCGCACAGCTTTTACTAAGGCATCATTTCAGCAATTTCCCATCATTCTTGTTTATGTATTCCCGAATATCGAACTTATCTCAGACCGCTCTTCAGAGTTGAGCGAAAATAACAGTCGGATCGACTACTCTGAAAAAGCTTACATCATAACATTTCTCCCATCTTTCTTTTCCGAATTGTCATAGAAATAGACCTAATTTTCTTTATTCATTTACAGTATTAACAACCGTGTTACTTTTAACAAACATTTTTACAATTATTGCTCTACACAGCTGGATTTAAAAGAACCTTTACTGCAATGGTCAAGTGTAAAAAATTATATTTTCATTATGATAGGAATCATTATTGTAGATCGTAATCTAAGAGCGAACTACATATCGTATGGGTTCTTAAGGAGCTATATGAATCATAAGAATGATAGAAATAATTCATGTAGTTGATAATCTTTTCCCAATAGGAATAGAAATAGTCGTGTTTCCCTAATAGAAATATGCATCCACTTTCGAGTCTTGAGGTAATACAAAGAGTTATAACAATTTTGTGGTTCCAATTGAAAAACAGTTAGCTATAGTTCAATACGAGGTAATCAAAAAGAGAAATATACGATTACAAAGAGCAGGTAATACAAGAGTTATAACAATTTTGGGGTTCCAATTGAAAAAGAGTTAGCTATAGTTCAATACAATGGAACACAGTGCACAGTTATAATGTAACTGCTATACTACTCTGTGGATCTAATACAGGCTGAGCTAAACACAACAGAAAAAAAATTGAATGATTTTACATAAAAAGAAGTGACCTAACGAATTGGTTTCTGAAGAGGAAAACAATATAATTTCTCCACGAAACTACTGCGGAGAGACGTTTTGATCAACCTGTACCTAGACTTTCAGAAATAATGGAATGGAATTCCCAAGACGGAGATAAGATAAGAGATATTTAGACAGAGATAAGACAGAGACAGAGATATTTCACCTGTTAAGCGATTTGATCATGAGACTCAAATCAAATAAATAGATGGCAACCCTCATTGCACACACGAGGTCAAAAATCTACTCTCTCAGATTCAGTTATCTTCATGTAACAAGTTAGTGTTACAGCTACAGGTCTACGACTACTCACTTCGGGACTAGCACAGTAATTAGCTGCCAGTTTGAAAAGAGTAGACGAGTTTGAAAGGTATTCAGTGATTTCCATCGATTGCTTCTGATTTCCAAGAACGCTTCAGCTTTTCCGTGGAAGAGAGAGTTGATTGGACCCAATTGAACTTGAGAAATACCGACTTCCATTTATGATTTTGACACTGTAAATGAATCGATTTCCATAATATTGATATCTCGCATTTTTTGTGCTTGCAATTCTTGGTAATTGACTTTTCTCACTGTTATCATCATTTATAATTCTGGAAGAGTCTAGACGGTAAATAACTATTGTCAATCAATAGCACTAATTGTTCGAGGGTTTTCCCCAACGATGAAATATTGCTTTTTACAATTATTGTCATAATAATTCCCGGTCAACTCTCGTTCAATATTTAAGAGAATTATCAAGTCATTTATAATAACTCAAACTGCATTGACGGACTATTAAGGATATTTGTTCTCTTTATCTAGAATGTTCCTGACTAAATAATGGCTATCTTTTTACAGCTGTAATTATTGCAAAGTAAAGTCCAAAATACAATTAGTATAATAATACAATTAGTCCAATACAAGTTTTCCCATTTTTCCTTTCAAGCTTCAATTTCCAACTGCATTACACAAAATTATAATTATCCTGGATCTATAATAGATTAATTCTCACAACCTTCAGTTTTTGAAGGCTCAACAACCATTAATTAATGCAAAATAGTTATGCAGCTACTATCCAGCTTTTTTTATCTAAAGAAACAATATTATTGTCATTTCTACTGATAATAATATTATCTTTCCTTATAAAGCTCAACAATACTTAATATCATCACATGATCTAATCCATTTCAGGCATTGCAAATTTATAACGGTTTCTATAATTATAATTTCTATTTATTAATACCGTCATGATAAGCCTATTCAATGTGACGCCTTGTTTTGGCTATGTGCAGGAGTTCAGTCATTTATTCATGAGATTAAAGAGTATAACTGCTCTTTGCACTTATTGGAGACAAAATAGCAGGGTTTCAAACATACTTTTAGTGCAAGTGCTTTTAGTGCTAAATATACTAAGCCGGAACATCTCTTAAAAGTGCCCATATTTCTCCACTTTTCAACTATACGTGTATATTTGAGACAGTGGGTTTAAATAATATGACATTCAACATAACATAGAATGTATTGTTACATATTCGAATTTTAATTTCAATACATATCAATTGAATTAAGTCACCATTGAAAACTCAATGTACTTAGCCTATTAGAAACATGTATTAAAAGCCGTCTTCATGAAGACGGCTTAAGATTATTATGTTTCAGATACCACCTTATAATCGACAATCGGTAATTTAAATAGTTATATCATGAAGAGTTTTTATCAGGAATTGTTTAATTCCATTCCATAAGTCATGGAAAACGAGAAGTGTCACGAGTTTTGGAGTATTGACCCTTGAAGCATCAATATCGTTTTATTTGGGACGCATGAAAGTGGGGTTGCATAGGGCAAGGAAAATAGGTCAGTAAGTTAGTCCAATAATGATGTTAACGGCAGGAGGCGTAAGAACGAACGCCCCTGGCAAAATAGATTAAGTCTACGTCTGCGCTCCCCTGGGATTACCTGTCTAATCCTGTAAGATTAACTATAATTCAAGACAAGACGAATCTGACGTTCCTGAGATGTTTGACAGACTTATATGCTGCGCTTATCTTATTAGACTCGGGATGCTCACAGACGCATTACTTTTGAAAATTGTTCAGTAATCTTATTTCATCTCAATTAGAAAGAAATGTGAAGGAAGTTATGTCTGTATGAATCTATATTTATGTATTCGTTTTTCATGAAATTTTGGACTTTTATGTATCAAGAAGAACTTTTTTCAAATTTCAAAATCATTCTGAAAAATGGATAAAACTTCAACCTAAGTGGAATCATGTTAAACACGGCGAGGTGGAACAACCTTCGGTTCTCCCCACCGACGAAAGCCATACGCTAAATAAATAATATCTATGTCTATCATATAATGTCTAATGTGATAAATTTTCTAAAAATTCTGTTTCTCTTGTGTTTCTAGTTTCGTGTAGTTTCGTCTTCCACGTGGTTAAGTTGTAGAGTGGAAATTACTGTGCATACTTCGCCACGTCAGAAAATAAATAAGTCATTCTATTCTATACTATTCTAATTTGTTGTCTGACTGAAGATTTCTAAATTTCTATTAATAATAATAATTCCGTGTAACCTGGCTGGCTCAGGTCTGGTGTCAGAGTTTTCAGTTCACTCCTGATCAGTTCAGGGTCTCTGACGTGACTTGACGACTGTTTTTTAGGCAGCCGGGACCGACGGCTTAACGTGTCCTCCGAATTGAAATATCAGGAAAAGATTCAATATCAACTATCCAACTATCAATTCTACTTTCGGGTCTCCCCACCGATAAAAGCCATGATGAGATGAGCTACTATGCAAAAACTTCAAATCAATTCTATAGAGCTGCAGTGAGATCTGATTTCAAGAGACTTTTGTATTGAGAGAACGAAGTATCAAATTCTTCGATAGGATGCTGTCATGAAATGAATAAACAAGCTTCCAGGTATTTCAATTTTCAATTGATCCGTTATCAGTCTTCTTCCGTTACAAAAAGCTTCTCAGAACTGCTAAGTTGTGCATTCATTCATACCGTCAAACATCTAAGATCGCTCTCAGGGGAACAAAGCGTTTGTAATCGAAACATTAAAATCCTCAGTCGTTCCTAGAATTACTATTGAAAATTTTTCTCGAGGAAAACAGTTTTCAACCTTCAGAAAATTCTTGGGAAATCGGTGCGAATCATCGAGTGAGGTGAATTTTTTCCTAGTATCTCGCATTTTTCAATTTTTTGCACAACTGACAGGCAGTGGTTGCTTCACGTCTATTGTTCGATATTTTCAAATTCCGTTGTCGGAGAACATCCATCGCAGTATCCGATTCGTATTCGAAACAAAAAACAATTCATCCGTGTCAGCTACCAGTTTGGTAAACAATGTGAACATCCAATCCACAGAGTAGAGAGTATGATCTCTACTCTCTAATACTGAGAGAGTAGAGATTAGAGTAGAGATTAGAGTAGAGTAGAGAGTATGATCTCTACTCTGTGGTTAATCTCTATTGTTAATACTTTTTACTCTGTGGTTTGTTACTGACAATCCTTGATACTGACATTTTTCCATATCACTTGAAACACTGATCTATACTGGGACGTCAGATCATACTCTCTACTCTGTGGTTAATCTCTATTGTTAATACTTTTTACTCTATGGTTTGTTAGTGACAATCCTTGATACTGACATGATACTGTGGTTAATCTCTATTGTTAATACTCTCTACTCTGTGGTTTGTTACTGACAATCCTTGATACTGACATTTTTCCATATCACTTGAAACACTGGTCTAGGCTGGGACGTCAGAATACTCTCGTAGAGCAATCTAGACTTGAGTAATACTCGTACTGGTGTAACAGGAAAATTTATCCGGGGTGATGATTGTTTCCTCTTCGGACAAGAAATATTTCTGTTTCAATATGATTCCGACGTCACCTATGGCTAAAACAAGGATATGAATTGAGGAAAAACTCGCTGTTCAAATAATATTTCTTCTTAAATTGTCGAGAGAAGTTTCAGCTAGCATTTTGTCACTTTGAACTCTCTCTCAATTCGGGCCTGTCTCTCCATGGAGAGAATGCGAATGCACTGTTTTAATCCATAATGGATTGAAACTTATAATAATGCCATAATGCTTGAAAGTGTCTTATTTATCTTTTCCACCTAATAATTCTAAAATCTCTCAAGCCAGTTCAATCATCAATCAATCCATCTCTTTATTCAAAACATACATCAATCATGTACGTACGTAAATGCGTCAAAATAATTCATTAATAATCAATACATTATTATACAAATAATATAACTATGTAATGTAAATACAGTATTTTTAGAAAATATTTGTGTTTGCGCCTCACTGATCTCATGGACATTGGCTAATCATAAAGATGAAAGGGTAGTATTCTGCTGAATCCTTTCCATATTTGAAATCCTTCAAAGGGTCAAAAGTATTTACAAATTTTCTTCTTCTGTATTTCAAAACCTATCTAATAATTACACTTTCGAGCTGAGTGAGAGAAAATCCAGAGAACAAAGCTCTTTTTTTGAAGCAATAAACTTGTTATTGTTGTTCCGCTCAGAACATAAAGCCACATTCTTCTGTGAATGATCAAAGAAAACCCAGCTGCCTATTCCCATTCTGAATCCCTTCTATTCCTAAGCTCACGTTTATTCTCGGTTTACAATACAACAATAATATATATTCCTCTCATATTTCTTGGTAAGCACCTTGCCTGCTTGTAAGAATATTACTTGAATCCTTATTATTCTTCTGTAGCTTGACAATAAAATATTGGAGATATTCAAGATTTTCTAGTAATTTTGCGAGAAGATTGCTAACACGAGGATTAAGCTTATATATATTATATTTGTACATTGCTTTATATATGCGCTGATACTATATTCATCTTTATATATACATCTATATATTCATCTTTAGAACACACTTGGTTCAATTTTGATTAATAAAAATAATTATTTCTAAAAAAGGTTACCTTAATTTTGCATATATATTAAATTCATATAGGATAAGTTGTTGATTGTACAATGCACAACTTCCAAAAGAAAGTAAATTTTTCTGGTTGTACCTGATTTAGAGAAGAACAGATAGTTCATGCAAAACATAGTGATCAAGACATTTAGAGCAGATTGATCAATTTCTATTGAACGTGAGTTACACCAAACACTTTATATCGGTCATTTTATTCTAATTTGGTATTGCCATTAATCATACTCATATTTTATATAATTTCCAATCAGTCACACAGAGTAGCGCATTTCTTGAAGTACACCATCAAAAATCAAGTTTATCCTATCGCAATAAACTATTAGTTGCTGAATTAGTCGAGGAAGTGTCTAGAATAACAGGTGAACTATATCCTAAACTGTTCCATTCTTTGATCAATATGAAGCAAGTATGAACATGAACGATAAAGGATACATGAAAATGAACGTGAAGGATAAGGGTGGAATTACATATTTACATATTCCATAAGAAACATTTATTGATTTTCATCTATAATATTTTTAACAAAAAAATACTGTCACCTTTTAAACCACTAATGTACAGACAGTTTATACCGAAGAATCAGTTCCATCACATTCAGTTTACTTTGTAATTTGTATTGCTTATTATCAAGCTACTGCTACCCAATATTGGATATGATGAAGTGATGCACCGCAACGAGTTCATATGAGTTAATGACAGAAAATCAATATCTGTATTCATAATTGATGAGAGGCAACGGCACTCTATATCAATAGTCGTTTCAATATAGAGTTTATCGCATGTGCAAATTTGCATACATAATAGTCGCGCCATATCATTGAGAAAACAAATTCTATGGTCTTTTCCCTCTATAAACAACTCATATAACTAGCAACTCAGTGAGGAAAACTCATCCAAGTGAATAGGATTTCTTGTTTCATTCTTGTACAAGATTGAAATCAAGTGCTCCGTAGTTCTGCAAATTCTTAAATAAACTTTCAACCAGGAAATTCCCGTCTCAAAGGAAATCATTCTCGCAATACTTATAGCGAACGTTGTTTAAAACATTTGTTTGAAGCTAGTTCACTAGTGTTTCAGAGATTCATAAGATGTTTTGGGAGAGTTGGTACACCAAGAAATTCTTTACAGTTTCCTTCAGAAGTAAATTCTGTAGCTGCTCACTGATGATAAAATCGGCTTATTGCCCAAACAATAACTAAACATTCAATGTTATCCAGCTGCATTTTCTTGCAACAAAGCATTTTCATTTGAAAACTTCTCTTAAGTTATGAGATCAAGTTGAATCGTATCAAGTAAGATCAAATTAAAAATAAAGTACCGGAGTTACAAGAATTTTACTGTCTTTTATTAATTTCACTCACTACAACTATTTCAAATTTGATAAATCTACATGATTATCTCTTCACTGAAATAGACAATACACTGAAATAGACTGTACAATACACTTCAGAAAATAGAGTGAAATCTATCTATTCATATAAAAGCGAAATGGCACTGACTGACTCACTGATTCATCAGTTGAACCAAGATTACCTTCTTGTTAAGATTCTCCCGAAATTATGCCAGAAAACGGCGATTTGTTGTTTTCCTTGCGTTTTCAATGCGTTTTCGCAGATTTTTCAACAACGACTGAACCAAATGCGTGGATGGAGGGACAATGTAATGTATTCGGAAGAAAATCTCTCAATAATTCAATTACCAAAATACATATTATACACTATTATACAACTATACTATCATACTATGTACTATCTATTATTATCAATACTATGTACTGTGTATATTATACTCTTGTACTAGTATAAAATACACTATTATTTCAATCTTCCCTGACTAATAAAATGATAAAAATATTTTTTTTTAAATAATAATAAATAGATTCATGTGCAGAGTCTCTACTAACTAACCCTTATCAATGAACATTTCTATCCAAAGATGTTATTGATTTTGCACGAAGAAAGTCCGCTATTGAAATTCTCGTTTTGCGGACACAAAAAACTGTTATCATTAATAATGTCAATGGCAGAGCTCTTTTGACCGCCAGTTTCCTCTCCACTCCCAGGCTACAGTTTCCATTTCGACTCTCATGAGACTAGAGCAGGTTGGCTTGGACAGGATGAACTGATAAGCTACAATACTGATAAGACTCGGACGATTCTGCACGCGTATATATACGTACCACTAAGAGTAGTATGTTTGCTTACCCGTCAATATCTCTAATCCCAATGGATAACACTGAGTGCCTTGTTTTGCGAGAGGCAGAACACATTACTATATCTATACTTTATCAGAACTTGATTGAGAAGTTGGATGAGATGGTACATCTGCTCAAATACCAATCTACTATGTTATTTCATATTAATTAATATCCAAAAAGAGTTTCTACTTCAAACTCTAAAAGATGCTGACTTAAAGATATGAACATACCAACACGAAATAATTGTTGACTACAAAACGTGTATGTTTCACACTTAAAAGTACATTTAAACTTTCTCCTTCAAATAGAAATCATCACCTATCAAGACACTATTGTATTTTATCACCCTTGTATTATAAGTACTGACAAAGATCTCCTTACCTATCCATATCTCTCATTAATCACCTATCATCACCTATCAAGACACTCTATTTTATTTTATCACCCTTGTATTATAAGTACTGACAAACATCTCCTTACCTATCCATATCTCTCATTAATAATTCATTACCTACGTTATCTAATCGCATTACCCACATTGACTCAATTTAGCGGTCACAGTTGCTGTCGTTCGTTTTTCAAAAGTCTTTTGATATATAAGGATGATTTAGACATCAATTAGGTTGCAAATAAGTAAGGTCAAGAGACAAATTAAGAAGGAAAACTTTAATAAACTTCTATCATGAAGTGCTATCTCTTTTTTTGTTTTTTTTATAAATTGGGTTGGGCTTTGTAACCCTTAGCCACCGCGACCGCTATTCGATCTTTTGTGGCATCCCCTCTTTGGCTTATGCCATGTTCCATAATCCAAGGCCAGAGCAGAATTTACTCAGGGCCTTGAAGTCCAGTTCTCTTGCCTCCTCTGGTAGGAGGGTTGTCTTTCCAAGAAGTCTCCTCCTCATTTGCAAGAGTGCTGGACATTCCAGCAGCAAATGTGCTGCTGATTTCAGCTATGGACCCACCCTTCCGAATCTTCAGTTGTAGTGCCTTCCTCTGCATGTACCGTTTCCCGGCAGGTTTGAGTCAGCAATAACTCTGAAACCTGTTCCCACGAGTAGCTGGAGACTTATTCAGTCACCCTGGGCAGAGCTCCGCGTTCACCCAGGGAAGGCTTCTTGAAACTGGAGGTCGCCTGGTATCCAGAGTTCGCATACTCATGTCAGGCACTCCCCTGACCATGCAGCCGTCGACGTATGCTGTTCCACCATATGTTGGCTTGGCTTGCGCAGTTGACGCTTCAGGTGTTCCTACTTGAACACCCTACTTAAGCTGGGACGCAACGGTGTTAGTTGCCAACCAGCCTACATCTACCACTTGCATCAGGAACACGGAGGATTGCCACACCCCGGACAGAATAAATTCTGCCCCCCTGCGGGTAAGTGCTATCTCTTATCATGGTAAAAATAATTATTTATGCTTGTGGTTAAGTGATTGAATGCATTTGGAAAACCAAACTTAAAACTTCAATTGAAATGCAGAAGTCATTCTATCCCATCCTTCTCTAGAAGGTGAGATTATTATCAGATTGTTTGAAGACTACAGTAACTTCGCGAGAAAGAAATGACCCTTGGTGGAGGAAACTTTCTGATGCTGATAAAGCTTATGAAGAGATTTTCCTCATCTTTTTAAGCTGAAAATCAAAAGCAAGCTCAAATCTCGTCTTTCTAGCTCAACTTTTCCTAGTAGCTCAAAATACTCCAATCTCACGAAAAGACAAACCATTTCTGTTCAAATTTTCCTAGTCTGGCATCTGTCTATTATTGGAGGTGATCTTGATAACAACAATTAATCTCAGTTGATGAGTTTCCTTATCGTTCCCCTCACTTGATGAAGTAAGTAGCCGTCGAGGTCTAGCATCGTCACTGAAGTATCTATCCAATTTTCCACCACCTGTCATAACCCACCCACTCTCTCACTCACTCTCTAGTCTCTCACCACCAATTATAGGTCGCTGACAGAGAAGGAAGCTGTTGAAATGATTAGCCTACACCCATTTTAGCAAATTGATATAGCTGAACGATTGAGGAATGGAAAATATTTACTTGACGAGAAAACCATTGACGATAAGCTTGATGATGATTATTATTATTATGATGCTACTGATGATATGTGAATTGACAGGTGAGTAGAAAGGGATTATGTTGATGAGGAACCATGAAAAGGGTAAAGGGGAGAATAAGCATGTAGTTTGAATGGTGTCCCTCTTTAAAAGAAGATGTTTAATCTACAGTATTCATCGGCCTGGAGCTACCAACTCATCCCCAGAGTTTTAAGATGCGGTGAGTGCACATTCATTATATTGCAATAAGAGTAGTAATCTTCTATTTGAAGGGTGAATCCAGTCACTCGTTTGAAAAGACTTGATAAGCTGCAATTTGCATTACATCCCAAAACACTCAGTAGAAAAATCGTTTTGAATTTTTTATGTTTCGTCTCTATGTTGATAAAATGTTCTGAATAATGTTTTTCTCGTGAATTTATGTTGCCTCTTTTCAGAAAGACTAGCTTCTCTCTCACCAAATACAATTTTGTGAGGGTTGAGTGTAAGAGGGGGCCGGCTGCGCCTCAACTTCGCCCTCCAAGGAAAAATGAAGGCAGCAATTCAATTCAATTCAAATCAACCTATTGCGTTACAAATCGACAATGAGTTACGAAAATATCTATAGAACTTTTCACAGAATGAGTTTCTTACCACTCAAGATCCACTAAAAGTATTGAAGCATGTGTCACTTTTTGAATCAAAACCTACTCCATTGAGAGTGTTGGAAACCAAACCTTATAAGAAAGTTGATGAATGATTGAATTCACTTTCATATCCACTATTATTGCAGTAGGTCTCATGGTAGATGTCAATGAGAGATTCATGGATAGCAATGGGATTTATAAGTTCTCCAGTTCGATAAAGATTGAAATTTCAAATTTATGTTACTTTCTAATGGTTTTGTGACTCAATACTCTGATGCCCGGTTTATCAGTCGCTCAATAGACAGTTTATGGTTCCAATAGCACTATTGAATCAATAACCATGTATTTTCAAATGCAAAAAAAAGTTATTGATTCAATAAGTTTATTGAACGACTGAAAAACCGGGCATAATACAGTTTCTATCACTTCATCTTTTGAATTGATTAATAAGTAAGTGTGATGCTTATCTGAAAGCATGGAAACCTATTTGATAGAAATGACAGTTTATTGTGTCAAATCTGTCAATCTATTCATTCAAACGTCTATTGATTTTTAGAAAGAATTGTAAAGAAGTGAAAGAAAATTCGCTATCATATCAGAGGTGAAGATCTGATGACTCAGTGGAAATGTGAGACAAAACATTTAAGAGGTTCAAATTTGAGTTTGAGTGACAGCTTTATGAAAGTGCAAAGTCAACCAGTTGAAAATCGATTTTTTTGAGAACAATGAAACCCAGAATCTGAAGTCCAGGATTTGTCGGATCCTGAGTAAATGTCGGAGAAAGAATAATGAAGGAATAACTTAATCAGGGATTCGTGTTTCATTAGACAACGTCATAACGTCTAATCAATAAAAAAACGGCTTGAAAGCTGGTTTACTGAAGCGGAAAGTGGAATGACGTTGAGGTGAAGCTGGAGCAGTTATTAAAATGACTAATCCCGATGGAAAAGGACGTCGATGATGTAACTCACAATATGAAGCTTTTATTATCAGCTCGCAATTCAGACGCAGGTAGAGTACTGCTGGGTCAGCTAATACTGGAAACCACAAACACAGGTAGAGTACTGATGTTAGCTAATACTGAGAAACTCAGGAGTTGGTTAATGAAGATAATAATGTGAAATGAAATATAATCCTATAATCTGCTTATTTCACCGCCTCTTTCAATGCTCTTCACTTTTAAGCTCCTCCTGTACTTATAAACGAATTGATAGCCCTTCTATATTCAAAGGAAACTCTCCAAAGATAATATGTTGAATTATGCTACAGTGGAATAAATTTCATGTTGGTGTAGGCTTCAGTATGAAAAATTCTCTGGTCAGTGCACCCTCCACGGATAAGCGACTGAAAACCAAAGGCAAAAAGGCAACTTTGAATATGGACTAAGCCATTGTGAAAACTTATACGGCTGCACTATGTTGTTAAAAGGTTTCAATTGTAGAACGTCTGTGACAGCCCTATGTACTGCATACTCATGAATTTGTTTGTACTCAGAAATATCCTGTACAATGTCACCATCTTTCAACAGAGTTTTCAAAAGTCACCGTCTCAATCACTTTAACAAAAAGTTCAACAGAACAAACAAAGCACTATGTATAAACCTATATAGGGAACCAGAAATTATCATAGAATTTGACTAATTATTTATTCACTTTTTGTTCTCAATATCATGAAAATACTCTGAACTGCCTCCATATTTTGACAGAAGTTACTAAAGTCACCGTCTCAATCACTTTAAAAGAAAGTACTGCATTTTATACGTATAAAAAGCACTGAGTATTATAATTACATATTCATTTAGTAATTACGTATTATATTACACTACGTATAATAAGCATTAACACTATGTATAAACCTGTATGGGAAACCAGAATAGAGTTTAAATTTATTCGATTGGTGCACTTGTACAAACATTCACGTTTTGTACGGTGGAATTTTTAGATTTGAAGTGTTCAATTTTTCATTTGGTTCATATGAATTCATTAAATTTTTTTCATATAGAAAATTCATGTTTAATTGGTTTATTTCAATCAGAATAAGTTATGGTTCCATCACATCAGTTCAGTCACAGTTTCATTTCAGTTCTGATCGTTCTGCGCATGCGTCAATGACAACGGAACAATAAAACAAGTATTGACGCTTGCGCAAAACTTGCTGAATTGAGGCGGAACTAGGACTGATGAGAACAGACTTAAAGATTTAATCGATTTTATATATTATTCATATATTAGTATTTACATACTATAATGGCATTTCCGCCATTTAATCGACAAAGATTTAATCGTTTACGATATTCGTTATAACTCTTATTCCTCTCTTAAACAACAATTCAATATCCAATGTGATGCGCCACATCATACTTGGATTCGATTCAAATTTCCTGACACATTACACATCCCCCGGTTACATTGATACTCTGCCAACATGTAAATGTGAGTGTTTTACACTTCTTGAAAATTGAGGAATTATCACTGAATCACCGCTCATCCATTTTGGGATTACTAAGAGAGTATGAAGCTCAAATACATGGGCTATTTCGTTTTTCTTGTAACCCACTTTATCTTAGCTCAGGTGTCAGATGGAGGCATGATTAATTCTTCTCCTGTTATAAATGAGGAGATTAATCATCAATTTGAAACCGAGAAGTATTTTTTAACAGAATAGGGCAGAAAAAAAAGCTCTCATAGGAATGGAGACTCGCGTTATCCAGTTCGTTGAATGAATCCTATTCCCTTTAATGTGAATTATTTTCATAAACTTGTGTTCATTTCCATTTCTATGTTTATTCTTTTGTTCGAATAAACGTAACTATGATATTATAATACAACACATTATATTATAAAAAGAGATTTTTTGCCAAATCGAAAACAAATAATTTTGAAAACATTGAAACAAAGTACAGTTTCGTGAATAGAAGATAATATTATAATAAAAATTTTATAAATGTAATGTACTCTGTTTTTTCATTTAATTTGAATTTCAATTATTATGTTATGCAGTCATAAAAGTGTATATAATTCTTTATACATATAAAGGAATATGTATATTGGAATATATTCAAGTATATTAAATATATTCAAGTATTTTATATTAAAAATAGTATATATAATTGAAATTATTATATATCTAAGTATTTTATATTAAATATATTTAAGTATATTGGAATATATAATTCCTCTTGGAATATGTATAGGCCTATTCCAAGTATTTCTTAAACTTTCATAGCAAATGTTCTGTTTCTTTGAAATAACTTTCGATATAGGTCTAATCCTACTAAAATGCTTCTGAGTAATATTTTGAGAATTTCTAAGTTTTCAAGACAAATATTTCCTTCTAGTTCTAAAGTAACGTTTCAATCTACCTCTCATCCAACCATAAACAATAGCGATACTTGAGTTCTCTTGTACCTAAAGCATACTTCAGTTAAGAATATGCTATGTTTGTCAGTAGAGGAATTATCTTTGTCAGTGAGTGATGTGAGAATGGACGTGTGTGTGTGTGTGTAAAGGTATGTTGCGCGCACAAAGTTTTGCCTGATGCTCCACAAATTTGGCACGAGAGCCATCCGTGGTATTAGCTTTGAGCCGTTTTTAGTCAGAAAAATCTACTCGTCTGTTTCAAAATAGAAGCTTTCTAAATGTTTGAAATACTTCAACCACTATACAGAGCATAGTGGATAGACTATCGCTACACGTTCATTGAGGTACAATAGCAAAATATTTATTCCACTCAACATATTCTGTCAGCTATCTTGATCAACAAATATAGAAAAAGGAAATATTATACAGTATAGTGAATTTTCAAGCTACATCTCACTGGAGCTGGTATTTTTG
This sequence comes from Laodelphax striatellus, assembly GCA_017141395.1. NCBI lineage: Eukaryota > Metazoa > Arthropoda > Insecta > Hemiptera > Delphacidae > Laodelphax > Laodelphax striatellus. The sequence continues at coordinate 18,133,123 of CM029544.1, read as the reverse complement.
ATTCTCGGAATATTTCAAGTCCCAAATTCCATGATCTCTTAACGTATTGATGTCTCTTATTAACATGTTTCTTAGATACATGTTTTCGCAATTAACTTGATATGATGAAAAAACTCTTTATAATACAGCAGTTGACTTGGTGTAATTAGCATACCCTGTTGTCGCGAAGCTCTATTTAAATTTGAATACTTAATTGATTCATCATTCTAATTCATCATCTTGATTAACTTTTATTAACTTGTAAAAAAATTATTCAACATTTTGAAGCTTGTCAATTTGTACAAATACCTCACAGGCAAAATCTGAACCGTTTGAAAGAGATGGAATCAAGACTGCATTCTGTTTTTCTTCAATAAGATTCGTATTATATTTTTCTGAGCTATATGCAGAGGCTTTCAGGTATTGAAATAAGCTCCCCTTCCCCAACAAATCACCCCATACTTTAATCGTGATTTCACCAACCTCGATAAAACCAATTCCTCGATAAGACGAGTTTTTTTCGAATCCCTTGAACCGTTCTTATAAGGTGCTGCGATTGGTGGTAGTTTCCGTTGTAGTACTGGTGGAGTGTTTTGCAACATTTTGCAACCAGAGGGGCGCGTTTGGTGGAGCCACCATGATGGCCTAGTGTGGCATTGGCCACATTTTGAAATCGATTGCTCCCGTTATATTATGATTTTGAGGTGTGTTTGGGGAAGCTTTGATCTTTCAATAAACTCTCTTCATTTCTCGTCCCTCTCATTGATCATACATTTGATGAGCAATCAACATTCAAAATAATATCAGACTGGACCCCTCCCCTGACTGTTTGTACCCTATTTAAATTTGGATATGTTTTCAGCAATTTTTTCTCTAAATCCTCTTGAAATTTCAAAAGAAACTAGTTCAAGTTCTTCGCCAAATAGATAATGTTATGTTTACCTTTTGTTCAAGTGCGTTCTCTCTCGAATGATTGTTATTCTGCTATATCTTTCCACACTAGTACATGTTTCTTCTCAAGTTATTTTAAGACAATATATTCAATTTTTTGTATTATCCCGAATGAGTTTTGTTTGAATAGGCTTAAGCCTGGAAACCATTGTCAAATAGAATAAATAAATTGGCTTCGCCCCTGAATTTGTAACCATCGCTGGTATTTATCTGTGGCCTTGATCCTTTTTATTTCTATTTTCTTACCTTTAATCGCTGTCTGTGAACACCAGTAGTAGGGTGAGAAATCGAATAACAATAATAATAAATGTAGTGGAGCATTATTTCAATATTTAATGAAGATTGAAACAGCTGTCTTGACGCAAACAGTTTCCAGCTGTCGATATTGGTTCGCCTTAGTACTTTCTCGATTTAGATGCTCGAAACAGGTATAATTGACGAACGGGCTAAAAATAAACGCTCATCCGTCTCCAACGCCTTAGCAAGTCGACACTGAGTGTGCGCAGAACGTCACGCGCTGTGGCTGTGAGCTAATCAGTCTAAATATAAAACTTATCTTCATATCTGCGTTGAGAGTGTACGCAAGGCGCGGTGCGGCAGGCTAGAATACATCTCCCCTGTCGCCGGCTTCTGCCTTTCATTATTTTCCGGTTGCTATGTCTCGTGCCTCTCTCAAACAGAGATGATTCAGAGTAACCAGATAATTCCCTCCTTTGCTGTATCTGAACACTCATTTGTATTTGTATTTGAAAACTCATTCAACGAGTTAGATGTGCGAGTTCGTCAAAACTGATGAACTTTAAAAGAATTTGGCACTCCATTCAGCGGAGCAAAATCTTTAATTGTCTACAATAAACTTACTACTGTAATAATCTTTTTTGCTCATAAGTCTTCAAGATCGTAAAATTAGGTGACGAAAAAAAATATATATCGTCACTGTAATTGCAAAAAGTCGTATGTCAAAAAATCATTTTTTTTTTGTTGACCAAAGTTTGGCATTTCTGGTCCCACAAACGCTATCAAAATGTCTCATGTCAACAGCTGTTTTGAAGGTGAATATAACCAATTTTTATTTAATAATAAATAATAAATAAAAATTGGTTATATTCACCTTCAACAACTGACATGGACATTTTGATAGCATTAATGTGGACCAAATTTGGTCAACAAAAAATGATTTTTTGACATACGACTTTTTGCAATTACAGTGACGATATTTATTATCTATGTATTAACCACTCAATCTGGATTCTGAATACTCATCATTATATTACAGCATACTGTCGGAGCTTTGAAGCTTATAGATTCAATATTTTTATTAAAGGTATGGTATAGTGATGAAGAGAATAATGATTGAGTCCATGCAGGTTGAATTACACATCAATATAAATATAATTCCTGAGTATAGTGATGAAGAGGATAATGATTGAGCCCATGCAGGTTGAATAACACATCAATATAAATATAATTCCTGATTATTATAACACTTCATAAATATAGTTTTTAATGAATATGATTAAGTTGTATAATTTGCTTAAGCTGTATAAATTATTATTCTACATCATGTAGAAAAAGACTGTCACTGAGCTCCCCTCTACACACAGACGTATAGTCTTGTAGAGGGTTTCCTTATATAATCTTTCTTTTTTATTTGTGTATCATTTATCATTTTGGGAAACAAAATTATTTTGATTTGATTAATTTTCAGAAGTAAACGGACAGTGTATCACAGAGATCTTTAAGAATACTTCAAGGTGTTATTGTACTCAATCCAATACAGAGAAAACCCGTGAAAGACATTCAAAACAGTGAAACAGATTCAAAATAAGAAGAATTCTTGGATAGTTTTCTGTGACTGATAGAGAGCATATTGATCTCTAGAGATTTCCAGTTTCAGTGAATGACAATTCAAGTACAGTAATGGGAAATGTTGAAACTGATCTTAGAGGAAAGCAAGAACAATAACAAGAACAAGGAACAAGGAACAAGGAACAAGAACAAGGAAAATTTCATTGAAATAGTCCAGCACTATTCTTGGAAGCAAAATTCCTTTTAAGGCGCAGCTATAGGCAATATGTCAAACATTTAATGTTGGTTACTTTTTGGTTTTTGTGAAGGCCTTACGCCTTCACAAACCAACTCTAATTGTTTCACAGACTAGGTAGGCCTACATAGATATCTCATTCGACATCTTGAAATCAAAATAAACTAATCTCTATTATAATACTGATTTCACTAGAACAATGAATCAATTTTCTTATCTCTCATTCTTCAGAAACGAATCTCGTTCGCACAATATAGTATTCCTTCTCTATTAGTTTAATGATCGGAACTCTATGAATTTAAAAAGATCTATTTTCTCCTTTTCTATTTCCAAATTATTGATAAAGTAAAAGAGTATGACAAAAGCTAATTGTTGAATTCATTCAATCAATGTCCTTTTCGAATCCATTCTGTTGCGTTGCTAGTAATATTGATACCTTATAATAATTATGCTGGATAAACTAAAATTATTTATATGTATAATTTCAAAGCTTAGTTGCAGACTGGGCACATTCACTGGAAATAGAATACAGTCAATCTGAAAAATATAATTTTCAATTTTTTTATTGCTTTTTAGTGGTTTGGAATTCAATTATGATTTATTATCCAGTAAACGATAATTCTATGCATATACGTTTGGTATATGGGAGTACTCATATACATACTAGAGTATAGTACATTTTTTTTTAATTTGGCGGATGAATCAGCTATTTACAAATGGTGAAACAAATACAATGTAGTCTCTCAACAATCATTCATCTGCCAAATTGAAAAAATTCTACTATAGTATGAATATGAAAGCCTCATATACACCATTTCTCATACTATATTATCGCACACTGTCCGTTACAGTATTCCAAAATATTCCAATGATAACTGGTGAATTCTATTATCGAATTTATTTGTTTGTATTCATGATTATGACTCACCTGCTTCATTCAATATTCTCATCAGAAAGAATAGTCTGTCAACTATCCTTGGCCTGCTAAGCGACGTTATACTGTAAATATAATTCATGCTGAAATAATCATCAGGCTCTGCAGCCAAAAATTTAGCGTGATTATGGGTGTGGTACCAGATTGTGATCATTGGAGTACGGTGGGTTAGTGAATGTAAGCGTTTATCATTGATGATGTAACAGACCAGGATTTCACAGCTTCGAGCTACGCCTTCCAATAATCTAATGAATGAGTGCGTGAGCGGTCAAGTGCAATTCAGTTGAATAATTTTCAATGAATACGTTGGAGTATGAATGAATAAAGATTTTTGCAACTAATAATTTATTTGTTTATTTTTCCAAGTTGACCACGAATACTAGATAATGTGGTCAACTGTAGTTCCTGATTTTCAAATGAAATTTTTGTTTGATTTTGTTTTTTTTAAGGAATAAAGTTCATTATTATTATTATATTCTTTTGCATTAGAAAATTGTATTCCGATTATCAATTGATAGTAATGAGTGCAGTACCTTGGATATCATTCAATTCATTTGAACCATTTTTGGATTTAGACTAATAACTATAATTGTATTGATTCAGAATTCTACTTATAATTTGTAATAAAGAAGGTTCTATTCAAAATCTCATTGTTTAATGCACTGTAGGACTGGTTTTTACATGTTAATGCCCAAACTCCAGCATCTGCAAGCCTATTCTATTCAATTATCACTACTTTAATTTATTAATTTGATATAATAAACCAGATTCTATTCAAAATCTCATTATTCATAGCATAGTGTTAAACTGGATTTTAAACGTTGATGCTTAAACTCCAGCCTCTAAAAGTCTAATAGAGCAATTTCGATTATTTACTTCATCCTTCAAGTGAGTGTGTGTGTGTTTTTCCATTATACTGTTAATAGGTTCGAGTTTTGTCCAGTGAAAATAAATATAGTTTTCAAAGCTAGTAGGCTACCTTTGATCTACATTAGTTCACTGTAGATTATAATTTGCTTAATATAACACTGAGAATAGAATGGACATCTCCCCAAGAAACCCAGAAACTTTTGGAAATATAACTTTATCAAAGAGAAACATCAGTATTTATCTATTATGCATTGGATAGTTATGAGTTTTGACCACTGAACTTGAATAAATGTTCATTCGAGCTTGTACCAAACATCTACACCAGTATGGTATGGGATCACCGTTTTTTAGTAATAGAACACCGAGAAACTCAGACAATTATCGGGACACACCCTTCCTTCGGAGGAGACGACAAGCCGTCGGTCCCGCCTGTTAAAAAATCAGTTGTCATCTCTCATCTTCACCCCTCACATTACCCACGCACAAGTCTAGAGCTCATGTGAGCATGATATTCTCGAGAAAAAGTGAAAATTACAATGAACGTCTTTTCAAGAATTCCAGAATTTGTTGAAATGAAGGTTGAGTGGTAGAGAGGACTTCCTAGTCCTAACTCCGCCTAATAAAGAATATTTTCATTTCAATATTTTTTTTCAAATTATTACTAAACTCTAGAGGAACACCACACAATTCAAGAGTTAAGTAATTGTTCATTGGAAGAGACACAAGTCTTGTGACCGTTTTTCTGTTTAGGGTCTGATACAAAAACTAATTTCTGTAGTGAACAGGAGAATTCGAGACATGACGTGCCGTATAGGTATAGTTTTAATAGATTTTAAATAAACTTAAAATACTTGTTTCAGTGGGGCAGACGCGTGTTCAGATAGCACCAGACTGGTCATCAGACAAAGCTCCAAGCATTTAGAAACTCCCGTGACATAATGAGACGTTTTAATGTTTGTCAAAGTCTGTCATCCCTAGACAAACAGTGTCCGTATCGAACATAATCGATTAGTGGATGCGTGACTCTGACTCGTCAAGCGGAATTTATTAATGGACAGTGTGTTTGCTTTTGCTTCTTCATTGGAAAACAATGGCCAGTAGTAGTTTAGGCTGAGAAAATAGAATTAAAAATATAGAACAGAAGTAGTATAGAAGTTCTTCTTCTACACTCTCTGAGTGTAGGTTATTAGACACTCCCTGAGTGTATTAGGTCTTAGATTGAAGTCGTTCTAAACTAAAAATCGTCTTTCTATTATTCAAACGCCTATCATTGGAAATTCTATTCACGAAAGTCGAAGTTTAATAACCTAGAGGTCCCGGGATCGATCCCTGGTCTGACCAAAAGATTTTTCTCGGGCCACTCCTGTCATGTTAACCTTTCGTTCCTGTCTGCATGAAATGCATTTGTTGAGTTAATTTCTCATCATACTTCCAATTACCTAAGCACTAGTCTAGGGCTGTTGTGGGCATCTTACATGTAAAATATATATAAATATTGTATGATGCACATCATTTTTATTTATTATCGGACTTAATGCTTGAAATAGTCTCTCCTAAAGTAGTCATCCTACTTCATTCAGTCAAACTGAATGTTTGAGACACACTTCAGCTTTACTTTCAAAAAATCAATCGATATTGTATAAGTCTCAGAAAGACCAAAAAAAGTGTACTAACTTGTTTGTCGATTGGATTCTCCGGAATGATGTTTTAAAATATTATGAATTATTGTATTGCAACATTGAAATGTATCGTGAATTCAGTGATGGCCCTAGAAATTACGGGGCCCAAGGCAAAGTTCAATAGCGGGGCTCTCTTAATACCTGAAATAAACCTAAACTGGCGTTATTTCATTTTCCAAGCCATGGTTCACGGCTGTGCGGGGCCCCTGAAAAACGCGAGGCCCCAGGCGCCGCCTTTTCCGCCTACATATAGGGCCGCCTCTGTCGTGAATCTATCAAACTTTTTTCAATCTGGAAGGATACGATCGAGAATTTCTTGTAAGAAGACGTGAACTCTTCTATTTGATTTTGAACCCTTGTATGATCAAAACTTAGGAATGATTGAATTGCCTTTATTGAGCGTAGGACTTCAGGTCCTCTTCAATTTCTCTTTGCCCCACCACCCTTTACAATATAATTACACTAGTTATTTCAAGACATGAATCGATAAAACCAATATAATTTTTAAGGAACCAAAACAAGATTAATGAAAGTGTGAACTTCCCATTTTTTATTTGACGTTCCATTAAACAAATTTCATGTTACAGGTTCTGCCGGTACGCAATTAGCGCAATGCTGCACTCCTTGTCTATTTCAAGGTGATTTGTTGTAATTGAAAATAGTGAATGTTAACTCGATCACTCATACCTCTCACCATACATGTTCATTCAATAGTTAATTAAATTGAATAAGTGAAGTTCACTCCACCGTGTGTATTGTTGCTATGTACCGAACATTCAGTTCCCCGTAGTCATTATTCGATATAAACGCATGTCGTGTCTGAAATGCACTCTCAATGTAAAATGTATTATATTTAACATACCAATTATATTTAAATGAACATTGTCCGAACTCGTAACCTGTATCTACATTGATGCCTGTAGAACTCATGTACTCTGAACTCGGTTGGAGAGATTGCCTTCAATATTTGGATGTTGATGGTGAAACCTTGTAAAGTAGTTGGATAAAATTGCTCGTACTAACGCTTTTGACAAATTATCACTTGATCATTTCGTATAATTCCCGGGGAGTAACAGAGTTGTTTATGATCGATTTATTAAATTTCACTCATTTTTCAACAGCACACTTCATCATTAAAGTTTATTGGATGTTTTTCATAGGTCTAAAAATTTGATAAATTTGACTACTTTAGACAACAGAATACATTTTGTGATTCACTCATGGCCAGTTGCACATTAGCTAATCAAATTTAACCGACGTCATTCCTATTACTTTCCGTCAAATGACGTCATTTCGCGGCGGTCAAATGCAATTCACTTCAGCATTTGGTTGATGGTTTAGCGAAGTTCTTGGATATCGACTCGTTCACTAGTGCTGTTGTAAGAATCAATTTGACCAGATACATGTTAAATGACGCTGTTCGTCTTGTTAAATGAGTTTTCCTGCAAAAGTAGGCCTACCTGATTTCACACTTATACACATTTATTATAGCACGAAAAAATTTTAGCACTATTTCACATTGATTTTCACACACTTTACTTCCCGGCACTCTAATTCTGCACCTCAATTACCTGATTTCTAGCCTTCATAAGATTAGTGAGCACCAGATATAGATAAGATGGGTTTTTCTACTATTGAACATTAGATAATGTATTCTTAATCATGCATTCTTCTTCTTCTTGTTTCTGTTTTTGATGTTATTAATTTCTCAGTGAATACGTCTATGTGAGGCTATTGCCTGAGCTAGGAATTGTGAGAGTTTGTGGCTCTTTCGTGATAAGCTAACTACTCCATAGTAAATTGAAATAATAAATGTATAAATCGAGCTCAAAGAATTTATCTACTACAATCAGAATACACTCTTTTATATATGTAAATCTCCTATTTCTCTGATATTTCTACATGTAGCAAACTACAATTTTTCGCTCAAATGATAAAAAAATTTCATTTTGTTTGTCAGTCTCTTGTCAACACACCTGTAACTAATATTATGCAGTTGAATTTCTTCCTCCATCGTCTATTATATCCTATGCCATTCTCTTGAAAAACTTAAAAAATATATTCTATCTCCTTAATATGCCGTGCCTCACTAAGTACGGAATGTTGTTTTGATACCGGTCTGGATATCACCTAAAATTCTCAACTATTGAACTTTTAAAACTTCAAGTCTACATGTCTGTGATTGTAGCTTTTGTCTAATAAATGAAGAGTTTTTCAAGCATGAACTCTTCCTTTCAGACTCCCCAAAAATTTTACAGGGAATGATACAGTGATTCCCCAAAGAATCAATGTAGGACAAGTCACGGTACGTCACCAAAACGTGAAATTTAATCAGCTTGTCAGGAATCATGCTTCTCAGAACTTCCGTCAATGTGCGAGAAGAGTGCGATCCATTGTAAATGAAATGGTGAATCTCACTCGAAAAAATGACCTGTCCGTCGCCCTACCGCTTACAAAAGGCATGTACCAACCATTTCAAAAACGTCTGTTTTCCGTAAGTCACCCTGTATTACCAAATAAATGTCTACTACATACGCAATTAAAGATCAGTCTCTCATGAACGAAAGTGTGAACTTGAAGTTTTAGAAGTCACAAGTGGTCACGCACTGTACGCGACACTGTTTCAGTCTGTAATAATAATTGTTACGAGCCCCGCATCCTTAGGTGAGTCGACTCCATAGCTACCTCACATAACTTGTTCACCATTCAAGGGACCCACATTCTTCTTCACGGGGCAAGTACTTCCTACTGTCAGGATACTCAAGATTTTTGGTCCCACCGTCTATTTTTCCCTCAATTGCCTTATACTTCACTACAACATTCACAATGAATTCAAAAATCTACTCATGCCTGTTTCTTATCTTTCATATTCCTGTACACAGGTTTTCATCAGTAGAATTAGATGTAGAGTAACTGTCACACTTTATGAAAATAATTCATCAATGCATTTCCTTCCACTAGACAATTCAATAAACAGCTGAGATTGGAATTCTAATTTGCTAATAGACAAAAATTATAACAAGTTTTTTAATTAAAAAATTTTTCAGTTGAATTTTTTTTTCAGTTTATTAAGTTCATGATACATAAAACATTGGAAAATAATTATGTGAAAAATACGAATGCAATGTCTATTTCCATCTCTTGAATAATTATTCAACCAACAGTTAACTGTGGGCCGCACTGCAAAAGGGTAGTTGGTGGTTGACACATTTTTGACGTGATTTTTTCCACATGCTCTATTATTATAGATTTTGTAAGAGCTGTAGATAAACCATCTACCACCCAGGTAACAACAGTGTAGCCTCAGGCTGCTCATTTTATTCTAATATGCTAACAGATGAAGATTGTAACCAAGTTTTTAATTAACAGAAATTTTCAGTTCATCACGTTTATAATACACAATACATCGGAGGATAATGATCTAAAAAATACGAATGCAATGTCAATTTATTGAGGAAAACAACCGTTGATCAACAAGCGATATTCTATTATTTTCTTTAGTGTTGAACAACCACTCGAGTAAACTGAAAGAAGAGGGAAACAAAGTTATAATCTGGAGCTAAACATGGGATGCGTTATCGACAGGTAAAGCGGATTTCAATCGCACTCAACTCCATCCAATTAGAGCGAGTTATCAAGAATACTTAGAATAACTTTTCCTTACTTCTTCCTTCCAAATACTTCTTGATACTTTTAATACTTCAAATACTTCTTAGCAATGTTGAGGAAATAGGAATAATACGTATAAAGTTAAGAAGCCTAGATTTGATTCAGTAAGCTTAAATTAAGCACTCAGTTACAAGTTATAGTCTCTGGATAGTTCAGCTTTAAGGAAGTTTGTGTGTTTTTAAAAGTTACACTACAAGTTATAGTGTAAGCATAGTTCAGCTGGTGGTTTGCCAAGTTACACTACAAGTTATAGTTATACGATTCAGTGATCTCATTGTAGCTTTAGTTTCAGGGTAGTTCAGCTTTCAGGTGGTTTGTGTGTTTTTACAAGTTACACTAAGAGTTATAGTTATAGTTTCTCAGTCCTAATGAAAATATTACTCATCTATTTAAAATATAGGTTATCAAATGAATATTATTGGTGAACCAAAACTGAGAGTTATGAGTGATTATTCATGTAAAATCCACTCATAATATTATTATAATTTGAACTGTGAAAGTAGTCTTGACTACCGTCTGGATAAGAGGACAAGCTCTTACAAACGGGAATAAAGCCGATTCAACAAACCGTGAAAGAGGGGGTCATCGGTACACAGTAACATTATTGTATCAACGAATATAATATATTCGATATACTTACTCCGAGGGCCATCTATATCTAAGTTGATATTTTGCCTTACCAACAATTAACAAACTGCCTCCATGTAATTCGATCTTCAGCATCTTCTTCAATCGCTCCAAGCCTCTCCATCACCATGTCAGTTAACCTGTTGTCACCATCTCTGTCTGAGTCTTCCATGGGGTTGCCTTCCTTGGGGTTGGTTGCTAATATATTTTTCTGGTTGGACATTCCCCCTCTTCCCCTCTTATTCGATAAAATATAATATATTATATTATGTAACTACAGTATGTATGATTCTACTCTCATTCAACTCATGTATATGATATATATCAACTTTGAACGATATATGTATTGGTGGCTGACGTGTACAACAACTTCCAACTGGAAACTAATCCACCTCAATAGAAGGTTTCTAGAGCCGAAGTTTTGTTTTACTACAGACCAAGCAGAAGGGTTCTATACAGTCCAAGGATTCCAGATCTATACAGTTCTGGAATATGCGTGAATGGAAATAGGCGCACGGGTCTACCGGCTTTCTTGGAATCAGTGATCGTAGTGCACGGAATTGAATGAACTTGCCTCATTCAACATTCAATCTGAGGAGACGTCTACGCAAATGACAATGGAGCGGGTTGATTCTCAGGAGATGTAATTGATTGATTCATCACTGATTCATTCTGTTAAGTGATTCATGCAACATCGCAATTATTAATGCAATAATGGACCCGTTCTAACGACAACAGCTACACTTATTATTATAGTCTAAATTGAATGCTTAGAGAGTAGACGACCTCTAGAATGTATGGAGCATCGTGTAATGAGCATTGGGCTCTTGAAGCTCGTTCATCTAGTATCGTAAAGTATGCGTTACGTATCTACGTAATATGAAATTCTCTTAGTATAGCTATGTTGGGTACAGCTCCTCTCCAAATGTTAAGTCCTCTTCTAGATCATTTGTATTGGCTTGAAGTAATAATTCGAATTAAAGTATTTGATTGATTGTTAGTAGGCATATCAATATAAAATACATCTAATTATTCAATGTTTTATATCCAATTCATACCCATTTTATGTATATCCAATTTATTTCCATTTTTATGGATTATTAATATCAAATTATTAAATATTTTTTTATGTACTGTATTTATATCCTATTCATTTCCATTTTATGCATTATTATCAAATTATTAATTTCTATTTTTCATTATTCTTCTACACCCTATTATAAAAAGGTTATCCAACTAATTGTTATATAAAATATAATAAGACAGTAGACAGTTTGATTTTGTTTGAGAGTTTCAAAGTTTTTCATCCACTTTCCTCCTTCATATGTCCCATTATGAGTCTTTTTAAAGTTTCACATGTTGTCCAATTTGCACTCATTACAAATTTGTTACTGATCATTATTACAAGCCACTGTTTAAATAAAAGAAATTATTTTAATCTTGTTAAAAAGTTCGAAAACTTTCTTGTTTGAATGTGTCACCAGATTTTTTATTGAAATGTGTTTCTCACCTTGCGCTCTTTCTAATTATTAACTTCTCAACCGATGTCAATCGAAAAGTTTGAAAAGTTTCAGATTTGTTTGAAAGTTTTCAAAGCGTTCTTATTAAAAACGTCATCCTTTTTTTTTCTATAAAAATGTGTTTTTCAACTCACGCTGTTTCTTAATTATTGAATTCTCTTTTATTTTGAACCGATATAATAGTTTGAAAAGTTTTAGATTTGTTTGAAAGTTTTCGAAGAGTTTCCATCAAATGTATCACCCGCTTTTCTTGTATCAAGAGCTAACAAAGCGTTGCTAGTGGGCGAAGTGTCTGAAAAGTTTGTCACATATTTACGCGAAAGATCGTAAAGCATGATGGGTTGTAGATAGAGCGAAATGAAGTTTCGCGAGCGCATGTGCAAGATAACTGTTATCGGTCACCAGTTTTCCCGTGATACGCAATGCTTTGCGATCTGATACGCAACGGTGTTGGTCTGTTGAGAGACACTTTCCACTGTAATATCGATCTCAAAAGCATACGGCCGAGAGCTGCTATGGTGTAGAGTGCTATTTCACTGTACTCCGAATTAAAGCTGGCCTGGGCTATCAGCTGGCAACAGTAGAAACCTTGATTTGTTTCGATCTTCCCCTTTTGCACTCCTGGTGGCATTGTTGCAAAGCCCGACCTCACCCATTCAATTAAAACGCATGTGATGATGAATCGCCGCAGCGCCACAGCTCCCGGCAGAAAAAAGCACTCCGACAGCGAGAGTTTCTGCCAATCATTTTCAAGAGCTCATAACTGGTCGCTACATATGCGAAACAGCTTATTGGAGAGGATTCAGACCAGGTTTCGAGCACTCTAGTGGGAAAATGTACAAATTAACGGAACAGGACCCTCAATCGAGCCTTGTCCCTGTAACGATCGAACATAACCTAAAATCGAAGTCGAAAACTTCCGTTGCATGGATGATCGAGGAAAACTTCCGTTGCATGGAGCTCCGCGTTTGATGGAGGAGATAATTTGATTTCTTGGAAGCTCATTTAATTGATATTTATTTTAAATTCAAAGATTAATAAAAAATCAATTAAATCATTTTATTCAAACAAAAAAATGTCATCAACTAGAAAAATTATGGAATTAATTTCAAGTCATTTAACTTATCATTTTTTTCAATAAATTTTCATTGAATTATAATTTTGGAATGTTCATGAAAATTTTATAACAATTTATTTTATTCTAGAATTTTTTATTTAAATTTCAAATATCTCAATATTTATATACATAAAATATTTATAAAAATAGCAAGGAAAAATACTAGAATGGGATGATTCAATCAAAATATAGTGGTAGAGTAGAATAAAATAAAATCTATAGTTGTCATGAGCTTTAAAACAAGCCTACTCTCAATTTATATACAAATAAAGAAGTATTGAAACAAATAGTATTACATCTTGAGTGTTACAATGGGTATCTATTAGATAAAATGCTATGAATAGTAGAAGTACAAAAGTAAAGTAGAAATAGTACAGGAATAATAATATAATAATTGTTAGTAATAATAGTGTATGGGATAGTGCTTTGATTGCTGAATTTTGTGATTATTATGTATAGTATTAATTTTATGAGTGATTGATCGTTGAATAATTTTCATTTTTTGGAGGGGGGTTCTAGGACCTGCACTTATCGTGCTTCCTAGCGTCCTAGCCACTTAGATAAGATAAGTGACGTGCGCTCGCTATTCCCGTTGGACGGGTTACCGCTTGAGTACAATTCAACTAATTATCAGTTATGAGCTTCAGAATCACTTCCGGGTGGCTCAAAATACACTTTAAACTGAAGGAATATTCATCTCTAATAATCCTCGTGCCTCTCATTAGCAATGCACAAGTCAAATTACTTCTATGTGGTTCGAAATTTACATTTTCCTAGACCACTTATAATCATTACTTATCTTCTATCACTCACAAGTCTAGGCCATATCTGGACATCACTCATCATCCTTAGCAAGAAGTGTTGTCACAGCGGTCGCAATTGGTCCTAATCCTCAGTGCTTGGTACTCCCGTTGGAAGGGTGACCGCTTGTTAGCCAGCACCACTTATTTTAAAACATCATCATCATCATCATCATCATCATCATCATCATCATCATCATCATCATCATTATCATCATCAACATCCTTCTCATGCACAAATCTTACCTAAATACTCATATGTAAAACTTACACCATCTAAATACTAATATGTAAGACTTACAAAACCTAAATACTAATATGTAAGACTTGTGCATCAGAAGGATGATGATGTGAGATTAATATACCTGCAACTTTAGATGGATCCCGAACCATTAGGAAGAGGTTTTAAAAATAAGTTGTGCTGTCTAACAAGCATTCACCCTTTCAACGTGAGTACCAAGCACTTACAATTAGGTACAAAAGCGACCGCTGTATACTCATGTAGGTAATGGGGAATCCTAACAGAGAAATCTTTCCATGAAGAAAGTGTAATTTAAATAGAATTAAGTTCTATAGTATGATATATATAAAATATAATAATTACTTTTCTACTTCATAATAATAACTTTATATTTTTATAATGAAGCTGCATAAAATGTTTTTGTAAAAATGTTTGCTGAAGATTATTTGAAAATGCTTACCAACTATTGTTCATAATTTGAATCCGTGTAACATGGAGTTATTAAATATAATTGATTTATCCTACTCTAAAAGTTTAAAGCATACTTGAAGAAGAAAAACAGAAATACACACAATACTTGCAAAAAGCAGAAATACGTCAAAAAAAGTTAAAGAAGCTCTTGATTGGAGAGTATTGAAAATCAGATCATGAGGTTAAAGAGAGACAAATTAGATGTCTGATTGAACGGAAAACTGTCTTATTGTTTCTTCATTATCTATTTTCGATTCTCTCCTCTAAGATCACGTTCTTCAACGAGGAAGTTGCCTTGGAATGAACTTTCATAGCAAAGGAAATTGTTTCTGCTTCCTTTCAGCAGTCGCTTTTCTTAATTACATTCGTCTGACTCCTGAGAACCAGTCTGAAGTAGATTGAAAGAATGTTTGTCAATCGCGGACAAACTTGATAGCACTTGTTGAGAAGTAGACCGCCGGAGAAATAACTTTATATTTTTATATTCCGCTCAAACTCGAACCAAAATTAGAACAGCATTGAAGCGAATCCCTTTTACGTTCTTAGGATCAAAATCTCCTTTGCGTTACTTCTCTTTGACTACTTTGAATGGCTTCTCAGTAAGTTGTACGTTGTACAGGTTCTGTAAAACTGTTCACTACTATAATATACAGTGAACCCTCAAGAGACTTTTTTTGAGCTCTGTACAGACGTAAGATTTTGATGAAATAGAAATATTGAAATAATATGGAGAAACGACCTATGTAAATAATCCCTAAAACAAAGCTGAGAAGTAGAAAGGACTCTCAAGCGTCAACTTTGTCTAATAAAGGATATTTGCATTCAACTTTTTATTTCCGTAAGTCGTTTACATGCAGGATAAGGGTTGATTGATTTATCGGCTGCCTTTATTTCCTGGGAGGGCGGAGTTAGGGCACAGCCGGCCCTCTCTTACACTTAACCCTATAATTGTTACATCAAACACAATCCCTTTGAAAAAAAATAATAGATTAATAATAAAAATAATAATACATACAATACTAATAATTATGATAATGTTTATAATAATAGTAAAAATTAATATAGTTTATTTACAAAAATAGTGACGATGATGATAATAATATTGTATGGCTTACCTGGCTAAGGTCTGGTGTGAGAGTTTCAAGGCTGGGAACAATTTCATTTCAATTTCAGGGCCTCTGGGTGACTTTTAACGACTTTTCTTATACCATCAAGTACGTTCTTGCGTATTGTCTATTAACTGCAGAGTTTTCAATTCCAGAATCAAATTTGCTTCTTCAACTTGGGTATTCTGCATTTTTGGTTTGAGAAATAGAATAAATTTTTCCCTCGCACTATTCTATTCTTGAAGTGTTTAAAAAACTCTGACTGTAATAAAATGACCAGCTTATTTGTATGAGAACCTTTTCATCAAGCTTTTTTAGAAAACTTGAGCACTTCACACAATACTCAACACAAGGAATAAACTTCTTCCATTATCTACTATAAAAAAATCAGGTGTGGTTAGTTATACGGTTGTAACTACTCTATTATTCTCAAAGAGTAACTCACTTGAATGATTTCATCCATCCCTCTGACACCTTGAAAAGTATCAGGTTTCATGTTGGAACAATAATAGTGGAGATCAAATGAAACACACGTGAAATATTATAACTCTCATTCAAACACATCCATTGAGATTATGGCCGCAGTCTTGGTCTAAGTCAATAGTTATTGTTCTTTTGCGTGATGGAAATAGCTAGCTGAACGTGTAGGTAATGACTAATAAAACATGTAGAGCCAGCAGAATCATAGAAACGAACTTGGATACTATAATTTCACCAGGGGTTGGGAAATTCCCGGTCTGTTCTGTAGTTTGAGAGCCTTCATTATTTTTGGAAATATGGTTTCCTGGAAGGAAAGTAGTAACTTCACGTAGCTTTCTTACTACAGTTTATTACTAACTGTTCATCATCAAAGACTTGTAAAGACTCGAGTATGAATCAATTAATAAAATTAAATTCTTAAAACTGTTGATAAATTATAATACAGTATAAAAATAACAGTAACTGTTATTAAATATTAGATAAATGTTTAAATGTTTATGAGACATGCATGCAGACAGACAGAAATACATGCGACATACGGAAAGAAACTAACATTGATAGAAAATGTTATTAATTTTACCTTTAAATAGCTTTCATGCCAACTTATATCCACGATCTTCAGTATTTCCTATAATATTGAGATTGATTCAATCAAGTTTGCATGCTTGCTGAATCAAAGAAGTAGGGTGTTTTGTGAGGTGTAACACAAAAGTGTTGTGTAAACACGAAGAACAGTGGTGCTCACACAAGTAGAAGATAAAAATTGGATGGGATCCCCACTCTTGGCGTTGCCTACCCTTAAACGTTTTGTTTGTGATAGGTGGCACTGTGAGCCATTTATCGCCTGCACTGCGTTTTAAAATTTGTTGATCAAATGAAAGGATATTACTGTATTATAATGAATGTCAATGAATATTATCCCCTCTGCGAAAGATTAAGCGAAGTTGTCGAAATCAATAATTCCTACCTTTCTAATTTCCAGTTTTTTTTATTTTTTTATCGTATGGCTTTTTTATTGGTGGGGAGACCCTTACGGGTGGGTTCCTACTCGCATAATTGAACAATTTTTTTTGTGTCGGTTACCCATCCGAGAGCGGTCTTGAATGCTTGTTACTTAACTTTACTTTCCAGTACTAACTTGTCAATAATAGTAAATAGTATCATATGATAAATATTGTCCTACTATACAGTAAATATTGTCATATTATACGAGTTAATATTTAATACAAAAGTATCTTTTTTCAGAAATTGTCAGTATTTTTTTTTTTAATTTGAAATTTGGAAGTGATCATTTCATCAATCTCTTCATTTCATTATAACTCAAAATTTTAAAGTGTCTTTCAAAATGATAAAAGGGAGTGGAGTTTGTACAAATAAATGATCGATTGAAATCAATCAATCAAAAAGAGTAGTTTCATACAAATAAACATACAGATATTTTTTGCTTTATAATCCTAATGTCAGGTTATCTCTTTATACGGTATTATATGAATCCTGTGTGGATCAAGAATTTTCTTTCAATAAACAACAACTAGAGCTCTTGAATCTGATTCAATAATTGAAAATTAACAATAGCCTTGCTCCTTGTCAAATTAAGAAATTGTTCGTCACCTTATATAAATACTTAATGCTTCATTTAAGCTCTTCCAATAGCTGAGTACAATTCCCACGAAAGTTCTAGACATGTGCCCGAGTCTAAGCTCCGTGTCCCTGTCGGCTAAAGAGGAGAGACAAAGGGTGCTATGACATATACTACATAACCGGTTTTCAATGACGTATTACATTCCTCCCAAGGACACGGAGCTTATTCTCAGGCAGTAAGTGGGTCAAGGTATTATAATTTTATGAAAAATAAACAAACGTTGTTGATTTAAAACCAAAGCAGACAAGATTATAATTAAAATGAAACATTCAATGAATAATGTTTAGGATTTATTAATAAAAACTCTTTTATTTATTATTTATAAATTAAGGATTAATAATCAATATTTTAAACACTTTTCACATAGAATTAAAGCTTTAAAAAAATACACTAATTTTTTCAGCATTAGGACACTTGAAATCATTATAGATTCAGGAGAGTGATGCGTTAGCTATGAGTGGGTGAAAAGACGGGCGATGTCGAAAGGCGCTAAAGTTTTATGTGGATTTCGAACCACCAGGATTTTGATAGCTTAAAACAGTGTTTAGCAGGCCAGCAAAAGAATCACGTGCTTGTCTATAGATTGAGAAGAGTCCTGAACCTCCGGGAGTTACCTCTATATTCGGGAGTTACTCGTATCAAGCGCTTGTGATCCGTATCAAGGAGTCGCGTATCCACTCGAGTGATTGAATACGGTACCGGCGCGCCCGCTAACACTTTCCTTCCCTCTGGAGGAAAAGCTGAGTGGGGCTAATAATAATCGACGTCTCCCTCCGAAAGTAGGTCTGGCTAAAGTGATCTCGTACAAGTGAGCCTGGGAAAACAGTTCTTTGAAAACGTTGTCTCTTTTTTAACTGTACACGCAGTTAAGTTTGAATAGTTGATGATTAAACCACAGAGAACAGATTAGTAAGAGAGAGTATAACTAGAGAGTATAGCTTCTCTAAGATTAAAGTAGTATGCTTCTCTAAGATGAGAGTATAGCTTCTCGTGGTTAAAAGTGGCAGAGTGGACAGCATTGTCCAAACTTCGCCATGTCAGTAAAATAAAGAAGTCATTCTATTCTATTCTAAACCATACGCAAGATTGTGTATGCTTTCTCTATGATTGAAGCGATTAGAGTTATAATGTTGACAATTGTTATCGGTTAGAGCTGAGGACTACCGTCTTTAAATGTTATACTTCTTTAAGAAATAAAATTGTAAACAGTATTTTTACTGCATTTAACATGTACCAATTCCTCATTCCTAATTTACAACTACAACTTTTTTAAGGGAACTTATTTCCCTTATTACTTTCAACTAAGTTGAAAGTGACATTAGTCACTACATCACTTTAGTGATGAACTAGAAGTTTAGCCAATTACGGTAATAAGCAATTCTCTTCAATTACACTTTCAAAGCAAAAATTAGGTTCTGGAAAGTAAGTTATTATTTGGGCTTTGGCTCTTCAAATTTAACTGAGAAAATTCCAAGATTTCAATATTTTTCACGTGTATAATATATCTGGATCATAATATTATTGAAATAAAGTAATAAATGTCAAATCAATTGAGTTTGAAGTGCTGCGTTAATTTTCGCTTTGTTATCAGAACACAATGCTTGATGCTTGTCTGATAGGTGTTTAACTGAGGAGAAATTAGGTGGTTACAATCACGTCAAAATGTCTAGCCCACAAAAGCAATTCTTCGGCTATGTGATTGACTGATCATTCTCGCCCCAAAGTCTCTACTGGTGTGAGCCTACCTTTGGGCTGTTCCATGCACATTATTAGAGCAGTAAAGCAACTATCCACTATTGCAAACCCCTTCTTCTCTTTCGGCATCTTCGCAATAAATATCATCTTACGCATCATCGCTCTTCTCCTCCTTCTACTCCTACACAACTCCACTCAAACTACTACTTCTACTCAACTCCTACTTTTCCCCTTCTGCTCTTTTTCTCCTTCATCTCAACCTCCTTCTAATTCGAGGGAAACCCGAATTAAGGGGACGGCTCGAATGACCTGCTAAGTCGAGTCTTGGGATGCACGAGGGAGAGTAGCTTATTGATAATTTATTATGTGATTTGGATATGGATGTCCTTGAACAATCAAATCTGTTACATCAATTGTTCTTAACTAAATCAGATTTTTATGTTATATACATAGTTTAGGATAATATACCACACAGAGTTGCACTCAAGGGTAACCATTGTATATTGTAGGAACAATCATTCCTTTTTAGCGTATTATTTGAATAAATGGAATTCTCATTTTCATTCTCCTACGTATTATGAATATAATTTTCCCAATGGAAAAAATCCAATGCTCCAATGGTCCATATTTTCCAATGGTCCCAGTGGTACCAGGCGGGTCTAATCGATGAGATTAGATAAAAGACGGCGCCTACCACTCCTGTTGTAACGATGACCGGTTCCTCTAAATATAATTTATGAGCCTCAAAATCGCTTCCCGGTGGTTTGGAACCCACCTAAAGCTGTAAGTTCATTCATCGCTCATCATCTTTCCCATTACCCACGCACAAGCCTAGAGCTTATGTGGGCATCAACAGAAGCAAAAGAAAAAATCTTATTTACCACAATTTGATATACAGAGATTAGTTCAAAATTAGGCAACCATTTTTACATAATCTAAAATTATAATAACATTAAATAAACTTGAAACCGGACTTATATTCTATTGTGAGCTTTCTGTGCGAGAAATGGATTGATTTATTCCTTTATAGACTTTCATTACTTTTTAGATATATTTTAGTATATTTGCTAAGCAGCAAAAAGATATATCTTTCATTTCACAATAATTACAAGCGACGTCTCTGTTTACAAACAAGAGTAAGAGACTCGACATGACTTGAATCTATTTGTTATTGTTCTTTTAACCTTCTATTTTCCATTGAATTGAAGCTGAAAGGTGAAATTCTGGTGATGAAGGTAAAGCAGGTGCGTGGGATGAAAATGTCTTCAAGGTGGTTGTAAATTTTCAAGTCATGAATAAGGGGTTGGAGAGTTTCATTTTAGAGGGTCTTTTCCGGGAAAAATCTCTAGCCTTTATCACTTCATTATCTGGAAACAAAACAAAAATGAGGGATTAAAGGTTTTAAACGACTTCACAAGTAGACCTACTTGTAGACAAGAAATTCAAAAATAATAACACGAAACAAAGTTCCCTAATAGTTCTAAGAAAGTTGTACTAGTTGAATTAGAATGTTATTTTATCAGATTATTACTGCCTACTTTTCAATGGGAAAATGAAGGCTAAAGTGAAGTATTACTGAAGACTATTTTTTTACTTAATAATTTTCCTTCAACGTTAGCATTAAATGGATTCACTCTTCCTTTAAGAGGTTTTTAATCTGTTATTATACTTGAAGTGTTCTACAATGTTACCCACTCTTGTAAAAGAAGAATAATACAAATCATAAGAATTGTACAAAAAAATAAAAATCTACAGATGACATTATGATAAGACATATGATTCGACATTTTCAAATCTCGAATTCTGGAAATAGAATTGAGAAAGCGTAATAATCAGGTTTTGAGGTGAAAGTTTGTATGCAATGAGCTTAAACTTCGAGGAAGCGAGAATTTCGTGGAAAGCTGTAAAGGGTAGGAGTAGCCAATATATATAGCATAGAGTATACAAATGATATAGAGTAGATTTATTTTATTTATAGGGTATTTATTCTAAGATTTTATTTTCCTAGAAAGATCATGAACAGCATTGGAGCTGGGGTTTATGTTTTGGCGATACTTTTCGAAGATATTTTTCGTTTTTTATCAGATCTCGAACTGTACAAGATTTTAACTCTCTCATCAATCGTTCAATGAGACTCTTTAACACAGTATCACGTGATATTGATATTTTCAATCCCTCTTCGAATGCATTTATGAAATCTTGTGAATTAGTAATGAAATATAAGGATTTCCCTGTTCATTCTTCCTCCTTCTCCTATTTTACTTTCATCACTTCCATTTCACTTTGTTTTTTTCTTTTCCTATACTTTTCTTCCTTTATAGTTACTTTACTGTTACTTTATTATTTACTTACTTTACTTACTTACTTTATTGTTATATTACTTTATTACTTCATTCAAAAAATGTCAAATGAACTTTGTTTATTTATGTACTATATTTATAATGATACTGTGCAATGCTATACGAATTGTTTGAATTGTTTTGTCTTTTTAAACAATATATTTATGTAAATGTAATATGTTATGCAGTGCGAGATAAGCAATAGAAGTGAAAGGTTGTGTTCCTGTGAGCTCTGTGTTTAACAGTGGATTTTTACAAGTGCGAATGATGTGAGATACTAAGACTGTACATAGATTGATGCATTAGTGTAAACTGTGCTTTGTGAACGTGTATTTCATCCAAGTGCAAGAGAAAACTATTTATTTTCGTTGATTTGAATAGAACTTTTTGTAATTGAGGTTATAATTTGCAAAGTGGAATGTACTAAGCAAGAGCTGAGAAGATAAGGATTTGGACTTTGGACCTTTTCTACTTTACCTGGCCCACAGGTAGATTCATTCAATTACCGTAATACAGTACAAAACTGAGCGAAAATTCTTATCTCTTGAGTTTTATTGTTTCGACTGAAATATCTTCTCAATAGAATTGTTAAATCGAGATTAGCAGAATAACAATAATAATAAGAAGAAGTGTATCGGACGTAATACTACTCAGACATCATCAAGGTTTATTATTTACTTTCCAATTATTCGTTGTAGCTATTTCAATAGAATGGAGAAGAAAGTGGATGAGATACTGAAGAGATTGGAGAAGCTGGATAAATTAGAGACGAAGATTGATGGTATCGCCGGCAGATTCAACGACGAACTTGAGAATTTGAAACAACAGGTGGGAGAGCTGAAAAATGAAGTCCAATCAGAAAAAGAGAGGAAACAAAATGAGTATAGAAGAAAGAACTTGATAATATTCGGTATAAAATCTGGTAATAACTATTGGACTCTAAGAGAAGAAATAATGGAAATATTTAAATACATAGGCGTCGATATCAGAAACCACGATATGGAATACTTGAAAAAGATGAACCACTCAACAAACGATGGACCAATTAGAGTAACGTTCTCCTCGTATTTCACAAGAAATGATATACTCAGGAAAAAATCGAAATTATCTCAAGAAGAAAAGTATAGTCATGTAAAGATACAAGAAGATTTGGACTTCAATACTCGCGCCGCCAGGAAAGAACTATTACATTTCATGTCAGAATATAGGAACCAAGGAAAAAAGGCTTCTCTGAGAAAAGATAAGCTACTACTCGAGGGTAAGCTCTTCAGCCTTGAAAACTTGAGAGAAAATTATAACAAGGAGAAGAAAAGACCTAGGAGTGATGGAGATTCACCTACCACAATCGACCAAAGTGCAAACACAGGACGCCTCGGAAAGAAAAAGAGCAATAATACTTTGGAGTCATTCTTAACTGTCAAAAACAAAGGAAACAATCAAGATGTGGAAGTATCTTCAAAAGAACAGTAGCAACCAAGGATCGGAACAGGAATCGCGGAAAAGGATACTAAAAGGAAAAGAACTGATAATGATTTTGGAAAAGACAAAAAAAGTAAGAATGCAAATAACAAAGACAATATAAAAATAATTACGTACAACTGCAGGTCTCTTAGAGCAAATTGGAGGATAGAGCAACTATTAGAAGAGCTAGATAACATTGAGTGGGATATTATTGGTCTCGCGGAAGTAAGACGGGATGGTGAGCAGTGCGTGATCATGGGAGACGATACGATGCTTTATCTGAATGGAAACGGTTCGACAGGAGGAACAGGATTTTTGGTCAACCAGGTATCAAAAAAGAAAATTGTGAGCTTCAAGCAGTACACACACCGAATTTCTGTGATGATTTGGAAACTACAAGGACACGTGAAAGGAAGAATCAAACTGGTGCAGGTGTGTGCACCTACTTCAGCGTCATCAGAAGAGGAAATTGAAGATTTTTATGAAGATCTGGAAGAGGCTATCGAGAGTGATCCATGCAAGTATAATATCGTTATGGGAGACATGAATGCGAAAATCGGAAAGAACAGAGGTGAAAGATGTGTTGGAAGGTACGGATACGGAGAAAGGAATGAGCGAGGTGAACGATTAGTCGAATTTGTCGAAGGAAAGAGCATGTATCTTATGAACTCATTTTTCCAGAAACATGAAACAAGAAAATGGACCTGGTTGAGTCCTGATGGAGAGACAAGGAACGAAATAGACTACTTCATTATAGACAAGAAATGTATTGTTCAGGATGTAGATGTAGAGGACGAGATAAATATTGGAAGTGATCATAGGCCATTGAAAATGGAAATAAGAATCAAGGACAATAGAACAAGGCACTACGGCAACCGGCTCACAAGACTGGCTACAGCTGATCTGAGAAATTTAGGATTTGAACAAAAATTACTAAATAATTTGAATGAGGTGAGAATTGATGAATATGAAGATATGGAGATTATAACTGATAAACTGACGAGTACTTTGAGGAAAACAAGACGAATGTTAGGAAACGTACGAGAAAACAAGAAAAGAAAAGTCCCGAGAGAGATCGTCAAGCTGTTGGAGAAAAGGAGAAAGCTCAAAAGATTTGGAAGAGGAAAAATTGAATTTAGTGAGATTTCCAAACTCATTAGGAAAAAATGGAATGAATGGACTAATAATAGAAAAACACAAGAATTAGAGGAGACCATTAAGCTCGGAAAAAGCGTAAAAACGTTCAACAGACAACAACAACTTGGAATGAACACACTGATATCTGTATGAAAAATAAACAAGGAAATGAAGTGAGAGAAATAGAAGGTATACTTGAAATAATTTGTGAATTCTACGCGAATCTATATAAAAAAGATGAAGTGGAAGAAGATAACTTGGAATTTGAAATAGGAGAGCGAGGGAGGAATGAGTATAGAAATGAAGAATGTCCACCAATTATGGAGAGTGAGGTAAAACGTGCAATTGAACACTTCAAGGAAGGAAAAGCTGCAGGCCCCGATACAATATCAAGCGAAGAAGTGAAAGCAGGAGGAAAAAAGGTTATTGAAATTCTCACAAGGATATTCAATCTATGTCTTACGAGTGGAAAGGTTCCTGAAGTATGGCTCAAAGCTAATTTGATATTACTGTTCAAGAAAGGTGATAAAAAAGAAGTCAATAATTATCGACCGATAAGTCTCCTATCAAGTATTTACAAAATATTCATGGCAATAATTTCGTACAGAATAGACGGATATCTGACAGCAGCAACTACAATAAACCAGACCGGATTCAAGAAAAACTTCTCTTCCCTAGACAACATCCTCGTTCTACAAGAATTAATACGGAACTCGAACGAATATAAATTCCCACTAGTCCTACTATTCATAGATTTTGAGAAAGCTTTCGACAAAATCAGCACAATATCTGTATTACAGACGCTGGAAGACCTAGGAATAAACAATAAGTACCTGGAGATATTTAGATTCATCTATGGAAATATGAAAATTCAGTTCAACCTGAGAGGAAGAAATAGAGTGGTGCAAGTGAATAGAGGCTTAAGACAGGGAGATATACCATCAGCGAAAATATTCAACGCAGTCCTGGAAAAATCTTTAATGAAGTTACAATGGCAAGACAGAGGCATCAATATCAACGGTGTGAAATTGAATAACTTGAAATTTGCTGATGATGTTGTTATTATCGGGAATGATACAGAAGAGGTATGCTGTATGATGAAGGATATGATCGAAGTAACCAAAAAGATTGGAATGAAAGTGAATTTTGATAAATCAAAAGTGATGATATATAATAGTAGAGAAAACGAGAGAGTACTGGAGACTGAGGACGGAAAGATAGAGAAAGTAGAACACTTCATTTACCTTGGACAGAAAATAGGGAGAGACGGACAATGGGGAGAAATTACTAGAAGAGTAGCAATAGGCTGGTCAGTTTTCAAGAAGTACAGTTATCTCTTCAGATCTAAAATTTCGATGGATAACAAAAAAAGGTTATTACAAATGTGTGTTATACCAGCAATTTTGTACGGATGTGAAACATGGACTCTCAACGAGAAGATAATCAAGAAACTGAGAACTAGTGTGAGGTCGATGGAGAGAATAATGATAGGAGTGAAAAGAAAAGACAAGAAAACAAAAGTGTGGTTAAGAAATGAAACGAAAATTGAAGATGTAGGCAGAATGTTAGTAGAAAGGAAATGGAATTGGGCTGGCCATATTGCACGGACATCGGATGGAAGATGGACCAAAAGGATAATTGACTGGCAACCACGCGCGTGGACAAGAAACAGAGGAAGGCCCTCCTACAGATGGGACGAAGAGTTCAGAAAAATATGCGGTGGAGCGACATGGCAGAGAGTTGCACGAGAGAGGAAGGAATGGGAGAGAATGAAAAACGTCTACAAGGAGGTATGGTTGTACAAGGATTGATATACAACAGCACTCATCCACATTATTCTTAATAATAAGAATAATCTACCCCAGCAGATGCTGATTATTGCATGAATGTATAATTTTTATTTTTTGTTTTGAAAATGTTGTAAATGAATTTAAAAGAGCAATAAAAGGGTTATTTATTTATTTATTTATTTATTTAATATGTTATGCAAAATGCCCGTCGCATCCGGGACGCTGACAGCATACGCCTCCGCCAAACCCTGCCTCTGTCAAAAGGTGACTAAAATTCAGGCCTGCCATGACGGTGGCAGCTTTTGACGTTTCTGTGCAGAAGTGAAAGTATCCTGATTTGTCGGGTCACGCTCCCGCCAAAATCATATACCTGTCAAGGAGTGAGGGTTTGACGGTGTCAGGATTTGGTGGGTTAGGCTGTGTAGCCGATGGTTTGAATTTTGACTCAGACTGTACTTTCTACCTGCTAGATAATATTCTATTCATAGAGTCCCTCGTGACAGAACGATTGTTCCCGTTAGTCAATACAATTCCCTCACATTAAAATTTTGTGCTCTCTTCTCCTTCTTCTTATTCTTCTTCGCCAGTTCTTGCTGATCCGTAATTCGTAACCATTTGCTCTTTTGAATTGATGAATAATTAAAACAAATTCTCCCGCTCTTCTTTCATCTTCCTCATTCTTCTCTCTCTCTCTATCGATTCTTTCCAATAATGAAATAACTTATTTACTCATATTATAGTATTTGAAAGTTGATACTCCGAACACCATATCCTGAAAAATGAATTCAGAATTCCGTATATGCTTGTTTGATTATCTGAATTATGACCTAGCTTCAGTGGCGTAACTACACCCCGCAAACCCCACGGCGCGGGGGGCCCGGGCTAGGGCCTGAAATAATATCATATATAAATATTATGCTTTTTTAAGAAATAAAATGGAAGTAATGATTGAACAAGAAAAGCAAAAGTTTTATTTTGGGTAATTAACAACCATGAACACAAATTTCAATAATTCATAATTGTCCATTGTAAAGAAAATTATTCATCAACAATTAGAATGTCAGTTGGTTAAAAATTGCCATTAAGAGAGTTGTTATGACGGAAGAACGTAAATAGTTGCACAATTAACAAAAGGTCTGCTGGTTTAAAGTAGCTTATTGGGAAATAATGAATTTTGTTTACAAATCATTGAATGGAGACAGACATCCGGTCCCCAGACCCAGACTGTTCACACAAATATATTGTTTCGCCCATCGAATTCCTGATCATAATATAAATAGACTGCAAGGGTTGTCGAAGAATAGCCTATAGCTTACTCAGTCAATCTCAATTCATTATTTTCATTTTGCCCGCACAGCATTGTCTCAGGGTGGCATATCAATTTACTTTCAAACTGCATTGTATTTTTGATACTGTTTTATATTGTTTTGTTTTGATTAGAAAATAAATTATTTATTTATTTATTATTTTATTTTCAAAAAAATTTCTAAAATTTCATTTTTAGAAATTTGTGAAATGAGCTGTAAGTAGTGAGTTTGTGAAAGGGGGTTTTAATTCTTTATTACGGTACAAAAAATTGATTCATATTGCATTCCTACACGTATTTTCAGTATTATGATTTTCGATTTTCAATTATTCCGTCTTTACTATCTTTCTTTCTTTCTAGTGAACAAAAATATTTTGCTAGCTTTCAAAATGAGTGTTGTCTGCGTGTCTGTTCGTAATATGTCACACCAGGCTTCTTTAATCTAGTAACCAGTTTTTTATGAATTATTATAAATCACTAATAATTATTACAATTATTGTAGAATTCAATCAAGAGCATGTTTTATTTTATTACATGTATATGTTATTCACTCATGAGGTATGCTCTCATTAATGAGTTTAATGGTTGCGGTTCAGGGAAAAGGGGCTAAGAGAGGGGCGTGAGATTTTAGAAGGAGGGGCCCGGAATTATTTTTTTGCGGGGGGGCCCATTTGGCAAACGTTACGCCACTGCCTAGCTTATAAATAATCTTATTTGAATAAGATTTTATAGACTCAGTTTCGTTTCAATTCAATTTATTTAGTCCAAAAAAAAAAACTATAAAAATGAGTAACTCAATAATCTAGTACAAAACAATAATTCATAATGAGATTATAAAGTTAGAGCAATATTGAAAAAATCGTTTTTGATTCCAATCTATAAAACCGAAACACAACACAAAACCAATACTGAACTTTGTCTGGCGATTCAGGGCACGAAATTTATACCACGTTACAATTAAATGATAATATTCCAATCTCATCTTCCATCATCTCCTTTTTTGTTCCTTCTTATACATTTTCCTTATTCCCTTTTTCCTCTCTCCTTTTTTTTATCATTAATTCTTGCTCACTCCACATCCTTCCCTACATTTCCTAATCCTTCTCTACTCTCCTTCTCATACCCTACACATCCTCTTTTATTGAACCCTCACCCTCTCCAGTTTTTATTGAACCACATCCTTCCCTACATTTCCTAATCCTCTTCTCCTTCTTCTTCTTCTTCCTCTTCTTCTTCTTCTTCTTCTTCTTCTTCTTCTTCTTCTTCTTCTTCTTCTTCTTCTTCTTCTTCTTCTTCTTCTTCTTCTTCTTCTTCTTCTTCTTCTTCTTCTTCTTCTTCTTCTTCTTCTTCTTCTTCTTCTTCTTCTTCTTCTTCTTCTTCTTCTTCTTCTTCTTCTTCTTCTTCTTCTTCTTCTTCTTCTTCTTCTTCTTCTTCTTCTTCTTCTTCTTCTTCTTCTTCTTCTTCTTCTTCTTCTTCTTCTTCTTCTTCTTATTCTTCAAACACTCCTTTGCCCGTTTTACCTCTTCCTCAATTTTTCCATTCCTCTATTCCTCCTCCTTCATCTTCCTCATCCCCTCTTCCTCATTCTTCATGATTGATTCTCCCCGAAAAACAGAAGAATGACATATTCGCCAATATTTCAACATTAATTAGCTGAATTGAATATAATGTTGATTCAATATGATTTGCTGTTGGAATGTCATCGCGATTTTATGTAGCTTAAATTTACAATTATAAATAGAATTCAATATACATTTATCTGGAATTGACTATTTAGGCCTATATATATTGCTCTTTTTCAATTGAACCGACTTGTATTTTTCATACCTTAAATTTAAAAGGAATGTTTTTTTGTTAGTTAAATCAAGAAGATCTCTGCCCTGGAAAACTTTCTCAACTATTACTAACACAAAAGTAGCTGAACTTCACTAGTATGACACACTTTTTATTGAACCAGTTGCACCAGTTCTTTGATGAACATATTCGTATTAGACATCTAGTAATCATATTAAAAAGATAAACTTTATTATTTTGATAACAGAACCGAAATAAACGAGAAAACCATCGCCCCACATGGCGCGAAATTCAAAAACTGAGAATCAAAATAATCGCTTCTCCACCCCTCTTGAATAATATAGGCTATACCTTTATTCTACCCCTCAGAAACCTTTATTTTTATCTTAAAATTTCACTGGTGACTTTCCATTATATATCTACAGAGCTATGGATTGGCATAAAAATGAATTGTAAAATCCAAGTATTCCCTCGAGGACATCAGTGACCATCGATTCTAAATTTACCAAAATGTATGTCATTTATCTCGACATTCATTCATTGGATTCATCCAAAACCTGATCAAAATTAATTAGCTCGTCCTTTAGTAAAATTTTGTCAGAATTTTCGAATTTAAAAACGTCAGTTTTCTGAAAATAAAATTAAATCGAATTTAAAAACTACCAATATCGTATCAGAGTAGTCATTTATGTCATTATCAACACTCAGTGGCTTCTTTTTTCAGCTTCTTCAAAAACCACTGAACTACATAAAACTGTACTGCAATTTTTATCGATATTTCCAATAGTCCACCCAAAAACATACATAAAAAAATATTTAAGAATAGTTGACCGAATGAAGAGAAGACTGAGCGAAGCTCAGTCTGAACGAAGTGAAGTCTTGTTTCAAGTCGATTGGCTTTCGTCTGTTTGTTTGTTTGTTCGTTTGTTTGTTTGTAATACATTTACGGCTAAACGCATTGACAGATTTCAATAAGATTTGGCAGGAATGTTCATTTTGAGACTGCGCGACGATGTATATGTAAGGTTTTTTTTAATTTTGCATTTTGAGGACGAAATAGAAGGGAAAGAGAATGGCTGTATGGAATATAGCTATATGGAATATACAATAGCTATATGGAACACGTGATAGGATTTATTTTAAATTGAAAAAAGACTATAAGTTGAAAGGGAAGTTGAAAGTTGCACGAGCATATACAGATAGGCCTATATCAATGCCAGTTCCCGCTTATTGTAACCATGGAGATCTGAACTCCATCAAAAATGTGAGCGCACCCAATCGCGAATATTGTGTAGCTTTGATACGCTAAAAGCAAACATCGAGAATAGGGAAAACAGATTGCCTCAATAGAAAATTCAAGTCCATTGAAATATTTGGAGCTCATTTTTCATTTTTGCTAGTGATTATATTTTAACGCATATGGGACATGAATTGTGTATTCAAAAATGTTGATTGGAAAATGTTCTTTGAACGACAAAATTGAAGTCAAAATTAATACACTTCTCCAAACTGACGGGAAAATTACGACTCTAGTATATAGGTATACTTACCTGTTTGTTGGGAATGATGTTGAAATCAGGGTTCTAATCATTCATCACTGGAATGCGAAATGATGTTGGAGTTGAAATAATAATGGAGTTGAATAATGTTGAAATCAGGGTTCTAATTCCTCACTGTAGTGCAACAAGGCTACTCGATTCATTTCGACCAATTCAAGATTGTATTTTTCCTTAGGATGATGCCCACATGAGCCTTAGGCTTGTGCATGGGTAATGAAAGAGTGATGAGATATTAAACACTAAAAACAATATTCTTATTGTAAAATGTGAAATGATGTACCCCAAAGAGGCTATCTTTTTTCTGACGATGATGCCCACTGGAGAATTACGATTGTGTGTGGGTAATAGAAAGAATGATGATGAAAACTCTTCTCATGCAGCCGGGGGGGGATAACTCAACGTGAGCCCCGAAACACGGGAGTAGAGCGTATTTGTTGTTGTAATGTTAGAGTGATCATTTGTGACGTTACATTGTATGTAGCCTGTAAATGCATTATCAAACAAATCTCCAGGATACTTTTTTGGATACATTCAATCGCCTTTTTTATCCTTTTAGCTGAATTTGAATTTTAACTCTTCAGACTTGAAAGTTTGTTGTGATACACTTCTCTCATACAAAACAGCTTCACAAGGCTGTGATTCATTGTCACAATGAATTGTGACATACTTGTCATAATGAATTGTGATTCATTACTGAAGGTATATGGAGTTGAATACACCTTCAACAGCGTAAATAACTAAAGGAAAACGAAAAGTGCGCTGGACTGCATTGCTGCCCTTAATGAACCAATAGATTTGCAGCAGTATGTTAGCTCACTTGTATGAACATAAAAATTCATGCTTGACAGTCCTCCATCATTGCAATGTTCGTCGGTGCCGGTGAATGAGACATTACCAACCAAATATTTCAAATGAAATTAAATCATTAAAATCGTGATAATTGACAATATCTTGTTGTTTTTTCATTAAATCATTAATTTTTCTCAATTGAAAACATATCTTTATAATATAAAATGGGCGAACTCCTCCGTGGTTTCTCAACCGATTTTGAGAGAGAGGAAAGATACAGAAAGATACAGAAGACAAGAAGAAGAAGAAGAAAGAGAAGAAGGAGAAAGACAAGAAGTCGGAGAAGAAGAAGAAGAAGAAGAAGAAGAAGAAGAAGAAGAAGAAGAAGAAGAAGAAGAAGTTGAAGAAAAAGAAAAAGAAGTCGACACAGGAGAATAAGGAGAAGAAGGGAAGGAAGGAGAAGACGGAGAAGAAGAAGGAAGAGAATAAGGAGAAAAAGGGATGGAAGGAGAAGACGGAGGAGAAGAAGACGGAGGAGAATAAGGAGAAGAAGGGGAGGAAGGAGATGACGGAGAAGAAGAAGGATGAGGAGAAGGTGTAGCAGGAGAGGAAGATGGTGAAAAAGAAGAAAAAGAAGGTGGAGCAGGAGAAGAAGATGGTGAAAAAGAAGAAGAAGAAGGAGGAGGAGAAGGCGGAGCAGGAGAAGAAGGTCGAACGTAATGTATGACCGAAGACGCTAATTATGTTTGATGAGCCAGTATGTCATGAGTGTGACTATCACAATGGCATGTTTCCGGGTGCACTTCATCCCGATATAACCGCAGGTCTGTGAGTTGCATAGGGGGTGGTCGATCGAACACAGCGCAAAGTAAGTTAAGATAGTGGATGGAAGGTACGGCAAGGAAGATACGAGATACATGTGGCTTGACTTACAAAGTGAACATAGTCTCCACTATAACAGGACATTCTTTTAAGTTAAGATATTTTTACTTACTTACAAACAAAATCCGCATGTCCATGTGAGTGTTGTTCCAATAAAATTCATTCACAATATATGTATGTTATGTATCCTCCAGAAGGCACTATGCCTTGGAGAAAATATGCCGACAATATTATGTATGTATTGATTTCACTACTGTTGTTTGTATCATGACCTAATACAAGCCATTATTTATATGTGATGTAATGCTGGAAACAAACAATTTCAATTCAATTTTATTTTATTCAAACACACACAAAATACAATTAAAACAATTTTGTTCTGTTTATAGGAATTTCTTTGGCAATAAATTTCAATTCAAATTCAAATTTACAATTAATTATAAGAATAAATAAAATTTATTCAATACAACAAATTTATAAAACATATTTACAAATTTTTTATAATTTAATTTAATTTGTAAATATACATATTTACAAATTTTATATTTTTACAAAATTATATAGCCTAATAAACAAAAATTTATTCAATACAACAAACGATAAAACAATATAAAAAACACAGATACAAAAAGAATTGGCTATAATGGAGGGGGGGTGTGTTGGACAGAAGAGATAAATTTGAATAGTGGAGTAGTAGCGGGAAGATACGGCAAGGAAGATACGAGATACAAGAGGCTTCACTTAGTAAGTGTAACAGTGGAGGGAAAATGCAAGATATGTAAGGATTGTCTTACAAAGTAAATGAAAATATATAATAGCGGGTAGATAATGTTCCACAAGATAGCTAATAGTGGAATAGTAGAGGGAAGATACAGCAAGGAAGATACGGGATACAGGATGAGAGCGACAGACATGGCGGGATGTGTTGAGAGCGAATGATACGGGGCGTCGTCCGTTGCGTTGCAAGCAGGGAGGGCGTATCCGGGTGTGTGTGAGCGTGTGGCCGGTTCGGGCTAGTCGGCAGTCTGAGTCGACAGTCGCCGCCAGTCTCAGTCCGTCCGCAAACGCGCGTCGCTGGCTGGGTGCACCCTCACCTGTCACTCAACGCATCGCAACGCGCCAACTGCACACATTATCGTCTTGACGAGCAATGTCGTGTGTCTGTGACTCGTGTCATTCGTGTTGTGTATCCGTGTCGTGCCAGTGACCACAACAACATTCCGATCAGCATCCAGGTAGGATTCCTCGAGCGGCTGTCCTACATAGTATTAAGCCGACAGTTTGGATATAGTAGACCCGCTCGAATTTGCGGCAAAGTCACCCGGCGGCGCGGCTCTCATCATTGTACCTTAAAATAGTTTTCTTGCCTCTCTCGACCTCTCTGCCTACGCTCGCCGAAAGCTGTCGCTTACTTAGCTACACACGAATATTGGGAACTGTACGGTACAAATCTAATTTTAACCTCATCCTGAAAACAATCGTTTTCTGTGAATGCTATGCGTTTATTCACTGTCGCAAAACGTTTTTTCGTACAATTCCAGTGAAGATCTTATAAGAAAGATTCCAAAAGCTATCGCTTTTTGAGCTACACACAAACTATACAATACAAATCTAATTTCAACCTCATCCTTAAAACAATCGTTTTCTGTGAAGGCAATGCGTTTATTTATTGTCCAAAAACGTTCTCAGTACTATTCAGTGAAGATATTATTTAAAAAATCAACTAAAAATGTGTTTTGGGAGCTATAAGGTAGAAATCTAATTTTAACCTCATCGTAAAACAACCGGTATCTGTGAAGGCTATGCGTTAATTCATTGTCGCAAAACGTTTTAGAACAATTCAGTGTAGTTATTAAAAAACAAATTCAGCTTCACATGTGTTGTATTGGGAAGTATTATGGTAGAAATCTAATTTTAACCTCATCCTTAATCGACCAATCGTTATCTCTGTCAAGGCTTTGCGTTTATTCATTGTCGGTTTTGTCGCGAAAAGTTTTTACAACTAATCAATGCAGATAATATATGAATAATATTCAGCTTCACATCATGAGTATTGGGAACCATAAGGAAACCCCTAATTTCAATTGCTGAATTGAGGACTCCGATCGCAAGGGATTACACAAGAATTCTCGCCACTATTTCTGTGAAGGTTGTAGGTTTTTTTATCGTCACAATTGCTGCCAGAACTTACATATATATCGCCAAATCTTTGCCAAAGCTTACAAATATATAGTTGAATTTAACACTTACACATGAGTATTGGGAGCTATACGATAAAAATCTAAATTTAAATTGTTAAATGGATCGTAGGAGGTTTCACGCGATTTATTACAAATAATTCTTTAAACTCGTTCTGTGTAGGATTTGCGTTTATTCATCGTCGTAAACGTTTTCTAAACTTACCAATATTCAGCTACACTTCTACACATAAGTATTGGGAGAAGTACCGTAAAATCTAATCTGAAAATTGAACAATCTTTACCTTTCCACTACGTGAAGGATATGTGTTGATTAATTAACGATCTCACGAATCTTTCAAAACTATTCTCAAATCTTTGCCAAATATTTAACTACACAAGAATAATAGGTAGAAATTGACTTTTAACCTCATTTCAAATAAAATAATCGTCATCTGTGTGAAGGTTTATTGGAATATTAAACCAGTTTTCATTGGAAACATTGAACTACACATGTGTGTGAGTGTAGCTAGACAGTAGAATCTAATTTTGAAATGTATTATTGTTGCCTCTTCTCAATTTTCCGGCGAAAACGATACCTTCTTTGTTACGAAAACTTTCAAGAACTTCGATTTGACAAATATTCAACGGCACATGCATGTCAGAAACTGTCAAATACATTTTTCTTGGAACTATTTGGAAAAAGTCTTTACACCTCATATGAATATTAGGAAATATGAATAGGAAATCCAGTTCGAACCTTGGATAGAGCAACCATTATTGTGATAAGAGATAACTTTCCGTGTATGAGTATGAGAAAATTTAGTTCCACATAGTCTTTCAAGAGTTTTTTCTGTGAGAATTTATCTACTGGATAGACCATAGTGAAATCAAGACTTTTCTAAACTGTTTCGTGCAATACATCAGCTGCACGATACTTGAAACAAAATTGTACAGTAAATTTTCCCGATTTTGAGTAATTTCCGCAAACAAAATCGCTTCTCTCCTACCGGTCACTGTGACAAATCATAAATTTACACTATTCAATTCCATAAACTCCTTGTGGAAATCTGATTTTTCTCTGAATCCAACTATTCTAAACTTTGAAGTGTATTGGTTTTCTAGTGAATCAGTTCTGGATATGAGTGATAGTATAAGACCTAATCATTCATGATTGATTAGTGAATGAAGAGTTCAATCATGAGAATAGTTCATAGCACTAGTAAATAGCACAGCTCCATCACAAGCTACGGAAATAATTTCGCGGATTGCAGAGACACATTACAATATTATCCTGAATAATAGACTATAAAATAGTCTGAATAATAGACTATAAATACTGTACTTGTGAACAAATTTTTAAATAATACCCTCAGAGAATACGTATTTAAGAACAATCCGTCGCATTCCACTCATACCGTCTATTTTCAATTGATCACAAATTACACTTAGTACTCATTAACTATGGTTAATTTACAATTTGGTGGAAAACTGTTTAACCTGATGAAATGTACAGTGAACCTCTTTTCATTTTCGTATACTATGAGCCCCAACTGCTATGAGTGTCATGCGTCATGCCACCATACCAATTTCTCTTCGCCCTTGGTATTAAATTGAAATATTTATACTGTGTAATATTAATTTTATACATAAGCTAAGAGTGATTAACATTATTATAAGTTATCATCAATAAACACAAGTGTAGCTTCCAAAATATCGTCATCAAGTGATGAAAATCAATACTACTATCAAGAAATCTGTCGGTTTATACAACAATGAGAGTATCAATCACATTCTTATAATACACACATTATTATATGAAAATTTTTTATATAAAATACTGTATGTATAACGAGTGAACAAATTTCCTACGATCACAATGTTCGGTTGAACAAACATGAACAAACTCATCATCTAGAAAAAGCTACGCACAGAATTTTTATTGCACATTTCAAGGTGTTAATTGAGTTTGGGAACTTCTAATCAAGTTATAAGAGTTCACTGATTCAATCAATTATTATTACCATCAACGCTTCAACTCTTCTTGTATCCGTCATCGTTCTCAGTTGATTTTTGTCAAATTACAGTATTCGGTTTTCTCCAACTTTTACTACGATGCATTCTTATTTTAAGTCACCAATATTGTAAATAGATTCAAGTTCTAATTTTTACGAAACCACAGAGGGCTCACCACTGGCAACAGTGCTTACGTCTTTATTTGAATGAATGTAAGGTTTTCTTGGTGTAATAATAAGTAATTACATTTTCAATAATACAAGTTTGTTCTTGCACAGGGAATCTATCCAGGATTGTCTGGGGAGTATTTCACTTACTCCAACCCTTAATCATGTATAAACATGTATATAATAATACGAATTTATGTATACATAATGTAGGAATAATCATGTATAAATTCTCTGATAAATTGAATTGTATAAAATTTCCAAACTTTCATCCAGTCAATGGGTTTTATTGGAAAACAGGACGAGCTATGACGCAAAAGGCTTTGAATAAAACAATATCAACAAATTAGTAACTCACCAACCTGTGTAATCACTAAATTGATGATGATAATGATTATAATATCGAGTTAGAGGTAACTATTTTGATGGAGGGTAATTAAAATTTGCAGAAATTACTGCAGTCCCAAGCACCCTATTCAGGTCTTTTGAATTGGGATCGATCAACCTTAATTGAATAGCCCAATTTAATCCGAGTACCTGTTTGTATTGATTATCCGAGCAGAATAAGCTCTCTTGATTACCTGCCATGACTTTATTGGTCTGCCTCTCTATTCATTGTTATATGCCTCTCTATTCAAGCTATATGGGATAATCATTTAATCTATTACCATGGATTAAAGAGATACATTATCTCTATCATTGCATTCAAACCTATCGTTCCAGCCCAGAATCACTCCATATATAGTTTATTACAACAATAGTTTATAGTAACAATATAGTCTATTAATAGTTTATTAATATAGTTTATTATAACAATTTATAGTATATATTGTTGTTAGTTTTTAGTAACGTTAATTTCGTGTTATGGTTCATACAACGGTGAGAACATTCCCAATCAACAATACAGACTATTTCTCACACACCGAATAAAGTTTTATTATGATCAAGAAGCAGTTTTTCAATGCTTCTTTTGAATGTTGTGCATAACATTAATGCAATTTCATTAATGCATTACATGAGAGGAAACTTCTATTATTACACGAAATTTACATGAATAAATTGAAAAAAAATGTTCGTGTGTATTATAAGTTCATGAACTATATTGTGAGAAAGAAATTTCAAGATGGAACTCAGTATAAGATAACGAGTAAAAGTTAAATCCTTGATGGTAGGCTCAAGTCATCCAATGTACAGGTCTAACAATGTTCAATAATGTTCTCGATAACATTTTTCAATAAATTAATGTTCTATGGTTTTCAAATTAATAATGAACTCAGTATAAGATAACGAGTCATAAGTTAAATCCTTGATGAAAGGCTCAAGTCATCCAATGTACAGGTCTAACAATGTTCAATAATGTTTCTCGATAAAATTTTTCAATAATGTTCTATGGTTTTCAAATTAAAAATATAATACATAACTCTGATTATCGGAATACAATGTTCTAATCAAGTGTTATGGAGGCCATACTGTTTTACATTATTAGATTTTTGTTGAAAACCATAATGAACGAACTTTTTTTACTCTTTTTATTCACCAACAAATTTTCTGACTATGATTGTGATGGGCGTCCCGAATTAATCAAATCACACTCGAGAATTGTTGCAATCAGAATTCACAATCACAAATTCAGTTATACTACACACTGGTGAAAGTGAACTGTCACACGGTTGAAGTATTGATTTGCAGTGAGAACTACTGTTGGTGGAATGGGCACGCCAATGTGATTCTATCAGCCCAGTGAGAAAATCAATTGCTATTCCTAGTGTATGGTTATCCTTATTTGGTAATAAGGATAAGGTATAAGGTAGTAAGGATAAGGTATATGGTTATATACCTTATCTCTCGAATTTGAAGTCACGCTCCAGTCGGAGAATGAAAAGTGAGACAAAGAATAGAGGATGAGAAGAGAAAATGTGAGTGGAAAGAAAATGAAATTACAAAGCGGGAGGGTTAGTCATTGAAAACCTTCTGCGCAGAGATGATATACTTCCTTTGAACTTGAAACTTCGTCATTACATACAAAACTGGGGAAAATATGATATAATGTGCTTCATTGATACATCTATACTGGTACACCATGAGGCATGTTTTATTCGTTTTGTATCACTCCATGTGAGGATTCTTGTTCTACTCTATTTTATTACCTGAAACACATTTTACGAGCATGGCGAACTCTGCAATAAATCGAATTTGATGATTATGATGTCCACGAGTCTCAAAGCTATGGATGAAGTGTAAAAAATCCCAAGATCAAATAGTCAAGTGAATAATGCTAAGAAATTGTTATGGTTGTAATATCGAAGTACTTGAAAAATCGTTTAACCTGACTAAAAAAAGGTTTTCTCACAGCAACTAATTATTTTTAAGGTCCGATTCGATACTTATGTGTTTTTCTTGCTTTTAATTGTAAGCAGCAATAATTGCCTTTTGGAGCTTTAAGTCTAAATTTCACATTTAATTTCAAACTAGGATAAAAATGTATTTCCAGGTCTAATTTTCAGGTAAACTCAGATGAAGGTAAGGAGTAATACAGTTCAGATAACTTTTTCTCCATCAACCTAATCAATATTGAAGTTATTATAATCGCAAGCTCCTTACGAATACAATAAGACAGAAATTCACAAATTGAAATCTATGTACAGCATTTTTCATATATAGAGCCAGATATATAGAGCAAACTCTCAACTTTGACTAGAGTATTAGAGAAGACGGATTACAGTCCAGTGAAGAAGCTTTTAGAGGGTCCCTAGTGGAAAAGTTTTGGAGTACTTCTGATCTCTCCGATTCTTCAAGTGCTTTGAATCCTAGTTGGCTTCCTAGAATTCAAATGGTTTTTTGAATGTAACTTCTCTGGAAAACATTCATTCCTGTTCAAGTTGAAAGCTTGTACTTGGGCGGTTTAATATATGAAGGATACTCTCTCACATGAAGGATTTAATTCTCTCACATGAATTTCAAAGCCGTTAAAATACTAACAAATCTGTTCCACGTACAAAAACAATGTTTTTTGTTCTTCCGATAAGCTTTGAGAGAGCTGCAATACTGTTCTCCTTCATCTACTAATCTTTCGCGTCGTCGTGTGTTCTTCAGATGATGTATTTTATGAGATTGCAGTCTTATATTGAATGCATTTGTTGAGATGCACAAAGCATCAATTTGTTATGTAGGCTGTTGAATAACTGGAGATTAGTCTCTGAACTTATAAGGACTTGATTCATCTTCAGAACCGGTTTACGAATAACACAGTTACCATGGAAGGCTCTCGGTCAGAGTATCTCAGTATAAACACGAAGTTCAATTCGAGCTTCATGTCCAACTTTATTTGAGAGAAAATCATGTGATCTTCAACTTTATTTGAAAAGTACATGAAGCACGTGCAATATCATATCAATCAATAATATTATTCCACTATTATCATAGATAGCTACAACCTTTTGTGTCAATATTTTCTTAAGTGCAAGTAAAATTCTCATGACTATGCGATGGTTCCCATTTTGTTTAATTATTCAAGAAAAGCTTCACAATATAACCGGAAATTTCAAATTATTGTTAGCCAATCTTGATTATGTTTTCCTAAAATGTTTACCCAGATGATGGAAGCGTGACTTCCCTGGAAGAAGCTTCTGCTCTTGTGAATACTGGTCACGCAAGTAATAAATTCTATTGGAAACTGGCATGAACTTGGTGTAGCTGGTTTTTCTCTCTCTGCTTGATAAGTTACAAAATTTGACTCTCATAATTAACTTTCGATTCTAGCTATCTATTTCAGCTCGAAGTACTGTTTAAAATATTCCAAACTCAACGTTCAGCTAATTGAATTTAAACCGCTCATTCAAAGGAGACTGTGTAGTGTGTACTATAGGCGTTAACGCTATTACTCTGACAAAGCTATTCTAAATAGCTCTTCTATATAATTACAACTAATGTTTATTTTTGACATGCTTTAAGAGAACTGAAGAATGTTTTATGTAGGTTTTCAAAAGACTGTGGTATGACTATTCTGAAAAACTATAATAATATTTCAGTCTAGAGAACATCACGTTAAGCCCGCCATCAACTTAATTCAGGCTACGCCCAATTTGAATTTATTTATTACTGCACCATGCATCATAGAATACCGTGACCTTTCAAGCTCATTGTAATTTTAGTAACCTCTGTAAATAAATTTGAAAGCACTTAACTCCACTTGTTAGAGTAATTTCAATCTCGGACGTGATCTCAAGTAATAATATTAGGAGCTGGCTTTCTTTTTAATTTAAAATCAAAAATAAAATGCTCGCTAACGTATCATTCATGAGCCTTCACAAATACAACTCACAATGAATTCTATTCTGATCTAATTCATTCAAATATTTAGATTGAAATTCCATCAACTCTAATTCCAGTCCAAAACTGATATCATTTTATTAATACAAAATCCAAATCTCAAATATATGTTCGAAATTTTTTGAATCCATACCGAGAATAGATGGTTTGGGCTTTACAATCAAATAGCCCTCAGATAAAGCACAGTACTCGCTAAAATAAAAAGTTACTACTAGAATAACATCGAGAATAACTCCAAGCTGCGTCTTTTCTCTACTAGATATTGACATAGGCTACTAATTTTATCAGCCGCAGTAATTTTTTTAATCAACTTTCTTAATTCACGACGATTGAGAACTATAAGATCTTTGTTGAGACACTGCAATTGATCCTCCAAACGATTCAGTATTTTGATATTAATTTAAAGTCTTCTTTTATCTTATTTTCTCTCTCTCTTGTTTTCTTTTCTCACTACTTCTCCTTTCCCTTATTTCTCTCTCTCAATCTCTTATTTTCTCTTTCTCTTCTTTTCTTTTCTTGCTACTTCTCCTTCTCCTTATTTCTCCCTCTCACTCTCTCTTTCTTTTTAGAATGGATTATATTATTCTCATCCATGTTCAGTTATATTGAATATCATCCTAGCATTACAACGGAACGCAACATTCAAAATACATTATTGATAAGAAGAGTGACCGTGATAATATTTCTGTCCACTTGTAATATAATACAAAAATCTCCAGTTTCATTCACCGATTTGATTTCCGACCTTGTCCCTTTCTTTTAACAACCTTGCTTTGAAGCCGAATTTGTCGGTCATTAACCGCCACTGAAGAGCATCCTTGTCACTTTCACATTGAATAGAATGCAGTTCACAATGACATTGAAAGTATAGTCATGATTGAAAATAATAATAGACTCCACGTCTGAATAGGAGCTTTCACAATGAAGAGATATTTTTGTATCAGATAAAATATTAAATTGGGAGCGACAAACGAAAGCAAACTGAATAATTTATACAATAATGATAACTAGGTGAACAGAAAAAACTGTAATGTTGTCTAACATTACACCTGAATAATACCTATTTCCGGCTAGGTCGTATTGGAATTTACTATTCCTGATTCATCAATCAATTGAAAAAACTCATAGTGAAAACTATTTCACTATTCAAGTATTTAGGATGAAAGAGATTTTATCAGAGTAAAAAAAAGTAAACTTGAAACAATAAATTTTTTACTTTACAAGTATTTAGTAAAATAAATCAATAAATTATCTCTTTTCTATCGGGAAACTAATCAATTCAATAAATTAAATTATTTAATTATTTAAGACTTGTTTCTATTGTATGTTATTTACTCGAAATCACATTAATATATTTATTGATTCAAGTTTTACCAGTCACTTCATGCAAATTAGAACCACTAACGTCCATGTGTCATACAAATTATTCAAAACTTCATCGTGCATACAGACTCAAAATTGAGATTTCATAATTGAGACTCATAAGTGAGATTTCTACTAATGTATGTTTAATGAAGTATACGATCATACGATTTCCTTCCTCATCTGAAATTTCACGTGTTGCTCCAAGCTATCTAAGCTCCAAGGTTATTAGATAGCTCAATCTAGTGTCATTTCAGAAACTAACTTGATGGTTTTGATCATTTATACCAACAAATAGTGCCACATGATACTTTTCCTTTTTTTAACAGATATCTATCATTGAAAATGATTATTTTTGAAAAACAAATAGAACCTGCTAAACTTCTATTCTTTATCTTTCTTTCAGCGCAAATCGCATCAAAATCGGTCCACTCAATCTCCTCCACTCTTTTAGCGCAAACCGCATCAAAATCGGTCCACTTTCGAACTTTCCAAAGTTGGACACTGTGTGAACACAGTCGACACGAAATTCTTTCAATATATAAGATTCTTCATGTGTAGTATAATGTTATAATTCTATGTAAGTAACGACACTGTATATAATTAACTGATAAAGCTCCTTATTAGGAGTGAAATGCATTCCAATTATGTCCGATAATGTAAGTAAAAGCATGAATTATTTACAGTGAAATACAAGTCGTTACTTTAATAGAATTTTCTACAAGTATTTTGCCATGGAAAACAACATTGATAGTGTTATACTTGATTACTTGTATAATAGTGTAGATGATATTTCCTCCATGGCAGAGTTCCTACCGGAGGATAAAATTATGTTGGGTGAGATCTCGTAACATTTAAAAATTTTCTTATATCAAAGCAAGACTATTTTGGTGATTACGATGTACAGTCAATCAAAGCTATAGCTTAAAAATGATAATTCCGAAATGCACTTGGGCTTAATTTCCCTTCCATTAACACTTGAGAAAGACTTAAATATAGTAACAGTTTTCTCCATAAACAATACTGCTCTCCTAAAAATTAACTTCATTACAAAAGCATTTCTCTTTAGAAACCTCTCATTAGACTTTACAATATGATAATTCAGTTTATGGCTTGTTTCGATGTATTCGCCCTTGTGTAGCTAACTAGACCTATTCCTCAAGTCAAAGAATATGAATGATAGAGTCCCAGAAGAATATAGCTGGTAGAGTTCCAAAAATGTTAATGACAAAAGTTATTAACATAAAAGTAATAGCTGTTCCATTAGCCATGACCATTAGAAAATGTCAACACAATAGCACCGCAGTTCTCACGATAGAAGTGAAGGTTGAACATGACAGCTGTGGAATTATAAGTCTGGTACTCTCTCATAGTACTCGCTCTCAAAAATGATGCATGAATGATATCAAAACTTTTGGAGTGATATCACATTCGAAGGGACGATGCTGTTTTCGAGACTAGTTTGCAGTTGCAGTGGAAGTCTCTCAGAGAATGTCACTGCTATGACATTTTTGCCTCTGGTTTTGAATTACTGAAGTACCACTACGAGTTCATGAAACTCATGGAAACTTCAAGATCTCCATTATAATCACCATTCCGAGCCTTCGTCACCAGTATGACGCCTTCTTTTTCTATAGAATCTTTCGTCTCAACTTTCATGTCAAATCATAACTTAGTTCATTTCGTTCATATTCTCATTCCAAATCTCATTCAAGGAAAACTAATATTTCTATTTTCATAAGATGAGAAGAATTTTGAAGCTGCTTGGAAATGGAACTCGAATCTCACAAGAACTTCAACTATGAAATCTTCAAACTCTAGTCATCAACTTGAAGGATATGGATCACAGTAATAGGAGGTGTCGAAGGATTCAAGATATTGAGTCTCTTTCCCCAAATACTGAAGATATAATAAAATATATGTTACTCTTGATTCTATATTACTTGATACTGAAGTTACGTTACTGAAGATACTAAAGATATGTTAGACTCTTACTGAAGTTATCGGAATTTTTTATATACTTTCCAAGTACTTCCCTTTTACTTTAAGTGCTATACTT
Source organism: Laodelphax striatellus (assembly GCA_017141395.1). NCBI lineage: Eukaryota > Metazoa > Arthropoda > Insecta > Hemiptera > Delphacidae > Laodelphax > Laodelphax striatellus. The sequence continues at coordinate 18,088,131 of CM029544.1, read as the reverse complement.
TCTATGTACTTTCTAAGTACTATACTTTCCTTTTAAGTACTATACTTTTTTATGTACTTTCCAAGAATAGAAATTGGATAAACCCTGTAAATTCAATGAATTATATGAATTGGTTATTCAAGGAACCATTAATGATTGAACTTCAAGAAAAATTATGATAGAATATCCTCTATCGGGTTTTATTATCCTGAATGTTATTTGCATGAATATCCTTTCTGATGTTTTTTAAAAATTGATGATTTTTTCCATAATCAACGATTCGTTCCAAGTGTCTCACGACGCGTTTTCAACAACTGTAACTCAACAATGAAATCAGACTCGAGGTCGAATGATTCAATGATCGGCTCTCACGTCTCCTCAAGCGTTACTGGGTCATTGAAATAATTGCATAATAGTCATTCGCACATGGATGTGCGAAAGGCTAAAATTTTCGAAATCAGATTGTTTGAAATTTTGCCAAATTGCTCGATGTGACTTGCAATTCTATCAAAATATCAACCTTATACATTGGTAGTCTTTCAAATAAATGGGTAATGACATCCTCACTATTTGATTATATCAGAGCTGAAAACTATGGAAAAATACAGTGTTATTCCTCCGAATAGTAAGAAGTCCTATGTTACCGAATCCATTAACAATCAAGCTTATTGAATGCTTGATTTTGTTAATGAAGATATTCGTTGTTGTGTTTATCAATCATTCCAATACAAAATTCTGTGAACAATACCATTAAAGAAAACATTTTTGGTAAAGAGATTTGAAGTCTTTCTCAATCTCAATATTGAATTAATCAATATCTCAATCTCAATATTGATTCTATTGCTATTTTATAGAATATAAAAACCTTGTCTTTATGGCGACTTTAACCGAGAATGTGTTGGAGTAAAAACGATCAGCATTCAAGGACAATGTCAACATAAAAGAAGGCGTTGCTCTAAAAGCAGAGTTCCAAGTAATCATTGTGGAAGTTTGTCTTGAAACATTTACGCCCTAATACCCAATTCAATTTGGTAATTGAGACAGTCTGCCAATGTGATTGCGGAAGAGACACACAACTTCAAACCCTGGTTGTTGAAAGTATAAAGTATCTATATTCGAATACTCTGTGTTGTTGAACGAGGTACTTTAAAAACTATATGAGGAACTTTTGGAAGTATGTAGAAATATATTCGAATACAGTGTCAATGTTTTTGAACTGAGGTACTTCACCCTAGTATATGGGGAAGTTTATTTCCTATAACTTCATGGGGAATTCTATATAGATAGAGTATCTTTACTCGATTACTTTGAGGCAGTGTCATTGAACTATAGACATCCCAGAAACAAAATGATGCTGGCTGTTTTCTTGCCGCGCAGGTTTGGAGGGAAAACTCACCCACCCGCCCGAACCAATTGAGATTTTCGTTTCTGTGCAAATCGTTTATTAAAGGGAGAACTTTAGTTATGAAATGGGGCCTTTAATAATCATAATATTGTTTAATCATTCACCTACAGATTGAGTTGTATACAAGTGGAATAGATTGGAAGTACGCACAACGTACGAGTTATAAGTTCAAGAATATAGAATTTCACCAAACGAAGTTTCAAATTCATCAGTACAATAAAATTTTAATTTTCAAAAAAAAAAAAAAATACAATTATTATGTCTTATAGCACACCATCACCACCTACTATTCATAGTTCATGAACGAGAATCAAAAATGAGTAAGTTCATGATGAGAAACAGCTTGACAAAGCAAAGTTTTGCTGAAGGAGAAGAACAAGAAGGAGAGGGAGGAAAGGGAGTGGAAAAGGCGAAGAAGGAGAAGTAGAAAACCATGAGCAAGAAGAATAAGAACAAGAAGAAAAACAAGAACACAAGCTACAGAAGAAAAAAGAAGAAGAGGAAGAAGATGAAGAAGAATAAGAAGAAGAAAAATGAGAACATGAAGAAAAAGAAGGTGGAGGAGTAGGGAGAAGAAGACGAAGAAGAAGAAAAGAAGAAGAAAATGAAGAAGACGACGAAGAAGAAGGAGGGTGGAGGAGGAGAAGAAGAAGGAGGACGAGAAGAAGAAGAAGAAGAAGGAGGGAGGAGAAGAAGAAGAAGAAGAAGATGGAGGACGAGAAGAAGAAGAAGAAGAAGGAGGGAGTAGAAGAAGAAGAAGAAGGAGGTGGAGAAGTAAGGAGAGAAGAAGAAGAAGAAGGAAAAGGAGAAGGAGGAGGAGGAGAAGAAGAAGAAGAAGGAAAAGGAGAAGGAGGAGGAGGAGAAAAGAAGAAGGAGGGAGGAGACGAAGAAGAAGAAGAAGAAGAAGAAGAAGAAGAAGAAGAAGAAGGAGAGAAGAAGAAGAAGAAGAAGAAGAAGAAGAAGAAGAAGAAGAAGAAGAAGAAGAAGAAGAAGAAGAAGAAGAAGTTGGAGAAAATATTGAAATGAAATGGAAATATCCTTTCCTAGACGGAGTTAGAACTAGGAGTCCTGCTCCTCTCTACCACTCAACCAAAATATTGCCATATAGCTGATAGTAATATCGATCAAGACACGATATTTTGATTAAAATCAGCCTTTGAAAGATGCCTCACCACCACTTGACCAATCACTGCCACCCATAGGTCCAGAAACTTCATCAAAACACGACCCACACTGATGAGGCCAACAGCTTTGAGGCTACCCACAAACTTGACTCATTCAGGAGTACACTTCAATATTTGATGAATACTGAGAGATATTACTTCTCAGAAGTTCAGTAAGCCTGGGTAATCACAGTTGTTGACCCTTGCGTCCCCTCAAATGTTCCAATCAGTCGTCTTGAGCTGCTCTCTAGGTAGTTTATGCGTAACTAGTGGATAATATTACTGTCAAATCTGTTTAGTATCATAAATACTGTGTATAATCTTAACACTGTAGCATTTTCTGGACATTTATAGATAGATAGATAGATAGATAGATAGATAGATAGATAGATAGATAGATAGATTTTATTCGTCAATTGTCACAAGGCTTTCGCCTATTGTAACATACAGTAATAAAAAATTTGATTTACAAAATATCGAAAATAGAAAACAAAAGAATACAAAAAATTACAAAAGATTACATGATTACAGATTACATAATTATTACATGTGTAAGATTCAATTACAAAATTAAATTATAAGATAATGATGCATTATTAGCCTGTACAATATGAGGGCCTGTAAATTTATGAGGGGAAATCTGGAAATTGGGTTATGCATTTAACCCCGGACATTTGCAAACTATCTTTGTTTTTTTTCATTTCAGTCGTAATTTGATCATTTTTTAAAATCTTATCAACCATAATAAGAAGTGGGTTAAGTGGAAGAGGGGGCTTGTATGCCTCAACCTCACCCACAGCACTTTTGTAATGTGAAAGTGAAAAATAAAGTCTTTATCTACCTATCTATCTATCTATAATACGGGATGATTTCGAGGAATATGACACTTTTGGTTGGAACGTTTCTTAAAACTGGAGGGAGACTGGGTTGACTGTTTTAAGTTATGTGAATCCAATTTTTCCAAGTCGCGATGGAGCAGTGGTCGCTAGAAATCCAGGTATTTGTGTTTGAGAGTTTTGATGCAGTTATGGTAACGGCCGTGGCGAAGCGTGGTATGCTTATTTGGTCATCACCGGGTATATTTACTATAGGAAATATACGCGGCGATGACCAAATAAGCATACCACGCTTCGCCACTGAGTAACGGATCATCTTTTCCGAAGCTTCTTCAATGCGAAACACGGTGTGACCCCCAACCGCATTTAACTTAGTTAAATATTCTATGAATAATCTCATAACAGTAGATTAGTTACAATACCTGGGTTTTAAAATTGAGTAACGTTTTTTAATCTGCGCCACCAGGCTTGATAACTTGGCACGAATCATTATAAAACGTTTCATTATAAAGACGTTATCTAGCTGTTACTAAGTTTTACTATCGATTCATAAGGGATTCTCTTCGTTCAATATTGAAGTTAGATATTGTAAAGCTGAAAATTGGATTCAACAGATAGTGAGACAGTTATTTACTTGAACGGAATTGTGAATATAACACAGGAAACAGCTAACTAATCTCCTGTCACTACCCAGACGAATATTTTTACATATATTTCCACTTAACGATAAGGTGTAAGCTACTTGCTAGAAAATACACATGGAAAAATCTCCACTGGAAGTGAAAAAGCCACCAAACACGTCTCTAAAGTTGTAACTTATTCATAAGGCTGCGTCTGTAAATTACCAATAATTATGTCCAATTTTGTAAGTTGGAAAATTAACAATTATAAAAGGTTGGAGAAAACAACTTCTGGATTCTAGCTTTTGTAAGCGAGATTAAACTGTACAACTTTGAACTGGATAATATCTACAAAGATTTTGTATGTTCAAGATCAAAAACCTATTACTGGCCTGTTATAGTACTTAATTGGGAAGTATGAAAAGAATTTCCAAGTTGAATGTAATATTGAATGTAATTTTAAATTGATTTAATGATTGTACAAGTTGACAAAATTTCACTTTTCGCTTTTGATTCAATGAGAGCTCCAATAATAATACAATGGAAGTGAGTGAAAATGTTTGGTAAGGTTGGATTGAATACATTTTCATGAGAACAATCGAACTACAGAGTTACAGAGTGATACACCGAATAGAAGTTCACGCATTTCTATCCACGGACTGAGTTAAAGAGGAATTGTTAATGAATTGTTTTAGAACTTATTTGATTCATTTCTTAATTTTTAATACTATTTTATTAGAACACAACATGGTACCTTTGAGTTTAAATCGGCATTATAAATTTTACATCACGCAGAGTTGATAGCCACCCTACCCTATTCACTCCCCCACAAGTACTATGCCTTTCAGAAGCGTACAACTTCCATTCAAAACTTCATAAAAAGTAGATAACTTGTTATGATGATAAGGAGAAATTTATGTTATCAATCATATCAACATGAATCATATCAACATAAAGCCCAATATCATTGAAACTTTTTGAATTTGAATTCTGACTTCAGAGTTTTTGTACTAGAATGTACATGTGGTTGTGCCAACATAATGTTCTATTCTTTGACAATCTTAAAATGATTATTGACAAATTATTGTTCAAAAGATTTAATAGATTTAATTTGGTCGGAGAATCAGGATGTGTAGGCTATCATTAACTGATACAACAATGTTGTACTATATCCATGGAAACATGAAACGTTACAGTGTGTCTGTGCCAACATCAAGTTTTATTAAGAATCTCGGCATTACACACTTCAATAATGGGGGATTTGATAGCTAGTTAAATTTGATTGGAGATTTGCAGGGTAACATTAACTGATACAACATTGTATTCATGTAATCATGCAACGTTGAAAAAACTCTTGACTATTAAGTCCAAGGACTGCGAGGAAAAAAATTGATAAAATTGGCAACATTTGATTGGGTCTGTCCTTTGATCACACATTTTTTCTCAAGTGGCAATTACTGGAATTCTGAACAGTATGGAGTTGATGTTGATTTTGAAATTTATCATGCTGACATCTAATTGGAACTTATTTCTGCTTTGAACACCTTTCCGCCATCAATTGGCAATTATTGCAATACTACACGGTATGGAACATAGTGAACTTTGATGTTCATTTTGAAATTCATTGTGGCCATAGAATTTTTTTCAATGATCATTGAGTTTCTTTAGACGTCAGGCAGCCTATTATAGGTTTATTCTCATTTTTAATGATCTTGGATTTCAAAGAATATTCCTGGTTTTTATGGTATTTCAAGGTGGGTAGTATTGGAAAGTCAATCATCAAAAACTACATAGGAAAATGGGCACGAGCTGGTAATTACTGACTTCTGCTGCTTTGGAAATAACACCTACAACACGTTCCTCCAGAATTTTCCTCCACGTTCATTATCATTCTTTGACAGACTCCTCAACAAGATATTTCAATAGCAGTTTTTATAGCTGCCCAAAAAAATTGTATGAAATTCAATTTTAAATTGGACTCAAAACATGACTATCGGCTCTGAACCGAGCGTATGTTTTAAATTAGTCTCGCTCTATTTTTTCTATGATTTCATCTGGAAGATAATATTTAGTAGTTGGAAAATTGTATTTGCTATTGGATAAAGTTGATCAGGACATAATTACTATATTCCATATTCTTCTATCTTCTATAACGCTTTTTAATTGAATTTCTGCAGTGAGATCTCCAGGTACACTTTACTATCTCCAGTTGAATCTCTCTCTCCAAATCTTTATTATCATTACTGATCTATTACATCCTGGGATCATCAAAGCTGATTGCACGAAATCCAGTTTACTTTATCCAACAATGCTACTATATAATAAAGAGTAAAACTCGTAATTCTGAAAATTGAACTTTCTCTCATGAACTTAAAAGTTCATAATATTCTGTTGTAAAAAAAACAAGGACCGAGTTATTATTCATGGTGTTATGTTACCATTATTAATATTAATACCATTAATATAATTATTATACTGATATGATAAATCATATATTATTTTTCGTAGTTAACGACTCTCCCATTGAGATCGTATTGTTGATTCGTTACTAGTCAGAAGTCACGTTCGGTGAAACCACCTCACCACTTTTTCCAATTTTGTATTGTATTTATATGTTGTATTATTGTATTGTTTTTTGAAATTGTGTGTAAATAAATGAAATGAAATGAAATATTTAATTTCATTCGATTAAAGCTGTACAAAAATGAAGAGTCTATTTAATTCAATTTAATCAAATAAAATTAAACATGACTTCTGACTAGTAACGGATCAACAACACGATCTCGATGAGAGAATCGTTAACTACGAAAAATAACATATGATTTATCATATCATATACCATTCTAATTAATATTGTAAAAAACAAGGTTTTGTTTGGGCTATAGCGCTAAAACTAGGGCTGAGCGCCGGATAAAAAAAAACAAGGTCCGAGTTATAATTCATGGTGTTATTACACAATTATTATAAATCGATCATAGTGTTCATAACACTATCAACAATATTCTCTGTCATCATGATGAGAGCATGAAATTAATTAATTGCACGAGTGTCAAGATCTATGATACATGTGTCGAGAGGATTTGATACGCGTATCAAATGAGTTTGATGAATCTCGCGAGGTGTAATTAGATGCCGCCACCACAGGAGAGAGGTTTACTACGTGTTCTACTTTGCAACAATGTTATTGGTTGTTTACTATTTGTGAACCAATGTTGCAAGTGCTTAACGGCGGGCGGCTTCCAGCCCCTATGGGCATTAATGCAGAAATCTGTTATAGAAGGTGTCTGCCGTCAATTAACTGTTCAGATATTCGCTAGACGTTATTGATTGCAGGCAACTTCATTCACCCCAGACAGAAGTGGGTTACAATACATGAAATCAGATATGGAATTTACAACTTTAGATGAAACCGACGAAATTCCCATGATCAAAATTTATATAAAATTATTTTATGGAACAATATGGAATTTATAACTTGAGATAAAACAGGCAAAATTCCCGTAATTCAAAACTGATATAAATGAAAATGTATGTAAGAACTTGTGTATATAAATATTCTATGGAACAATTACGTACTTGAACAGTAAAGCCTGGTTTTCATTAGTAGAGTTAGTGGTAGAGTAACTAGCATACTAACTCTACCGTACTAACTCTACTCTACTTACTTGGTACTTAAAAACAAGTACTCTACCATCACTCTACACTACTATGAACGTTTTCATTGGGAGAGTTCACAAGATAGTTAGTACTCGCCCAGGGAACTCTACCACTAACTCTACTAATGAAAACCAGGCTTTAAGTAACAGTATACTGTTACTTATACTATTGCCGCCGTGTTTGTTATTCTTGCACAGTAAAATGATCCGAGGATTTTATTCCACTATAGTGCAAAGATTACTATACGAAAATTCATTATTATCAACCATATATCATGTCTATCAATATCTACATTTATCAGTATTATGGATTTATCTAGCATACATAGTAGAGTATTTTTATGATTGTAGAGAGACTCCACATGTTTGTTTCCCCATTTGAAAACAGCTGATTCATCCGCCAAATTGGAAAAATTTCACTACACTTGTATTATTCGAGTACAATTCCAATCCTGTTTAACCTTGGAGGTGTTTACATCGGAATTTATTGTTATGGAGGCTTGATTGCCAAGTTTCTATGTTATGATGAAAAATGAAGGATTATCAATGAATCGGAATCAATTAAGAATTGGTTCAATCGTTAGAATAATGATTTATGATATTCGACATAATTTTCCTGATTCATAAAGTATATTTTGTTGAACGATAAATTCTTTCCAAATTTCATCATAGATAAAATCCTTTCCAACGAAAACATTCATCCCGATTGGAGAGTATTATGAATGAATAGAATCCAATTTATCAGGTGTAGTTGGGATTCAAAGCATTAAACCTTCTTTGGAGATTGATATTAGGTTCTTAATGTTAGTGTATGGAAATTTTTGCCTTGATTAGTCTTTCGTCTTCACACTCCACGTGACAGATAGTTATGCCAAAATGAAGGGGAAAAACTCGCGACACTACGTCATGAGAAGATGCTGCCAAGTACCACGAACAACATCAAGATAGAAAGTGTGAAATGATATCAACTAGCATGGTTTGATGGTTGAAGGCAACAGAAATAAGATTAGAATTGAATTAACGAATGCATCTGTAGCAGAAACTTGAATAAAGATAAGGGTAGGTCAAGGTAGCTTTGAAAGAATATGAGTTGAAGAAGGGAGTTGAATAATCTCTTGAGTGAACAAGGATATACTGAACAGTTGAAATGAAATAGTGTGATGAAGAAGAAATGAAATAGTGTGTTTACAAAAAAATTAACTAAAAATAAAGTGAATGAGAAACTTAGTACAGTGAATAAACCATGAGATTATGATATTATTTCTATGATTGTGTTGATATAGCAGAGTTTTTTAGGATTTCGCTTCAATCAAACGTGCGTAGTGGCGGGAAACAAACAGACACATGTTTGTTGGTTACGCGCACAGACGCGCCTGCACGCCTGCCTGTTTACACCAATTTCAAAGACATAAAATTGTATTTTACTAGTAATATACTATCATGCAACATTCTTGCATTCTGAGCTGGCCTACCAACCTACAGACTGGAGACATATATAATCAGATTCATTTAATTTGACATTAGATAGATAGTTAGATAGATAGAGAGATATTATTTCGTGACGTTGCTGATAATCGCAGAGTACGACGGCAAAGAAATAGTATCTCTCTATTTGCTGGGGATGATGCCCACATAAGCTCTAGGCTTGTGCGTGGGTAATGAGAAGGGTGATGATAGAATAGAATATTCACTAATAATATATAGAAGATGATAATAATAATAATATACAAGATGATGAATGAACCATGAACATGAAGGTATGGTCATGTTGTGAGGAGGGAAGAGGACTACGTTGGAAAGCGAGTGAGTAGAATGCAGGTGGAGGGGTGTAGACCAGTGGGGAGACCAAGGAGGAGATGGAGAGACTGTGTTGCAGGGGACATGAGGGAAAAGGAACTGACAGATGAAGAAGCCGGCGAGAGAATTGTGTGGAGGAGGAAGATAAGGAATAGCGACCCCGAATAGGGAAAAGCTGAAGGAAAAGAAGAAGAAGAAGAAGATGATGAATGAACCTACAGATTTAGGTGAGTTCCGAACCACCGGGAAGCGACTTTGAAGCTCATAAGTTGTATTTAGAGGAGCCGGTCACCATTACAACAGGAGTGAGTGGTAGGCGCCGTTTCTTATCTTATCTTACCTGCTACTATCTATCTTTCTATCTATCTACCTAATACCAAGCACCAAATTAAATATTAATCTGATTCTATCTTAGCATGACTTTATCCTTATACAATGAGGAAGTTTAAAATAACAATCATTCGCGAGGGGCTATTCTGAAGAATATTACAGTAACAGACGGGATTTTCTATGTGAGAAATTTTATGGAGGATTATGTGCACTTGGGGAGTCCGATCTCAGGAGACGTTAAAAATCTGCGAATCGAATAAAAACCAATCTGAAAACTTCTACCTGACATTATTTTTAATAATGACTTATTACTTATATTAAACTAATGACATCCTGAAGACTTCAAGATCATCACTAGAATTGACTCCAAGAAGTCATAACTTTGCCACTTATCCACTATTGTGATATTACTGTAGCTACTTTATAAATATCATACGATTGACCCATTTATCCCAAGCTGATGAAAGATATGTGTTGCCAGTTGCCTATCCTTCCCCCTAGACTGAATCCTTTCGCTGTAGTCTATGTAGCAAAAGTGGGTCATGAGGTGGAAGGATGTCTAAATTGCATATAAATAATACAAACTAATTATGAGGAGGGTTGAATTATGAGTAATTAAACATGAGTTATACCATTGACTCATATTATGAACTTATCAGAAAACACACGGAGTCGTAACGACAATAAATTGGTTTCTTATTATTGTTATGAATGAATAATTTTTACAAACATTATGAGAATAAAATTAGTGTTTATGATGCCTTGCGTTTATCAAATTATGCATGCACTCAGTTTTCCATTAAAGGCCTGGTAATGTTTTATTTATGTGAGAGTCTAATCTTGTTTTCGACATGGGTTGATCGTACAAAACCCGTACTGGCTTCATTTCCTAGAGATTTCCTTGTAGAATCCTTCCTTGATGATGGTTAGGTTTTTATATTATTAAAAATAAGTTGGTTCGACAATTTGTAAAAGAATATTCGTAATATATTATGGTAGATGATTGTAATTGGTTTGTGGATTATTCATTTACTTAATTCATTTTTACATTTCTTTATTTGTATTCATTACAAGAGTTTTGGCTTTTTGAAAAGCGAAAGTAATTGGTGAAGTACTGATCTTTCATTATTCGTAAGGGTCTGAAACTAACACGAGGCGATGTTGAGTTGACGCTTGTTAGATTGATGCGAGTTTCGTTTACGTGCTAAATTTTCTGATGACTCATTAAAAAGTTTTGTTAGAGCGTTTGGTGAATTACTTTCTAGGGTGGAGCAAGTTTTAAGCCGTTCTAAGTGGGATGTTTGTTGATAAGAAGTATAATGTCACCGAGCTTCGAAAATTTCAGCTTTCCACATAGTTAGCAATTTTGCTAGTCAACCGCTGAAGATTGATGAGCGAATGTGTTTCGATAATTAATTTTTCCCGCTTCCACGAGAAATTCAAATTTCATTTATAATATTTAAAAAATTGGTATCCAGGCTGTAACCTTTGCTTTTGTTTGCATGAATCTCATGATATATCGAATAATATTTCTAATATAGTTCTATTATACAGTAATATAATTTGAGATTAAACATTATTTTCCTTTTTTTACAGAATCCAGAAGTAGGCTACAACAAAATCGGACGATGCATATTTCTTAACAATGTAAGTTACAATCTTCCCACTCAGTCTTATAGATGTTCGTTTTATCTGTGTTTGTAAAATTGTTTATTGTATACATTTGATAATTTTACAAATATATAATATGAGTTAGAATATATGTATATCTTTTCTGAATTAAGTTATTAGTCCAATAATTAGATATATTTAAAGATAGACATAGATTTTGAATCATCATTATCCCACTTTTTCATCCGATGGAATTAAATTCAATGCGATATGGAATCATAATAGCATAAATTGAATGATATTGGAATGTTTTGCTTTGTTCAGTACATCCTGAATCTACTAAACATTATGAAAGTTTAGAAGTGTATTCCATAGCTACATGAAACCACATTTTCAATTTATTTTCTAGTACATCCTGAATCTCCTCAACATTATGACCGTTTCAAAGTGTATTCCATAGGCTAGATCCACCCACCTTTTCAAATTCAAAATTATTAATACTGCAATTCAATTCCAACATTTTTTACTTCAACATGTAATTAGAGAAAACCATAATTTGAACTATCCAGTTGTCTAAATTCTGGAAAAGGGGGAGTTTTATTAATATCCGATAGTATTATTATCAATGAAATGATTATTATATATTATGATTTATAATTTATTTATGATTATTAATATAATGCATATTAATTAATAAAATTGATATAATGGATGGAGAACTTTACGATCTTTTTTTCTCGATATTATATATTTAATACCACAAAACATAGGCCTATATGACTCATAACGTACGTACATGATTATAATTATTATACACGTGTCTAAAAGAACTTCCTGGGAAGATCTAACACCACTTGTAGTGTAGGTTCAAACTAGGCTCAGATTGGAATACTGTGAGCTGAATGAATTTTTGATCACATTAGTAATAAAAAAGTACCAAAATATGTACAAATCACGTGTTGAGATGATGATAATATTAAACTAATTACAAGGAGCTCTCTCAGCTAAGAACAAAGTGATAGTAAGAAATAAGACAGGAATAGCTCAGACCTAGGACCGAGAAGCAATGAACGAGACCGTAACTTTCGTGACTGAATCGATATATTTATTCGGAAATTCGACCTTAGGTGACCTTGTTGCACGCTATGGACTTTTCCGAGCGAGTTTACTACTTTTCTTTTTCGTCTCCCCTCATTATCAATTTTCCATAACACTCCAAGACGCGCGGTACGGTTGAAAACAACTCGAAGAAACACCCTGATGAAAAATTAACTGCTTCAATATTTGACTTCATGTTTCGGAGGTGTTTCCAAAACATGAGTTGCTTTTTTGTTAGGGCTATTTATAGGTACGAATGACTTTCAACCTTTAGGCTACAGTTTGCTATGTTTAAACTCAGTTGAACTCGTTCATACTAGACGTTTTCAAAACAGGCAATTGAGGATTAAGAGCTTGATACTTTGTTTTCACTGAAATGAAAATATTTCTACCGAGTGTATTTCTCTTCTTTCCATGCAACGCACTGAAACAAATATTGAGAAGCCAGGCTGGATTATAATTATCTACCTCATCTATCATTTCTGCAACTTTATCACATAATATAGCTTTCTCTCTTTATCTCCTAAGCGTCCCAGCGTATTGTGATAGAGGACTCGAGAGATCTGTTTATTACAGTCAATAACCAATACTCTACAAAATTCAAATTTATCTTAAATTCAAATTTATTTCCTTTTTGCCATAATACAAAATAAAATAGAAGCAATTATCTAGTGCAAGAGTGCTTCACAGAATATACAGTGTATTCGGTGATAACCACTAGTTTGATTGTATTTTCAGCCTTCATTCAGTTTTAATTGTATTGATCAGATAAACAGTATATATTTTTCAATACTGGCTCTAAATGTGTGACCGATCACTGATGAGAGATCTTTTGCTCCATTAATAAAATATTGGTTCAGTATTAATTATGATTGAACGCAAATCATTCTGAGTTTATAGCTTCACAATATATACAGTATATACGGTGATAATCACTAGTTTAATTGTATTTTCAGCCTTCATTCAGTTTTAATTGTATTTATTAGATAAACAGTATATATATGTTTTCAATACTGGCTATAAATGTGTGATCGATCACTGATGAGAGATCTTTTGCTCCATTAATAAATATTGGTTCAGTATCAATTATGATTGAACGCAAATCATTCTGAGTGCTATCAATCGATTCCACAATCCTAATTTTCTATTTCTACTTTGAAATTTGGAGTTCAAACTTTAGTTGATATATAAAAATAAGTCTCTTTTATTCTGAGTTGCATGTCCAATATTAATTCCAAACAGAAGACGTCCCTCAAAAAATTAGTAACCAATTCAATATTCCAGCCCCATTTCTCAACGAAAATATACAAGGAGAATATCGCTCCCTTCGTGGTATAGATGCTAATTTCAATTTTTATTTCATGAGACGTTGTGAAAGCTATCAAATCGAAATCGGTGGAATAATATCATAAAATCATTCCCTCTTGTTACTTCTTTACTTCTTGGCGCTCTGGAGGGCTTACTTAAGGTATTTTCCGTGTCATTTTCCACCCTCTATTATTCAAAATTGAGAGCTTCCAGAGGTAGAATATTGAGAATTTCACAAGAATTAACCAAATAACCACCTCTCCGCTATCGGGAAACATGTTTAGAGCTTCACACAACACCCGACCTAAATCAATCTTTGCCAACAAAATATTAAGGCCAACCGCAAGTAAACTGACAATCTCACCCTCTGGAAATGCATATTTGTATCAGTTGATAGCATCATGGATACTCTATATTAATCAATATTCTAACCTTTTATCTTATTATTAATCTTCTCTTTCTTTTCCGTGTCCATGACACATGTCTACTTTGTCTTCTATTTTTCTATATATTTCGCTCCCAAAATTTAGCCACCCGAAGGGCTTTGCCGTCGCTTATTATTAATGATTTTCACTTATTGCATAAAATGAGTGTGAACTTGAGATGAATTGGTATTGTGTTGAGTTGTCTAAAACATCAGGCTAAGTTTCACTATACAAATACAATAAAATAAAATTTAAAAATTTAATAAAATTAAAATACAAATAGTCACTATATTGAATAATCAACTATTGCTGATTATCTGGTACCTGTTCAACAATTCCACAATAACCCATATTTTGCATTACTGTATTAAATTTATTAACCAGATATCATCAATTGAAAATTCACTTGCAAAGCTTGGGTTGTTTTTTGTGAATAAGCTTTAATAACAGTCGCTATTTTATTATTAACGATTTGTCAGTTTTGGTAATTTTGTCAAATCCCAAGATTGTCCAATAAAAGAGTAATTGTAGAAAAAAGATGAAAATTTCATTCCTTCATATTCATATAACTGTTTCATGTCTCAGGCTTTATTTTTAACTGATTTGTTTATTCCACAAAATCCTTAAATGAATTTATCACTTCTTCATCTACTTTGCATGAATTTATCTGATATTAATTTATTATTGTACTGTGGCTTTCCGATCAGTTTCAATTACTGGTACATCGAATCAGAGGAGCTATGTAAACATTGGCTAGCCCATCTTAGTGATAATGTCATTTAGTGACATTACTGTACTTATTCTTCTACAATAATTATAAATATTATTTGTAACTATAGTTATTACGAAAAAGGATCAGTTAGAATCATCTAGCTTTAAAACTGGACAAATGAATATTAAAGTAATTTTAACGGCTTGTTCTGTTTGCTTAAAATTTTTAAAAAGTTCCCATGTTGAAATTCCAAGTGAAAAATTGAATAACAGACCGAAATTTGGTAAGCGAAAAATAGTAACTTGACAGTTTTACTTTATTGTTGCATTATAGGAATTGACAGCTATTTTAATAGTGAAATATGTTTCACTCTGATGTAGATCTATAAGGAAACAATTAGACTTAAAGTAATGGTTCAACTACTGTGGAAAACCAGGAAAAGATTTTCAGCCGTCTGCTATTGAAATTATAATTACAATAATTACGTATTGAACTAAACAGCAATTTTACTCAGTAAAATTGCAATTACTTAGTAAGCTAGTAACAAATAGGGCTTAGGATAACGTTCCCCATGCTCTTCCAATATCTAGCTGAATAATATTGTTTATTTTTAGTGTCTCCATATCGATGAAAAGTTTCAGAAAGATGTGAAAATACACTCTATAAAATTCAATACTGTACATATGAATCAATTAATACTGTATGAATCAAACAAATTTTATTGATCATCATAAATAAAATAAAATTGAATTATTAATTTTCCAAATGATAAATAATTTAAAATAAACTACAGCAGGATTAGTTTAAATTGTCAGAAAACAGCTGATTGATGTACGCTCGTTTACTGACGTTAAATCTGCTGTTTTCTGACAAGTTAAAATAATCCTGCTATAAGAGATGAATATTCATATTGTGTTGAATTGCCCAAAAATTCAGGCTTAGTCTACAGAGTCTACTATTTTGAATATAAGTTTCAATGTTGAAGTTTACGCTGCTTACATCAATATTCTATCCTTTATTTTATTGAGAATGATTCCCAAATAAAAGCATGAGATGTTATTATGTTGTTTTGAATTGCCCAAAAAGTTCACAGAATCACTATTTTGAATGAAGGTTTTAATGGAGTTATAGACTGAAATTCTATTTAACTGGCTTGATGACTGGAACATTGTGCTTTGGATTAAAAACTCTTAAAACTCTCTTTGGTATTTCTACAAATGGGTCTTGATTATTCTGGACAGTTAAAAATCACTCGGTCATCTACGTTTTGAAATTGTGGAAAAATGATCTATAAGTATTCTACTAGGCTTACGGACTTTATCGGACTAAATATTCTCAGACTGAACGTTTGAATGAAACGAGTGGAAGCATGGATTGTATACAATATGCGAAAACTTAAATAGAATACTAATTTCAAACTTTGAGAATGGAAAACATGATCAACTCTGATTATTGTGACGATCTTTATGTCCTTCATCGATCATCAAACTACATCATCAGATGATTTTATTTGCTGCGGATGATCCCACTCAAGTATATTACTTGTGCGTGGGTTATGTGGTGAAGGTTGATTGGAGGGAAAAATGCCAGAATCAACAACAAATTGTAATGTGTGTTGATTAACAATAACGTGAGTTGTTTATATTTCCATTTCTACTGTTAAAAATTGGTTACATATCTAATACTAACCGATAGGAAAAAATCATGTATCTGCAAGACAACAAAAACCTACACTTGTACGTCATAGACAATAACTTTCGCACTGTTTAAAATGAAGTTCAGACAACCCTTTAATGTTTGATTCTATTCCCTGATGGGAAACTAAGTAGCCCCATTTAAATTTTTAGCCTCTCCTTAAATTATTTCTTGTGTGTGAAATTGAATTTTTCCTGAGAGGTATAAAATTATGGTGGATCATGCCCTGACCCAATGATAAGTGATACTGGATACCCTCTGAAATATTTTTTTTTCAATTTCTGCAAATGAGCTTACTTTCCAAATTCCATACATTTTATAGCAGGAGCAAATTAACTTGTCATAAATCAGCTGATCCAGTAATAATTAAACAGTGATTTCGACACAATAATCAAAAGGCTTGAAAGTCTTAAAGACCTTTAAAGTCTTTAGAAGACCTTTCAAAGAATAACTTTTTAAAAGACCTTTTCAATAATCTGCGAGATTCAGCATTTGTAGGTTAAGTATCGTGATCATATTCTCGTCGATCAGCTGATTTATGACAAAGTTAATTGGATCCTGCTATGTGTAGGTATTCTAGAAACTATACTATGCAGTAAGAAGGTTACTCCCATCACAATCTCATCTAACCATGGGAATTAAACATCCTTTTTTTTTTGAAATAATCATTTCAGCTCTCGTAAAATTCTATTTCATTGTTCTCTATACAGTTATACACTATTCCGTCTTGTTTCTGTAATATCCTTTCTTCTTAGTGAACAAAGAAATCTAAAATCATTAAATGTAGCATGGCGTTCGTCATTGGCATAACTAATCAAGAGCTGAAGATCTTAAACTTCAATATTGATGTGTGGACAAAAGAAGTAGCTGGCAAAGCCCAACCGTTCTCATAAACTCAGAATGCAGTTATTACATAATCGATTTAATTTACGATTCTCTCTAGACATTTATATTAGAGTACTACAGAAGCAGCACTAGCTTAAGTCTCATTAAATTTTCTCTATTTTTTCAACTAGTTTGAAGAAATGGTTTTCTTTTCATCAACCTCTATACTCTATAGCCTAGAGCTTAGTTTGGTTTAGTTCTAGATGAAACTCGATTTTCTTAAGCTTCCAACTTTACATTAAATCCAAAAATATTTCTACTGCCTGGGCAACGGGTAACTGGTGATGTTATGTTGATTTTTTCTAACATAGATACTGTGTATAACATGTAAAAACATAATATTTTGAAAATAAATCAACAGAACATCACTGTAAAGGTGATTTTCTGTGCATACAGTATCTTATGTTGGAAAAATTCAACATAACATAATCCCTTACCATAAAAACGTTACATAATATTCATTCGTCATCCGCCAAATTAAAAAAAAAATAGTACGATAATTATAATATGTATGCTATTCAATTTCTATTAGTAGATTACAGCTGTACGCTAATTTTGAAAATATTCTCTATATATAACCTACTATTTGTTTTCTATTTTTCAAGTTTATGTTCAATTACGGAATTCTACGAAAAATACGGAATTTTAGAAATTGAATCAGATCCTCCCCATTTTATTCATGAGAGAGTTGACACTGTTTTCAACCCTCATGATTGAGATGCCATTTCCAAATTAGACCATTGTACCATGAAAAGCCGAGTAACGTGCAGCATGGGCCCTTTTGGATTGTAACTATAACATGTTTCGTGCACCGTCTTCGCTGGCATACATTCACAGGACGGCACACTTTTATGGAGATAATAAATGTGAAGAGGTGTTACCTTTTTATATCCGACCTAGCTTTAATGCGAGTGTATTCAGGTTGTAAACGAAATTTTTTGTAAGGTTTATTGCCTTCAAAGTAGTAAAGCTTCGAGGAAGATTTATCTCGGGAGTATAGGCTACTCAGACTCACGGTAAACGGGCCTATTTGGAATCAACCAATTTCTCCTGCGCAAAATCAATATCGGTCCCATGAGAAATCAACGGAGCGTATCGCCTCATACAATCGGTCTACTGTCAATTTCACTCACTTCATTAATCTATCACACCATCCATTTTGCAATCTAAATTGTCTATCGGGAAATGGCTATCGATTGGTATCGGAATAATAATAAGGAATAAATAATCGCATAAACAGGAATTTAACCTTGAACAGTTTCCCTTTTAAACAGAAAATAAAGAATTTATTTTAGTCTATATATTAGTCTATATATTTAGTCTATAATTGTATTTATAATAAATACAATTGAATTTTAGTCTAAACGAATTATTCTCACAGAATAATAAGACTACAATCCATTAGGAATCGTAATGATTAAAGTTGATACAGTTACTTGTGTTTTAAAGCTTCCTCAATGAAAAATTTGAATCTTCATAGCGTTTTTCTAATCCAATCTTACCAAGCCTTCTTGCTTTATCAATCTCTCTTTATCAATCCTTGTTTGAAAGCAGAGGTTTTTGACACGAGTTGAAGGAATTGACTATTACCATCAAGCTGAACACATGAACCAATGAACCTTGTGTGTGTGGTGTGTGTTTTTTACATGCCACACCTCATGTTCTATGAGGTGTAGAACACCTGTCGAATACGAATGTGTTCTAAAAAGAGCCCTGCAACTATGCAACTATGAATTATGCACCATTGCAACTATGAATATTCTTTGTCGGGTAGTACAAATGAAGTTGAAATAAACCATTTACACTTATACAGCACACCTTCTGTACAGCCTACAAGATGTGAATGAATGTATGACTTTTTGATTTTTTCACGTGGATAAGATTGGATATATTTAACTTTTTTCAAGATTCGGTAGTAATGTGGACTTTATCGCACATGAATCGCAAGATTATATAAGAGACTTGCATCTGTTATTTCCATGGTAAGGGTGACCACTTCAGGCCTTTTTCCGCTGAATATAATTCATTCGTGAGAATCAAAATCTCTTCCCGGTGGTTTGTAACCCACCTAAAGCTGTAGGTCCACTTATCTCTTATCATCATCCTTCCCATTACCCACGCAAAAGCTAAGGGCTTATGTGGGCATCACCACAGAAAAAAAATATGATGCAAGGTGATATTAACTTCAATGACTCCTTCAGTCTGTGAATCAGACAAAAAGTGAATCAACAGTGAATCTGTTTCAAACTCTTCTGTTCGTAGGCCTACTCATTTGAATGTCAAACATTCACTTTTTCCCATTACTGACATAAGCATGTTTCCTTTTTTTTTTTAATTATTCTAATGATTTATCACCATCTCCGTAGTAAAGGTTCCAGTTCACCAATGTTGTATTTTTTATTAATGTTCTGTATCACTGTAATCAGTACACCCCGGATGAAAATAGGAATTTCTGTATGCATTGTTCTATCAATTATTTTCAATAGTTTTGTAGTGACTCAATTTCAAGGCAACCCCCAATGTACCTACCAACTCAAGTTTACTCACTTGAACTTATGCTACTGAACTTATGAATATTCATTAGCAGAAATGCGTTTCTCATCAACCAGTTCCATTTCACGAGAGATCATAACTCTACCTCTCTTCTACTTCATTCTCTTAAAATCCTTACTATTCTAATTATTGATGTAATTTCACATCAATGTTTTGATGCTCATAAGAAGAATGTAGGAAGAATTATTATTCCAGTGCTCTATGAGCATCTGCAGTTTTTCCAGAAATTGCTGTGATACTGAGTTTTTCACAGCAATCTTCCTCATTATCTCCACAATAAATAATAATTACTTTGTCACGAGATGTATTCCAATTGTGTATCTGACCTCGACGTCAGGTGCAATTTTTTCTCCTTGATATTATTTCACAGCAATAAAATTACAGTACCAGACTCGCTCTTGTCCATTTTTACATAATTTTCTTCTATCTTCTATAGCCGAAGATTTTTTTTCGACAGTTAGTGGAGCAGGCATTGCTGCGTTAGTACATAATTATATTTTTTAGCTTAAGTAGAACACTGTATGGAATATAGATTGAGTAGCTTCTTAGATGAGACTGAGGAGTCTATACTCTGTAGTAACACGTCATTAATTTATAGTATCTCTCCAAAATTTAATAATTGAATTAAAAATATACTTTATTGGGCGGAGTTAGGAGTAGAGAGTCCTCTTTACCACTCAAATTTGAGTATAAATAACGTAATAATCAGTCAAGGATAATATTATCTGTCCAAAAAGTGATAAATTTTCCAAATTCGTGAAGATAACTACAGGGGTTGACAACCTCATAATCTTTTACAAGGAGGTAAACTACGCCAACTTTGTAAGATATTGTATCACTAATCACTAATACTGTAATATTGTATCACTAATACTGTTACTATTTGTAACAGTATCACTAATTATTGATGATCGTTTTTCATCACTTTTGAGCCAACAGTCTGTCTAAATTCTTCATCTGGAGAAGACAATACACAAACAACCAACTCCATCTACTCGTTGGAAGAGTCATCAATGAATTAATGAACAGTGACAACGAACAATTTTTCACAAGAAATCGAATTATCGAATAGTCAACTACTATTATCGAATAGTCGATCGAACATCTGTATCGATCTACTATTTAATTAGAGACCTGTCAAATTATTATTCATTGCTTTTCTGTCTAATTCTTGTAGATTGTTTCGACTCTTCGTTGGGATCTGATTTGTTGGAAATATTCTGCGCTTACACTCAATATTCTCAAAATCTCATACCATTTCAGTTGATATCCTATTGTCAAAAGGAAAAGATATCTTGAAATGTTGAAAATTTATCTCATTTCATAAGAAAAAATCCAGATTCTCCTCAATGTAAGATATTCCGCACTCTTTCCCCACTTCGAATCCAATTGATCGAATCATCCTTTTTTCATCAGCCACTCCTTTCCAGGATTAGACAGAATGTCTACCTCTTAGACAGAATCTCTTACCACTTGAAACATTGCCTTATCTTTTACTTTTCATCATTTTTTATTTCTATGCTGATTCTTCCTTCATTTTCTGCCTCAAACGCCACAGCTAGTCTAGCTACAGCTACTCGAATACTCTTCCGATTTTGATCCTCTCTAAATCCATTGATATATTCTCTTTAGTTCTGCTATTCCTTCACATCTCTTCAGATTATGTAGAACAATCATATCGAGTTCTCTTTTCCGACATTAAGGAGTCTTTCCTCTCTGATACAACCCTTAGCTGATCGAAAGAGAAGAAATTTGGCTCATTGCTGCATCCTGCACTCTTCTTGCTTGAATACAGGTTTCACAGTCCTAAACAAGTACAAGAACAACCATAATCTTATAGAGTTTCATCATAGCATTACTCTCTAGTATTGCTAAGTTTGTTCTCAGTGGTTTTATACTCTGATTAAAACCGCTTTAGGATTGAGAACCGCTTGGCCTAAATGGTGGACCGCTCTAGGCCGGTCCTAAAGCAGTTTTTAAAGCTTTGTTCCTTTCTATTTCTTCATTTCAAGAAATTTTATTGATGATCTTGCTATTATGTGGTTGTTCTCTCTCATTTATTAAATTGAGCTTCATGTCAAGTGCACTTCACTAGATTTCCCTTTGGAATATCAATTTTATAATACAGAATAAACTATAATTGATGAAATATTCATATCATGGGAATTATAGCTCTTTCACCGTGCTATGACATCTGGACTGAGAGTAAATTATTGTCATTGCAACTTATTACAGCTTTTTCCATGTTTAAAGTGTATAAAATTGTATACTCTTTACAATATTATTCTGGTTGCATCATAAATGTATGGATGGATTCTTATACACCTTCATTATTGTGAAAAGCTGTAATGAAGTAATTCATTATCAGTCCAATTCCTTAGCAAAGTGATCGCACATTATATGGACTTTTCACACTTATTTTCAACAGAATAACATCAAATCAATGCAAATTCAAAGTGAGAATACCTATTAAGAAGCAATAGAATTCCCCACTACAAGAATAATAACAATCTATTTTTGCACTATAATTACATTGAGCTTGGATCTATTGCCAATTTTTTTATTTTGCTTTAATTGTGTAACTGAAAAAAATCTATCACTGAATAGTTCAGTTGAGCAGTTTTTTGGCCAGTTAGTAACTGGTTATTTCTAGTTACCGTTTTGGTTCAACTAACATGAGATCAATTACCTCTGAATAAAACTTGATGTCGCAACCCGAAATTCTTCATAGAAAAATTATTCTATTTTTATGTTCACTGTTTGATGGTATCTATGAATTGTCACACAGAGCTTGAATAATATTACCACTAAACCTTGGTAAATACTGTATTTAAGCTCTCATATTGAAGGCCTGCAGCTTATGGCCTGATAAACTCATGATTAATTGAAATATTCCTGATAAATTTATGGCCTCTTTTATAGGCCTGAGTTGGTGCATTTTAACTCTCAAACTGTATTATTATTACCACAAATCAGAAGAAAGAAGAGAACTCTTATTAACATTCGAGTCTCAACTGTTCATCCCGAGCTCTGTAACCTTTCTGATCTATTGGATTGTTGGCTAAATTTTATTTATAGCTGAATCGATATAACTTCCGTATCGACATAGTGCTTATAAATATCGGCTTAGTAAGAATAAGATAGGGGATAGAATGTATTCCGATATAGAAGTTACATCTATTCTACTTATTGAGTATAGGCCTATTCCAGCCACCTGAATGAAAATCATAAATAATTTGTAAAATATTACACTGTTTCTATATAATATCACAAATTATAAAACCACTATATAAAATCATAAATTATGTTGTGAAATATTAGTCTGTTTCTATATAATACCACCACGTGACCTATCTACTCGTTAGTAAACTTATAATGACTTTTTATCCTCTTATTACAAATTAGTTCATCCGCCCAAATGAAACCGAATAATTTTTCAATATTTCCAACGAATCTATCCTCAATGAATCGTGATAATTATTGAAAAAAACTAATACAGCCTTTTCAACTTTCTCTTATCGGGGAGGGTGACAGCTATTGACGTATAGTATATTTTAAAGATTGACAGACCACGTCTTTACAAGTTTACTTGGAAAAAAGAATGAATATAAAAGCAATTATTAGTATTGGTTGTTAATCATAAAGCACATAACACTGTTTCAGCTACCAATTAGCAAAGTTTAAGAAAGCAAATACTCTTAAGTGCTTCTTCAAGCACGGTCTAATAGATTTTTATTGATTTATTGCTACTTGTGAACTCCATCCGCTCAAGAAAAACTCTTCGAGTACCTACACATAATAGAATATAATCTACATACATCATGACATGCGGATAATTTTCTGATAATAATGTGTTCTGGACACATCTAGTTCTGCTCAACACCGGTTTTATTTCAGTGATTGGAATGAGAATTTTTGTATGCTTTCTTTGATGGAATAACATTCATTTCATTATTGAAGTAGGATTACGTACAATACACTCCCAGCTAAAGCGGTCAAGTGAAATGATTCACTTGTAGGGAAGAGTAGTTTAAAATATTCTACAATGTATAATAAAATTTTTCAAATAAGCGTGAATTTCGACTGCAACGAATTTTCCCACATAAAACCTCACAATCTTCGATTGGAAATAGTATGAAAGTAACTAATTACTACTTCAGTCCATATCAAAGATAATTCAATAAAATAATAGTAATAATAATCCTACAACTTAGAAAGTATTATGATTGTAGTTGAAACTTTAAAGTGCTTTAAACTTTAAAGAGCTTCTTTCAAACCTTTAACTAATCAACAACGTCTATTAAGGCAAATTAGTATTTAGTAGATAGTACATTATTATTCAGTACTGTTTCTTAGCGTCTAGCTCGCGTGGTAATTTGGGTGAAAAATGATTTATTGGCTTGGTTAATCAGAACCTCTTATCAGTGTGATTAAAATGCACCTTTTTTTTTAGAAAGCTCGGTTAGTAGAATGCCTTACACGTCTTGTAGTGCGCTTATCAAGGCCATGCTTCTAGATACGTACTTTTTGGCCCACATGGGCTTGATAAGGACGTTATGTCGCACATGAACTACTTTATGGTTATGCACATTAATAGACGATTCAATCGGTAAAAGCTTGAATTATCATAAAAGAGTGGAATTGATTTTCCAATTTTTCAATTGATATGAGATTGGTGGAAATTTCCCTCTATTCACTTAATTACTGTTTAAAATCTTAATCATAGACTAACCAGATTATATCTGCTATAATATAGTATATTTCTGTTAATACTAAACTATTCTGAGATAATACTTAATATAGTTCAGTAGAGGTTTCTGGTATTAGTCAAAAAATAAATTACACATTAACTAAAATACTGATAATTATTTTCATCAACTCAACATTATTGAAAAGGGATTTCAATGTATCACCTATCTATTCATGTAATCAATCCTTTTAAAATATTGTATGATTCATCTTTCATCATCATCCTTCCCATTGCCCACGCACAAGCTAAAAGCTTAAGTGAGCATCATCATATTATCAACACACAGCAACAGGTGTATTACGGCATATCATTATCATTTGCATGAAACACAAGTCAAGAGAATTATAAATATATATACTTCTTATATATATACCAATTACATATATATGTACTTCTAAATGAATAAATAAAAGGAGTAATAAAAGATGTGAATAGATAAAAGAAATGAATAATAATAATAAAGTAGATAGATACATGAATAGATTTGTATGAATTAAATAAACTTAGTTCCACATCCCTTGAAATTACTATTTACATGTATTATAAGGAAATGTTTCATTCTTTCCAGGGAATTTATAGAGAGAATAAAACCTTTAGGAGTAGAATATTTTGTAGTATTCTAGAAGGCTGTTGAGACATTATAATGAAAATAAATTGAAATAAAGATTTGATAAGATTCTTCTGCTACTAGTAGTTTTGTGTTGAAAAGTGGTTTGAAACTTCCCTGGAAAGAGAGAAACAACTTCCTCACAAATCTTATTTCACGAATCATCTTGTTATTTGAACAAGCTAATTATTATAGTATGATGATCACATCATTGGGTACAGTCGTACTGCAGTTCGATCAGAGTACTATGAACATTTTTATTATATTTCTCCCCTTATCTTTAGGATTGTGGTCACACGATTAGAAACACTGATACGTGAAGAAATTTCCTGTGCAGCTTTAATTTTTAGGTCACATTTTACGAGACGGCCGACTTAGACCCTTTTTCAACGAGAGACTATCAGAGATAAGTTGCTAAGATACACTTATATAGACTTGCTAGAAGGGTCACGTATGTACGTATGCAGTAGACTTGCCCTATATGTACAAGTTTATCGATGCAGTTATCGTAGGTGTGCTTATATGTAGCCAAAGCACATGGGGTGAATAACCTCGCTGTCTTATAGATATAAGCCTTCTTGATTGTATTCCCCCTCTCAAACTTGACTAGTGCCAAATGTGAAAATAAGTTGAAACGTCCTCAAAACTAAAGTTTCCAGTCGTTCAGCCTTGTTCGTAATAGGCCACTGCACTTAAATACTAGACGGCACCGTTTTAGAATGCAATGTAACTAGACCATTTTAAATAACACCCATTTGAGTTTATTGTTGAGGGTATTCATGAATGATGCAGCTCATAGTGTCAAACATAAAAAAATTAACTGAAGATAATAGTGAAATTTCGAGATTACATTAATAATAATTACTTAAAAAACTCAAATAATGCTATAAAGATTTCTGAAGACCTCTTTGGCTTTTAGCCATACTATACTCTGAATTATGTACTGTATATTTTGAATTTGGCAATGATAATACTTTCTTGACAAAAATTCTCACATTGAAAAATAAATTCCATTAAAAGTAATGTTGATTAGGGAAATAAGTAGATTATATATATGAAACACGAACGATATAACTTGTAGGCCTATAGTGAGAATATTGAAGGAAAATCCGTAAGTTTATTGCGTATTAATAACAAGAAATGATAGCACAAACGCTATCTATCGCCAAAAAAGAGAACCGAGTAGGCTGGTAGTATCAGTTAATGCTCGACTCCCATTGGCTGGCTCCTCCCAAAAGTGGGAGTGACAAATCTTGTCCAATCACAGAGCTCCATCGTAGCGTACAAGTTCATTTTAGCCATTTTGTTGTAAGAGGCTGCCATTTTCTAAGCCAAAATTATCAACTAGAGCAGTTTTCGATAAAATATTTTAATTGGCTAATTAATTTTAATAATTACAGTACCTTTTAAAGTATTTACATAAACATGTTACACATGTGGAGAATCTCAAAAAATATACATTAACAATACATTTTGTAAATTGCCGGCTGGGTTTGAATTTTTGTACTTTTAGTTTTAAAAAGAATATGGGATCTTTTTGGCATTTTGGGGGAATGTCTAATTCATGGGGGGCTGATGATGAATTTAGGGGGTGCTGCATCGTGATGCTTGAGGGGGGTGTTCACCCCTGCTTCAAAGACGGACACACTAAAAATGAATAGGATGGCGAACTATGCAATTAAATCATACAGGTACGTCACCTGTAGATCCAACTTTTTCATTTATTACAGGACTTTTAACCTGCATGTAACAGGACCCAGGACCAGAGAAATTAACCAGTAGTACGTGAGAGTAACATAAACATCAATTAATAACCCATTTTATTACGTACAAGGTTAAGTGGTAAAAAGGACTTTCTAGTCCTAACTCCGCCTAATAAAGAATTTTTTCATTTCATTTACATAGGCCTAAGAGTTTAAAAAAGCAAATTACCATCCATATTGAAACCTTCTAATCACAATACAAAGTACTGAGCTGAGCATGCGAACAATACAGTGTTTTAATCTCTTTTGGCAAAGTCGTTCTCGAAAACGTTACTATGGAAAACGTTGATTTCAGAGTTATAACTGGGATTATTTCTAAAGCCGTTCTTAGAGGTTCAAATGTACGAAACAGATTTTAGTTAGGTAATTTCCATTCATGGTGATGAATGCATGACGATAATAAGAAATTTCTATTAAAGACAAATCTCTATTTCTCGACAAATTTCTATTGACGAAAATAGAATATTTCATAAAAACTTATAATTCATTTCTAAAACTTTTATAAATAATTAGATAAATATGGATGAATCGATAAACGAATAATGAATTAGGCCTAATTGAAACGATGAATTCATAATCCAATGAATCAATAAAAGATAAATGAATTATTAAAGAAATGAATGCATGATTAAATGAATGGTGAAGTGATAAGTAGATGAATGATCTAATTCAAGTTCAAGAATGAATGAATAGATCAGGGCTATTTCACTTGTCTATTTATAGAATATATTATCTGGAGCAGCACCATCAAGATGCAATGTTGCAGCAACAATGTGTGCAGTGGTGGAGAATCACGTCTCATCATTTTCAGGGTTAGCTAAATATCTTGTAATCCGATATACAAACATCCCCAATTAACTCGGATTATACGTTACGACGAAGAGTAGTAGTAAACTCTGTGTAGTAGCGTAGTAACGTAAATCTATATTTATCCTCAGGTTCATATTGCGGGTTCAGCTAATTATTAATAGAACCCCATCCTTTCCCTCATGTTCGTCAATTCGCAAATCATTACAGAGATTGAATGTGAGACAACTAACCATAAAAATGTTTCTCTCGCTAATTTTAATAAAAAATACATCAATAAAGTATTCTTTCATGCGACTTATACGAGTAGGCCTATACGAAGTATACTACTCATCTATTCGGAGCCATAATTATTCATCAATTAACAAACAAATACAAACGATTATTGAAAGAGAAACAACTGGCTATATCCACAGAGAACAGATTAGTAAGAGAGTATACTAGAGAGTATAGCTTCTCTATGCTATAACCATAAGCATAATATGCGAGAAAGTGGGAAAAATCAACAAACCAGAGTTAACGTGTTCTATGAGAAAGGAGCAATATTTCACTATTTTAAAAAGAAGCTACTTATCAGAAAGCCTACCTAAATTCATGAGAAAATGTAGATTTGTTTGTTCTAAATCAATTGTTTTCTAGTTGAAGGTTTTTTTAAAGTCAGTATAATTTCAAAAGTAGAAAAAAGAATGGATATACATACAACACAGACGTAGAGATATTAAAGAGATAATATGATGCAAACTCTTAAGGCTGAGCATCAGCTTGAAAAAAATTTATGGTGATATTTTTTAAAGTTTTACGATTTGGATACTATCAAGCTATCAAAATAAAACACATTTTAGAGAAAAATTTTTTTTGTTCATTAGTTTTTGAGATATGGGCGTCTAAAGTAGAAATTTTTGGAGAAAGTCATCTCAAAATTGGTTGCAAATACAATCATGAAATTTTGAGCATACGTGCTTGGAGGTATTGTCTATCACTTTACATAATTAGTTTCTCAAAATAACCAATTTGGAAAAAAAATATTTTCGAAAATAATTTCTTTAAAAAAATAACTCAATTTTCAATTAAACTGAGAATTTGTTATTTTTCTCAACGTTTTTTCAAGCTGATGCACAGCCTTAAAGAGATTATGATGCAAACTCTTGAAGAGAGAAAATGGCGGACTACAGGAAAACTGAGGAGAAATCGACATTTCCCGTCATAGTGACAGAAGTCACTATGTTTGCGACGCCCAGTATGGATGAATT
This sequence comes from Laodelphax striatellus, assembly GCA_017141395.1. Lineage (NCBI taxonomy): Eukaryota > Metazoa > Arthropoda > Insecta > Hemiptera > Delphacidae > Laodelphax > Laodelphax striatellus. Next base: position 18,058,881 of record CM029544.1, on the reverse strand, counting down.
ATCATCAACTTTTTTCTTCAAAGTTATCTTTGAAAAATCAAACACTCTTCCCATTGCTCTATTCTTTCTCTTTCAATATTGTTTACAAACATGGACTGCGAAAATAGTATCGCTAAAATTGAGGAGAAGTCACTTTCACCTGTATATTGATTTCAAGCTCAATAAACGAGGTGTCAAAACAAACATTCCTGCGGTCTAACTTTTCCATGTCACTAAAAGCCGGGGGAAAGGGAAACTCCCTGCAACTTTCACCGACTTTTCCCGATTTTGATAATATATATCACACAGCTTTTTGTTTAGAAATTTCAAAGTTAAATCGAGAGTGTTCCAGAGTACATTTTATCGGTCAATGAATATTATTGCTCTGGTTGACGCAAAAATGTCACAGCCTCATTTCACTAACCGATATTTCGATAGTGTGGAAGCCGTTTGACGTAGCTAAACAACCGCAAGTTAAGTAGATAACTAGCAGTGGAAATTGTGATGCACGTTGTGATTTCCGTTTCATGCTACTGCTACGTCACGTGATTATTTAAAACGTGAGCGCTTTTTAAAGCATCAGTCGAATACGGACGCGGAATGGTTGTAATATTGTAAAAATTTATGACTCATAGACGAATGATTTTGTAAGGTTGTGCAGTCGATGACGTTACATCGACATTAATATCGTTTGTATCATTACGACAGTTTATTACAGAATATCTTGCAATGATCAATTCGAAAGTATAAGTGTAAGACAAGATACTTGGTCAAGTTCACTGATCCATCACCAAGGCGCTAGTGAAAAAGGTAAATGAACTTTAATAGCAAATCAATTTTCAATGATTATTAATTATTTAGAATGATAGCTTCAGATTCTTCCTTTTTTGTGATTTTAGCTTTTCTTTTTACAAAAACATTTTTGATTTATTTTTACTAGGATAGATTTTTATTCTTGAATATCAAGCCATTATCGTTTTTCCTCCTCGTTAGTATTATACTTTTATTTCAACTGCTTGAGGACCAGCCTAGAGCGGGTCTCAATCCTGTAGCAGTTTTAATCAGAGTATAGTGTTATAAAAATCAAAGGAACAGTATATTCTGCTCTCATTGTATAATATGTTGACCAGTTTTCCCAAGTTCACTATACGAATTTCCTATTTCGCAAAAGACATCATCATAATATTTTATGAAAGTAGTGCATAAATATGTTTTTATTTGTTTTTTTATGAGATCTTTATGATTACTTGAGGACATAATATTAACATTGGATTAATATTAACATTGTTTTCATGGAAACATCAAATCGCGATTTATCAGCTATTATTCTTTCTGAATGGTTGTTGAAAAGAGGCAACAATAGAAAACTCTGAAGTTGGAAAATGTAAATCATTCCTATTATGTAAATACGATCAGTTCAATAAATGTAAATACGATCAATTCAATAAATGTAAAAACGACCAAGTGGATGGGTAACAAGTATAGATGAATTATGTTGAAGAACATTTATCGTAAAATGTCATCATATATCCTGAAGGATAGGAGAGGATATCTGGAAAAATTGGATAAAAAGAAGGTAAATATGAGATGAAGGTAAATGTGAGAGAAGAAAAGGAAAGAAAGATGAGACAAATGAATGTTGAACTTCCAATGCAGAATTCAACTTTCCATGTGAGAATGTGATCAAATAAAGTAACCTACAATTATTTCACGTTTCCTGTGTGTATTTTCACTGAGACAACGTATAAGGGCTGAAAAGACGTCAACTTTTCTTCCAGTGGAGGATAACTTTTTGTCCCTAGGAGTTATAATTTGATTTAAACTGCTTTATGACCGGCCTAGAGAGGTTCACCACTGAGTCTCAACCCTAAAGCAGTTTTAATCAGAGTATAATTATGTTAGAAGTCAATGCAATTCTATTGCGGGTCATACATAATAACGCGTTCCTCTTGGACCTTGAAAATCAATACCCTACCTCTCATACCTCGCCCTCTACCTAGCATAGCTTGTTGAGCTATAATCATTCTTCCCATTACCCACGCACAAGCTTAGAGCTTATGTGGGCATCATCCCTAGCAAAAGTAGCCTACTCTGAATTTATCAAATTGTTCATTCTCTTCAGAAATGTTCTGTATCATTAACTTTCAAAAGTATGTCCATTTCATAGCTACTCGACAAATTTTCTTTATCAAAATAGTTCACAAACTACTGCACACTGTGCAGTACTTGATTAGCAAGCTATCAAGAGTGGGACTCAACTCAATACTACTCAAAGTTCTTATCAGCAGATCCACTTATAATAATCAAGTACTGGTTTGTACTCACTACAAAAGTAGGAGTTGCACGAGACTTGCGGTTTCGTAGAAAAAAATTATTAAATACTTTTCAGTTCTGATAATATGAGCTTCAATATGTTATATGAAGAAATTGACAAAAAAGGAATTGTAATTTGTTACGTATATTATGTAGTATTTTTCATGAAACTATTTCAGAACACAGTAGACGTGTTAATGTAGGTAGCAGAAGCACATTCAAATTCGCTATTTCAGGTGATGAGAAATTTCACCTTTAACGTCTTTTTTGAGAAAAAAATTAATTAATTTGGATCATAATTTTTCATCTATATGAACCAGAGACAAGCTAACAGAATGAAATCAACTTGATAATTTGCTCTACTTGAGGTATAGGCTACTCAGCATTGATTTCCCATTACCCAACAATCAATAAATTTCCAATATTCATGGCTTCCCTTCTATGATTATCTACAACAAATAACAATTTTGTTTCATTTTTGTAAACACTTCCTTTCCAATTTATTTCCAAAAGTTGTGAATGAATAGACAAGTCAATCAATCAACTTTCTTGCTTTATGTAGCTGAATGTGGGCTTTGCCTTCCTTCACGACAACCCTTCAATCCTGTCCATCCTCTGTAATCCATTTTTTGGGTATCATCCCATTTTATCCTCTTCTTTCCCCTTCTTTCTCGCTCTCTCTCTTTCTTTCTCTTCCTCTTCTTTCTCTTCTATCCTCTTCTTTCCTCTTCCTTCTTTTTTCTCGAGTGAAGTTTCTTCTCTTTGAAAACTTTTTATGGCATTCCCTTTCATCCATTCTGAATACATGCCCAAACCATCTGGGTTACAGATGAATCAATGAAACTTCTCGAGTGTAGTTTTTTTTTTGAAAACTTTTTGGCATTGTTTTAGTCCATTTTGCATACATGATTGAAACACAATTGAATCAGTTAAACTTCATGAAAAAATACATGCTTACTCCAAATACAATAATTGGTATTCATAGAAAAATTGTATAATTTGGATAACTGAATAAATAAAACAATCATATTTATCAAAGAAAATACTAACCACCGTACATTCTTATTTTCGAAAAATTATTTTAATTATTTTGAATAAACTATCCTTGATAGAAGATACTCAAAGATCATTATGACTTATCATGAATGGGATATTGTATGATATTATGGGTTATAACATATTATATTGAAGTTCTGAATTTTTTGATCCATAACGAACTGCGAAGTTAACACCATTGTTTCAACACTAGAATTCACGACGTGCAGTCAAATTTTACTGTAAATAACATAAATATTCAAAGGAACTTGAAAGCGCTTCAGTCCAGTGAGTAACATTTATGTTATTTACAGTAAAATTTGACTGCATGTCATGAATTCTAGTGTTGAAACAATAATATTATATTGAATGGAAATATTTTTTGATAACCCTTGAAGCATAACACCCTTGGAGAATTTATCAAAACTAATCACGAATCACTAAATATCTGTATCATTCAGTTACTAAATGAACTCTTTGAAGATGAAAATGAAATTAATGTAACTGAACTATTACAACGCTCCACTGGAGAGAGCATTGAAGAAACTAGAACTTGGTCAATACTAACTCAGGATGTAAAAGAGAAAGTAGTTTTGTACTACTCTGCACATTAGTTATTTATCTAGGAGTGACTGGAACTAGATCTATTTGGTACCAAACTTCCTATATTTAGAACTAATCTAATTTGACTGGACAAAAGTTCATGCACAAGGTCACGACCTCATCTTACCACCAGTGTTATTCCATGTTCTGCGATGAAGGTCACTCTCGCTGATTCCTAAAAAGAAAATAATAACACAGTTTAGTTATTTATCATGGAAAAAAGTAATAAGAATAGCACAGTCTAGTTACCTATGAAGTAGGTTTTAGGTGGCTGGATCTCAAGACCTAATCCAATTATAAGATGAAGAATACAAGTTAATTAACATTAAGAAAATGAATTAATACTCAGCATAATATCCTCTATGTAAGAAATATCCCATGCAGAAGAGCTCTCGCGTAATAACAATGTTATTATAATATTCACCTTCATACTTCATTAACCGAACAATTAAAAATCAAACTTTTCGGAAAATTGATAACATGAAAAAATCATAATTTTGAAAAATATACATTAAAATTCAGGTTTTTTTAAATTTCACCTATCTCAACGATAGATACAAGTGGTTCAAATAAGTCGATAAAATTTATCAAATTTGGAAATGAATTATTTTTTATACATTTAAGAGCCTATAAATCTGTTAGATCAAATTGAATAGTGAAATATTCTTGATTTTCAACGATAGATACCAGTGGTTCAAATAAGTCAATAAAATTTATCAAATTTGGAAATGAATTTTTGTTTATACATTCTAGAGCCTATAAATCTGTTAGATAAAATTGAATAGTGAAGTATTCACGGTTTTCATGGGATCCATATTTATTACTTCCAAATAAATACCATTTTCAAATGTTATACCATTTCGAAAAAATGTGTATAACAGCTAATATGTATATCAATGAACTTGTCCACCCCTTTGTTCGAATTGGCTCTCTTGAAGTTTAAAAACTATCTACTACCAACATATAGATACAAGAAAAATCCAGTCCTAATTTCCAAAGTTCCCATTAATAGGCCTACAATTTTACAAAAATGGATGATTAGATAGACATTATAGGGAAAATCATCCCACAATAAATTTGTGTAATATAATATGAATGAATATGATGACTGTAAAGTTGACACGTAGGCTATCATGTGTTACCGGTAGCATAAAAACCGGTAGGCCTACAATTTTACAAAAATGGACATTCCATTGGATAGATATTATAGGGAAAATCATCCCACAATAAAATTGGGTAATATAATCTGAATGAATATGATGACTGTAAAGTTGACATGTATCATGTCGTATCATCTGTTACCGGTAGCATTTCAGCATTAAAACGCGAAAGGAGTGGATACTTGCCAAGTGTATGGATCCTTCCAGATTGACCTTTTCAACAACCTTTTCACGGTTCAGAGATATGATCATGCTTTTTGCAGTAAAGTGCGTGTCATTTCTTATAAAGAAAGCCTTCAAATTGAATAACGCATGAGAAAAGACAGTATCGTGCTGTTTTTCTTGCTACTATACTATCAATCGTGATTCAAACTAAATGAGTGTTTTTTACAAATTATATGTCAACCCATATGACAAGGACCAAACCAGGTTCACTCATTGACCAGATTCTGGTCATGACGAAGAGAAGTATGAGTTTAATGAGCCTGATACTTGAAAACTATATAAATATACATAAACTTTGAACTTAACCTCAACTATAAACTGATTGTAATACTTGAGCTATCTTTGTTGTCGATTTTGTGAAATTTGCGTGGAATTTATGCCAGAGAGAGTAGGAATCAACCCCATGATAGGAGAGGCGGTAATTAATCAAAGTTGCAGACTGCAACCTACCATTTAAAGGGAATTCGTTTTCAACACTATCTACAAGCTTTCCATAATCATTAATTTTCTCCCCAATTTGGTGAATATGCAAAAAAATTCTTGTTTTATATATTGAACAAATTATTGTATGTCCACAGTACTGACTAAGAATTAAAACCTTGTGAATCTCGTTTCCACTTTGTGATTATTGATTCGATTCTCGTTTCGATTAGTTAATGCATCTATCTAAATTGTCAAAAAGATTAAAATGAGTGTTAACAAGCATCCATTCGAAATTTGATAGGCAGGTCTATATCGATGATAAGTTCATCGTCATTTCTATGAGAGATTCTCAAAAACTAGTTCAATCCGAAATTATTGGGCCTACTTAAAAAAATTAAACCGTCTTAGTCTTAACTAATCATTCATTCTTCAATCATTAGCTCTTGAACAATAAGCTAGATCTTTTCCATATAGTCAATTATATTGAAGCTTGATATGAAAACTTAGAAGCTATATTTTCAGTCTTGCTTGTATATTGATTCAAATCTCTCAATTTCAACTGCAAACTTCATTTTAACTGTGAACTACTTGAATTTTATTGGGTCCTTTTTTTCTCATAGAGTTTGAGAGTTTGAGCTACCAATTCAAATCACTCAATTTAAACTGTAAACTATAATTTCACTGTGAACTATTTAAATTTTATTGGACCTTTTTTCTCATAGAGTTTAAGCTACCAATTCAGGTGAGACAAATCAAATTAAATTTTCTTCTAGCCTTTTAAAATTTCATTCACTCGACAAATGTAGAATTAATCTAATCATGAGCTGTATCAAAGTAAACAGCATCCCTTGAGGTCACATTTCAGTATTATTTAATGTAGAGAGCGTTTGAGTTCAACTTGCTTTCAAGTCAAACCTACTTCAATCGAGGATCAAATCAAAGCCTGTTTGTTCAGTGGTTTATCGGGGAAGGTTCAAGTTTAACCAGGAGTAACCAATGTTTACAAATGTGATTGCTTCCTGCGTTTGAAAGAGACGAGGCTGATGTTAACGTTTAACGAGGGCTCAACTTACACAGTCATCTAAAATAGAATCGATTAATATTCGATACATGAATAGGTTTGTTACTTCGTGAAATATTACTCTTGGATTCAAATCTTCTTGTTCCTAAACAACTCAACAGTTCCCAATGCTCTTAGTTTTCAATAATTCTCTGATCTCCTATAAAAATTGTGTTCCTAACTCTTAGTAGAAGTACAATTGCTTATACCACACAACATTAATTTTGAATGTCAAATTAACCTATTTGAAGTGGTTGTAGCTGTCTTGATTAGATCTCAGTTAACTCCAAGATATTTTTCTTGGGCCTTAAAAAAGTAAAAATGTTTCGCGTCTTTCCGTTTGAAATCACAGGTTTATCTTGGTTTATTTTAATAACATTATAAACTCGAAATCTGGTCTAATCTGTACATTCATAGTCTGAATTTTTCATTCTCTTAATTTCTTTCAAGAGCGGAGAATTTTGGCGTTTAAGTACATTCTGAAGCACCAAGTTAGAACTTACGCTCTATTATTATCATTTGTCATCTCTATACTTCTCTATTCAATTCAAATTTAACAATTTTTTATATTATCAGGTTATCAATGAAGTTGTTTCTTCTTCTTTATAATACAAAATATACAACTTCATAAACCAATAATTAATAGAATCTATAGACTGTATAAAATGTTTCTATTTGAAAAAATACTCGGCTTCGATTAACCTAACAGAAAACGTTTAATGAAATGAAACACTAGAGGGAATTGTCAATTCCACTGTTTTATTGATTTGAGCACTGGACCGCGGTTTCGTGGCTACACCAGTCACATTTTCAACAGTACCACGAAATCGCGGTCCAGTGCTCAAATCAATAAAACAGTGGAATTGACAATACCCTCTTGTGTTTTATTTCATTATGGAGTTCCACAACATCAACCAGATTTCTACAAATAAAAAGAAAACGTTCATTTGGAAACATTCATTGTCTAATAAAAATCTCATTATCTCTATTGGAATTGCAACTAATATAAATTTCGCTACGTTTAGATAAATAACTATGTGTTTGTATTCTATTCAGTAGTTGTATAGATGTTTGTGTTAAATTATGGCTCGTGAATTACTCTAAGCTCTATTATTAACATGCATTTCAAAAATACAAGTTCAGTTTTCCAATGCTATCATCTTTCCAATCATTGAGATTAACCAGCTGAAGCTTTCAGGAAATGGAAAGTCATTTTTGTTGGCCATTCCTCTAAGCATGACGTTGACTTGGACATAGGTTGCTTGGAAATATCTCAGTATTCTGAGTTTATCTATGTTCCGATTGGAAAATCAATAAACCCTTACTACCTTTACTGATGACTTTTCTACTTATGGGATACCAATTCCTCCTACCATTGCTTTTTTACCGTTTGCTATTTCAGAAGCTAAAACAATACCATAAAAGGTTTACATTAAGGTATTGTCAGAGATAATTCAGATAAACCTCTCCTTTACTGCGGTATTCTTTATTAATTATGCCCCTGTTTTCAAAGAGGATCTATAAAGAGTAATACGCTAAGAAGTTCCCTGGTAAATAGCTCACTAAATATATTATCAAATTCAGTTATTACCGTAATCTGTACAGCAATACAATGACCGTTCAGTAGGTCAAGGCCACCAGTACTTTAAACGGTAATATACTAGTTTTATTTGAGTTGGCGCTGTAGTGCAGTGTCACAAACTCCATCCTACAAATACAGTTGCATTAGAGTAATGTGATGTCTGAGAATTCAAAAAATACGTCTCTCAAATTAACCCCATTTTCAGAGAACCTTTGTCCTGATTTCGTGCTTGGAAGCACTTTAAAAATTGGAAATTTTTGACCCAACAATAACTACAAACGATCATGAGAGTTGTATTCATGTATTTGAATTTGAGGTCTGCATTTTGCAAGAATATTGAGACAGAAACCATAACATTTTTAATATAGAAAAGTACTAGTTTCGCATACAAATATACTTATGTATATCTAATTCAGTTTTGTTGATACATTTTTATCCAACTGATCAAATTAAATTCCAAAACTCTCTTGAATTCATTTTGTGTCTTCCACAACCCAATACAATCAAACACAATCAATTGTTACTAAAATGATCTCTTGTAAAGTAGCTTTTTACATTTCTTCTTATCTAACAGTTTCTGAGTACTTGTGCCTGGTGGAAGTCCTTTCCATAACGATAAAACAGCTCTCAATGAAATACACTTCAAACTTACAGAGAAGTATTTTCCTGGAAAAAGCACAATTTCATTATAATTTGTCATGCTCTTATTTCTTTAGAAGAGAAAGTACTGACAGTTACAACTGTTTGTAAGAAGCTTCTCAAGAATGAAATAATACTTTTCCTATTTTGAGAGTTCATGAATCTATTAACAACTACATTTAATTTTTAATGAACGTTAGGGCTCCTAAGGAAATGATAGAAATTTGAATAAACAGAACTTTATTATCAATTTTAATACAAGTACGTGAATATGACTATCCCGAAGATTCATTCCCGCGCACAGGTTTATATCCTATGCGGGAATTACATTTCGTATAATTAGTGGCTGATGTGTTGAGAAATATTCTTTTCATTTTTATTGTACTTCAGTCTACTTTTATTACCACTTGTACTGTATTTTTATGTGTATGTATTTTCACGAAATAAAGCAATTTCAATTCAATTCCTTTTGTTATAAACCGAGCATAACTTTCATGAAAATACAGATTACACTTCTTTTATAATTAATTTTTGAAACAGACGTTAGTCATACTCAGCGTTTTATCCTCAATTCGATGCATAAATTTATCTGTAATATGCAGTCCTCATTTATAAATCAGTGGAGATAAAAATGAATCGGCTATCCCTGAAAATATTGAGGAAACTTCAATAATTAATTATTGCTGTATTCATTCCCTACCCCTACATATTTCACTTTTTCCCTAGAAATATACTTTCCAAACAAAATAAAAATGTTTTATTTTTCCGGAATAGAGCCTCCTGTAATTCATGAGCTGTAAATTCCGTATGCTGTAAATGTTTGAATGTCTTGCATGCTGTAGTACAGTTTCTATGTTCAAGTTATCAACTAAGTGCTTTAAAGTGATTTAATTCTAGTTTATCAACACTTTTCAACGAAAATTATTTTTACATGTATTTCATTTTTATGTTTTAATATACAATGTAGCCTATTTCCGAAAACTGAATGAATGAAATTACAATTTCATTCAAATATGACGTCTCGTACCAAAGATTCCAGTATCAAGAGACGATACAAAACTTTAAATTGTATCTTGATTGATGCTTGACACTGAAGATTATCTTTTTCATACACTCTGTATAGTGGCGATTGAATATTGTGGTGGATATTCATATTATCAAGTCTTCTCATTCATTCTTATAAAATTTTTCTCACTTTTTCATTCAACACAGCATTTCTCCAGCTTCAGCTGAGTTCTAAATATAATGAACGTGTTCAATTCCCACACAGGATTATATTATGAAGTTTTTGTTACTCTCTTACAGGACTGCATAAAGTAGGCCTTTAGGTCTAGCCCAAAGCAGGTAAGCTTTATTTAGTAGTTTTGATGAAAAAGTAATGTAAAAATAACAATTTAAAGCATTGAAGAATCATGCATTAAAGCATTAAATCATCAATAATATTCTGCATGTGAGACTGGTGATGAATAGAAATTGAAGTATCATTTTCACAAATACTGTACTTTGCTAGAGATTAAAGTAGGCCTAGCTGAGTTGTAAATATATTTATACCTCATTTGGCTTAGCCTGCTTTCGAACTATTTCTGGGCGTTTAAGTTGCTTCAAATACTACAAGAATCTTGTTCGAAATTCAATTGAACAAGATAGAAGAGATGTCTTCTTACAAAACCTACTCTTTGTCTATTATTCTATTACTTTCGGATACATCGATTCATCGCTACATCTCTACTATCGATACATCGATACTTGAAGAGTTGTGAATCAGAAGTCTTGATAACCTCCTAACTTTACTACACTCGGTACAACTAAGAAATAATGTATTTTTAGGAGTGAAACGTTGGGAATAAAATTTAATTACGCTATTCAATGAGAAGAGACACACTAAAAATCTAGTCGAGAATAGATAGTAAAAAAGAATGATCCTCGTAATAATGTATTCTCACTTGATTTATTGATTGTCTACATATTGGAAAAACTGAGAAGATTGATAAACTGTCAAAAAATGGCATATTTTATTAGCTATAAATTTGATAACTTTTCTCAATAAACTATCACTCCCAGACTACGGTATCACTTGACCTTGACTCAAGTTTTACTCAGATTGAATTTCAATTTTTATCAAGAATAAATTGCTTATCGATTTCCCTGAATGTCATATGGTACTAACGTAGGATCTAACAACCTGAAATTCAATTCTGTGAGTATATTTGATAGTTATCCCAAGGGACCGTATTTTTATGATGTCAGTTTGTGAAATATAGTAAGTTTTAAAATATTGCATTCCTCCTGTACTGTCATTTGTAATAATTTCTCTAGACTACAATACGGTATCTAGTAAATGTAAAGTCTCAGCGATAAATTTTAAACTAACTCATTTTATTGTTATATATACCCATTCTAGTTTATTTCCGCCTTCACTTGAAAAATGCACTAAACAATAATTGCAGCCGTTTTAGAATCCAAAATAAAACTATTTCCTGACAATCAAATTTAGAAGAATCTTCATTCATTGTGTTCCAACTTCAAGAAGTGTTTGTTCACAATTTGATCTCTCTATCTATCTATCTGATGCCAAGCGTCAAATTAAATGAATGTCACTGTGTTAATATTATTATTATATGTATTATATATAGTTTCCATCTCACGGATGCTGCAGAAAGCAATCAGAGACCCAAAAATGTTGAAAATTTGTGATTCTTTTATAAATTAGAATAAAATCAGATTGATAAACTGCCAAAAATGGCATATTTTATTAGCTATAGATTTGGTAACTATTCACAATAAACTATCACTTCCAGACTATGATATCACTTGTGTCCACTTGTGTCCACTGTGAAGTCTGTGTCCACTTGCATTGAACATTTATTTATTTAATAAGTTGAAACATTGAATACATACCCTATAGGATATATATTCAATGGTTGAAATAACTTTCATAAATGCGTCTGTGTCCACTTGCATTGAGCATTTATTTATTTTATAAGTTGAAATAACTCTTATAAATGCGTCTGTATCCACTTGCAATGAGCATTTATTTATTTTATAAGTTGAAATAACTTTTATAAATGCGCCTGTGTCCTCTTGCAGCGTATTGTCTTTCCCCCTCAATGAAAGCTTTGTGTAGGTCAAGAGAATGATGTTTGGACCGATTTACTGAAGCATGCAGTCAGCGTAGGAGAGCCGGTTCATTCATCTGTGAGTCATTCAATTCACCGCGTTCTCCCTCTTGTTCGCCCGTTCTCCCTTACCGTTCAACCCTCTTTGACTTCACCTTTTGTTACCGTGATTGTTATCGTCAGGCTACCCCAACAATAATATACCATAGAGCCTCTTATATATATTCTCATTCATTGTTGTGATTCAATTCGCGCAACACTGGGGTCCATGAATTCTCATCCCCTGAGTGATTTCATCCCCTTTCTGAGTCTGCAGGTAAGCCGCTTATGTTGCTCACCTTGCTCTTTGTGCAGTGTAAATAATTATTACAAGGGCTGGTTCATCCCCTCTATTTGTTACACAGCCAAATTCATTCATTTATTCCATCAAAATACAATATAATTGGAAAGAAAAACAGGCGTCAGCCCAAAACTTCTTCAATTCCTAAATTTACCAAGAAAAATGTCCAAAGTCAGATTATGTCCTAAAAGTTTTGTTCGCTTCACAATTTGCGTTCCAAAAAGGTACACACAAGTACATTATTAATTTTAAATGATCAATTCAGAAGATGAACGATCAATTCAGAAAATGTTTGGTCAATTCAGAGAATTTCCAATTCCACAACAGTAAAAATACTACAGAGAAAATTCGAGTGTCAGAATAACCAAAATATCTCGTTTCAATAATACTTTTGTAATATTTTGTATTGATAATATAACTGTTTAGAAGCAGAGGCAAGTAGATTTATTTAACACATTCCATGTTATCCCTTTTCAGAAATAGAACTACCACCCATCAATCACTTTTTCTCATTTTTCTCTCTCTCTCCCTCTTTATTTATTTCTCTCTCTCTGAATTAGCACAAGCGAATCTAGTTCACCTGTAACATTTACATGAACATTGTATTCCAACTTGCCAAAATGAATATTTTGATATCTATTATAGAACATCTCCATTTCATTATACATTATGTATTGGAAATATTCTTATTGCGCGTCTAAAGGTCCAACTGAACATGCATGCCAAATTTGAACGCATTTGGTTCAGTAGATTCTTAGTTCTGCTGAATGAATGAATGAATGAGTGCCATTTCGCTTTTATATTTATATAGATATTCTCCATATCTTTATCTTCTATAAATGTAATTCTTGATCACAATAATGTGATGTACAAACGGATAAGGAGTGTTTTCACGAATTATTGATCATTCATCAGCGCACACAAACTTAAATAATGTGAACTCTCATACGCTCAAGCTCAAAATGTCTCTCACTGTGTATCTATCATTCCATTTGTCACTCTCCAACACGCTCGAACTGAATACCCACCTCTCTACAACATGACAAGGCTTTCAATGACGCATCACAAACGTCATGACCTATCTCTCAGGATGATATCATGAATGAGTCCAGCACACTGTGGGTAATTAATTGATCACGTGGTCTTCGTATTGTTTCTATTCTATTGGCGTCATTCCACTGGATAAGCTACATGTTTCTGGAAATTGTCAACCTTGACCACACTTAACAGAGTTAACTTTTAAGCAGCCTTTTTCAGGGGCTGGTATAAATATTCAAGTTGGCCTTTCAAAAAACATTCAATACTATATCTATGTACATTCTACATACAATTATTATTCTAACATTCTTTAAGTGACGGGTACATTGATTACCAATGAAGAAAATCAACATTCCATCAATAAGGCCATATTTTTAAAAAACGAGTCAATTTACACGATTATTATTATTGGATTGCATCCAACAACAGTTTTATTCTCTTGCATGTTGGTGCGAACTTCAGCTCCTAGTAATGTGAAAGGTTGTGCAAATCTATGAGATACTTTATACCTAGGTTTGACGAGGAAGAAAACTCAAATGGTCTTTGATATTCATGATGAATTATTGAATTTTATGCATGTATGAATCTCTCTCATAAGTTGAGAGAATATCAACATTATGATAATAACTTTTACGTATACTAAGAACTATAATATTATTGCTATAAAAATAGCAAAGATAAAATCTTCATCATCCTACACTTTCCTTTGATAGTGGGTGATTGTATGTGAAAGTATTATTTATTGTACTTTCAACGAATATGGGATTATCTCATTACTTTAAAGACGTGATGTTCAGCTCTGTAATAGTATAGGATTCAGGTCCAGATAGGATTGCTACCTAAACAAAAATTAACATTCAAGAATTAATGTTAATTAGCATTCATTCATGAATTCTAATCCATTCAGAACTAGTTTATCAATAATTGTTAATTCTTAACTGTTGATCAATCTACACTCGCCTTTAATTTTCATTTGCTGAACTATTATGGATCCAACGATTATCAAGTAATAATACTCAGCTCTTTAATACAGAGTAATAATACTCAGCTCTGTAGAATTGAGTCCTAAATAGGATTATTGTTAACAGAATTATCATTCCTGAATTAATTGAAGAATAAAAATGTGAGGGATTTATCAATCTACACTAGCCTAATATTGTAGAGCCTAAGTATTGTCGCAGATAATGTATGATTGTACATTATCTGTGGTATTGCCTAAGTATTGTAGAATCAACGAGCATCCACTAATTTTCAAAACGTTATACATTACTGTATTCAGCTCTATCTTTAATAGGATTTCTCTCAGTGTATGAAGATATTCTCAACCTATGAATGGGCAATCATTAAGTCTTTCACAGTTCGCTTCCTTTGTATGGTGAACCAGATAAGCAATCCTCATTTGTAAAAAAGAAACTTCTTGCCACATTTGGTACGAGATGGATTCGTGTTATTTGTGGCGAGGAGTGGCACAAACATAATATACGGTACCTGAAGATTTCATCACACTCCAACACACTCACACACTCAACGCAAAAGAGCAGCTTCATGTAGTTTTGTTACGATTGTCTACTACTGATAGTACTTTTACAGTAACATAGCAGTTCACTTACTTAGCTATGGACTTTCACTTGTTTTCTGGTACAAGGACGTTCTAGCTCCAAACCTGGCTCTTTCAAGGGCGGGCATGTTTAAATATGTACTATATTCTGTAGTCGAAGCAGGATCGCAGGATTGATCATATATTTCTCGGAACAGGTTGATACTTGACAGGATTGATCATTCCTCGGAACCCGTTGATAGATTGATTTAATCTCTAGATATTTAATGTAGATATTTTAATCTCTTCACCTGGTCTATAGCAACATCAGAATTATACAAAATACATTGTTTCAAAAATAATACATGTTTCAAATAAGTGGAGAATCATCTATACAGAGCCGTTGATTGATTAATAAATTTTTTATCTCCTTTTTGATAATTTCTCGGATCCCGTTGATAGATTGATTAATTAATCTCCTTTGCCAGGTCTTAAGAAACCTTTGGCAACATCAGAATTGTATAAATTACAATTGTTTCAAAAATAATACATGTTCCAAATATGTGGAGAATTATTCATACAAAGCCGGTTTAATCGTCTGAAACTTATAGGGCCGGTTGCACGAAAGCCGAAAACAATGTAGAAAACGTGTAGTACAATATAACACATACTCTTAGGCTAGGCGTACACCGGTTAGTCAAGACAAGACAAGACGACATTAGTCTCGTTTAGTCACAGTACTTCACATAGTTGCTTATGAAGCAACACACACCGATTAGTCATTGCATCGGTGTGTGCTGCTCCATAAGCAGCTATGTGAATTACTGTGACTAAACGTTACTAATTTCGTCTTGTCTTGTCTTGTCTTGACTAACCGGTGTACGCCTAGCGTTAGGCAGCTCGTACACCGGAGCAATAAGCAATAGACAATTAGCAACATTTGGATCATATGATCGTCTACTCTATAGAAACAAATAGTCCAATGCACACCTAAAGCAGCTGTTTCAGTGTGCATTGAACTATTGGTTTGTATAGAGTAGACAATCATATGATCCATATGTTGCTAGTTGCCTATTGCGTATTGCTCCGGTGTACGACCGGGGTAATGTTAGGAGTATACCATATTAAAAACGTTCAATTACGGTACCTATTTGATACATATTAAAAAGTCACATTTTTTTCATCAATTACTTGAGTTCCAACTACCTATCTAGTAGGTTCAACTACCTACTTCAAAAGGTCTTTGCTCAAGAAATTAATTCAAATTTACTTTTCTACTCGTGGGCATGGCCCAAATGTTTCTTCTTGGATGAGCATGCTTTTACAGTGATGTGTGAGCTCGCGTGTGGTACGTAATATAGCCCCTTCAACGCAGGTCAAAGGTAATTTTTGATGTTCAACCCTTTTACAAGGCTCTGCTGCTTTTAGGAGTAGCCTCTGCCGGAAACTCATTAATATAATTCACCGCTAATAGCAGACTCCTATAAGCATTTTTCATGTGTGTTCATGATACACACAAGCCGGAGATTGTATAATACTGATTAAAAAGACTCTGGGTTGTGGTTGCAGCTACTTCGAGTCTTTTTAGTCAATATATGGATAGCTACCACCTTCACTACTACACAACAAATTTTATATTTTTTTTACTAACGGTTCTCCTAACCTTTTCAATATTATTTCAAATTTCCAATTGGACATACTTTCAGATACTAACCATTTACACTTTACACTTTAGTCTCAGACTAATGTTTTTGTAATGAAAGCGCAAAATAATATTTTAATGATTGTTTTACGAGTTCTTAACAATTTTTTTATTTGCAATAAAAACAATACAATATATACAATTCATAGATAGCATAGATAATAGATTCATATAGTGCGATTCACGTCAAGAAGTCAGCGTTGCTTAGGTGGGAGTTGCTATCCTTGTTCAACACAAGGCAGTTGCTGATGTCTCTATCCTATTCGCACTGTGCATTGTTGTCGCACACAGTCCCAACAAACACGTTTGGTGCAGTTTTCTCTTTCTCTCTCAATGAAACTTGGTATCAATGCTACTCATATAAACAATGCTGACTTCTTGACGTGTATCGGACTTATAGATAACTTCAAAAACGAATTTAAATGTACCGGTATTGTGTGGATATTGTTTTGTGTTTTCCGCTTGGCAGGTCTCTAGTGTTTAAGAACACTGTATGAATTGAAAATGAACGTGATCACAAGGATTGCAAGAAATACATCCGTAGCTTCTTGGAAATTATAAATTATTCATCATACAAATGGATGATAATAGATTTTTTTTTTGTTCAAAGAAATAAATATTTCTTAGAAAGTGTATACCATTAGGCTACTATCAAATTTTTCAACATCAGTAAACCGGTATTTTATTTTTTTTTAAATCTTAACCAATGATAATTGATTCATGATTAATGAATCTATTCGAATTATAATTGGAATTAATTTGGATGAAATCTATTCGAATAAATTTGTATCTGTTTGTGAGGGAGAAATTATTTGACCAGGAATTTTATTGTTTTTAGTGGTAAACAATAAAATTAAAAAAACATTTGAATAAGAAATACTGTTTTAATACCTATCTATATACGTTATGTAATAAAACTATTAAAATTATTACATAAGGATGAGGTAGAACTCATATATGATGAAATTTTCTCTCTTTTTTGCTCATGGTGGATGCCCTATTCAGTCTTATAGATTCTTTGATGAATTCTTGGCTTTTGCATTGGTAATGGGGAGTAATATGATGAGAGATGAATGAACCTACAGCTTTACGTGTGCTTCAAATCAGGTGGCAATTGATTTCAATGCTAATAAATCCTATTTAGCTAAGCATTCCGGTAGTAGATATTGTATACAGAGATAGGTATTAAAAACAGTATTTCTTATTCAAATGTGTTTTGAATACTCTGTTTCCACACTCAACAAAGTTATGAAGTTGAATAAGTAAAAAGTATCATGGGTATACAATTAATAACACTACAGTAATCCTTAATAGTGTCGTTAATGAATTTTCTTTCTCTTATCAACATCCAAAGCAATTATATGAGTAAAGAATAAGCTATAAACTATAAAAACCAGCAAACATTTCAGTCTTAAACATAAAAGGCCAACACGGATATTGCGGTTGATGGATTGTCATAGTAGCTTATCAAAAATACTAAACCAACGGAAAATCCATTCAACACTTAACTTTTTATTACAGTTGATGAGACAAACAATAAGTAATGAAATTTTAAATACCGTTACTGCAACATAATACTCAAAAGTTTTACAATTTAATAGCCCTGTTACTTAACACGTTGTTTATCAATATTTAAATGGTGATCGCATAAATACATCAATAAAATATATTCTTGGTAGACATTTCGAATCAATTTTGCACGATTTCCAATCAAATAAATCGGCCTAATGGTATCAGAGCATGTGCTTTTTCTAGCAAGACATTTTATTTTAATAATAAATTCCTTGATTCTCCGTAAAATTTTATCGATGAAACATGATAAAAATACAACAATAATGAACGGCAAACTTAAATATTTTATTTTTTATAAATCTGTAAACTTTCTCTCCCCCCCTGTAAACAATTTCAATCATTTTCACCTCTCATGTCAGACCAACAAAATAGTACAATTTTTATCATACCAACTGAAATGAATGATTCTGCATCATTATTTAAAGCAATAGTAGTTATATATTCACATAAAAAAATGTAGTAACATTGACTTTGGATAATTAATAGTTCTGACATTTTCACTTTTTTTAAATGAAGGTGAAATAACACAAGATGGATCTTGGACGAATTAACATCACATGATAATAATAAATTACTCGTAGACAAAGGCAGTGATTGCATTTCTAAACATTATACTTTGATGTCTACCGTAATCATTCCTCACTTGCCAATGATCATAGATATCACTACTATTTGGCATCACTCCCTATAACAACTTTGGTAAACATTTTTTGAAACAGAACTTGCAATAAACTTGAATTAGTTTATTTAACCTATTTGTTACACTGCTTTTGGTTTGAAATGATTTTGTTAATTTTCTATTATTTTCTAGAATAAATATTAAGGGTTATTTTTATTTCTATGACATTTTTCGGGAAAGACTAAGAATGATCTAGAAAAACTCCTATTGCAAGTCTATGAGAAATCCTAGAATTTCTCGTTCTTATTGTTTCGTTTGTCCAAGTAGCGTATATCTCTGTGATAAATTCTGTTTGTTCCAATAATATTGACAACATTTATGAGATAAGTTCCAATGTTCTCAATCCACTGATAAAAATATCTCATCTATTTCAAGTTTTCTGAACACTGCACTTATGTAAGCTAAACACTCTTATGTTAGATAATATTGTCATTCATTATTTTGTATACTAACTACTGGACAACTGGACAAACCAAAATAATTCTGTGTGAATGTGTCATATTAATCATGTTGAATGTAACAATTTTACTCGTATAATGAATCACAATCATTATGATTGAGTGTGAAATTAACAGTTCTATTATGAGATTAAGAATATTTTTATTCATAATATTCTACAATATTTCTTATCATAATATTCTTTCCGTTCACAATATTTTCATTCATAATATTCTAGTAATTTTGCTCATAAAATTCTATTTTTATCTTTTTTTCTCTCTCTTCTACATTTTTTTACTCATTTGTATCACAGTCAAATTCATAAGCTACCGTACAAAGTACACTCTTTGTTTTAATTCTGTATATCACACATTCTCACTCTCTATTTATAGCTGTTCAACATTTTACACATTTACAATAGCTCTGATTTTTTAATCATCAGACGATATCTCATTCATGATAAAGTTGCTTTGTAAAGCATATCGTAGTGGCTCTAACTGTACAAATACCCTCTAGTTTGAATGGCACCCGGTAACATAGAAAGCATTTCAGTAAAACTATTTGTCTCTATGTTTCAAGAAGGTGACAGTCTGATACAATGAAAAAATATGCAGAATTTAAATCAGGAAATTCTAGACATTTACGGTAGGTCTGCTATTAATGCTTATTGCCATATGATATCCCAATCTCCACCTTTTTTAAATGGAAAAACATCAGTGAAAATTTCATGAGAAACCATCTCATTCTTAACAATAAATATGATTTTTCTCCATTGAAACACCAAAAGGAAATATCAGGATGAGTAGAAAATATCCACCTTTGTAAAGTATCAAAAATATCAATGAAAATTTCATCAGAAACCATCTCATTCTTAACAAAAATATGATTTTTTTCAAGCAAGTCCCATTGAAACACCAAGAAAATATCAGGATGAGTAGAAAATATCCACCTTTGTAAAGTATCAAAAAATATCAATGAAAATCTCATCAGAAACCATCTCATTCTTAATCATCAGAAACCATCTCATTCTCAACAATAAATGTGATTTTTTCAAGCAAGTCCCATTGAAACACCAAGAAAATATCAGGATGAGTAGAAAATATCCACCTTTGTAAAGTTGAAAAATATCAATGAAAATCTCATCAGAAACCATCTCATTCTTAACAATAAATGTTATTTTTTCAAACAAGTCCCATTGAAACAACAAGAAAATATCGACCTTTGAAAAGTATCAAAAAATATCAATGAAAATCTCATCAGAAACCATCTCATTCTTAACAATAAATGTTATTTTTTCAAACAAGTCCCATTGAAACACCAAGAAAATGTCAGGGTGAATAGAAAATCTCAACGCTTGTGTTTCAGTCTTTTGCCAAATCGTGAGCGCGAGCGCAGATGATTTCACGACTGTCTCTGGGAGAGCGAATAGCTCGCTGTCCCACAATGGCAAAGAGATCTAAGAGTATTATAAATATAGATGCTCTGAGGCCGCGTCTTAAGCCAGACACCGACTAGTTCAGTCTAGTCTAGATGTAAATATTGTCATCCATTGTAGAAGACGACAGAAATTCGCCTTGGCTTCCCTGTCCTCCTTATAATCATCCTCCTCCTCATCCTCCTACTCCTCCACCCCCCTCCATGGCTTCCTCTTCCTTCCCGCTGCCTCAGCTGATCACTCTAGCCAGAAATAGTCCTGGCAAGCATCCCTCACGCTAGCACGAGTTATGCAAAAACTCTTGGTTTCCAATGGGAATGGATTTATCTCTTGTGAAACCATGCTCATTCTGTTTGATATAATTCCAACAATATTGGCTGACGAAACTAGGTTGGCTGGTGGCTGTAGTTTGAAAACATTATGGTCATAGTATTTAGCCTACTATTATAAAAGGCTCCACGCTTGTAATACAGGTAGCCTACAACGGATACTACATTTAATATTGTAAGTACAGTACACCAGAATAGAATGAATTCTCTATTTTTCTGACTTGGCGAAGTTTGGACAGTAATGTCCTCTCTACCACTTAACCACGAACTGATACAGATAAATAAATAAAATGAATAGATAATTTATTCCTCTACAGAAAAAGTAAAATGATTCATAGAGAAAAGCAAAATGATTCCAAATTACAACATCAAAAAATAATTGCAAATATACTATTATAAAACAAAACATACCTATGCTATACACTGAAAATCAATCTTGACAATAAAAAATCAACAAAAACATTAACAAAATTTCTGCAAAGAAAATGAGTAGGTAACTCCCGAGGCACGCCTATTTGGGAGTTCCAGCACAACATTTAAAATAATTAATTTATATTTAAGTAGAATAAATAATGTGCTATTCTTTTTGTTGAAATGAATAGATGGATCATGCATTAAACATTATAGTTTCCATATGTTTATCCAGTTATTTTGTTCTGCATTCCATCTAAAATTCCTATTTTTAGCATATTTGAGATGTATAAGTTATGAAGTTTCAATATATTATTGTTTCATTATCTATCTCTTTAGTGTAGTAGATAACAACTCGTTAAAAAAAACGAAAATTTTAAATGAGAAAAATATAAATTTTTAAGATTTTATAAACCGCGGTGAGTTAACGGAGGACAATGTAGGAGATACCGTACTGGAGATGAAAGAATAATTTCTCAAATACTGGTTTACCACTATTTTATATTAATCATTATAATAGTAATTTTAATTAATATGATGTGTACATCCTCAAGCTGCCAGCTTTTTAATACAATATTTATTTATTGCATTCAGATGTATATTCACCCTTTTTTCATAATTATTATTACTGAAAATAATGGTGAAATACTTGCTGCGTTGTGGATGTGGACAAATGACCAATTTTTCCCCCCAATGGAAATCCGTATTATGTATCAAAGTATTACCGTATCCGTATCAAATTATCTTGAAGTAACGTATCACGATTACCATTATTTTGTCCAAAAGTGGGGACAAATGACTCTATCGTGATTTACAGATGATATTACAAGTAAACACTCTATTGTCAAATATATGATTTTTGTTGAATCTCAACAGTGAATTGGTACATTATTATTTTCCTATGCTGACTACTAAGTAGTATTTTCTTTACTGTTCTTGATAATCATTCTTAAGCCACTCAGTCAAACAAACTATTAAAATGAATGTGAATTTTAGAAACAACATAATTATTCTATTCAAAGATGTGATCTGGTTTCATTGTTTTTCTCTAGTCTGTCGAGAGTGAAGTCTGGGAGTGATAATTGTCTGGTAATAATGATAATAGTGATAAAGATTGATAATAGTGAAGTCTGGATGATAAAATATCCGACAGGATGCATGTAAAGAAGAAGCAATATATTGGCGAAATTGTGTTGCAAAGTCAAGTTGAAAACAAATTAACTCTCCGTCATGAACGCAGACAAATTGCTCTATCACTCATTTCTCTCACAGCAGGATTTAATTAAAAAGCTCAAGGAACTCCTTTAATCTCCTATCAGTCTCTTCTCTCCCTGTTCACAAGAAAAGTGAGAGATAAATAGCAGAATGAAACTGTAAGGGAATGACCTCTTCATTACACGGTGTCATTGTAGGTGATAATGATTTTATTTTTATATCTTTATTGATTGAATCTCTAATCCAACAAATACAAAAAGGAAAGAGAAACAGGCAGTAGCCCAAACTTCAATTCCTAAATTTAGTTACATAATAAGTTGTTTCTATTTTGTTGATAAGAATAATCACATGAGCTTATTGGGAAAGGTTAATGATTTTTAAATTCATATTATTCCAAATATCAGAGGAATACATTTCTGAAACCGAGAATATTAATTTATGAGGGATATTTCAAACCTATATCTCAGTAACAAAGTAAGCAAGTCAAGTGGAGTAGGCTTATCATTATGAATTTTTCTTATTTTCGAGATTCAGTTAAACAATATATTATAAACAATCATTGGAATATAAAATTATCACCGGAACTGATTAACTTCTTTACACAGAGGAAAAAAATCATTCATTTCTAATGAAGAATCTATTAAATTTTCAAACCGACAAATTTGGTTTTGCACTAGCGGTTTTGCTAAGTTTAACAAGAATATTTGAAGCATTTGATTTCAGTATCTATATCAAACCATATTTTCTCACATTATCTTGAAGTGAAAACCATTTTTTATAGTTTTATGGCTCCAAAAATGATGATTTTCTTGCTCAGGATGAGAGCAAAATAAATTTCTGCATCCAAATGGAAAATTATTCACTTCATTGAGTTATGGATAGTAATGATTCTATCACATGAAGCAAACGATTTGGGACAATAGATGACTCATGTGTCGAAAACGTTAAATGTCAATTTTTCAATAAATGAGTTAATAATAATAGCAGACACTTTCACTGATAAGATAGTGAATTGTAAAAAACAGAATACAGTCAATCAATACTATATAGACTCGTTCAAGCTGTCAATGAGTTTGATGGTTTGAGATTGATGAATGAAAATGGAGGTAATCATTATCACTAGTGGGAGTAAGAAGAGGAAGGGATCATTCGAGCCATTCGCTTGTCACACCAACTCACCACCCACTAAAAAGTCAAGAATGACCTTGTAACTAATTTTCCTCATTCCACAATTGTTACTGTAAATTAATGCAATAATTACTCTCCTCAAAAATGACTGTGTCGGCTTTTTATCCAACAATAATTTGGATTTCACAGGTTACAGCTCATTAATATATTTCCCTGATTTTCTATCATATTCGGATTATTATTTTATCAAACGCATTTTCACATTATTCAATTTCCTGTCATGATCTATGCAAGTCATATCTGCTTATATTAATTACTCATAATTAAGTTCGACTTTGCCAGGTTGGTGAACATTAATTAAGTTTTGAATTTGTTCATTTTCACATCATTCAATTTGTTGTCAAAATTAAGTTCGGCTCTGTTAGGTCAGTTAACATTAATAAATATTTAATTTGTTAATTTTCACATTATTCAATTTCTTGTCATGGACTAAACTTATAATACATTTCAAGTCATGCCTCCCCAATAACTCAGAATTAAGTTCGCCTTTGCTAAGATCATTAATTTAATTTCAAATTTGTTTATTCTGTCAACAATTATCGTTATTCTTATCTGTACAAATCAATGCATTACTTATTATAAATTGTTATTTGAGAGAACACCACCGTATTGCTAGCACTGATTGTAATCAATCTTCTTTAATTGGGCATAATTTTTGTTGAAGAAAACGCTATTAACATTTTGAAAGTTTTTTGAGCAAAATTCAATAAGTAAGCTTATAACTTTGACAAATGTCAGTGGAAAAGTGCAGAATAAGATAAATTAATATTAACAGTTAGCTATTTGACAGCATAGTTTTTGAAACATTTAATTGGAATGCTTTTCAAAAACTGAATGCTTGACTGACAGTTGAAATTATTGAATTCTGCTAGTATATTTTCAATTTATGCCCCTACCCCTTGTGCATGTGCAAAGTTAGTAACCAACAAGGCGAAAACCTACATCATCTTACGGTACCTAACTAATAATCTCAAAATAGAAACATAAATACACAATATTCATTATTATTTTGATGACAAAAATTTTCAATTCACTTTGCATGTCAATGTTATTGAATGTGATTTTTATGTGAAATAATTATGTAAAATAGGGCTTTTGTATTTGCTGAATTCTGTGGAACTGGAACACTTCTACGGATAGAAATAGTCTAGAAGTTTGCTTGAAAATATTCTTACTACAATAATTATAGTACATAATAACTACATAATGAGTGAATCATGTACTTTATCTCTACTTCTATCCTCATTATAAAGTAAATACAACATATATAAAGTAAAGTCCACTTTGCAAAGCAATTAGAAACAATTCATTATCTTATTATTCAGCGTTGATACCAGGTTTTCTATACAGTGTTTTCATTCTATTTGTTCAAGCATGACATAACTGTATAAAATGTAACTATTGTAATGATATGATAATTTCCCATACATACATACATACCAGTCTCTTCGAAAAGCTCCAGATCCAGCAATCTGTAAAAAACAAACACCTGCTTTAGGCTATTTATAATGTTAGAATTTTGAATTTATTACTACGGGATATTTTGTTTATTATAGAACTATTCACGATCTCACCAGTTACTAATATTAGTTGAATCAAAGAAGAAATGAACTCTTATAATTCCAATCTTGTTAGATTCTGATCAAATCATATCTGTTTTTACAACTAGAAAACTTTATTACTGATACAAAAGTATGAATGATACAATAATGTACAGATATTCAAGAGCGGTTAATAAAAATTATTATTTAAAGCTTATTTTTATTCAAAGTTGGATTGAAATTATCATTCTAAACAGTGAAAATGCGACAAATATTGTTGTTTTGTAAGTTTCTCAACTGGAATAATTTTCACAACTACCATGATATCATTTTAAATCTATTAGAATCTATAAGAATCTCATTGTAATGTATTAGCTCAAATGAAATTATTCTCACTTTTTCTGAACATTATATTGAATTCCTTGAAACAGGGTTTTGTGAGGTTCCTTCATCTTCTTAGAGTGGTTTGATATTGAATAACGTTGTAGAGAACGACCACAATGTGATGAAAAACGTGATTGAAATATAACGCTTTCTCTAATTAAAATGTTTCATAACTGGAAATGCCAACAAACGAGCTTTATTCTGAATGATTAATTTTCTTAGTTCAACTGCAATACTAGAAAGATTCCGAGTGGGTAGTAGAAACAAGAA
Source organism: Laodelphax striatellus (assembly GCA_017141395.1). NCBI lineage: Eukaryota > Metazoa > Arthropoda > Insecta > Hemiptera > Delphacidae > Laodelphax > Laodelphax striatellus. Next base: position 18,032,667 of record CM029544.1, on the reverse strand, counting down.
AGATACCATAGAGATTTTTTGTTGTTTGTGTCAATCTCATTGAAAGTCAGTCATCTATTAACAGGTACACAGCTTTGGTAATTGGATGATATTGGTTTATTGAACGCTCAGCTTTGAAGAGCTCTGGAAACGGCTCCACTGGGATAATGAAGGGATTTTGTTTGAACAATAGCAAAAAGCATGGTACGCTGCATCTCACAAAACCAGCTCTGCGTATTCATCAGCTATTGCCTTTCTGTTCTAATAAATTCCGAAACCGCTCTCAAAGCTCTGATAAATTTGTTTCCCCATTGATGATTAAATCGTGGAGTAACCGTTAATACAATTTCGTACCGCATACAGGAATTGAACTGGAATTCCTTTCTCACTTAATTAGTTGAGCGCTTTCAAACGGCGAGCCATTATTGGCAGTCTGGGTGCACTATATATATGAAGCTTTAATGGCAGCCTTTGATAGAACTCTCAAATTTACACCGACTGAAGTCAAGGTTACTCTCAATCAGAATAGTGGAATCTGATACCAATACAACAATTCAAATATTGAAATATACACGCTCAACCGATTCCAATAAAGTCTTTGATAATTGATAAACCATGAATATACTCTGTAATGAGTTGTATGATAAACACAGATAACCCAGCTTGGTTTAATTGAAATTTTCCAATCCATTCATTAGAAATATACATGTGGAAGTTGAATGGAAAACCTAGATTCTCTTCTAGTGACGCCCACCCACCCTAGTCTGAGAATAATATAGGCTACAATACAAACTGGGATGGAGTTTATACTCGAGAAAGTTCAAGTGACAGTCGACCACTCTTATATCTTATCAACTGTGATTACATTTCCCATTCATTAACATTTTTGTTGAGTCCCTGTTCTTTGAAAATCTAAAAAGCAAAGCTTGAAGATGGATCAATGTTGTTGAATGATAAATGAAATATTTTCTATTCAACTTAGGTACTTAATTTTTAACTGGAATCTTTTAATGAACCTTGAAAATATTGAAGTGAGAGTTTATTGATTGAAGAATAATTAGAAGGTTGTTAGTTGTTTTTCTCTTTTCTTAATATGATCAACGTATTAATTTCGTAAGGAAGTTTAATACTTTTAGACAATGTAAAGTGAGAGGAAAATAAATTTTCTATGCAAACTGAAAAAAACAGACCATACAATCACTTCCATTCTATCCAGTCTCATTCTTTCTCTCAAAAGATTATATTGAGTTTGAAAATTATTTAGAATAATACAGTACCTTTATCCAAATCATTCAATTAATTTCGATCAATGATAATCCATATACTATCTATTCTAATATATTTATCCACAACCAACTACACAGAGAATTATTATTCCATTGTTTGATAGATATCTGTATTTTTCTATCTACCACTGTCATAAATTCACTTTCTGATTGGAATTTAATCCATTTTCTGTACTTAATTATGCAATAATTAATCTTAAAAGCCACTACATTAAAATATTTTATTTAGGCTATTCAATTTGACATTTCTCATTCTCACCGAACATGAGAAGAAACAATAATTCATTTTATTCTATTTTCAACTCACAACTTTTATTAATCTATTACTGATAAAACAAAATCATTCAACACAGTATTTCGCATAAAATTCTACTCTATCAATTATTTTATTGGTCCAATATAGAATTTAGTCAAGCCAGAAAACTAGTAAAATTTATCAATGGCAATTATACTAGTCCTGTATTATCTGTACACATAGTGATTAGGCTGTCATGGCATTATTAGGAATGTCATGAAAGAGTCTTGTGTGTAGATTAATTAAACCTAACATCTACGTTTCAATCTTATCTGTCGAAATCAGTTTACAATTAAATTTTCGACTTGAACATCATTCATCATGGTCATATTATCATTTGTCAAATTTGTCAAAACGCTATTTGAAAAATTTGTTGGGATTGATTTTGAACTTGCCCTGTTTTTAAATGCTTCTCTTTTCATAAATAGTTTTTATATTATTGAATTTTTTGTTCCAGGGTTGATTACAACTTATCTCCATGACCCGAGGATAAGACACCATTTTCTTGGTCCAGTCTTTTGGTAAGGCGCATTTTAAATTACTTTTCTCTCTTGCAATTTAAAGTATGAAGCTCACATTACAATATTTTCAATTATTGATTATTTCCGACATACTTTTTTTTTCAATAATATTGTTTCCAATCTTCCTGACCTATCCATAATTCATCCCAATAATATTTTATATTATTATTTCATATTATAATATATTTCCCAAAAATATATTAATGTTTTGAGAGAAGAGATGGCTCTGAGGATTGAATCTACTAATTGATAGACAAACGAAAATATAACATGAAATATTATATAAATAGTATGACAATATAATATGAATTAAGTTGAGAAAATATATATCTATTCCAGAAAACTCTTGATAAAACGATTGTTTGGAACTGTTTCTTCTAAAATAAACTGCTAAATATGAAGTTTATTCCACTATAATCCAGCTTAAAGTTTTTACCTCAGCAGTACATCAAACTCTGTCAAACGTATTTGTACAACATCTTTTAAAATCTATAGAGCTTTTAAAACACTTATAGAGCTCAGCTTATGGGCATTCTTGATCAATACATAACAGACATTCAATCGTTCTAATTCTTGTAGCTTCATAACAAAAATTACCAAATTTTAAAACAAAATAACAATATTGTTATGATGGAGATTTAGTAAGTGGAGTTTTGTTAGAAATCAAGCTTTAATTTGAAGATTAAGCACAATATTCATAGAAATATTGACAACTCTACTGCAGCCTATCATAAGAATGTATGAACTTCCTGACAAATTAATAAAAGGTGAATAAGATCACTCTCCACTCTTCACGCACTTGAAATAGATTGAAGATTTGAACTTTAATTTTCAATTTTACTATTATTTTAATGTTTTGTAATCTGGAAAAACTAGATCTTGTTTCGCTTTTGTGGTCCAGAATACAAAATTGAAAATTTAATTTGAATTATTATGAGAAATTATAAATTTATTAATTATTACGTCATTGTCAATAATTATTATAAATTCTCAATCAATATAATTTAGAATGAATTATTATACTTTCCAAATACTACACTAATACGTTTAGTTATAAATAAAAACATTTTTGAGTCCTATTTAGTTTCAACCTCTAGTGTGCAAGCTATTCTTAGTTTCTTACATCTTACAAATAGAGAAATCAATATTCGCATATTATTTTATTCTTTTACTTAAATTTTTGTCGTCGACTGAGGGATTTTTATTTATGTTACAAACTTGTGCACTGTACAGGGTACTGAAATTCATTATTATTGATAATAAATAAAGATATTATTATTGATATATTCGATTTTGATCATCGTTAAATTATGAACGCATAGTAGGCCTACATCACACAAAATATAAACTTATTCTCATTGCCTTTGTTGCACTATCTAGCTTTTCCCTTGCAATTAGAAAAAATACATTATTTACTTGCATCGTTAAAAGTCTTGACTGTGTCTATTTTATTTGATTGAGAATATGAATATGTATTTATTATTGTTCAAGAATTGAAGACTTTTATATTGGTATTAAGGTATGCTCAATCCTAGTATTGCTTCAAGGCTGAATTTTTGTCGATTTTTGCAATAGTATTTCACTTTGTTTTCTAGAAATACTACACTGTACTTGCAAATCAGAATATTCCCTTGTTTATCAGTATAGAAATCAAGTTCTCTGGAGATTTACTTCCACAAGATTAGTGGAGTTTTAAACTTCTAATTAGCTAAAGTCAATATCAGAACACAAAAAATAATAACCCATCTATAAATTAATATTTAATTTAATGTTTCAACTACCTAGACATCTTGTGAGTTATTATTAATTATTCAATATTGTTTGTATATTTTTATAATGAAAGTCCTTGTCTCGTCAGAGAATAAAATAAAATTATAGCAATACAGTACAGTATTAAGTTTCACTTTGACATTCGACAAATATTGGCTAAGCCTTGTAGGAATAAAGTAAATCTATACAGTACCTAATAAATTGGGTATTGAGAATGCTCATGCATAGAATAATCAATACAGTATACAATAATATATTTGTAATGACCAAAACCTGAAGCACTGAATCAAAAATGTATTGATTCAAAAAATAATAAATCATATTGATAATTTTGCAAAGGAAGCTCTTTAATTTCCATTGCAGTGGCAAGTTCTTATAGTAACATAAGACCATAGACAATTAATAACTACTGAACGGTACTTTAGTGTTAAATCATTGTTATTAATAGGCCTACTAACTACTTTATAGATAAGATCATAAGAATAACCAGAGTTTTAAATAGTTCATTCCATTATAGTGACTATAATTAATTATGGAGAAGGAACCTTTTGAATTTTAAACATAACTTGCTTTCTATATAAAAAAAATACAATAGAAGTATTTGAGCGAAAATTGAGTCTATATAGTGAGATGAAATGAGTTTCACTGTGAAGAAACGTTTGAATTTCGCGGGACTCAACCATCTGGCAGGCACAAAAATGAACTGTTCGACTGCAAGGTAATCTACAACTGTGATGTTGTCGCCATGTCTGTTTTGAACTTCTTTTCCGAGAGCGTGGAAGTGCTGTGTGATTGAAGGGCAGTTTTTAGAATGTTAATTTTCAAAATATATTATGAGCAATATCCTAAATTGTTGAGTGAATCTATCTTATAATCTATTAAGCTTTTAAAATATAGTGGTTTTGAATGGGTTTCCATTCATAACAATTCATCATTTGTTGTGAATTTACGTGTGTCAACCTACACATTCAAGTTGAATAATTATAATTTTGAACAGGTAAAGATTGCAATTTTATAAAATTATCTACTCAATATGCATGTAGGAATAATGTTTGAGGCTAAAACCTTGTTATTTCTGTCATGAAACATGGGTTTTCTGTTAGCGGTATAGGCATTCAGTGTTTAACCTCAATACCGGTCAGGTTTTTCTGACTTACATCCTTAATAAATTTGCTAGAAATGCATTTGCTCCAATCAAGGATTTAATTCTGATGTGCCTCATTCCTCGAGAATAATTTCACGTTTCTCACTATCAAATGTTGGGGGAATCTTATTCGTATTGATTTTTTATAAATAGCCTGGCCAATGAGATGTAGTAGTTTTGTATAGTTTCATTTCAAGATATTTCATTAGCATGACCATTCTTCACCATTCATTCCTCATTTTCTTTTTTTTAAATTTAATTTGTCACTGAAAAATGAAAAATGGGTCAATTTTAAGTTAATTACTTACTGCTAGTTATAAATTACCGTAGTGTTCCTGTTGAGTTGAGGTATCACTACAGTTTTGTTTCATAAGCTATAATTTAGTTTCTACCACAGTATTCCCTCAGTAAATATCCACTGAAACTCCACTGAATAAAAGAAAAATGTTTATTGTTGAAGGATTGACATCTTTGTGTTATAATAAGATCTTTCACATTCATAAATCTTATCTCTCTGCTATCTGTTAGGGCTATCTATGAGCTTGTTTACAATCTATTAATGACGCAATTCTACCTAGGATTATCTACTTATTAATGCATTGACGCAAAACGTATCCTTTATTAGTGACCATTTAGAGCTACTTTTTAGGATGGACTGTAAGATAAATTTTATCAATCCCCAGGCACATATAAAGGACTAAAAGTTATTATTCTTCATCTGTGCCATATGAGAACTTGTGTTTTTTCACTAATATTTAATACTTGATTGATTTAATAAAATATATATTGAATTATAATCAATTATAGCCCATTTAATATAGAGATGTAACACTCCTTGCTGCAATACGACTGGAATTTGAGTGCACAACACTCTAGCATTGATGTTCAATGATATAAGCCATTATTTCAAAATATTGTGTTCTGCCTCCATAATTCATCAAAAATCGAAGCTGTCAGAGAAAATAGTACTGTATTGCCAAAATGATATTTCACAGCAGTTTCAAACGAAATAGAACCTTTTCAATTTAATGGATACTTTTGTGAATTGCAGTTATATGAGTAAGAAATGACTAAAATGTGTATTTGACCTATCAGCAGTGGTGGAAAATGTTAACAGCTTAGAAGACATACAAGTTGATTGTGGGATTGGATTTTGAAAAAAGCCTTGGGTCGCTTTGAGAATTTTTCAGTAGAATTAAAATAACTTATATTTCAACATGCATCGCATCAGTATTGTGTTCACTCTCATTTGAGTAGCTAAGGCTACTACTTGAAGAAGATTTTTCACAAAATAATGTGCATAACTTACTATGGAGGAAAGTAGACAAATCACAAACTGTAAAAAGTTATATGAAGATTTTATAATGACGAAGAGGGACTTGGTCAAACGAGTGCCTACATATTATGATTGAACATATTTTGAAATATAACTTATGGTACCCACTTATGGAACTTATTCCATAGTGCAAACCCCATAAAAACTTGAAAATGAAATGAAAATGCTTCAGTTCAAGTATTTGGATATTCATAATTGTTGTTTGCTCGATCAGCTTTGCTCTTTGTTAGCACCCTCAGTTGTTACTCACTGTAAAATTGTTTGCTGTATGATAAATCAGGAGAGTTATCTCAAAGAAACAAATAATAGTTGCCTCATAGTAGATAGAAATATAATGAATTATACTCACTTTTCTTCCAACATTATTTTTTATTTTTTTCTGAGTGTGATGCCTACATGAGCTCGATTCCTAAATAGATCGGATATCTTCTTGACTTCTGGTATACTCGTGGTCTCTCATCCCTTTTTATTTAATATATATTAGTGTAAATTGCTTTAATTGAACCTATCTTTCTCCCCTTCATTTGTATTATATTCTGTTATTACTGCATAAGATTTTCTTTGCAAAAGGGAAATAAATTAATTAAAATTTAAATATGGACTGAAGTATATGAACAGAATAATGAGTGATTCTCAATTTCACTCATAAATATTTATAATAGAAGACACTACTATTTCAAATCTTTGTTGTAGCTTACTCCCAAACGTTTTCAAGTGTCAGTATATATAGGGGATCTTATCCGAGTTGGGAATTTACTTGCTACATTGCTGCCCAACAGATATTGAGATACTGCCAACCACTTCATCTTCTCACTCCTTTCAGAATTAGATATTTTGGTAGACACTTCTCATACACTTAATAGAACTTCCCTGATTTTCAATTATATTGAAATTCTATCTTATACCAAAAACTAAAGGCGTAGTCCAATTTTTAAAACTAAACCAAATTTTAAAACTAAACCAATTTTTGCCAGGTGCCCATAGTAGTTCTGTTATCATACTTTCTCTTAAGCCAACTATCAATCATTCGAGTGGTGAGATGAAAAGTTTACTTATTTATTTATACATACATAAAGGTTCTAAAGATGTTCTAGGTAAATAGCAGACGAGTTTATATATTCAGACTTCACAGTGGAATAAAGCACTACTGTGCAGTCTACAAAGAGTATTAATAACGCAGACTCTTTGATGTTCTTCCACTGAAAATAATAGCATGAAGTCACATCAATACACGAAGACCCGTCATGTTTACTCAATGAGCAACCTATATTTATTCAAGGCTTGCTTTCTCGTATGAGTATTTGAAAAAAATATTGAGAAGAGATCTATGATAGGTAGAGCTTCTTTCACTGACCACTAAAGGACTTTCATGTTTAATATTCATCAGAACTAGTTGTCTACAAGTAGAAATTTGAGGTTAAATTCATTTTATGAATAAATATAGGTTTATAGTAGTATTTTGTTACTCATTTAGTTTGGCTGCTCTCAGGTGTTTAGTATAAATATAGGCCTATCATATTGAATTTAATGCTACAACTTATGCAAGCTTTATGAAGCTTGATAGTTTCAATTGTAAGCATTTCAAGTTAAAAAAAAATTGCATTTGTGTTCTATTACACATTTATTCATTTCCATTTTTGAATTGTTATTGTGCTTCTATCTTCAGCTCCATTATAAACGCACAAGCCAAGAGCTTTTTGGGCATCAACACAGCAAAAACGTTTTTATTGTATATTTTGATTGAATAAAATTATTATCAGACTTTTACTTCAGCATTATAAGACCAAGCTGAACTCAAGCCTGTCTATTTTTAAAATATAATCATTTCTCTCTCAGTAATGATTTATGTTTAAAATTGCATTATCCGTGTTTTGTGATCCTCACTAATATTTTACATTAAAAAATATATATATATTCCAATCAATATTTCTAGATCATCCTTAATTATCTGTAGGAATTGAGATATTTCAACTCTTTGAAGATGAATAAAAGTGACTTTCCAAGTAATATTTCCAGATCATCCTTAATTATCTGTAGGAATTGAGAAATGTCAACTCTTTGAAAATGAGTCAAAGTGACTTTGAAACGTTACGGTAATCACCCATATCTATGAGGATGCGGATAATGGATCCTTGTTTGCGATTAAAATCTGTAATAATTGTCATGCATGATTGTTTCAGAAAATGTGCTCAGACGAAGGTGTGAAGCTGGTGAATCCTTGTTTTCGATTAAAATTTGTAATTTGAATGCATTCTTGTTTCAGAAAACGTGAGAAAGAATGGCATCGATAGATGGACGGCCTGCCAAATATGGGATCTCCCTCAAACAATTGCGGGAGCTCATGGAGCACCGCGGTCGTGAGGGGATTGCCAAAGTTACAGAGCATGGCGGTGTTCAAGAAATTTGTAAAAAGCTTTACACATCCCCTAGCGAAGGTAAGACTACTAGATTAATTCAAGAAAACTACCTAGAATTATTCATGGGTTGGAATAATACTGCCTACTTGGACGTCTTGAAACCTAGAAGCTGTGCACACCTGGATGCACTGCAACCTGGATCTGCAATACACTCGAATTATCATGGGTTAGTCAGACCATTTAAGGTGCAGGAAATTCTCTTTTTATTAAGATTGTGAACCGTATCACAGAAGTGGCCTCATTCCCTAAGTTAGCCTACCACCTTTTCAATAGCTTCTTGAATTTTCTAAATATCTAACTATAAAGGGACAAACTAAATATGATGATGATGTGAAGAGCTTCAACAATTTCTAATTGCGATAGAAGGAATGGGATATTGCAACTATTCAATTGCTTTTTAAATCATAATAATTTATTTATCGAAATTCCTAATTAATAATGCTGTAAAATACTCTGAAGACCTCCGCTACTGCGAATATTGACAACAGAATAATAGCTTGTAAGGAAATTCAGGCAAAAGTTTTTTGTACAGCAGCATTCATAGAATTTCCTAGCTATTATTCTGTTGTCATATTCGCAGAAGTCTTCAGAGTTTTTTTAGTTATTAATTGAGAATTTCGATCAATAAATAATTAATTCTAATCACTGATAAGGCTGAAATATATCCTGGACAAAGGTTTCCACCAGTTCAGGAGAAGATGTGAAAGTAATTTATGTCTTGCTATAATTTTGCTTTTAAAAGAAGTTTTAATAGCCTACATTTTGTAAAATTTGTAACAAACGAATGCTATCAAAAATGTCCCTCTTATTTGAGATTATTTAGTGTTTCTTGAGTCCTTATCATTATCATATTTCTGTTATTCTGTCATGTTATGATTACTCGAATTGCAGTGTAGTCAATCAATTCGTATCTCTACAATTTGCTAACGGGAATTAGTGCAAAGCAATTTGTGAAAACCGAATAATTCTTGGTACACCTCATCCTTTTGAAATATTCATTATATTTACATGAATTAGAAGTGGAGCGCAACCCCTTTGTTCCTTTCTGGAAATAGAATTTGTACATGGAAAAATTTGGCTTATTTCAGTTTTTATTGAGAAATTATTAGTGTCATTACTTCCATTTTCATCTAATTTGTGACGTATTATACATTTGCTTCTTTTTTTCTTACAGGACTGTGTGGCTCCCAAGCTGACATGGAGCACAGAAGAGAAACCTTTGGTTCGAATACAATTCCACCGAAACCTCCTAAAACTTTTATGCAGTTAGTATGGGAAGCTCTCCAAGATGTTACACTAATTATTTTGGAAATCGCTGCCCTAGTTTCTTTAGCTCTTTCATTCTATCAACCTGCTGATGATGTAGAAGGTAATATTAACATTATTATTTCTAGTTTCAATCGTGAAATTTTAGAAAAAATAGCCTACTGAACTCCAAGAGCAATTTAGACTCTCACAAACGTAGAGTATATCTACACAAGTTTAGCAAGTATTCACTTGTGTGGCAAGTGCAGTGAATTGCTCTGGGCTTCAGTCTCATAAAATAATAATAATTTCCCATATGATTTATTTTCTCTCAAACATATTCATAATAAACTATAATTGGGCGTGGCTAGAATAAAACACATAGAGCTCTAGCCACGAGATTGTCTCAGTTTTTTTTTATAATCCCAAGTTGAACATATGCCTACTGCAATTAAGTTGTGACCACATTGTAGAGTGGCTATAGATTTCATTATATCATACTGTTAGCGAATTCAACTATAATAGGTGGCTGTTCTTTATTCATATTCATGTCCCATGTATATGACTGTTCATATATATGACTGTATATTCATGTATATGAATGTTGGGGTCTTGCAGTATAACGATTTCATTTTTTAGTATTTATTTATTTTTGTGATAATCATAAACAATTATTTGCATTTCGCAGACGACCAAGTTATAGTAGCGGAGGATGAAATTGATGTTCATTACATGCTGCGAAAACTTGATGAAGAATACATGAAATGGGGCCTGTCCATAAATTCTTTGAAAACAGAATACATGGTTGTAGGGGACAAAGCAGAGGATTTAAACCTAGGATCATTCATAATTAAAGCCACAAACCGATTTAAATATCTAGGAGTTGTCATATCATCAAGTGGGGGTAGCAATGATGAAATCAAGTCAAGGATTGGTCAGGCAAAATCAGTGATCAGGCAACTGAACAGTGTGATATGGAGCTCAAAACTTAAAAAATAAAATAAGATCAGACTCTATAAAACAGTTGTTGAAAGCATAGGCATCTATGCCGCTGATACCTGGGAGATGACTATGAAACACAAAGCAAAACTAAGAGCTATTGGACTTTTGGAGGCGGTGTTGCGGATACACAAGGATGGATAGAGTTAGAAATGAAGTCATAAGAAGGGAAATGGGTATGAATATTGATATTATTGATACGATTGAGGCAAAATGTTTGGACTGGTATGGGCATGTCAAGAGGATGAATGATGAGAGATGGCCAAAGAGACTCTGTGAGTGGACTCCAGAAACAAGAAGGAAGAGGGGAAGACCTAGACATTCCTGGAAGTGTGGTGTTGATGGAGCGTTGCAGTCCAGGGGACTCACAGACGATCATGTTTTTGACCGAGGAAGATGGAGAAAAGGATGCGAGAGACGGCAACAGCTGTAGCAAGACTCGCTTTAAATATTATATATATATACATTAAACAATTAACGTGATAGGGTAAAGAAACAGACAGTATGTCCAAAATTTCAAAATATTTCTTTCCTAATTTCAAAAATTTCCATTGAACAAGTAAACGGGAAAGCAATTTTCATTTGTAAGTGAGTGTTGGTTGTAACAATTTCCACATCTGATTCTACTCTACAATTTCAGTGATTATCACACTAAAACAAGGAACCATATTATGAGTTGTACATTTTTAATTTAGAGGTTTATGTAAAAGTAGATGTCCGATTTATCAATGATTCTCACTCTAAAACAAGTAGGCCTAACTATATTAAGACTGAAAGTTTATTAATTTAATTTTAGTTTCATAAATTTAATATTTTTTCAATATTCCCAAGTTATGCCTACTGCAATTGGGTTGTGACCTAGATTGTAAAGTAGCTATATATTCCATTCTAAGAACTATTAGCGAGTTCAACCTACAATAGGTGGCTGTTTCATTTATTATTTAATTAGGTGCCATTTATAATTTGAAGGTTTAGGCTATGTGAAAGTAGTCGACAATGTTGTTCCTCTTATATTTTCTGTAAACTGTTTGAATTTACAACTTGAAGTGGGTGCCTTGTACACATTGAATTATGAAATTCATGATTCCATCAATTTCAAGATTCAGGTTGGTTGAATTTTCCATTAGTTATTATATTCAAGGCTAAATTACCGATTGAAATACAAATATAATAAAGGTTATTGAAATTCAAGGTAGTAATCATAAGAATTACGTGGAGTGGCAAGGTTCTTGCAGCAGTTGCTTGTCATACTCACAGCCGCTACTCTAGTTGCCAGAGTTGCTGTTCGACTACTATCACAATATTCTCAAAAAGTAAATATTTTGAGAATTTTATAACTTATCTTCGATATTTTATCATTTGAAGTGACCAAAAAATTATGAAATACTACCTTTTAAAGCAAATAATCCTACTTTTCCAGTTAGATGTGGTTAGAATATCACCTAACCTCACTTTTCTGTACATAGAATCTGTCCACACATCGCTCGGCGACCAGCATGTCAGATCGAAGAGCAACTCAGTTGCGCGGCGATGTCGCCTAGGCGATATCGCCTAGTCTGAGCGTCGTCATTTGAAAACACATGCTGCGTCGCTGAGTCGCCGAGCGATGAGTTGCTTTTCGATGTGAAGTTTCCAGGTGTGAGTAGTGCCTAAAGTGACATGACAACTTATGCTCTGCCAATATTAATAGTAAGTTATAATAAGGAATATTGAATGTAACACCAATTTTCGATTCTCTACAGTCTACACAATCAATTATTAATTCTTGTTGAGCATACGACATTGCTGTATGTATTCTTCAACTCTCAGTTGAAGAGTTCCATTGATTTTGTCATATTTTAATTTGAAATTTTTGTATTTCAGTTGTGATAGATGAAGATGAAGCGAAACATGGATGGATCGAGGGTCTAGCTATCTTAATATCTGTGATTGTTGTTGTCATAGTGACAGCATTTAACGACTACACTAAGGAGCGACAATTTCGTGGTCTTCAAAACCGAATCGAAGGAGAACATAAATTTTCTGTCATCAGGCAAGCAGAAGTGAAGCAGATATCAGTGGGTGATATTGTAGTCGGCGATATTTGTCAGGTAAAAACAATAATAATTTCCCATAATTTCTTACAATCACTATAAATTTTTATACTTCTTATCGTCTTTATGTGTCATGCCCATCTGCTTCCTCCGTCCACATTAATTCAACCAGTGATGGTGGTGTATATAACAAATAACTTTACGACTCCTTTTCTCCAGTCATAACGGGTGTTTCAAAGATGCATCTCAAAGTTAGAGTGGTTATATTTTCTGCTTGGGGAATATTTTCTCCAAATTTAATTTATTGGCACTACTTTACTCATTATTTAAGCATTGTGTATCACTTGTACCAGCCCTATTGCAGAATTCATTTGTATCTCTGTTTGTCAATGGCTCAACAGCCCTATGTGGGCTTAGGCCTACCAGCTGGTTGCCAGTTTCACATCCACTTAACTAAATCAGCAGAGGTGAATGATCATTATCCAGAAAAGATGTAACGTGTGGTTAGCACATTGATATCTCAACCATAAGCTAGTCTTCGCAACCCAGTGATGGGAACAAAGTACTGCTGAATAACATTGTGTTAAGCAGCTATATAGTGCAATGCAACAATTTAATATTCCTCCAAAATATAGGGAGTGACTGACTAGCCTTACAAACGATTAGCCAGGTTCCCAATGGAGGGTACATTTGTATCTCTAGTGTCTGTATAATGTTCGGTTTTGTTTTTTTCCAAAGGATGAACGTTTGTTTATATTGAAAGCTATCACGCTTATAAATTTCATGTACGTGTAAAAAAATAGTTACAGTTGGAATCTTCAATTGCAGTATTTTGTCTCCCAATTGGAAATTAGCTGTCATTTGTTCGGAGGATTTTTATACGTAATGAATTTCAGTAATGAACACAAAAATAAGGCGAGGTGGAACCAACCCGTAAGTGTCTCCCCACCGATAAAAATCCATACGATGAAAAAAAAAATAATAATAATAATGAACACACGTTCAACTGCAGTATTTGTTTCCCCATTTGGAACTCAGCTGTCATTTGTTCATAAAATTTTTATGCGTAATGAATTTTAATAATGAACACACATCCATCCTTTGGAAAAACCATAGCCGAACATATACAGAGGCAAATGAAAACTGCGATAGCAGTAGTAAGTAATAAAATGCGTTAATAATGAATACTTTATAACCAAGAAATAATATTTAGAGGAAAAAGTATGCCCTGTGCAGAAAATATACTCTCTCAATCCTCTGGATGGCCTCTCAATCGGTCCGCTTTCCCCCCGCTATGGCACGTCATGTAATCTTTTCATAACTGGTTAATTTTGCCAAATCACGTGGATTGACAATGAATTGTAGCAGGATTCTTTTGAATTGTCAGAAACAGCTGATTGATGTACGCTCGTTTACTAACGTTAAATCTGCTGTTTCCTGACAAGTTAAAAGAATCCTGCTATACCTCATTGCAACTCCTCCGATATTCGAAGTGTGTAAAAATTCATCCACTGTACAAGTTTAACATGTTTGCATCATAGTGGATGAATTCTTATACACTTGTAAAAAGCTGTAATAGATTAATCCATTGTCAGGAGTACCAATTATATTCTTCTAATCACTTCTAGTATAAAAATAGGGCCGGTTTCCGAGCTCGGGATTCAGTCAAGCTCTAGACTCAAACGGGTGGCCATCCACCGTAGCATCGACAAACGTTAGGCCCGTATTAGACTATAAAATGTTTTATTAAAGATCTTAGCCGAGCATTTGCCCGGTTTCTCAGTCGTTCAATAAATAGTTTATGGGTCCAATAGCAGTATTGAATCAATAACCATGTGTCTTCAAATGAAAAAAAAATGATTCAATACTTTATTGAACAACTGAGAAACCAGGCAGATGTTTGTCTAAGATCTTTTATAAAACATTTGATAGTCTAATACGGACCATAGCCTCGACACTATGTACTAAGGAGGTGGCACGGGTTCTCTATGCTGCTAACCCACTAGCGAGGTTAGCTACCAAGAAAAGTTAAGACCGATGAGAACCTAGAGAGCTAACCTGTCGAGACTAATGTTTGTCGATGCTGCGGTAGCCACCCGTTTGAGTCTAGAACTTGGCTAAATCCCGAGCTCGGAAACCTGCCCTTAATCTTGTTTGAAAATAAACCATTGCGGTTATATGTTAAAAGCATGGAGTAAATGTTCAGAAATATTTACTTTGAACCTTGTAAAAAAGTTGTAATTAGGTTAAAACTCAAGTTGCCATTGTACAATACTAACTTGTGGGTAAACTCTTACACACTTTGAACAATGTAAAATGTAAATGAACGTTTAGGTTGAACTATTAGGTTGAACAATTAGGAACATTAGGTTGAACAATTAGGAACTTAAGGTTGAACATTTAGGTTGAACATCAGGAAATGAACATTACGTATATTTAGGTTGCATGGTATGGCATCGAATCTGATCCTTCTAGATTGCATCAACGTTTCATAATATTATAAAATGATAGTTGAGTTTTTCAAATATTGTTTATGAAACTATAAATCTCTTTACTGTATATTGATTGTGAAGGGCATTTGAATATGAAATCTATGTTGATCATAAATTGAATGATGAATTTAATGGAGTACATCAACGAGTACATGAGAAAGAGTACCTTCAAGTTTAGTTTTGATGTCAGTTGTAATCTCGGGTTCTTTCCGTTGTCCTGCATACACGTCAAAATTCACCGTACACATTTTACCGTATATTGTCTCTCACGTCACGTGTAAATGTCCCCACCGCCCTGAATGAACGGATCCGTCCACTGTAAATAAAATAGTTTTGGCTTTAAAAGACAAAGTCAAGTAGAATTTCGTTATGACAAAGATGTATTATGTTACTAGCACAAAACCATGACTGCTACAAAAACTGACTGTTCATAAATTAAACACTGTAAAAACCAATCGTGTAATCATGTTTTATTGGACGTTAAAATAGGCTAGTTTTTTTTCAAACCCCCCTATATACAGCCAGCCGGTTGCAGAGACATCGTATTAAATGTGATGGTAGATTAAACAAGTGTTAAATAAAGACTGCAACAACTGAGCCACTGTCAAACTGACTTATTCGGTTTGGAGAATTGAAACATAATATTGTACCTTCAGTTTGTTTACTTTGCTTTGGCATCTGGGTTGGAAATGAATTGTCTTTGACAATCAATACAGCTTTTTGCCATGTTCAATTTCATTAGATCTCATCCACTATACAATATTAATACGGCTGCATCATAGTGTATAGTTTTTATTTGTTCCCTATCAAGGGTGGTTGTGGTTATTTTGGCGAAGTGGAACAACCCTACTCGGGTCTCCCCACTATTGAAAGCCATACGCTAAATAAATGAATAGTGTATGAACTCTTGTACACTTTCTTCATTGTGAAAAGCTGTGAGGTGATTCATTGTCAGTCCAGGTGCCTTAGCTAAGTGAACTTACTGTACATTCATTAGATTTGTGTGACTCAATAATAGATTTGAATTGAATAGAATGTCTTATCATTTCCACGGAACTCTATTGCGTATACTTATTCTGGAGTCTAAATGTGTGGAATGCTTTCTGAGTTATCAATGAGACAGGAAGTGTGTAGAAGTGAAAAATACCAATGGTCGATTGTTTGAATTTATCAGCTGCTTGAGCTGACGTTTTGAATTCGGACCCTTCTTGTTTCCTAATAATTGGTTTAAAACTTTGATAAGCAACCGGTGCTGACTGAGTATAGGTATATTCATTTAATTTGGCGGATCGCAAATAACTTCCATTTAACATTTCAAAGGTAACGGGTGATGTTGAATGGTTTTTTTACATAAATACTGTAAACAACATTTGAAAAACATATTAAAAAAAAATCAACAGAACATCACCCGTTACCATAGAAATGTTGAATGAAAGTTATTCGCCATCCGCCAAATTGAATGAATATACCTGTAGTTGAATTTCTATCCTTAAAAATCCATTTCTAGCAGCTATTATAAGTGTAATAATTTTAAAAAACGTCGACTAAATTGTATATTGTAGCTGCTGACCTATTTTCAATATTACCAATGTTGAATCACCCTCCAAAACTGTTCACTGTTCATCATTGTGGCGATATGCAATTTTCAGAGCTTGTACGCTCCAAATTAACATGAAATTCATATTAAATTTTCAAAGCATTCAATTTTACTAAATATTTACATCACATAAATACCAATGGAAGTTTATTTAATTTACTAGTGGTCCAGTTTGTCATTGGTCCACTATGTTACTGTCCTAATTTATCACCTATTCATTTAACCATGTTCATTTAAATATCAACCATCTCATTTAACTATTGTCTCTGCAACCGACTGATAGTATAATGGATACTATTTTCCATAACATCCAAATTAGATGTAATGGACTTGTTATTTATGGTAATTTGACATTTCACTGCAATTTACGATGTTCAAATTCAAATTAAAATTTTATTGATTTCAAGTACACAAAACACTTTTTACAAACAACACTTTTCAATGAAAAAACAAGTTTTTGGAGTGATGTCAGATTGTAATTTATTAATATCACCACTCCCAAATTCCCTCTCGACCATTCGTAACATGTAATTTTGGAAAATATTTCAAATTCGACAAAATATATCGTTTATCGTATTCGACAATTTATTTGAACTCATATATAATATGTATACATTCAATTTACTATAGTTACCATTTAAAATTGAAAATTGAACATAAATTTGAAAATTTTGTATCACAAGTCATCCATTTTAAATTAATTTCCACAAGTATCAAGCTAAATGGAAACTGTCACCTGTTGATCGTTATTTATTACTGTAACGAAGTAGAAATTGTCGCTTTGAGAGCCAAAGTTCGCACTTAGTTCGAAATAAATATCAATTTTGAGTAGTTTTTTACCTTTTTGACATTTCCTAGGAAAGATCAATATCCATAACCTTTAAAAAATCAATACAGACGCCGTGGAAGCTTATCAACTTGATTGCCTGGAACCCGTTTCTTTCAAATCAAATAATCAAATTCAACATTTATCGCACGTTCTGTCCCTGTTTTGTTGTAAAAGAACAAATAATAGAATCAACATTTCGCGAATTAAATTTGTTTCAACCGAGTAACCGGTAACCGAGCTTGAGCAGTAGCATTTCGTATCCAATACCCGACTGACCGCCTCACGTATTGATTTTTGAGGTTATGAGCTTGTCTGCCCCAGACAACATTATTTGCTATAGCGCAGGCTTGCTCTTTGCGCTTCGAAAATAGTTGAGCTCAAAATAATGAGTAATTCTGTTTAACCTTCATTACTATCTGATTCGATAGTTAATTATCTAGAAGTAAAGCTCTTATTCATATTATTTGATCTTCCATAGTATAAGCATTGTTAAGTGAGTTATTGACGATTGTATTATGGTACTTTCATTTTTGACGAGATTCATTGCTAAACTATACTGTCTAGAATTTAAGCTGACATTGTAATCTACATGAATAAAGTGATAAATCTAAAATCTAAATCTAAATCTGAATTCGATCTGAAAGTTAGTTCTGTGTTAAATCTTTTCGCGTTCTGTTGGGATATTAAATTCTAATTTACTATGATATGTCAAATACATCGCTCGTAATAATTAATACCCAATACTACACTGTTTTAAATTAATACAATAATTCACAATATTATTACCGTATTATACAATAATTTACAATTAATTACATTGTAACATCTTCACCATAGAAATTTTTATTTAATAAATGACATGAAGTTGTCACAACCCACAATTTTATTAGAATATCGAGATACCGGTTTCGGTAGTTAAACCATTATCATTCTCTGGTAAAGTGTGATATTTAAATAAATTTGTGGTTGTGATGACTTCGAGTATTTTTATTCAATATGGATAGCTACCACAATATCACCTCCACTATTACACAAAAAAATGTTATTTCACTTGTATGTTTCATTTCACTGATACTGCTATCCAGTATTGCTGCTAATACTTACAAAACACATCTACTTTAAAAATAATAGCATGTAAAGGTTATTTAATTCCTGTAGCAATGAACACGGAGGTAATGCGAAACTCACAGCACTAATTCTCCGGCTCCCCTTTCGTAATGAAAATAATACTTTCTACGCATGCAGAGTTTAGATAAGAAGGGCAAGGGATTAAGGATTAGAGGGGCGAGTTGTAATGTTACAATGGGGAGGAATGAAAGAATGAAGTCTCATTCACAAATATTGGCAACAGACAGACACGACAAGTTGATAATACATTATTTATTGTGTCTATTTATTGAATGTACAGTTTCGGTTAGGTTGTACTGCTCATTGTGTCACAGCTTTAACAAAACGATACAGATAAGCGTAAATGTTATGACTGTAGCGTGTCTGATAGAAAATTACTCTCCTGTGAAATTTGCATGTTCTGTTACTACTAGTTGCTCATTATTTGACAAATGTGGAATCCTTTGAAACGGTATTTAACCGATGAGGTCCTCAACTCCAACTTGAAAAAGGCAAAAACCTTCAGTTTTTCATCTATTGATTCCTAGTTTTCCGAATACAATCTATTAACATTTTTATTATAGGCCTACCATCATTAATGAAAAAATTAATTTTGGGACGGTGTTATTTATACCTTTATACCTCGGAGACAGTGCAGTATATGGACTTCTGTCAATTGTAATCTTTAATCTAAACAGCTGAATAACTGTTAAACACAGAAGTCCATACACTGCACTCATATAAATTGTCAATAAATTGTAATCTTCAATCTAAACAGCTGAATAACTTTTTATTATAGAAGTCCATATACTGCACCACAGCCTATACCTCATGTATATGTTATTGTGATACCTGGCATACCAAATACAGTCTATTAAGAGTTTTATTACACCATCATCAATGCATATGATTAATTTAGGACCTATATGTAATTTTGATACTGTACGTTTATAACACATGTTGTTGGTGATAATTTATTGTGATTCCTTTTATTCCGAATACAATTCATTTTATGAAACTTATTATAAATGCAACTAACTATTTTATGTGTTATTTATACGTTATTTCTAATTTTTATGTTTTTCTTCAGATCAAGTACGGAGATTTACTACCAGCTGACGGTATTCTAATACAAAGCAATGATTTGAAAGTAGATGAATCCTCGTTGACAGGCGAATCAGATCATGTCAAAAAAGGAGAGAGTTTTGACCCGATGGTGCTGTCAGGTGAGATTGTCTGTCAAATTATGTGAAAATTGAGATTCCTTTTTTGTCTGTTGACGCGTGAAACGTGAGTTAACAAAGTACTCCATAAAGTGAACTATTCTAAGTATTGAATAATTTAAGAATGAACTATATGCGGGGCACTACAGAGAGATCCAAAAAAATGTATACAGTTATTGGTATCTTTCACAGCTGTGTGTCATATCGTTCTGATTTGCTTCACTATAAGCAAGTGTATGAGTTTTTCTGAACCCCTCTGTATATACTCTAATGGCTGGGTTTCACGATTCTAGTAGACGTTCTACTTACTGGAGGCAGGTTACCAGAAGCCTATCTACTTACCTATAGACCAGTAACCTGCCTCCAGTAACCAGAACGTCTACTAGAATCGTGAAAACCAGCCATAAGAGTTGAATACTCTAAGAATGAAAGTGCAACGTTTTACGCTCTCGGTTGTAACGTCAACATGAATATAACGTCAGCTCCTCTGTCCCACTATACTCTGATAAAAGTGTGCAACTATCTACTATATTACTCGGTTATTCTTCAATAAATTTCAAAAGTCAATAGAACCCTGTATATGCTGGATGGTTAAAAAATGATGTTACAACTTGGAAAATGAATACAATTTTTTTTAAAAGAGATACAGAGCTGGATTTTGTCTTGTTTTAAAGGAAACACTTCAAGTTTTGATTGGCATATTATGGAATAGTCCAGAATCAAGCGCTAGCAAACGCTAGCGGCTAAGGCTAGGCGTACACCGGTTAGTCAAGACAAGACAAGCACACACAGATGTAATGACTAATCGGTGTTCGTTGCTTCATAAGCAACTATGTGAAGTAATGTGACTAAACGTGACTAATCTCGTCTTGTCTTGTCTTGACTAACCGGTGTATGCCTAGCCTAATACGTTAAATATGGCTGACTGTGACAGAGCACTAAGAACGCTTTCATAATATACTAGTCAAAACGCGATGTGTTTTCGTTTAAAACAACACCAAATCCAGTTCTATACCTTTATTTAAAAAAATTATATGCATTTTCAAAGTTGTAAAGTCCTTTTTGACTGGTATAAACTCTGTATAACGTCGAATAATTCGGCTACAAAGAAACAAACTAACCTTGTATTTTGATTACTTTGTACTTGAAATCTAATAGCAGAACACTTTTACTCATAAATGAAGTTGTATTCACACCAATAATCTCATCAAAGTGTAACATGGAAAATCAGTACTTTTATTTTTTCTCCTTTTATTGATTAATTACTTGAATAACCGGTTCAACTAACGAAGTAATTAATGTAGCCACACTCAGGGCCGCTTTCCCCAACGCTGCTTAAGCAATACATCTGGCTTAAGCCTCATTCGGAGAATAGGAAAACTATAGAAAAAAAATTGAGCGTCAACTGTTACTTTACTAAGCAGCGTTGGGGAAAGCGGCTCTCATTGATAATATTGAATTCCTCTAATCCCTCCAAACCGGTTAGCGCCTTTCTATCATGTCTTAGTTGTGATTTTATGTAGCTCTGTTTGATAATCACCGCTCATCTCGCAGAGTTGTTTTCCAGGTACACACGTTATGGAAGGAAGCGGGAAGATGCTTGTGACGGCAGTGGGAGTGAACTCACAGGCGGGTATTATTTTCACACTGCTCGGTGCTGCTGTTGATGAACACGAGCAGGAAATCAAACAGAAGCGGAAAGGTAAGTTGTGTCCGGCTATGTATATGATGCAATCAGGTTCTCAACTTTTCACCATTTCTCGTGAGAAGAATGAAAGGTATGTTGCATATCAGATTGGATTGACAGAATTGGACAACTGCATACATAGATTTGTATAAATACATAATGCATTATGTATTCTTTATTTCGTATCATTTAAAAATTTATATGAGCTGCAATCAAGACAGCAGTTTCATAGAGAGATATTTAATTTTTGTCCTTTATACCACTGTTGGTTACAAGTATACATCTTGAGATAATATTCCCTTTACAAAATTTATGATAATGATTTCCTTTTATTATGTTATTAAAACAATTTCAAAACACTGTTTCAATTAAATCCAAGTAAATATTTATTCGCCAATCTTAATAAAATTGAAACAAAGCAGGATTATCCATTTAAAGATTTTAATTTCTTTCATAACTATGCTATGAATTGTACTATGAATTATGCAAGTTATAAATTTATTTCTAAATTAAAGATGTGAATTTACATTTCTTGTGACTTGGAGTGCGTACATAGTGTAAGAGGCAAAAGCGGCATTAAAAGTGTTTAAAGAGGCAAAGCCGGCTTTAGTAGTGGAGTCTCTGCAGTTCCTAGTCTTGCCCAAAGATGTCGCTACTTCTATACAAAAATCGTGTAAATTGGTTTTATTCGAAATAGTTTTTTTTTTATATTTCTATTGTGTAGGCAAATCAAAACTGATTCCTTGAATTCAAAATATCTTAAAATAGTTGGCAATTTAATGAGTTAGGTTTTTTCAGTAAACTTTTTAATTGTGAACTGTTTTACATTAGTTTGAATATCATAAAATCAATTTCGATCTTCCTACGCAACAGAGACATTATTAACTATTCTGAATTAAATCAATCTACAAATATTTTTATATAGTTAGGGAATATAATAAGTTATGTTATTTCATTTTTGGTGTGCAGAATAAAACTTATTTGACTTTGACTTTGAATAGCGACATCTGTGGGAAAGACTAGGAACTGCATCGAGAAGCGCCGCCACTAGCGTCTTTTCTGTCTCTTTTAGCACTTATGATATCTATTTTTGCTCTTTACATCTTTCACCCCTTTGAGGCCGGTTTTCACGATTCTAGTAGACGTTCAGGTTACTGGAGGCAGGTTGGATCATATGATCGTCTGCTCTATACAAATAAATAGTCCAATGCACACTGAAACAGCTGCTTTCGGTGTGCATTGGACTATTTGTTTGTATAGAGTAGACGATCATATGATCCAACCTGCCTCCAGTCACCTGAAAGTCTAGTAGAATCGTGAAAACCAGCCATTACCGCTTGCACTGTGTAAACGCCCTTGCAAGCATTGAGGCCTTCAAGCCTCGTTTACCAAGACAGTTAGTGACTGAAGCAATATTTCCTCTCGTTACCCTGCAATTGCCATCTTTCTATAAAAATTCGATAAGGAGAACTTTTCTCATGTCGTAAAGAGAAAGAAAAAATACGGGTTGTACCCGTTCATGCTGGCATATCGTGTTCTTGGAAACCACTAGTTTTTTTTCACTAAGCCGCATTCGTTTCAAAATTATTTTTTTTAATCATTTCATGATCTTTGTTATTACTGTACCAAATAATATCTCCCCAATTACCTCAAACCAATCAGAATTCCCAATTACTGTTTAATCTACCTAAATAATTGAGATTTTTCAATTTTATCACATAACTTTTGGCATGTCTGTTATGAATTCCGGAGAATTTCAAAAAAAATAATACCCTTCCCGCTAAGTTAGTTATTTATTTTTATTTGAATTTAAATAGATCATCATTGAATTTTGTTTGTTTAGAGAAAGATTAATCTTCTCTTGGATCTGTGCAAGATCCAATGGACAGAAACATCATTCAAGGAATTATCATGGAAGTATAATATTTTTCTTGAAACAGTGATAGTTTGAATTTTCCAAAGAATTGAATCTTGAATTTTTTAGATTCAATTTAAATCTTGCATTTTGACATACCCTCACTTTTAAAACTGAAATCACATAATCAAGCTGTTTACTGCTTGGTGGAATAAAACTCATTGAAACTGTTTTAATAGTATTGATAATATAAACACACCAATCCTGCATGTTTTTAGAAATGTTTATTTAGGCCCGCACAAAGCTGTTAGTGGCATTTACCAAGAAACAATAGTTTAAACATATGGAATGAATGTACCTGATTTGATTGCAGTATTATGCATTTGTTGAAGGATGTCCTATTTTCCCATATTTCAATCTATTATTATGTTTCTAGTTTTAATGTAAAATAATAGGCTACTACAAAAGTAGATTGTAGTTGGTTATTCCAGCTTGAACACTGAAATGTTTGTTCATGCTTTCAGCAAAATATTTTTTGAGTAGCCGCTGAAAATAATAGGAAATGCATCATAGATATTACAATATGCAATTTATAATATCATAAACTGAACAATTTGATATCATCCGTAGGTAGTATCGTTTGATTTTCATTTTATTTTTGAATTGGCACATAATCTTGAACTTGAAATTGATTCACTGGTGATCAAAACAGAAAATCCGATTTCATGAATTATAAGTAAACAAATGGTTTATTTTCGCTGTGACAGTTTTTTCAACTTTTTAATAAGCAGTAGGGAAAAAATGAGGAAAAATGTTTTGTACCCTTCAAGATAAAAACTATTATCCAGCTCAGTTTTCAATAATTCTCTACCCAAACATTATTTTTAAATTGCAGTTCCATTTCTAGATTATCAGTTTAGATTCTTTATACAGGTGTCTCCCCTTACTTTTTTGTTGGTATTGCAGTTTAATATCTCTAGACTGTTTTCATATGTTGTGTCCTTATTCTACGGGATCAATTCTGAAGATCTCTTACGAAAAAAACGTCGATTTTCTATAATGAAATATAATTTCTATCTCAGAACTAAACCAGAAATATTATAAACAGTATTTAGCTTCATTTTTCAACATTATCAAATTTTAATTTTTGTTGTTGCTTTTCTAAAAAAACATTTTGGATCTGATATGAAACTAATGTAGGTTATGTTGAAACACCTTGACGTTCTCCATCATTGAGCTACGATAATGTATCTGTATCTCGTATGTAATTCCAGCATAGACAAGAAATAGCTTGAAGAATAATCACAATATAATCTTCATTCTAAAATCTATACATTCATAATCGTCTATAATCTTAATTTCAACCGATTTCGAATAATATTGAAACATTCCAATTCTAATAATAAATTATAATAGTATAAATCTTTGTGATTGTAAGCTGTAGCTCCGGTAATTTTATAGTTAGAAAATTCGCATTCCAATTTTTTGACATGAATTTCTTTGGATAGAGATACCCTTCCAATTATCCGTCAACTTGAAATGCAAAGTTTAATCCGATTCTTCAACTTCAAAAATTTATCCATTTTAAAAATAGAAATTTAACAGCTATAAATTCATCTGGAACCTAACCTTACAGTTTTTATCCCTATTAAGCGGCTTCTTCAAGCCTCATTCACATCGACAGACACGTAACTTGCCGCATAGAGACATAGCATAACTCAATGTAATTTGCATGACATTACTGTTGCATGTCTGTGCGGTCAATTGCTGGTAGATGTGTGGATACAGTCATGCAAATTATATTGAAGAATACAATGTTTGTCAGAATCTAGTCCGTTATGTATCAGTCGATGTCTATATGTGTGAAAGGGACTTTATCCCATTCGTATATTCAAACGGTTTTGATTTTTCTAATAATATTTTTAAACTTTTTGATGGAGACTATCCAAAGGGAATGCAGAACTATTTGATTGAATAGTTTTTATAAAAAATCTTTTTTCCGTGTTACTTGGTGTGATCTTTTATATGTTTTTTAAATGTTAGATGTTTACACACTTCAGCTACTTAGACAGTGTTTGCCTGTATGTGTTTTATTTTAAGTCCGAATTATTTTAGTCATCTGTTCTGAATATGATTAAACCATCCTTTGATTGGTTAAAACCAATCTCTGATTCGATACCATCACTGCTTTATAATTTCAATTTATATGTGATTGAATTTGTCTATTTGTCTTTGTTCAAAAGCAATACTCTCTGTGGAATTTGTGCATACTTATTCTGTCTGTATTCGTCTTTCATTCTGAGAACTGTGTTAATGAGTGTTCAGCTTTTTTCTTTATGCATGTTTTAAAACTGTGCTTCAAACCATCTGATAATCATCTAACATCTTCACTCATACAATTCTCGTCATTTCGCCTTTCCCAATAACTTTGTCCAAGCGTCAATTTTCATCACGAATTACATTCATTGTCTAAATATGTAAAACCACATTTTAAAATCTAACAAACACGATTTGAGAAGTCATGTTTACCAGTATCAAAGTATCACCACCGTTAGAGATAAAAATCTTTTGTGTACCGTTTTTAGATTAATATTCTTAAAAAGCTACCTAATCTTCATCAATACAACATTTTATAAGTAAATTGTTTAACCTTCTGATTACAATTGTCTGAAAAGTTCAATATCTTTTTCAAGCTAACAAATGCTATTCATTCTTAGTAATATTGATGAGGGATTTTTTTAGACGTGTGTCTATAACTGAGAACGTTTCATTCATAAAATTTAGTTACGTATTTGTAGCAATAACACTTAATCATTTCATTTTCAACAACAATAGAATAGGTATATAATATCAATGAAGATTGATGTAATGTGTATTACACAATCCAGTATTAACTAGCCTTTTTTGCTGGACTATTGAAGATATATGCGATTTAAATTGCAGGCTTTCAATCAATCACATCGATCATACTTAGAAATCGCGTAAGGTGATTTGAGTGAAGTGCTTGTATGATATAATATTTTCTCAGTTGAAGTTTCTTGTAATTTCACGTACATCCGTTCTATAGACTCATATTTATCATTTTACTTATTACCTAAAAATAATACTATTGAGAGTATTCAAATTATTTAATCAAAATAATAATGGATTGAGACATCCAATAGATTAACGTGTCCTTACGTTATTGTTTTGGCTATTGTTTATATCTTCTGCTAAAAAACGGCCGTTACCGATGTTTATTTGAATAAAGATTCACTTCCTTAAAATAATTATGAGCTGTAAATGACTAGAAAAAATTTATATTGTTGAAAAATGACGAAAGTATGAAGGTTCTAGATTGAAAAGTTATTCAAGTGATAAAATTATTTATTTATCATAGTGTTTTGAAGCTCTGATTCAACTTTTCATCATTATGAACTATCATTTGCTACGAATTGCACAAACTTGATTCAATCCAAAGTGATTCATAATACAATGTACCAAAATGAATTATAGTAATTTATGTTAGTTTTGAGTAACTAATTCTTTTCTTTCGATGAAGATATGTCTTGATTTAAAATCTACGATATTGTTTTCGTATGTCAGGTCAAATTAACGTCTATTCTTTTAGCTTATCAATTCTCTAGGTTTGGAATAACGTATAAACAAATGGAGCTTATAAATTTAATTATAATTCCGTGATTGTATTGAAAATATTATTTTTTATTCCCATACATAAAAATCAAATAATGATACCATTTATTCAACTTATACATAAAAAAGCAATAATAATAATACTCTACCATTTATTCCACTAATTTACTACCAAAAATGTGTATGACTGTATTGGGTGTCCCTTCTAACTTTGACAAGAGCTTGTCCAATTCTTACCTCAAACTTATGATCTGCTTACTCCCTTCTCTCTCCTCAACTTTATCGAATCTCTACCATAAATAAATAATGTTTAATAAACATCTGATATCACCCAGTTCTAAAACTGTTGAGAACTGATATTTCTAAAGTAACTGTTTCTAACTGGAAACTAATTGGAACCCCTTCATTTTTTTGTCTTGTTATGAGTAAAGCTCAATGATTAAAATTTTCTCATTCTCATACATTTCAATTCATCCAAATTTGATTATAGTTTCCATCACACTCCTGTAGACTGTATGGACAATGTTCTAAACCAAGTTTTGAAATTGATGATGTCGCTAGAATTATCAAAGTGATCACAGGTTCATGATTCACGGATATGTGATATTTGTTTGTAAATAATTGGAAATGGCTGTTAGAATGTTTGATTTTTCATTTTTTAAAGAACTTGGAATGACATTGTTCCTGATTGTAGAATGATATACATATTTTAAAGTTGTAGTGAACAATGATTAAATGTATTTATGCTTCTAAATATTTCATACAATCTCAGTTGTTCTGGGTCTAGTAGTGTTATTTGCTGGATAGTTGCTTATGGGACAGCGCGATCTGTTTGCAGATGTTAGTCAATTGCTCCTAAATTACTAGAAGCAATTTTCTCGCTTTGTTCCGGTTATTAAATATTTATTTTCATAAACGGTAGTCGCCACCGCTTTTTTTGGAAAAATAGCGATGGATCACACCAGAACTTGATAGTTGAGTTTTATTTTTTCTATTTGTATTTCAGTGGCTCGATGGAGAATACTATGTACTTATTTTTGGCTAGCTGTTATTATTTTGTATGAGAATACATCTAGCACTTCCCTGTGCCGGCTTGATTTCGTTTCCACATAATACTATTTGGAAGTGTGTTTTCTGTATGTTTTTACTAATGCGTTTCCTTTTGCATGCGACCCCATCTCCACAGAAGCTAAAAAGCAGCGCAAGAAGAAGAGTTCTACAGGTGACTTTTGTTTTTATTATTTATTTTTATTTTAGTTTCATTTCATTTCCATTATAAATCCACAGTTAACTGGAGGACTCTGCTCTGCTTATTTGAATGTGTAGAAATGATTGATAGATAGATAGATGAAAAGGCATGTAGAGAGCACGTTATTTTTTCAAAATGTGATAAGAATCACTGGACAAATTATTTCAGCTCGATTTTATTTTAAGCGTATCCTTTACATTCTATTTAGAATCGAAGCTCAGTTTGGTGGGGAAAAATTGCTCAGAAACAATTTTGGGTAATGTAAATACTATACTGTATTTTGGATCTTGTCTGAGTTTGGAATGGAAATATTTGCTGCAACTTTGTTACATTCTTGTATTCAAGGAGAAATCTCTGTTGTAGATAAGAGTGAATTGAATCTCGTCGTAGAGGCTTTTGTTGACTATTGGGAAATTAATAGTTGGGACACTCGTTTTAGTGTTGGAAATAATTCATCAATTCCATGCCAAGTTAATCGATTCTTCTATGCTTTACTTTTTCGAAAACTCTATGGTATGAGGTGTATTCGTTATTTACTGTGTGTTTATCTTCTGCGTATGATGCATCCTAGCAAAATATATTTTCCTTCTTTAAAAAATATCTATGTGCAATTTGTCATCCTTGTCAAACAATAGACTACCGTCTTCCCTCTGCCCTCTTCAACTTAACTTCACCCATAAAATTTGAATTCTCCTCTTCTTTTTTTTAATAGAATTCTGTTCCTCTCCACAATGGTAGGTTCCATTCTTTTCTTTTGGAATCTGTTTTATTTTTTTATTTGAATCGATTGAGTCAGTTTTATTAGTGTCTCTGTTTGCTGATTTGTATGCGTGAATGGATTGATTGTTTCTAAGCCCCTGCGCCCACTAAGCAACTGCTATCTGATTTCAGTCAGCAACCCAACGTTGCCAGATGACTGGCTGATAGGTTAGATTACCCGAAAAACAGCCAAATGTCATCTGGCAACATTGGGTTGCGGACTGAAATCAAATAGCAGTTGGGAAGTGGGCGCAGGGGCTTATAGTTTATTTCCACTTTATTACTGTATTCTACTCTAATTATGTATTGTTTAGCTTACTTGATCTGGAACCCTTTGACAGAAATGTATCCTGTATTATGTTAATAGATGATTATAGCAACCAATAGCTACGAATGATTAGATAAGTGTAAGAACTTTATTTAGATCTCGATAAATATATTGAAAATTAATATATTAATGCCCAAATCTAATTATCAGCAAATTGATAGTAATATTTTCTTCGTTACTGTTTCTCTCTCTCCCCCCCTCTCTTTCTTTTAAAATTTTCCAATCTTCTCAGATTCTATTTGTTTTGAATATTTTGAATATAGTTTCATCCTTGTTTGTGCGATATCTGTTTTCTTAATTTCCCAGCGTAATTCTCAATATTTTTAATTACTTGAAGTAATCACCATAACTCACATTCATCAATTTTATTGATCAAAGTAAATTAACCGTATGTAATAAAACAACTAAACTCCCGTCCTAAACCTCCCTTTTTTCAATATTTTGCAAAAATAAATCCTAACGGCTAGTTGCACAAAAATTCAATTGAATTTAACCAACGTAAAAGGACTAGACATTTTGTTGGATGACGTTATTTAACGGTGGTTTACCTCAATTGAATTTCTGTGCAACTGGCCATAAATGTTGGTAGTTCTTCCCAATTCATTGAAACTTATCATTCTAAAAACTATGTCAACTATACCAGAATCTAGACATTGGTTTTGAAAGATGTTGGTGGAACTCACCTCTCAATCTTTATTCGACTTTCAATTTTTTTCTTCAATTTTTATTCATTGTTTTTTGCACTCCAGTAAGTAATACCATCCTTAAAAATGCCTAATCCAAACTTTTCTTTCATCATCTGTGTAATCCGTACAAAACGATAAAGGTTTAGTGATTGTCATGTCATGTCTAATGGTTAATTCTGGAACTATCATAGGAAGTCATAGGTAGACGTTAAAAGTCGTCATTCGATTCAAGTCGTAGATAGCTTATCTAGATTAATAGACTAGTTTCCATGCCTTTTCCATGTAAAATGCTTTATTTGTGTAAATCTAGTGCATTCAGTCAATCTAGACTTTTGTTTGCACTGTATGCTGAGGTTGTATTAGAAGCATGAATTAGCTGTCTAGTTCGACAAATGCAGACAATGCATTTCTACAGCGACAAGACTATCTATCGGGAAAGACACATTCTATCAAAACAGGTGACATTAATTCTATTTAGCAGAGCTGAGTTCATCAGTCAACTGTTCGTTCAATATTATAATCGTCATAAGTATTGTTTAATGCCAATCGCTTATGGAGATAATTTACTCGACTGTATTACTGTATGTGTTATTCTTTATTGATTGATACAAGCACTAAAATTATCATGTTTTGGGAGAGAAAAAAACCAGGCTCTAAAATAATAATGCTAACACTAAAATAATCATGTAAAATAATAAAACTAAGACTAAAATAATCATGTTTTGGGAGAGAAACCCAGGCTCAGACCTTACTATTTCTCTTCCTAATGTTGATTGATAACTGAGTTATTACAATTTTCGTATTTTTGACAGTTTTGTGTTGAAACCACAATTAAAAATGAGTTCCCCAAAGGTTTTGTAGCTAACATGGAACTAGAAAGATTCAAACTGAATCAGTTCGTATCAGATGCTTCAAATTAATCATTCGTTCAGGTGCCAGTGTTATGTATTCCAAAATCATCAAAAAGTATAATTATTTGGTTATTTTCCCCTTCTACTCAGTAAATTCAAACTGTTTTTATTCTTGGATCACTTCAACAATTCCAACGATTTAGAAATTATCAGTCGAGTTCATAAGCTACAATGTTCTCTTCTGGTTAAGTGGTTGAGTGAACATTACTGTCCAAACTTCGCCACATTAGAAAAATAAAGAAGTCATTCTATTCTTGATTGAAAAATTCAGTAATAATTGTCATGGACGAATTCAATTATAAATCTTTACCTTGTAAACTTCATTTTCATAACTATAAACCTTATTCTCAAATTTATTTGTAAGCATTAAATTAGTTATTGAAAGAACAACAAATGTTACATGATAAGTATTATTAGTAAATTATACAAATGTGTATAAAATTCACTGCCTAGCAAGTGACTGAGTCATGTTGATACAGTTGCAGTCAAGGAAATTGAAACAGATGACTTTTATTGAAACTGTGACTGAAAGTTCAGTGAGAATTCTCCTACAATGAATTATTACAATAAATTAAAAACCTGTGGCATATGTCATGTCAATTAATTTACCATTTTTAATCATGAAAGAGTCCTTAAACTAAACCTATATCAATATTAATTCTCCTCTCCGAAACCTGATGCATTTTTGTAATAAATATCTTATTGGTGTCCATTGTAAACTTACGTGTGATGGATTTTCTTATTCACGTCGAGTAACTTATCTCCTCTTGTTTTTTAAAAATAACATATTTAAGAAGCCTATTGCTAATGTTTGATAAGGTCTTGATTTCAATGTGTTTATTTCATAACTATTATTGATGTTTATGAATGCAGTGTTTTAAATTTAGTGTTTCTACTATTGATGTTTTCATGTATTCATCTTCTGACATATCTTCACATCATAATGAGGTATTTAGAGTAGTAAAGGTTCAAGTTTTGACAAACAGATTCAAGTTTCCAAGCAAAACAAAGATTTTCTTCACAATCCTATCTATGAATTATTTCGTGTTGTGAGGATTGTAACAAAAATATCATACTTTTATGTGGTTACTTTATTCAGAATTGAATAAGTCATCTTCGTGATTGATAATAAAATATTTCTTGTGATTACATTCAAGAAAGCTTTGGGTTTTTGGGCACTTTTCATGTAATGCTATCTAGATTATGAACACACATTTAATTGTTTTTTCTGTGATTTCTTACATTCAAGAAAGCTTTGGGTTCTGGGCACTCTTCATGTTCTGCTATCTGGATTGTGAGCAATGAATCAATTTGATTCATTTTTCTGTGCTTCAAAAGTATAAATTGATTGCTATGTTTTGTATTGTACCATAGAGATAGCATTACTTGTGAAATGCTTTCTCTAGGATTGTACTTGCAATTTAATACGAAGTCATTCACCTTTTGGTTCTTCCCTCAGACAGACAAAATTCATAAATTACAAAATTACAAACCTATTGAATGTACTCGGACATTTTTTTAAAATGATACAAAAATGCTATTATTCTCACATCTTCGATAATGACATGACATAAATTTCATAACATTCAAAAAACTATCAGATTTTGAAAGAAATCTAGAATAAAGTGCAATGAATCTTCTAGAGAGTGAAAGACCTGGATTAGAAGAAAGTTACACTTGAACCACATGTCTTCTAGATACCTCATGTTCATGACTATTCAGCGTATTTATTTTCTACATATTTTTTCTTCTGAGAATGCCAGCATTATCCGCACTAGTAGATGTGAAGTCTAATCATGAGTCCTGCATTTTCTTCCTAAAAAATTACTAATGTTTTCTCGAGATTGAAAAACTACACTAAAACTAATCTCAGATCTAAAGCCGGTTAGTGAATTGATGTATCTATCTTCTTGTTGTAATTTATAAAGAAAATATAACAATAGATAATACCTAAATTTCTTAAGCAGTCGTATTAGATATTACCCAATAAGAGAGAGTTGTAATCCAAGATAAATCGAATTATAAGTGATAAACTATCTCGTAAGTAAGTTTACTCCTGAAATTTTAAGAATTACCTCCTTACAACTTTCTTCAATGTGCAAATTGCATGTAAATTCATCTACTTTACAAGATAATTATATCTGTATTAAAGTGGATAAATTCTTATATACTTTGAACTGAGTAATAAGTTTTAATGAGGTATAAGTAACCAACTTTACCTCTAATTACTTCTTAATTATATCTCTAGCTAGACATACTCTTGACACTTGAACTTTCTACTTCATCTTGTTGAATAAATTATATTGAGGGTTTATATTTTTTTAACAGCTCAGAAATATTCACTATAAATAGTAGTTCCTTGCAGGCAGTTTATGGGTGAAGACTTCAACATGAGTAGTGTTGGAAAGTATTATAATATTTTCTCAATGGATCAGACCCTAAAAATTTTATGTATTCTTTATGTGAGACCTGCTATGATTTGAATGCTGTAACTTCAAGTCTGGCTTGGAAACCAACTCATAGAATTAATTATTGTAATTTATTATCATCGAGATTTAGCCATAGTGTATTCCTCAGTGGCAATTGATTTTTTTTCATTATGGATGATGCCCACTATTCAATTATTATAATCCATTATTCTAGTCTATAATGGAATTGATTTTCTTTGTAGATCCTCTGACAATTTTCAAGATTTCAAATCAGAAATACTTAATTGGAATACTTACTTATTCGCCACGTCCTATGCATTTGACATATCGTTAATATGCCTTAATCGTCCAATATCAGAATAGTAATACAATATTTTCTTTGAACTGTTTCTTCAATTTTCACCACTTTCTGTGTATTTGGAATGGAAGACTCCAATCATTCCAAATTTGAAGGAATCCCAATATATTAAAATATTAGTATGAAGGTTCTGTACATGATTGGCAATTTCCTCTGAAAGTAGTTGATCTCTATCTGTCGCATATTCGGATTGTAAAACATCACTCAAATCCAGATATGAAGGCAGATGGATGATTTCCAACTTTTATTTCACAGGGAATAATATTTCCAAATAGCTTTTACATTAGATTTCTGCTTGGATTTGTACTGTTCTAACAATGTTTTCAATGTATTAGGGGATGGCCCGCAAGCTGCAGCTGTTAGTACAGAGAATCATGCAGCGATTACAGCAAGTGACGCAGCGGCCGCTGAAGCTCCGGCTGAAGCAGCACCATCAGGAGGAGGCGGAGGGGAGGAACACGGAAAAAAGGAAAAATCTGTACTACAGGCCAAGCTGACTAAACTCGCTATTCAAATTGGTTATGCAGGTAATTATTCTGAGATTTGTTTGTCCATATAGATGAAATAAATCAAATAAAATCTTTATTCGCTCCTTACCCCGGTCGTACACCGGAGCAATAAGCAATAGTCAACTAGCAACATATGGATCATATGATTGTCTACTCTATACAAACCAATAGTTCAATGCACACTGAAACAGCTGCTTTAGGTGTGCATTGGACTATTTGCTTCTATAGAGTAGACGATCATATGATCCAAATGTTGCTAATTGCCTATTGCTTATTGCTCCGGTGTACGAGCTGCCTTAATGGTATATTTCTCACCTAGAGCGGAAAATGTGTGCCGCCTCGAAACCGGTTTTCAAGTTCGAGACGAATGTCGAGAGCTTGAAGTGTTTAAGAGCCGGTAGAACATTTTTGCCCGCGTTGCGTACGCTATTTTTCGCCACAACACAAAAGAACAAACAAAAAGAATACAAAACAAACAAATTGAAATAAAAAATTAGTGGCTAACAAAACTTTAAGATTAGGATACCAGCAAGAACACATACAATGTATAGCAGGATTCTTTTAACTTGTCAGAAAACAGCTAATTTAACGTTAGTAAACGGGCGTACATCAATCAGGTGTTTTCTGACAATTTAAAAGGATCCTGCTATAGTTGATCGGATAGAAACAGCTGTCATCCTAGGTCATTCTATTTTCCGTCCTAGGACCGTAAACGTTTACCAGCCTAAAGCTGACCTCGTCGGAAAAGTAACATTTTCGGCCTCCATATGACGTACGAAATTTTTTCAAAAAGACTTTATGACTTAAGACAGACAGAAGACTTTATGTCTGTGTGTTTGGGTATGATAAATATCCGATTGGAATCAGCTGTCTGTTGTACGTTTACAGTACAACATAAATGGAAAATCTTTATACTTTTATGGATTATCATATATGTTATGTAGGTTTAGATATTTTGATACTTGATTAATATTCTCTATTTGTTTCGTTTCAGGATCTACAATCGCCGTTCTCACTGTTGTTATTTTGGTTATTCAATTTTGTGTACGGACATTCGTTATAGACGAGAAACCATGGTCAAATAAATACGCCAATGAATTCGTTCGACATC
The DNA here is from genome assembly GCA_017141395.1 of Laodelphax striatellus. Taxonomy (NCBI): domain Eukaryota; kingdom Metazoa; phylum Arthropoda; class Insecta; order Hemiptera; family Delphacidae; genus Laodelphax; species Laodelphax striatellus. The sequence continues at coordinate 17,996,879 of CM029544.1, read as the reverse complement.
TAATCATTGGTGTGACCGTTCTTGTAGTCGCTGTTCCTGAAGGATTGCCGCTTGCTGTTACGTTATCTCTTGCCTATTCTGTAAAAGTAAGTATTCTTTAAAATAGTTTGAATTATACATTATATTCCACAACTCGACTAGATGTGAAGGTAGAAGGAAATGGGATATTGCAATTATTCAATTGCTATTTAATCATAATAATTAGTAGAACGAGATTCCTAATATTAATAATGCTATAAAATGCTCTGAACACTTTCGAATTCCCCTCTAGCTGTTTATTCTGTTGTCAATATTCGCAGTAGCAAAGGTCTTCAGAGTATTTTATAGCATTTTTAATCAGGGATCTCGTTCTGTTAATTATTTCAACTTGCCATAATCTATATAATGTAGTATATTCTATATAATGGTAGACTGCTATTTAATCTTGTTCTTGGCAACAAGCCGTTGAGATAGGTCATAAATCATAAGAATACTTCTTAGTCAATATTTTCCCCATCGCAGTATGATTTTTGCTGTGTCTAATATTCTGTACCCAATTTCGTAGGTGATATTTATTCAAATTTACCCATACTTAGTCCTGCATTTGGACAGTCTGCATGAATTTGAATAGTAACATAAGAGAGAGCCTAATATGTCTCTCTCAAAGTATTACTTATATTATGATCAAATTAGATGATCAAGGATCATTCCGGGTGAAGTTATTGATTCAAGTACTAAAATAACGGGGACTGTAACTATCGCTCTTTTTATCTTCATATTGCTCGATTTTGCTAAAACTTTAGATGTTGAGCTACATACTGTTGGCCAATCATCTCATGTCTAACATAGTCTATCATGTTCTTGAAGAATTCGATATTTTTACATTTTTTTTTTTTTTTTTTTACAAAATAAACGTAAGATAGATTCAACTTATTGTTGGTCAATCAGCACATGTATTGCGTAGTCTATCACGTTTTTAAAGAATTGGATATTTTAATTATTTTTCTATTCCAGAAAATGATGAAAGACAACAACCTTGTAAGACATCTGGATGCTTGCGAAACGATGGGTAACGCCACTGCCATTTGTTCTGACAAAACTGGAACATTGACCACTAATAGGTTAGTTGTATATCTTTTTAAAGTTCTATTCCACGATTCTAATTAGATTTTACCGTTATCATAATACATTTTGTACATCAGCGAACAATATTTAACTCTGTATACTTATACTATTATTTTCAAAACTATGTTTTCTCAAAACGTAGACAGGTGCTTTGGTGGTGGTGCTAATGTATACTTAATTCCTAAGCCTGAGTCACACCAAGCTACTTTATTAGCTGCTAACGAACAGCTGATACAAAGTAGCAAGTGTGACATAGGCAGTAGCTTCTAGTTGTAGCTGCTATTAGAAACTAATACCTATGTGACACTTGCTACTTCGAGATTCTAGTAATAGTTGCTATTAGAAACTAATACCGATGTCACACTTGCTACTTTGTATCAGCTGTTCGTTAGCAGCTTATGAAGTAGCTTGTTGTGACTCAGGTTTTAATTCGTGTGTACGATATCATCTGTTGAAAATTTTGGGTGATTACCCAAATGTTTCTCAATGAATGAATTTAGTTGGTCAGTCTCATGTTCAATTGTCACTATAATTTCAATAATCATCAAGTTTTTTCTTGATTCAAACCTTGTTATGATAATATCATAATAATAATAACCTTGTTATGATATTATCAATGAGATATAGTTATCAATTCGATTAATATATTATATTAATATAGTAATCGAATTGATAACCTTATAGCTTATAGCACAGACAAGAGATGAACAGAGATCGGTAAAACTATCATTTGCTTCCAGTCTGAACCAGTAACTAATAAAAATATTATTTCTCCTGTCTGTCATACATTAATATTCTTGCCAATTACAAAAGTATGAACTACTACTCTACTTAGTAAACAAGAGAAAGTATAACTAGTCTGTGCTTTTAGTTTTGTAGAATCGTATAGTGGAATCTGAACCCCCGTGCTTCTCAATTAATAGAAGCAAATTATTCTTAGTTGGTGGTTGAAATACATATTTGCTATATGTTGGTAGTATATTCTGTTTTATAATCTTAACTGATAGTTTTTCTAATTATTTTTCAGGATGACTGTTGTGCAGTCGTATATTTGTGAAGTACTTTGCAAAACTACTCCAAGGTTTGCCAACATTCCTCCGAATGTTGGTAACCTCCTTCTCCAAGCTATCTCAATTAATTCCGCTTATACGTCACGTGTTATGGTAAGTTTTGCGCCGTTCGATTCTGAGTCTGAGACTATTTTATTGCCACAAGTTGTCAATCTCAATGTCTCCCTCTCGCAAACAAATTGTACCAGCAATTTAGCAAGCAGTAACTTAATTTGATTGATATTATTTATCTTATAAATGGAAGTGTATGATTTCTTTCCATTAGTTTTTTATCTTCATAGTATTTCTATCCTAGTGTAACGACTCCTGATTGTAAACAAATTTTACCATCAATTTAGCAAGCAGTATGTTATTTTGCTGTACATTATCTATCTTATAAATGGAAGTTCTTTCTATTAGTATCTTCATAATATTTCTTTTGTCAGTAATGTATTTTTCAACTTGTCATGTTCTTTTGTCAAAATAAAATTCTTCAAATGCTTCAAACAACATCATTTCAAGGACAACGTACTCTACATGTAATACTAATTCAGGCTAGTTTATAAAACAGATTGAACTAAATTATTCCGGTTTATTGGAATTTCCTATTGCAAACAAGCCAATTAAATGGCTCTAAAATTTGAAAAATTATAATTTTTCTATTCATTGTTTCTTTTTTACAGCCTCCAGAAGAACCTTCTGAACTTCCAAAGCAAGTAGGTAATAAGACCGAGTGTGCTCTACTTCAATTCGTTCAAGGCCTAGGAAAGAACTACCAGACGATCCGAGATGATATGCCTGAAGAAATGTTCACTCGTGTCTACACTTTCAACTCCGTACGAAAGTCCATGAGTACCGTTGTTCCTCGCCAGGGCGGTGGATACCGTCTTTTCACCAAGGGTGCCTCAGAAATTGTTCTCAAAAAGTGAGTTTCAATTCAGTGAACTTCTTTTAAAAATTGGAATTATCTGCCCTTGAGCACGTGTACTTTTTCTGGAGTCACAATCTCTTAGGAATGAACTTAATGTGATGCTATTTGAATTCTTCGAGACCACATAATTTGAATCAGTACTTATTGTTTCTATTTCCAGTATTTGAAGGGGATTTTTTTGCCGGGTTGGTCTAAAATCAACTCAAACCATGAATCAGATGAGCGCACGGGGCATAGGGCTGATCTCACTCAGTCTATGCAACCCAGCATTAGTGAATTTTAATGAATGAAACCATGAATCAGCTGAGCGCATGGGGCATAGGGCTGATCTCAGTCTGTGCAACCCAGCATTAGTGAATTTTAATAAATGATGTCTACTCAATCTAGCATATGTTTTGTCTAAATTGTCTACTCAATCTAGCATAAGTATACTGCTAGTAATATTCTATGGATGTTCTCTGTCATTCCAATTTTTGAGCGCACGGGGCATAGGGCTGATCTCAGTCTGTGCAACCCAGCATTGGTGAATTTTAATTAATGATGCCTACTCAATCTAGCATAAGTATACTGCTCGTAATATTCTATGGACAGATACGATTAGCCAGTTGCTCTATGAAATGACTTCAGACACGATTGTTCTATGCGATAAATTCATGAGTAGTGTGCGACTGCCTTTTTACTGTATTACAGGACTTCTAAATTTCCGTGAAACGGGACTTCGATACTTATTTATATGGACAATTTTAACCAAGGAACTAGGTTATGGTTATAGTCTCATAGAATATGAAATTGTATTATTATACTTCGCATACATTGTACAACAAAAATAATACATAAATTAAATTTGAAAAAGGCTCTTCACTAGGGCAAATGCTTGTGGGTGAGGAGCGAGAAATTATTACTGAAATGTTTGTTATATATTTTGTTCATTTTCAGATGTTATAGTCTGATAGAGATCATGGTAATCAGAATACTAGAAATGGTTTTAGATGCAACATGAATTATTTCTTGAATGTCTCTTGTATTCTTGTTCAATTTCAGGTGTTATAGATCATGTTAATCAGAATACTAGATAATGCTTTCAGATGCAACATGAATTCTTTCTTAAATGCCTCTTGTATTCTTGTTCAATACCAGATGTTATAGATCATGTTAATCAGAATACTAGATAATGCTTTTAGATGCAACATGATTTATTTCTAAAATGCCGCTTCTTGTTCACTTCCAGATGTGCGTTCATTTATGGTCGTGATGGACATTTGGAGAAGTTTACGAGAGAAATGCAAGATCGATTAGTTAGAAACGTAATTGAACCAATGGCCTGTGATGGGCTCCGAACAATATCAATCGCGTACCGAGACTTCGTGCCAGGAAAGGCTGAAATCAACCAGGTGCATATAGATGCCGAACCGAACTGGGATGATGAAGAATACATTGTCAATAATCTCACTGGCATCTGCGTTGTAGGAATTGAAGATCCCGTCAGGCCTGAGGTAAATAGGAAATAAACAAGCATTCCAAAAACATAAAATAAAAAACAGACAAAAATATAAAATAAAAGTATACAGAATCATTCTCTTTTGGTTTCTTGATTTATCTCGGTTTAAATGAAAATGAATCCAAATTTACAAGCATTACAAAAACATGGAAATATAAAATAGAAGTATACAGAATCCAGTCATTCTCTTTTTGTTTCTTGATTTATCTCGAATTTAATTATGTATTTACGAGGGTCATTTCATGATTAATGCACAGTTTGGCAACTCTGCTAATTATCATGCTTATTATGCTTATGGCTTTTATTAGCGGGGAGACCCTTTCGGGTGTTCCGCTTCGCCGAATCATCCAATTTCCGTAATTGGAAATGTGGAAAAGATATAGGTTATGTAGACCAACATTGAATTTCACTGAACTCTGCTAATACAAGTGCGTGACGTTATTTCAAAATGTACCTCGTACGAACAGAAATCGTCTCTTAAATCGTAATGCTTCTTCAATTTTTTTTAGTTTCTCAAGTGGATTTCTTCTAATTCTTGAAATTCAACAGTAATAAACCACTCAAACCTACTCTAGAACATGGCTTGCCATAGTGGAGTAGGTCATTTTTCAACACAAAACACGTATAATACTTTTTTAACTTTTTTACCTACACAAATTTTTGTATTAATAACTGTAAATGTTTATATATTTATACTGTAATTGTATTTAAATTAGTTTTTTGAGAAAATAAATGATTTATTTATTCAACTAGGCTATGTTATATGCTATGTTATTCAACTATGCTATGAGTGTTTATGTACTTGGGTACCATCACCCATTTATCGTCATTCTAGATCATTCTGACTGAGACTAGATATCTCGTGCTCTTGTTTCTTACTTTCAAACTTGTGTTTGTAAGTTTTACTGAATGGGAAATTTTTTAAATTTGCTTTGAAAATTTATTTTATCGATTTTGTGTGTTCACTGATTGCTTAAAATTCTATTTCAGGTACCTGATGCGATTAGGAAATGTCAACGAGCTGGTATTACGGTTAGAATGGTAACAGGTGATAACATTAACACTGCCAGATCCATTGCTTCGAAGTGTGGGATCCTACGACCTGGAGATGATTATCTTATTCTGGAAGGCAAAGAATTCAACCGACGAATTCGGGATGCTAATGGAGAGGTAACTCTACTTATATTTGATGGAACATTTGGCCAACCATAATTATTTCTAGACTGGCGAGAGATTTGTGTATCTCCATAATAAAAAGACAATAATAGTGGAAAAGTATCATTTTAATCTTTGTTTTTTTAATTGAATATGAGTTCTACATTTTTTACATTAATACTGGAAAAGTCTATTTCAAACTGTGTTTTTCTACTTCAATATGATTCCATATTAAAAAGACAATTATAGTGGAAAAGTCTCATTTCAAACTTTGTTTTTTAATTGAATATCACTTCTAAATTTTAACAATTATAGTGGAAAAGTCTTTTCAAACTGTGTTTTTCTACTTTGGTATGATTCAGTCCGATACTTTCACAAACTGAAGCTATTTTACATGTGTACACATTTTTCAAATGTGTTGAAATATATATATATTTATATTTTATTTGTTACAGGTTCAACAACATCTTCTGGATAAGGTTTGGCCGAAATTGCGAGTGTTGGCTCGATCCTCACCCACGGACAAGTACACTCTCGTCAAAGGTATTATCGACAGTAAAATTAGCGAAAGCAGGGAAGTCGTCGCTGTAACTGGTGATGGAACAAATGATGGACCTGCTTTGAAGAAGGCTGATGTAGGATTTGCCATGGTAAGCATGCTTTCTTCACATTTCAGATTTGATGGAAAATGTAATTAATTGAAGAATGGACGGCATTTATAGAATTTTTGCAGCTATTGGGTTCTGTTGTAACTGGGTACGTCTCCGCAGGGCAGAATATTCTATTAACGTGCATTGCCCGCTACACAATTCTTCCTATACCGCGTAAAACTATTTAAAAAATGAAATACCAATACAGTAGTACCAATACAAGAGAACTTCAGACTAATTGATTTCATGACATTTTTACTTTTTTTTGTGTGGGTGATGCCCATATGCCCATAATATGCTCTTAGCTTGTGCGTGGGTAATGGGAGGGTAGATGATTAGGGTGGGTTCAGTTTACTCAGGACAGAGGATATTGAAACATTAACATTTATTTCAAATTACTCTATAAGGGTTGAGTTGAAATCAGCATCTTCCCTTAGAAACTCCCAGACAATAAGGCACTATGTTTGGTAATGTGGGTAGACGAAATTTGAGCGGTTTAAACTTGGCAAGGAGGACCGAGGGGTTACAAGATTTGCTGGTTAAAATAAGCGGTTTGAACAAAGAGAATTTATGAAAAATGCGGTTCAACTTACGGAAGTCACATCGTGACGAGGCAGCGGTTGTACTAATACTGACTTGAAGCTCCACTCTCCCACGCTGAGGTAGCTGCCAATGTATTGGCGGGAGGAGGAGAGGAAAGTGATGGTATTTGAATTCTCCTGACCTACCTGCGATAAACAGGCGAAAACACTGCAACTGTTCTAACCACTGGTAATGTTGAACATTTTTTCAGCTCTACAGCCCTGTGTGGGTTTTGGCTTCCTCCTCAACATTCCTACAAGCTTCTCTGTCCTCAACCAATCTTCTCCATCCTCTATAACCCATCTGTTGGATATCATCTTTGACCTTGTCCTCCCACCTTATCCTCGGTCTGCCTTGTTTTTTTTCTTGAGTGAAGTTCCTCTTTGAACACTATTTTTGGCATTCTGTGATCATTCATTATGTAAACATGTCCAAACCTTCTGAGTCCTTGAGTTTTTAAAAAGCGTGCAACTTTTGGATGGTAAAATTAATAAATGTGGTTATTTTTAACAGGGTATCGCTGGAACGGATGTAGCCAAAGAAGCATCAGATATTATTCTAACGGACGACAACTTTAGCAGTATAGTGAAAGCTGTGATGTGGGGCCGAAACGTGTATGATAGTATCGCCAAGTTTCTCCAGTTCCAATTGACTGTCAATGTAGTTGCTGTGATTGTTGCATTCATTGGTGCTTGTGCTGTACAGGATAGCCCCTTGAAGGTTTGTAAAAACAAAAGTGCAGGGTAGGTAGGTAATAACAAGGTATAAACCTCCAAATAAATATTAGTACTTGTAGAAATTTCTAGTCCCGAAATTGAAACTAATATCTCTGGTAAAGGGTCAACATTTCCCTATCCAAAGTAGACTATAAAACTATATAAACTGTATAATTTATTCATTTTCTTTACCACAAATGTTAATCACGTGTCGAAAATATCATTACTAGAAAGTTATAGAAAGCAACTGTAAGTAATAGCTGTCCTGAATTAACTTTTCAATTTCCTTACACTTCAGGAAAGACCTTCAATAACAATAGCCTTGGCTTTGTAGGTAATAATAGAAAATCATCATTTCGCTACAATTAATTTATTGATGATTTTCAAAATGGTTACCTAATTCTTGAAGTTTCTCTGTAAAAGAAAGAAAAGAATTAGGATCAACATGAGCTTTTTGATGTACTCAGGTATAGAAAAAAATGGAATAATAATTTATGAACTTTTTTGTGACGATTGATTCCTCGTTTTCATCTAGTTCTTTTGCAGTTACTAGTTTTGTTTCTCTTCTGTTATTTCTAGTTGGTTTGTTGAAACTGATGTTTATTTTCAGATAATGCAGTTACTGTTAAGTTTCTCAGTATTGTAACGGTAAGGAGAGGAATCATAATAATAATAGCTAGAACAGAAAAATCCATTTCGTGTAGATTAATTTTCTGTTAGGAAAAATGTATAGTTGATTTTCAATATACAGTGTCATTGTAATAGTTTTGTTCACTGATCAACTGAAATATGGAAAATTGGTTGTTGGAAAGCTTAAAAGATTCTGAATTATTACATTGGAAATAGTTTGTAATTGTATGTTTTCATTAAATACTGTAATTTTTTGGTGATGTTAGGTTTTCCAATTTCATATCCAGCTAACATAGGACTCCAATAATATACATTTTGATCTGTGTTTTGAATATGATTTCTATGAAATATTTGAACTTCCAGGCCGTTCAAATGTTATGGGTAAATCTTATTATGGATACGCTGGCGTCACTTGCATTAGCTACTGAAATGCCTACTTCCGACTTACTGTTGAGAAAGCCATATGGTCGCACAAAACCTCTAATCTCCAGGACAATGATGAAAAATATTTTAGGACAGGCTGTTTATCAATTAGGAGTTGTGTTCACTCTTCTTTTTGTTGGTAAGTTGAGCTGTTTCCTTTATATTTCATAATGAAGGCCTTATACCTCATAGAAAAGTAATGAATTTATGAAGCTTATGAACTGTCCTATTCAATCTAAGAAACATTCAAGATTTCATTCATTTGTTGTTTAATTATTTAAGATGAAATTTTGTTTGCAGCAAGCGTCTGTGGAAACTTGAGCAAACATCATAGATTTATAAAATATAATTCTATTTAGACTCGCACTTCCCATACATAGTTGAATGAGAAGTGGAGAAACGTCTGATGTATATAGTTATGTTTTTCTTCGCCTTTATTGCTGTGAATGCAGTCAAGGACATCTGAAAACAGTTGAATATAAGGACCAAAACTTGATATACTAGCGCTCATGTGAGAGAAAAAAGCAACTATCGGTGACTCCTTGAATCAAATGCAAAACTTGTGATTCTGCAACTCAAAGCAACTATTCCGCTCAAGCTTCGGTCCCTATATTGTTAAAATTATTATCAAAAGTAATAATCTAAATTTCTGAATTGGTTGAAACTAAATCAACTCCAAGTGTAAGAAAGCACCGTCTTAACTTCGCCTTATTTGAAGAAAATAAATAAACTTATGCTTTCAGGTGACCGCCTACTCGATATCCCAACTGGTCGAGGAAATACCTCGTTTGAGCCGACTGCACATTTTACCATTATTTTTAATACTTTTGTTATGATGACATTGTTCAATGAAATAAACGCGAGAAAAATCCATGGCCAGAGAAATGTGTTTGAAGGATTCTTCACCAACCCCATCTTCTATTGCATTTGGATTGGAACAGCTCTATCACAGGTGAGATGACAGTTTATAGCCGACTGTAGAGGCCCGCTATGAAATAATCGGTAGCTGAACATTTTTAAATATAGCGCCTGGTTGGAAAATTCCTTCATTTCAAGAAGCTTGTAAACTAATCGAATCAATGGGCTTCCTACTCCTAGGCTAATGCATTCAGAATAATAGCCTAGCGTTGAGTATTCTTATTTTTAATCAGGTACAGCTAGTATATAAAAAAAATTTCAACCAAAAAGTCAAAAACCTCTAAAATATTGAGTTTATTTAATGAGTTTTGTTCTAATTGAAGTCTTCATAAAACGGCATTTACTAAGTTACGTTGTTTATTGGTTCTTATGAGTGATTAAAAATAGAAACAGGTATGGAAATAGTGGTGAGAAAAATCCATTGCCAGAGAATTTTTTTTCAATAATTGGTTATTGTTATTCTTAATTATTATTAAAAGATAATTCATAATTGTATACAATATTGCGATAGACACCCATGATTGTGGGTTAAGTGGAAGAGGGGGCTTGTATGCCTCAACTTCGCCCACAGCACTACTTATGTAGTGTAAAAGTGAAAAATGAAGTCATTTATCTATCTATCTATCCATGAAGCTTATGAATAACATAGTTATTTTTTTATTTTTTAGATCTTGAAGAGTTGAATTCTGATCGAATATGTTACATTGATTTAAATTACTGTAAGAATAATAATCAAACTATTAATGAAAAAACAACAAGATATTGTCAATTATCACGATTTTTAATAATAAGAAACAGACATGTTTCAGCACCTTAGACACTGTGTCAGAAATCAAACTATTGTTGAACTAACAGAAGGCTACAGTTGTTTATCAGGATACTGGTTTTGACCCTTTTCCTTCATAATCAATATAAAAAATAATAGATAATAATTGAAAAATTTAAGACGTCAGCAATTATTCCACAAAAGTTTTTTTAACAATGAAGTCCATTTCATCATTACTACATTATTCCTGAACATCCCACAATTTCAAAGGAAAAGTCTAGTTATAAATTATATTTTAAGAGACCAAATAAATGTAATAAGAGAGAAACCATTCTACACCATTCAGGAATTTTTACAAACATTACTACTTTTATAAAATTTGAAATTTTTGCTGTTCTTGACGAACGTGTAATGAAGAATATTTTACTATTGACTATAATCTAGTGCAATTTTAAATATTAAATTTGTAAATGCGCAGGTTGTGATTGTGGAGCTTGGACGGGAAGCGTTTTCGACCAAAGGACTCTCATTGGAGCAGTGGCTGTGGTGCTTATTCTTTGGTATTGGAACCCTTCTATGGGGCCAAGTTGTCACTACTGTTCCTACTAGAAAAATACCGAAAATTTTGTCGTAAGTATCAATCATTATCCAACGATTATTTTGCTGCATCAGACAAAGCATTTTATTTTGCATTGATGTGGTGTGTAAATGGCTGTGTGTTGTTTGTCTTCCATTAAATTCAAGATTCAAACATACTCGAGTGATAAGCTTGTCAATATTATGCATAGGAATATTGTGATAGACCCATTAAACTCATAATTGTTTTTCAAAATAGTTGTTTTTTATTCAGTGATAAGCTAGTCAATTATGCATATGAATACTGTGATGGACCCATTAAATTCATAATTATTCACAATCAAAATAGTTGTTGTGTTTTTATTTTTTGGATATAAAGTTATTTATACCCAGCGAATTTGGGTTAGTTTTTTACGAATGTGAATTAGACTGGTGTAATATGAATTTATTATTCTTCAATCCATTCCATATTGATGATAGTTAGACGATGTCTTGAGTAAATTTCAGCGTAAATTTCAGTAAATTTAAGTGTGTCCTAAAGACAAAAACTGTACTTTGCAGTTCAAATAGTTGACTAAGAAGTAACGTAGTTTACTAGAAGCTTCGTAGTTTCTGATTGCTTTCCTTATTGATGTTTGATCAAAATCAGCTCAGCACCACTGAAGATTTCTGGTGCAATGTATCAAGAAATCTTGACGAGATTAATTCTGAGACTTGAATCTACGCTTAGTGGTTTTGCTACAGGTTTATTGTGAAATAATGAATATTCATACTCTTGTTGTCCAAGTATGCCAACAGTTTAATAAAGTTAGTTTCCAAGGTTGAAGGTTAACAGTTTCAATTTTGATTTTTATGAACTTAGAGAACTTTTGATGAAATTGCTGAGATTTTTATGAACTTGCTGCAAGTCGTTATTAATACGATAAGAGTCTTTTCGAGACGAGCGTCTTTCTCTAAACAGTGTAATCATTTCAACTTATATCATTTAGGGACACTTGGGACTCGTCTAAGAATATTTTTTTGAACGGATGCAGATTGCAAAGTAAATTGCAACATCATAAGAGAATAAAATTGTCCAAGTGAAGGGGCTTCAAATGTCTTATAGAAGAATAGAATTGAAGAAATATTCTCTTGATTTCGAGCTGAATTGAATTAATCTCTCCAATGAGAAACATATCATTAGAAAATCAGCATTGCTTTTGATTTATCAGAGTATATTACTGATGTATTATCAAATAACTAGTTTTATATCTGAAAATATAATGATTTTCGCTTCACTTTTTCATAGAATTTGCTGCTTAAATTTTTATGAAAATTGTGGCTCAGTGAAAGGCCGTTGATCACTTGAGAAGTTGTTGCATTTCTATATTATTAAGTGTGTAAGGGATGAGATTATTCCTATTAGTGGCTTCTAGGTGGTGTTGGAGAGTGTTATCAAGTGCTCTTAGTTTATAAATAATACGTTAAATGTTATAAAAATTTTAATATGCTCGTCAGTAGTTGTATGATGGTAGAACAAGAATGTTACTCAACGATAAACTAGGATCGAACCAGGAACCTTCGGTGAAATAAACAGGATTTATATATCCTTCGCTTTCAATACAGTCCTATTGCTATAAATGAACAAATTAAAAGATAGTTTCTAAACTTAAAGTAGCTAGTAGAACTTTATCAGCATTTCCATGTCGTCTATGCTGTGCTCTTTGTTTGGCGGAGATATTCTTCAATGTTCTTTCTTCTGGATCTAGATGTCTAAATTTGCTTCATCTGCTGAAATTCAAAAAACTTTAATTTTTTAAGTGTGTTTCCGTGTAGCTGAATTCCTTTAGCCGTTTGATTATGTATACGGCTATATATTTAATATTATATAATTACGTATTTACAGTATCTGAGTTTTATTCATATAAAAGTCATTGAAAAAACTACTACTTAGTGTCTTACTGGCTGGTACAGTTAATAATAGGTATTTATTTTATAAAAAGTGACTCTTCGACCAAATTTCTCTCAACTGGGACCTATTTCCTTTGTTAGCGTTCATTACGTCTCACGAGATGTTTTTCTTCAATGTTCTAAATTTGCTTCATCTTCTGGAATTCAATTAACTTTTGAATAATCGATGTAATGCAATCAGCTTCATAATTTTTTTCGGAGTCCGCAGGGTTCCTAATTTTTAATAAATGAGATTCCGATCCTAGTAAGACTTTCATATAGACATTTCTAGACTTTAAGTTATTGAAGGAAATATAAAGTTATGAAATATGGAATTATACTATGTATCCCTGTCGTGTGAGATCAGGTTTTTTTATTTCCACAAGCATCAGCATTGATTTTAAAGTCGACAAGTTGTAATATATTCACATGTTTGAAGAATTATTCTTATCCATGATTTAAAATATTCAATACTAAACAATAATGTTATCTATAATTTCTTCAATCTATATAAATTACTATTCATATAAATTACTACCCCAACACATCTAGTCAATCAAATGACTTCAAAATTTCAATTCAATAATATTTTCATGTTGTAGTTTTTTATCATTAATCTCCTCATGGTGCGTTTTCATCATACAGAGATTTTTTAAATTAGCAAAATATTAATTAGGAAGAAATCAGATTCTAACAATAAATGTACTATAACTTATAATTTTCTTAATAGAGAGGGTGTATAAATTGGTCTAATCTAATACAAATTATTTGGGACTGCATTATTGATCACTGCTGATTTTCTCATAAACTTTTTGTGATAAAAACGCAGTGAAGAATTTTAAGTGAATGGATTAAGACCATGACCAATGGAAATTTAAAAAATTAGCTCATAAATCCTAGTTATTGAAACTCTTCTTATCAACTAAGCCTCAACAAAAATGACTGTACCAATGTTATACTTTGTAGTAGCTCTATCATCTGTGATATGTAAAAAACAATTTGACTTTAAAGTTTTGAATTCGCATGTAGTTTCAACGAAAGAGGCATGTCGTCCTTCTTATCTCCCATAATGTGATTCGTGTACTCGAATTGAACAATGATTGCCATTGATTCTTATAATATTTCAGTTATATCTAAAATTGGATTTATTAATGATATTTACTAAAATTAGACGTACAGTATTAGACGATCTGAGTTGATGTGTCGACAATATGTCCTGATATTCGAAATAGAAATTCTAAATTTAAAAAATATGTATAAATTCGAAACATTGTCTGTTTAACTGGAAAAACTTCAATGAATAATTCTGGAGTTCGAAAATATAATAGAATTTTGGTAAGGTTTATTGTGCCTTGAAGGCTGAGAAGTTCGATCTTTGACGAATTAATCATCTGAGATCTAATAAGAATGATTATTAATGAAAAATACTTTCATTCTAAAATTTATTGATGAATTTCATGTTTCATATATCTCTTAAATAACAATTTTAAAATCATTGGAGATTTCCCAATGTAATACTATTTATCTGGTTGAAAAAGTTATCTAATCGTACTTTATCTAAGCTGCATTTAAAATGAAGTATTTGAAATACTTTAGAGTAAATCCAGTATTATTCTAAAATACATCTCTCGGTCAGTACTATGACAATGCCAGTAATAATTGACTGTTATATCAAATTAATTTACAGTAAAAATATATCTGATATTTTGATTTACTTGTAATTTCACCAGTTTATTATTTGAGTTAGTTGAATCCTGCTTGATCCTTCCTGGCCCTAGGTCAATGTAAATAGTCAATTGTTGTGTAAATAAACAATTTTGATTGATATGAGAGTCAGTCTTCAAGTAAGAGAAGATCGTTGATATGTTTAGAATTGATTGCCGATTTATGGATGATTTTTGTTTGCTACATTATTAGTTATGGTTTCATATTGATAACAGTAACAGTTTATCCTAAAATATATTTTAAAAGCTGAAAATCCAGTTTTAATGGCTATTCCGTGAATTGGAAGAGCTCAAATTAAAGTTTTAATGGCTTTTACATGGATTGGAGGTTACTGAATAAGATTGTGTATGAAAAATTTAGAATATTCATAAGATTTTTGTAGATGGTATTTAGGGTTTTATTCACGGCTCCTTCACAGAAAGAAATTGTCGTACTACAAAGGATATGACATTCTTTTAAAGCACATAATTGTTATAAACTATGAAGACCCAGAACAATGATAAATTCTTGTTGTGTTATGAAGGTGTGATACAATTAAGTAAGAAATATTATGTTAGTGGTTATCAATTGCTATTAATTTTTGTTTTTCTTTCTCATTCAGCTGCTGATTTTAATGAGTGAAATTTCAAAATCGACTGTTTCCCAAAAATATTCTGGTTTTACGCACTGAAGATACTAACGTTGATATTATTATTAACATCATCAAAAAAATTAGATGTCGAATTGGTAGCCGAACTATAGTGTGTTAAAAGTTGCAAAAGACGCTAGTGATAATGTTGTGTGTGAAGAGCAATTGGCGCAGCTCATTTCGTCAGTCGAATCTTATTTCTTGTACAGATTGTGAATCAATGGACTACTGAAATAGCTTTAACCAATCATCAGCAGATATCCACGTTCAGAACCAATAAATTAAGAGGCTGATTAGTTTATCCATGGAGATTTTAATTTCATGGTAAGGAACGAGATGTAAAATGTAGCGCTTGAATTCACTCATACAAACTCATATCATATCAAGTCGTAGTGCGCTACAGTCTGTAAAAGATGTATCACAACCCTGTATTGCAATATTGACAAGTTAAGCATGGGAGGTTAGTTCCTTTAAACTTCCATGTCTCTCTTCGATTCTCAGCCAATGAGGTTCTTTGCATGTAAGTTTTAGTTCATTTCTGGCACATCCCTGTCAATGTAGACATTGTGTAAAATGCAATAAAACATTTTTGTATTTTATTTTAGGTAAAATAGAGTTTGAATCCTTTGCTCCTTGTCTTGACATCCACAGAAGTACGTTCATATGACAGACACAGATACCAACACTTACAAACAATACAACCACTGAAAACTTTGAAAGCATCAGCGTCGACTCGCATTTTATTCTAGTTATTATTTCAATAGTTCTCTTTGCATTATTTTCATGTGCTTTATGCTATTGCTTTTTAATGAAACCACTATAGCTGTGTTATAAGCACAGTTATCTTCTCATCATGAAGATTGTAAAATTTGGAATCCTAAATATTGAAAAGCTTCAGAAACACTGTAAATTCTAGTTTCCGAATCCATTATAGCACACTGGCACTCGAATACATATTTTTGGAAAAGTATTATCAGAGTATTTCTCCTATAGCTCTTTTAAAAATAATGTATCATATTTTGGCTGTAAAATCTTTACCATACATTTTCGAAGTTACTTATGAATAATAATTCACACTAGAGTAACCCAACCATGAAGCAATCTCGTTATTTTGGTAGAAATTTTAGATTTGGGTACACCCATTTACATCTATGCACAGTAATGTATTATTTTCTAAATTTTATTATTATCTTGATGAATGTGCCATTGTGTGTTGGATGCTACCAAAAAGCTCAGAGGAGAATACAATAGTGGTAAGGCAATTTGAGCGCTGACACGAGACACTTATTCATTTATAATGAAACAGAGACTTAGCATAACTATAATCACGCTACATTTTATTGGCCTCTCTATACTTCTGATGTTATATTAGTTCGTAAGGAAGAAAAACGATTTTGTAGACAAAATCGTTTTTCTTCCTTTCCTACTATGGAGAAGTTCCACAATATTTCTGATGCAAGTGTTATTATATTAGTTCTTTGCGTGAAGGAAGTGTTTAGTGGTCTGTGAAAATTAGCGTGTATAAGTTTTATGTTTGCTAAATCTTTCAGTTCTGCATAAGGAGCAGTGGATTCATTCGTCTTGACCTCTGTCAGAATTTCTTTTGAATTGTGTAGGTTTTGACGTAATTAGAACACATTTGAGCTGTTTCTCTATCTCTTTTCCCCCTCATAAAACACCTAGATTATTTTCGATGAGTTATTCTGATGACATGCAATCGCGACACCAATCAAACCTTCATCTCCAGCATGACACTTTTCATGTGTCTCCTAGTCAGGGGCTTTGCCATCACTCGATCTGACATGAAAGATAGTTTGCATAGAAACGTGCTTTATTTGTATATTTTCCCGCAGAAATTGAAACCGAAATATTTCACTTGAAACTAATCTGTAGGTGAACCTTCTTACGTGTACAGTTCCAAAGGTTCAATTCATAGTGTGAATCTATTAGGTAAATGAATGATGCATGAGTAAGTATTAGTGATCCTTTTTCCTATTATCAAACTTGAAATTGCCATCTAGATGAATATTGTCCGTGAAGTTTGTGACCTTTTGAGTTATGAAACCAGACCTTTATCTCCTTTATAATTGAATCATCATTCACTATTTTGTTCAGATGGGGGAGAGGGCATCCAGAAGAGTACACAGAGGCCATTAACCTTGGAGAGGAAAAGTTTGATCCTGAGAATGCTGATAAGAAACCTCGAGCTGGTCAAATTCTATGGATTCGTGGTTTAACTCGCCTCCAAACTCAGGTAAATAGAATCATTCTATTTCAAAGCCACCATTCCATTTCCCCTGTGATTTCGAGAAACAAGATATCAACATTCTTGATAACGATGCTTTAAGAATATTCACCTTTACCGCTGTAAGTGATAATTCCCCAAATAAATGCTAAATCTCAGACATAATTCATAAATACAATCTATGTTTAAATATGGAATAGCTGCTCAAAAACGTAATGATAATACAAACATACTAATATTTTCCTCGTGAATTAAAATAATAATTACCAATTACTATTATTATTGTATATTTAATTACAATTAAAGTATTTAATTGGTGATAAAAAAATAACTTGAATCGATCCGATTACCATAAAATTGGGATTTTTCTTATTTCTCTTTTAAACTTTATAGGCTAATAGTATTTTGTAGATACTTTATTATACTCGTCAAAAGTACAATATCGCATTCTCGAATACTGTATATCCCTTTCTAGGCACTTTAATAGTTCTTTAAAACGAAAAAAATTGGGGATTAATTGTTTGTAAATCTACAATTCTAAATGAGTTCCATATTTGTCGTCTTGGATTGTGTTAATGAATTTTAAAATATTAATGGCTGGTCGTGATTAGAATTTAAGTGTAGCGATGATTGAAATATTATATTTCGACAGTGATATTTCTTTTCTGCCGTTATTGTTTTACAAATTTATCATTTCTCTTTTCTTGATATCACAGAAAATCTGCAAAACGTTTGTGGGACTAAGACAATTATTTAAAAATTCCATCATAAATAAAATTATTGTCTCTGTAACATAAAATACGAAAGAACTATTTCACTAGAAAAATCATTTGGCATAAAATGGGATGCTTCATAACGTTTACCAACTAATAACTCAACAAAAACTGAAATACAGTATACTCACATTCTGATAGTATCGTGTATGTTTCTGTGATTTGGGAGTAATAACACTGTATTTTTATTTTCTTATGGTAGCGCGAATTAGCTGTACATTTTCTTCTATAAATTGATGAACTATTTGAATAGGACTATCAACTGTTATAGTTATCGATACCTCAGATTCTTATTACTTATGACTAGGTCATTGAACTATGAAGGCCGTGAATTTTTTTACTGCACATTAAAAACAAATTTCTGGTTTATCTAGGAGAAGCCCTTTTCTCTTATCAACATATGAAGCATTCCTCTTTGCAAGCCATCTCACATCCTAAGTTTATCAATAAAAATTATTGTATTACGTTCAAATAATATTATTTTCCTCGGCGATAGCATATTGCTGATGATATTACGAGTTTACAATTCACCATTTCTATGAACCTAATTTGAACCATTTTTTTATTGTTTTATTATTTTTTCGCCATTCATAAGTATGCAAACTTCGCTGTACATGGTTGGATTTGACACTTCGATTTTCTCTTAAATTTTATTATTAAAATTCATTACTTGGGTAGTGTACTCTGACTCCTAATTGTTGTACCTTATTATTTGGTCTGAATAATTCTGACAATTTTAATAATTATTTGACATTCGAATAGGGGTTTCGCTTTTTGTCAACAGTTATTTCATTATGTTTTCCCACAAAACATTGTTTTTTTTAACATAAGGAAAAGGAAAGGCCTTTCAAGATACAGTAACTCATTAATGAAAAAGTGACTTAGTTACATAGAAAATTATCAAAATTTTCTATGGTTCAGTTTTGTTGTTACAACCCCCTTTGTTTTCTGCTGTATAGTAAATTTTATCTCACGAAATTCACGTGATAAATTAACTAGTTTCACTTGAGAAGTCTATAAGAAATTATTACTTCTGTCCCCTTGGTTTTGTCTCCTTTAACGATCTGTACTCAAAATTTAATTCATCGTACTTTTTTGTAAGGCAGTCGTGCAGAATTGAAACCATAACAATCCCATCTCATAGATGTACAATTTTTCTTGCAAACGATTTTCCCAAAATGATGAATTAAAATTCAAAGTGTTGCACCTTCTTAACCTATAAGTTCACCATATTTCCCAAATCATTGGGGAACATTGAAGAATTATTTCGGCGAGGCGGAACACCCGAGAGGATCTCGGCGCCAAAAAAGCCAAAAGCATAATGATAATAATAATAATTCTCTGAACATTTCATATACATGTAAAGTATTATTTTAACTTGAATCAATCAGTAATTCTTGAAAGTTGTAAAGTATTCTATTAACTTAAATCAATCAGTAATTCTTGAAAAGTTCATGTCTGAATAGAGTCACCATCAAATTCACAGAAAGCTCATATAGATTTGTATTGGTCTTATGGCGTTTCAAATATTAAAATTTGGGTTTAAAAATACAGTAACTTCAAAATGTTGATGTCAAGTATCAAGAAGCATATGAACTATAAGCACCGCTGTCGCTCAGTTTATAATTATACCACCCAATTATACACTTCCAAAAATGCTCTCCAGGTCCATGTGATATCAACACAATAAAATTATTCTGAATACTATCTTCTCGTTTAGAACAACTAATCGCAGATTTATTTGAGTGTAAAAAACTCATAAATAATGGGTTTGAAACCATGCACAAATTTTTTTAAACCTATGCACAAAATCGCAAACTTATTTCAGTATCAGTGAACGCATTATCACCCAAATCATTCCAGGGATGACATCTGTATTTTATCATCATTTAGTTTTTATAGAATGTTCTGGAAACGTCAGCGAAAATCGAAGTGTCAGATTTTTTCCACATTTTGCCCATGTCAACACAGTAGTCATCATAAACCATAGCACAGTGTGCTGTAAAATGCTCATTGCTTGTTTTCGTTGCATTTCCTTATTTTTCTCATGATTAGATATCACTTATAAATAATTGCATGTACAGCATAGTCCTGTTTAAATCTTCTTATTCTCAAGTCAGCATAATTTCATCCTTGAATTGTGCACTCTTTATTAATTTTGAAAAAATTAAGTCATCAACTTCAACAATTAAGATTTATTGTAAGCTGTAATATTTTTGTGCTGTTCAAATTTACCTAAATCACAGATTTTTGCTAAAAGTCAATCTTCAACAGAGTTGATTTTTTGGCTGTCAATTTTCAGTCAACCTATCAATAATTCAAACATCTAATTGTTTTAGCGATTTATATAGAATTTAGCAATAAATATCAAAATGGTTTACATTGGGTTCAGCTTATTGGTGTGTCCTTCAATTTAGATATCATACTTCCAATATCACATGTAAACAATGATTTTTTAAAATTAGTGTATATTCAGTAGTCCATCCCATTCAGTTCAAACAGTATGAAGAGTCAGGAATTTTATTTACATTTTTGGTGGTGGATGTTATTCGTATTGCATAGGAATTTAAAAAAAAAAACAATATTTTTATCTTGGACAGTAGTTCCATTCATAATAAATCTCTTAATTGGACAGTAAATCCCTTTATAATAAATCTCTCACAATAGGTACAGAGCACAGTTAAAAAGAATATTACTATCACACACATAAACTTGAAAGGGTGAAATTCCTTTTCGATTTCAACTGAATATTGTTCAATGACATAACAGAGGTGATGGCTTCATGATCAAAAGTACCAACAGTTCCATTTGTCACTTGACTAATTAATATCAGTATATTCTACTCTACCGAACTCTATAATATTCTCTCTCCCCTTCTATTGTTTCGATTCGATGCAGCCTGCATGTAAATGGTCTGTTAGATTTCCAATTTAGCTCTTGTGTCCAAATGTTTTCTTTTCACTTTCTCTAAATAAGTATCAAATAAAATTTCAATTACTTGCATATCTATCTAGAAAAGTAGATGAATGGCAATGATAGAAATTTTCCTCTATAATAATTTATTTATTTCCCGTGTCCAGGTCAGACTAAAATAATAATACTGTGAATAAAAAAAAAACATCTATAAGATTAAAACATACATAAATATAACTTATATCATAGACTTCCAATGTGTAGCCGCCATAATGGCTTTGTCATTAGCTAATATCAAGTCATCAAGAGAGCACGTTTCCTGAAGCAACTCACAAATCAACAGATGCTCTTGATCCTGCCTTGCTCCACATTCACATCGATCATCCCCATCAGGAAGAAAGCCCCACTTCAGAAGATTAGATTTGCATCTGGACACACCAGTTCTCATTCTGTTGAGAGTCCTCCACACTGTGTAGTCCAGATTATGCCCAGCACGGATACCTTCAAGTGGATCAGGTTGATCTCCGTTCAGCTCATCTCTCCATCTATTTAAACGGCACTCTTCTTTTGATCCAGTGAGTGCCGTGGTCCTAGCCATAAAACTATGTCTGGACTTGAGCCTACGGTTCTGCTGAACATAATCATATAGGGGATGCCGAGGATCACTCTCTTGCTTCGTTCTCTCAGCATCCGCCAATACTTCTCTTCTTATTTTAGGAGGAGCTATCCCTGCAATTGGGTACAGTTTCTCAACCGATGTGGGCTTCAGGCATCCTGTCACTATTCGTACAGAATCATTCACTGCTATGTCGACCTGCCGTGCATGAAAGGATGAGTTCCAGACTGGAGACGCATACTCTGCAGCAGAGAAGCACAGAGCCAGGGCTGATGTTCTCAGAGTTGTTGGTTGAGCACCCCAGGAGTAATTGGTCAGTTTGCGGATGATATTATTTCTGGTACTCACCTTCGCCTTAGTGTTCAGGCAGTGCTGTTTGAAAGATAGCGTCCTATCTAAAGTTACTCCCAGATATTTGGGTGTTTTGCAGGATTCAAGCCTTTTGCCTCTCCATGTTACATTCAGATCAACACCTGCATCCCGGTTTCTCAGGTGGAATGCACACACTTGTGTTTTGTTGGGGTTTGGCTTGAGGTAGTTGTTATCATAATAGGCTGCTAACTCCTCCAAAGCACTGGAAAGCTTTTGAGAAGCCTCTTGGAAATTTGTTTCTTGAACAGCAACAGCTGTATCATCCGCATATATGAAAAGCCTTGCAGAGTTAGGGATAACTACATCATTTGTGTAGATATTGTACAATATTGGTGACAATACACCCCCTGAGGCAAACCATTCTTCTGTGTACGCCACCTGCTATTGCTATCATTCAATTGCACAAAAATCGCCTATTCTGCAGAAAACAGCCTATGACAGATGTCAGTTTGTAGTCTCCAGTATAATGATACAGCTTCTTCAATAGTATTCTGTGATTAACTGTATCATATGCCGCAGTTAGGTCAATGAAAGCCACTCCAGTGATCAGCTTACTCTCATACCCATCCTCAATGTGTTGAGTGAGATTTAAAATTTGTCCACAACATGATTTTCCCGGTCTAAAGCCAGCCTGTTCCTTGATCATTACACTGTCC
Organism: Laodelphax striatellus; assembly: GCA_017141395.1. Lineage (NCBI taxonomy): Eukaryota > Metazoa > Arthropoda > Insecta > Hemiptera > Delphacidae > Laodelphax > Laodelphax striatellus. The sequence goes on along the minus strand of CM029544.1, from coordinate 17,974,024 downwards.
AGCTTTCCTGCAACACGATTCAAGATCATTCTCTCAAGGATCTTGTATAGATGGCAAAGTAATGCTATTGGCCTGTAACTTTTGGCATCATTTGGGTCTTTCCCAGGCTTGAGCACAGCCACTACCCTAGCCTGTCTCCACCTTTTAGGTATTTTCAATTCATTGAGACAGGTATTCATTAGTTGGACAATCCATTTCAATACAGCAGGTCCAAATTTCTTTATTTGTTCTATTCTTATGTCATCTGTACCTGCTGCCCTGTTTTCCTTCATGCCCTTGATTGCAAGTTGGAGTTCTTCTACTGAGAAAGGAACATTAAGCTCTCCCTCCTCTTCATGAACTTTCCTTCTCAGTCGTGACTGTCCCACTTTCCCATGAGATTTCCCATTTTTCAAAAGTTGTGTAGCTACTTGGTCTGCTGTTACAGTGGAATGACTTTGATGCGGTTTTGATGGATCTCCACCCAGGTTTTTGAGTAGCTTCCAGGCTTGCCTGCTATTTTGCTTCATGTCAAGATTTTCAACTAGTGTACACCAACGCTTCTTCTTCTGCTCTGCTAGTGCCTGTGCAAGCTCCTCTCCAGCTCTTATGGTTTCCTCATCAAAGGGTTCTGCTCAAAAGCTGATGGTATTTATCCAAAAGTGGTTTGCTATCTTCAGTTAGTCCTTGGATATAGTTTGTTCGGCATCCCCTTGGAATGTTCTTTCTTGATATTTGTTTCACTAATGTGACAAAATCATCATAATTTTCTGGGGATGGAGAAATAGCTTGCACTCTTTGATCTAACTGTTCTTGGAAGCTTAGCCAATTCGCCTTCTTAAAATTGAACCTCCTTTTGAAAGGCACCTCCTCTGGTTTTATAGCTGCACTGACATTACACACTATAGGCCTGTGTTGCGTGCGTGGAATTGGCTGATCAACAGCTTTAGTGCACTGGGCTGCTATTCTACTGCTCACAAAAATGTTGTCAGGGTTATAACCCCTTCTCCATCGACCACTGTTGAAAGAAGCCGGCAATTTCGGGTCATGTAATAACTGCAGGTTGTTAGCTTCAGCCCAAGTTTCCAGCAACACACCGTTTGTATCAGACTGTTGATAACCCCATGCTTCGCTGTGGCAATTGAAATCGCCCATCACCAGGTTTATTTTATTATATGAGAAATTGGCAGGCTCAGTAAATGAGAAACATACCTGTGGTGGCTTATATACTGAGGTGATTGAAACCTGTGAAGTTTGGATTGTGAGAATTTCCACATTGTGTAGATCTGTCAAAGCAGCTGATGTTACTCTGAGTCCCTGTCTGACAAAAATTGCACTACCATATTGTTCATGGGGTCTCTCAAGCACAAGGTTCATTCCCTCAACTGCGGGTCTGCGATCAGCCTCTCCACGATGCGTCTCTTGAATTATTAATATGTCACATTTATTCCTTTTACACATATCAGCCAGTAAAACACTTTTTTGACTTGAAAATCCCTCAATATTAATTGAGATTGTCACCAGAGTTGGTCCTGAAAAGGACCTTTTATTTCTTGTAGTCATGACCTAGTTTATTGAAGAATTCTCGGACTAGACCTAGTCCTCGGCACGCTCAAAGCTTTTTTCTTGGCTCCTTCAGTGTACCTCACTTGCAGCGGAAATTTGTTCAATTCGTGCTGATCATGGCCAATCTCAAACCAATACCAAAAACCCCAGCTCTTGCAACGGATCATTGTGGCAGTTGTTCATTGCCAGTCCGCTAAGGCAGGGTCATATGGGAGGAAAAAAAAGATAAAAAAGAGGATTAAATAAACAAAATAGAACATGTAAGAAAAAAATATATAGGTGGAAATTAAAATACAGTAAAATAAATCATAGAAATGCGAAAATAAAGGAAATAAATAAACTGGAGTGGAAGGAAATTCAATAAATGATAGAGATAATTAAATGAAAGAAAGATTTGGGAAGGATAGTAGATGAGAAGATAGGTAAGGACAGTCAGCGTTGGGGTCAAAACGTGGGAGGCACTGACTGGCTCGGGGTTCGGAGGGTCGCGTACCTCAGAGATAGCAGGAAATGCTACTCCCCCTACGATTCTATAATAATTAATTGACACAGATGCATGCATTCCAAAGTGGTTTTGCATTGACCAGATGTGACGGTGGAAATGTTGGTTCTTTTCTTCTATTTCAAACGGATCCAATTATATCTGTCTTTCTAATGCTCAATCAATTTATTTCTGGGTGGGCGTAGACGTTATAAGGGCTTAATATTATTGATGAAGTGCTCAAAAAAACTTACTACTTGTAATTTTTGCACTTGATGTAAAAACTTTTTCTCTACACATTTTAAAAATTTATATTTTGTCTTCTTGCTGGTGAGAGGACAGTTAGAAAATTATGTGTATTTCCGGCTTGAAATAATTCACCCTTCATAAATTTAATAGTTATGAATGTAATTTTAATGTGCAGGTTTCTAATCTCTGTCCTAAGAGAATATTAAATGCATTTCTCAATCAACAAAATAATTTTAATTCAATTGAGAAAAGGTTTTTGGTGTAAAAATTTGGAATATAGGTGGGTTTGTGTGTTTTACTTTTGATTAGCGTCCTGAGTTTCAAATATGGTTCACCCCAAGTGAATTAATGATTGTATGGATCTTTCTCTCTTACGTCCAAAGAAATTAATATTAATAAAATTGTTTACAAATATCGGTGTGTTTTCTAATCAATCTTCGCTGTTGAAATATACTTTCAAACGTATATTGTTCTAATAACTCCTGTTTTTCTAAATGAGTGTTTTCTAGTAGAAGACACTTTTTGAAATGTTCAAACTTCACTTGATAAACTCAGTGTTTACAGGATCATGGTTTCATGTTATACGTAACACATCCTCAGCTGTGGAGTGTTTTTAAATTCCTCCATGTTCGTTTCAATTGATTATTTATTACATTTCGCAATGTAATTTGAAACAAAAAATAATAAATCGTATTCAAGTACTGTAACTATTATGTTCTTTGGATTTTCATATACTCTTACGATTTCTGTATTCTTACGATCATTGTTCACTATGGTTGATTCATTTTGTGGAATTCATTAAGGATGAACTAAAAATGATTTCATCCTTAGCAAGTCGTTTATTTTCATCGTTGAAACAGGACGATTATCAAAAGTGAACCCAGTGTAAAATCCTTGAAAACTAGCTGTAAGATATCCTTTGCTGCGCAATAATGGTTACTTGTTGGGTGCTCTGACAAACTACATGGTGATGGGTATGCAGATGAACTGGTTCCGATATCGTAACAATAATTATGTAAATAGCCAAACCTCTTCCGCATTGCTACAACAAATTGCTCTGAACCAGTTCCTTCTTCGGTGCTTGAGCTATCTATTCATCCTCTAGTCCCACTCACTGAGCTGTAACAACTTTGTCATCAATGTTTGCATCGATAATAATAATTATAATTTTAAATAATAAAACTTAAATGTCACTTGTTCATTAAGTGCCAGTTAACAACCTGTCTTCTGAAAAACAAACATTAAAATCATTTAATACATTCTAAAATCTGCACTGAAATTTAGATGAATGATGTCTATGTCGCTTTCTTCGAGAAAAATGAAAACGAACGTTTGAAGATGGCATTTTTAACTGTCTTTTTCCCTTGCTAGGTAGATTATATTGTTAGATAAATTATTTCAATTTTCATTGAATATTTTCCTACCTTACCTATGCTATTGAGTTCTCTTCACTGATCCTTCTTCTCTGTCCTGTCTCTGTTATGATGTATGCTTTTACTTCCGTGAATACATGTTTATCTCTATTAGTCACTACTGAATAGTACGTTATGGATTGGAATGTCTATATCATTGTAATCTATTCGTAGAATATCTACTTGTGTTATCACAGCAACTATTCTTATTCTATTTATATTGTATTCGTTTAAGCGAAAAATCAAACTCATTCATATTTAAAGGATCCTACAGATTTATGATGTTGTGTATGGAGTTATATCCGACTAAACTTGAAGTAGTCAGTTGATTCTGATTGAAAATCAATAAAATTTAACAAATAAAAGTAATGTAACTTTTCATTCGTATTGTTGAGGCTCCCAATCTTGGAAGTATAATAGCATATAAAAATTTATTTCATGCTTAAAGCTATATAAATATCAAGCGTCAGTAATATTGATAAGCCACTTTGTGATTTCTCAACTTTTCAAATTTTCATCGTTTGAATTCCATATGCTAGATTTCTATAAATAGCACTTATGGTTGAAACAATATAATATGATTATTCAAACAATAACAATATAATCATATTATCCAAAATATTATTATTAAAATCATAAATCTCATTTGATCCTGTATGAATTACATGCATTATTCAATTTTATCAATTATTTTAATATAATTTGTATTTTTTTCAACACAAGATAATTATTACTGTATTATTATTCAACAAATGTTAATTAACAGATATTGCGTTTTCCGTGAATACAATATGTCGCAAACAATCAAAAGTTACTGAAGCACGAATCCCCTTAGAGCAACTCGCTTTTTGTGGGTACCTTTTAATATCTCTGCTCAGTGATAACTAATCATTTGTAAATTTGAACAGTAAAAACAATGATAAAATAACAAATAAAAATATTAAAACTACAATCATCAATATAAAAGTATTAATAGGTGATCGTATTAAAAAACATATGTTGTCATTAGCTAAGGCAGTGATTTCTAACATCCCCCCATTTTAGTGGATATCGTTTAATTTTCAGCTCATTTTTGTGTAATATTTCTACTAAGATTATGAGTGGATTTAAAAAAAAAATAGAAGTTTGTAACGTTGAAAATGTATCTGGGGATAAAACTTTATAACAGGAGATGTATAGATAAAAATCCAACTCCTTCGCAAGTAATTTCATTGTTGGTAAGAAAGAAAAACAAAATAAACTTGGAAAATGAATAATAAGGAAAAATTCTCTAATTAGTGTTAATTTCAGTATTCGTATATAACAATTCATGCACAGTGAAACAATATAGACAATAGTAATTACCCTAAAATAACAATTTAGTACGGTAATCAAAGCTGTTCCTGCCTTAGTATCCAATATCCCACTAATCATAATTTTAATACTGTATTCCTTTATTCAGAGTTATAATGCTATAAATTATTTTTCTATTTAATTTCCACTTAATGCCAAAGCATATCTATACAGAATAATAATTTTCCTGTTTCAGTTTTAGCTGGCTGTTTGGCCTTGTTATAAATTTTCAGAAAACAGGGTGTAAACTCACTGAATACATAAATAATTGTATTGTGCTAATATTTTTCACAAATGGTGATATTTTAAAGTATAAATCATTTATGTCTAATGATAAATCAACTATGTACTGTATGTTATTAAATAATTCAATATATGTTACCAATATGCAACTTGTATATCGACTAGACACAAAATAAATACATTTGTATCAAATGCAGGCTACTAAGCAACTTTTAAAAGAAATGGTTAAATGCGGTTTGTATGGAATATATTCAAAAACCATGATTCAATTCTTCTGATACAAATACTATTTGTTATTTTCCAAAGGAGAGGATTCATGAGTTTGCGCTATATTCATTCATCTTTTTGCAGTAATTTTCAATAGAGGAGCAAATAATGAATACTTGAATAAATTATATTCTTGAATGATCGATTTTAAAAAAGATCTGACTCAGGCTATGAATGTATAACTTGATATAAAAACTAGAGCCATGCATCCTTCATTACAAAAATTGTGTAAAATTCATTTAAGTTCTAGCTTATCCGATAATGAAATAATATATTAAACAAATTATTCAAGGTCAACCAGGAAATTAGCACTACGGTTCCATTTTTCATAATAGAATTTGTTTGAAGCAATAATTCAAAACTTGGAAAATGAATAATAATGAAAATTTCTCTAAAAAATCTGAAAGTATATTATAATTATTAATCCTATAAATCTAATATTTGATAATTTTTAAACTTATTCATTCAATCAATTCTTATTTTTATCATTTTTTATTAATTTATTGGCAAGAAAAGCTTTTGAAATCACCTGATTTCAAATATTTTTGGAGTATTTATTGAAATATGATAAGAAGTCATTCCCCGCACCCTCAAAACTTTTATCCACTTATCTCGAATCAAATTACCATCGCAACTACAAAAGATTGTATGAAGGAATACTGTAGTGGAATCTATTACAGAAAAAATAGCATTAATTCAGAAAAAATAAAATGCTTTCAGAAATCTTGGTCATAAAATATTATATTATTTAGATTTTTTATATAACAGTCTCATTTTTCAAGGTCAGTTTTTCTGTATTGCATTATTCAAAAATAATTTTGTGAAAAACGTTCAGCCCTCTTTTATCAGTAATTTTTTCCATTTAGTTTCAATAAGTAAAAATTAGACTTTTGATTTCAAGAAATTGATTCATTTGATCGTATCTTTTCCACTGTTGCTGATTATAAGGTTAGTACTAAACTTCTCATAGCAAGACGGTACTGCTACTTAACTCCACGATTTGAATCTTTTAACTAATTGGAACTCCGTGTGGACTGGTGTGATAATTGAAATTTTCAGTTTTTATTGAAATATTTTCACATCACGGGTCTACTAAACCTAAAGAATTTCCAGTAGATCTCAGTTTTCTAAAATTATGTTTTAATTCCTTGATATATTTCTTGATTATATTTTAATATTTTAATGTCTTGATACATCCACTCCATTAATAATATATCGTATTATAATGTAGGGTAATGAAAAATATTTGAACCTGAAACAAAATTTCCCAATCTAATATCGACTTCTAAATTCTTCAGTAAACTTAAAATTCTGCCAGTTGTATCCGATAGTGACAATTACCGAAAAGATGAATGAATATCCATGCACCTTGAAAATTTCATTTTTATCGAGAAAATTCAATGTGTATTGCTTTGTTTGTTCAATGGTTATTAAGTGAATGTTAATGTTGCATATTGCCTCGAAGATGTGGCTGTATATTTCAGTTATCAAAATACGTCTTCAATTCAACTGATTGAAATCCGCCGTATCCGGGAAGATAACTACGATTTTCATAGATGAAGGTTATCAGCAAATCAACTGTTTGTTTATTATGCTTTCCCCTGTATTCCTCATCTTCGTCCATCTTTTATCTCTCGAACTGTCGGCTCTCTAGGATAAGGGAATCTGTCTTTTATCATTTTCCTGTGCGGTCGACTCAAAGGAAAAAGAAAATCCATCAAGTTCGGACCTAACTTATATTTCAACTGATAAACCTAGCTTGCACTGCTTTGTAGGAAATTGCTTTCATTTTTCCATATCTTACATGCCTAACAATTTAGGCGATCTGATCATTGGCAAATTTATACTAACACCACAAACGTATTCGATCGAAGTGTGGAATCTGATCCTTAAATTATTGTTTCAAAAAATGTAAATTGACACTAATAATTTTAAAGTCTCGATTTTGATGCGGTTCAATTGTCCAATAAACTTTCTCAATAAGAATTACAATTTATGTAAAAACAAAGCTGAAGGAAATTATTAAATGATGAAGCTAAACATATTATTATAATATATTATGTGTCAATGAGCTTTTTGACTTCACAAAGCCTTCTGACATGTAAGCGTTCATGATTCGTAAGGAAATCCCACCCTAATTACTTTCTAAGCTAGGGATATTGAATATCTAAGTTTCACTCAATCTTTGTTAATAATTGGTTGTTCTATTTACTTTTAACCATTCAAGTTTCAAACCCAATAATCCTCACAGCCACAGACCTATATAAGATCAGGACTTGACAAAATTACTGAAAAATAATGCATTTTAGAATTCAAATTTTCACAGAAAATGAAGTTTTGTTATAATTTGTAATAATATCATAATAAATAACAATATTTATTCCAATAGGGTATTCCAAAAATATTTTTGTAGTTGTACAATAACCATGTTTACTACTACCGCGAATGAAATGTAAGATTTTCTATAAAATCAATTGGAACGTACTCCTCAAATTACAAGCTCCTGTTATCTATCTGTAATCTAGCTAATTGAAATTGCTGAGACGATTTCACAAGTCTGTTGACGGTAAAATATGTTTTAATGTGGGAGATTGCCACTCATATTGTACTTGAAAGCAAATGTATGAATATGCTGCAATTGATCGGATCGCAAAAACTTGTAAATAGTAGTACAGTACCAATTAGATTAATACTGGTTTGGTGTGTGCGTGGTTTTGTTTTTATGCACAATATTTGCTTGCTTGTGGATGAATTTATTAATGCTTCAATTTTTTCGCTTGCATGCTGTACTATTAGTTTTATCTTAATTATTATTCTTTTCCTAACTGTGTCTGCATACATATTACTAATTGAAAAACAAACTCATGGTATCATATGGGGAAACTATTAAAGGCACTTGCGATTATTTCAAATCTCAGTTGTGGTCAATTTTAGGCAAACAAAAAATCTTGGGATGTTGAAATTGGAATTGCTAAATGTGTCTTGGTTATTTCTACAAATTTGATAAAATTTAAAAACTCTTCCTAAATGATTTTCAACTCTTTTAAATGTTCCTGGTTACCTAAATATGTTCGAAAAATTTATCGCTAAAACTTACCTTTCATCCGTGACAAAAATATTGTGTAGTATTAAAATCGAACCATCTCAATTTCAAAATAGCATAAATGTATCGTATTAGGTCTTGTTAAATAAATACGAAATGGCTTGATAATTGAAATAGAAAGTTATTCCTGATTAGAAAATCGTGATGAAGAATTCTTTTCAAGCTCCCACTAGTCTTATCTCTCTCTCGTTCTGAATATGGCGAAAAATTGGAATTTTTAGATAAACAAGAGAAGATTGCAATATTATCAATAAAGCAGCTGAAAACTGAAGGAAAGTGCAAAATTCACATTATTCGTGTGAAAATTTCCACATTCTTTTAACATTGCTGTCGATTTCTGCTCTGTTAATGTGGATCCAACACTTTTCTTTTCAATCGGCTGTCTTATTGGCCGAATTGCCGAAACTGTCAGCTAGCCGAATTCTGTGACTGCTGCTTGAATTATTATGATCACGACGATTCTGACGATTAAAAAAAGGAGAGATGTTGAAATGAACATTTTTCTCGTGCTCTTATTTTAATTATTATAATAATTGAAAGAGGACATTCATAATTCATATTTGGATGTGTTGAGCGCTGTTATAAAAACGCAATAGACAGACACAGAGCTACTTGTGCAGATGAAATTTCCCTCCTTCAATACCTCTAATGAATTCAGATGACAATATTAATCTTTTTACTCAAGCTGGCTGTGTTAATGCTTGATATTTGCCTTCTTCAACAACATGAATAGAAATCAATTTTTCTGAAATTGATAATATTTTTTCTTATTACTAGACTAGCAATTTTAGAGCTTCCTTGAATGCTTTATTTGAAAAATATGCGGTTTAATTTTTTGCTCTCTCAATACAGAACCAAAAACAGTCAAGTAGAACTTTTGATGACTAACAAATTTTTAAAAAGCACATGGTTTAGTTTTATAGTAGATAGATAGTCTTATGAAAATCAGATGCCTATGTAGTGTACTGCTTTAGAATTCTAATTCAACTAGAAGAAATTGATAACTTTTTTTTATTAGCTTTCACTCGAGATCAATTTCGTTATTCCCAATTAACTATTAATCTTAACTATTGCTATAATGAGAAGTATGCCTGTTTACAAAAATTAAGTAATTTTTATTCCTGAATAAAACCATGAACAAAAAGATTCTAAAAAAATTAACTCTCCTTAAAAGATTTGAGTTGGAAAATAACTATTATTATAACTATAGTTATAATGGTTAACTCTGATTAAAGTTGAAAGATTAACTCTGCCATCTAACATTATAGATTGAACCGTCACATACGTTTTATTGCAATGTTCTAGCTAATTGTGTTTGATGTGTTTTAAAAAATGTAGTTTGATATTAGAGAAATAATTTTTTCCAATACTCCAAACTTTTTGAATTTGGTAGAGTCTAGCTGTCAAAATTATGAATCTACGTTATGAACACATGATGAAAAATAATAAAAATACAGTATACTGTTAGTTTTGGTTATGATTAAAACAAATTTTCGTATAATGCGCCCATTAGAGACCCAGGTTTGATTTGCCCATGCACATGCCTCATATTTGATTCACTTAAATTCGGAATTATTATTAAAGCTGTGTAGGAAAACAATCAATACATCTTTGTATATCAAGAAGAGATCTACAAATGGTCTGCATAGCGTTGAAAATAATTTCAATAAGAAACGAATTCATTTAGCGTTACAAGAACACAGCAACTGACTTCTTGTTTCTAGGATTCAATTATTTTAAGTTATATAAGTCTTTGAAAGTTACAATAACTATTTGATAATACAAATTTGATGAACTTCATTTCTAATGTAGTGAGGATTTTAAAAGGTATTTATTTCTAAATAATCATATTGAAAACTGTGTTTATTTAAATTTTTTTTAAGGCATTGCCTTGATTTTTTCAATATTTTATCAAAGACTCCAAGATGAACTTCATTTCTAATGTAGTGAGGATTTAAAAAAGTATTTATTTCTAAATAATCATATCGAAAACTGTGTTTATTTAATTTTTTAAGGCATTGCCTTGATATTTTTCCAATCTTTTATCAAAGCCTCCAAGAGTTTTAAACCAAGAATTTTTCACTTTTATATCTTGAATGGATTTATCAAACAAATAAAAATACGAAAGAGAAACAGGTAATCGCCCAACATTATTGAATGTTCATGAGAAAATTTCATATTATAGTGCTTTGAAATCCTGATTTAGTTTTATAACAGTAAACCCCCGTTGAAACAATAGTTAAAGAATTAAATACAATGAACTGATCTGATATTCGCCTCCCAATCCAGCATTAATACGAATGAAATTGATTATTATTGAATGCTATATTTTTTGTAACTGTGATAGCTTGGTAACTGCATGCTAATTAGAGATTATCAATGTTCTATCTGAAAGAGATTATCCAGCTAACACTACAATAACCGTAGTAGAAAATTTGACCAATGAATTTGTAGTTGTAATTTTTGAAGTTACTACTATATTTCATACATGTTTTCCTTCAATGAGAGTTTTGCATAGATGTTTCTTGTGTTGAAACTCAACTATTTCCATGAAATATCATTTTTCACAGTCCATGACCAGTCAAATAGTGTGAAAAGTGCAATGTTTTGTGGATATTTATGTCACACTGCTCTTTGAATATGTTTTCTCACTTACACTTGTATTGGTGTCCCATGTGTTTATGTGAAACATGATTGAATGTTTGAAATTGACATTACTTCACAAGACAGTGGAGAAATGTTTGATGTACCTACTTTCTTTGTGTCAAAACTTTCAAATGAGATAAATAGAATGGTCTTCCACTTAATATTTGTTCCCAAATTCCATAAGAATCTAATAGAAATACAGATATATTGATCGGTGTATCCAGTATAAAAAACTAAATCAGATTTTCCGTCACAGCACTTGGAATATTCGTTTTATAAATACTTGACCTAATTAACTGCCTGATTTTTCTGTAGATATTTTAATTAGTGAAGTTTCAATGATGTAAAATCTTCCATTCCAATTTATCGATTTTCCTATTATGTCTATTTTGAACATGTACTTACAAGAAGGATATTACATAAATAAAGCATATAAAAATATAATTAATAAAGATAATAAAGCATACGACAATTCTTATGCTTTCTCTATGATAAAACTAACTTTAATCCTTCATTATAGCAACTTATAATTTGAGTTCATAAATTTACTCTATGCTTTATTGAGTTCGAGGTGTACTAGATGTAATGTTTCATCATCATCCTTTCATATCTCATCATCATCCTTCCATTACCCACTCACAAGCTTAGAGCTTATGTGGGCATCATCCCTAGCAAAAAAAAAGTACAGTATATTATTAACTTCAATCCCTCATTACAACTTACTATAAATAGAGTTCACAGAGTTCTTATAAAGTATTAGTTTTTACACAGAACTAACGTTACTCATTTGTTTTTCTGATGGGTAGAGGACGTTGCCATTTCATAATGATGTGTAAATTTCTCGAATAAATAAAACGTTTTGTATACTGGATACACTGTTCAGTCGGCAATAAGCACTTGGTTTGTTTTGCTAGCAACAAGTATACGAGACTCATTGTCTTCAAAGGCTCGTTTCTAGGAGTCCTGTAATACAGGAACTTCGAGATACCCAGACACTAAACGCGCATAGCACGGTGTGCTAAGTAATGCATAGTGCATGTCGAGTGTGTGGTAATCTTGATTAGCTGTTCTTGTATTACAGAACTTGTAATTTTTTAAATAAACAGGATCCTTGGCGTCATAAACATCATTGTGCCATCATTGTACCTGGCGTCATAAACATCATAAACTTTATACCTTCCCGCACATGAGGTTTCTAACGAGCATAGTGCCTTGCTGATGATTCCCTACGTCCACACTTGGTCGATTTTGAACAGCATGCGGCCAATGCTTGAGCATATGCAGCATGCTTGGGTCGCACACAAAGTGTGGACATAGGGAATCGCTGTTTGTTGCAGTTAAACGCACTATACCCATCCATATCGCGTGGTGATCACCTTGTGTGTTATCAAGTTTGTGTACTGTCTAGTACTGCCACACAGTATAATGCAAATGCAGTACAATGTTCTGCAATGCATTGTGACAATCATACAAGAAACATTAGCAAAACAAACCGTTTGCAGTTTGCCGAAATGTCCACCAATATCCCCCTTTTTTATTGTGGATAAATTTGAGTACAGAAAGCATCCAATTAATGCATTACAGAATCGTTTATGATTTGCTTGAAACAACTACTTATTCATCTGCTAACAGCATAGCTACTATTTTGAGTTTGTTTTGGTTTTGATTAGAGCTTACTGATGATGATATGCCGTGATAGTGCATTTGGGTTGGGGGGGCGGGTGGGGAGGGGGGTGGTGGTGGTAGGTGGAACGCACACTTCACCCGGTTCCCTGTGTTTACAGCTGCGAGTTATCAGAGCTTTCAAGTCGACCCTGGAGGATTTGGAGGAACGTCGCTCCATCCATAGTTTACACAGCTTGCACAGTTTGCGCAGCTCAAGGAGCCGTCCCCTGTCCGACATCACTTATATTGACGAGGACCCCATCAAAACACCATCAGCCAATAATACCTCGTTTGCACTTCCGAAGATGGTCTCACCGGCTGATGACCCTCACCGTCCTGTCACTCCTAAACACTTGCCCGACTTGACAAAGATCGCTCACGAGACGAGCATTTGAACTCCTTCCCCCCCCCCCTCCTCCCACCTTCTCCCCCCCCTCTCTCCCCCACCCTTCTCCAGCACCACTCGTGTTTCTCTCTCTCTTTCTACATTGACTTACGCTTTTCTCTAAAGCTGGCCCTCAGGTGTGCCAATTCGTACAGGGATTTTACTTAATGTTCAATCACCCAAGGTAACTACCACTAATTGTGACAACTGAACCTGTTTCAAATAATTGATTATTATCTACTACTCCTGTAATATCAATCATGTACTTACACGTTATTATAATACACTGCATGACAAATTTATCTTATCGATTGATATCCAATTTTTCTGTTTGTATTATTAGCTCGTCGATATTTCTTTATAAAAAATATATATATATATATACTTATTATGTACTTTTGTAAATAGTATTTTCATACTACTGTTGTTTGTTGTTGTTGTTGATGTTGTTGTTGAAACAAGTTGAACATTGTTGAGTTTAAAATCTATTACTAATTCTCTAGAGTTCAAGAATAGTAGTACTCTTGCTATTGATTGCTTTCCCGGAAGTGATAATGGCGTATTTTTTAATTCGTTAATCACTCAATAAAGCTTGAATTCGTTAGTGTGGAAAATTTGTCTCATCGGTGTTTGATAAATAAACGTCCTTCACTATTAATAGATCGCTTTAAAGCTTTGTTTTTCACAAGAAAGACTATTTGTGAGCTTTCACAAGATTATTACAGTGCATTTGAGTTCAAGTGAGTTATAATATTTTTGTAGACGCTCAATCGTTGTTGGTTGAGGATGTGAATAATTAAATAACCATTTCTTCTCAAGTATAAAAAGTCGTGGTTGTACATAGATATCTTTTACTATTAAGGATAGCCATTAGCTTCTCTAAATAATCATATTTTAACTTAAATTAAGCTAGTTGATCTGCTTAAACAAGTTGTTATTTATTATTAGATTACCTATATTGATTTTTTTTTCAATTCATGAATTAGACATTATAAGTCTATCTGTAGCTGTTGTTTTCTCTTTTCATGATCATTTCTTAAGCAGATCTACTTGTTCAATATTAATTATACAGTGGTACATGGAGGATTGTCATTCCAAGGCTGTTGAATATCAGAACACTACATCGAGATGACATGCCAGCTGAATCTCTAGACTCATTAATATCTAAACAAGTGAAGTATTAGTATGTGTCTTACTCATTAAGATAAACTTGAAATTCATTATATTGAATGAATCGGCTGGAAGCTTGCATCGAACTATTATTAAGTGTTATTATAAATTATAACCATTATGATTGTTCTAGTTCGGAAACTTACAGGCTTCTAATACTGGAATTTAGTTGGAATTTGTAATTCTCAGAAGAAACTCTCATCACTGATGGTTGTCTAAGGAGAGCATGTAAGTATTGGTGCTCTTAATAAAATATTTCTATCAAGATGTCGCTTTCATGAAGGTTAGATTTCAATGGAATATTCATTCATGGAATATATTCATATATTATGTTAGATCTTATTGAATATTTTGAAGAAATTAATCCTTAAACTTTCACTGAGCAACACTCTCGTTATAATGGCAATCGTCTGTGTACCACATTGTGCATGTAAATAGAAAAATATTTTTCAATTCTTTTCGTATTATGTTGTTCAGATATATTTATTATTACTGATATAAATGCTAGTTTAAGGCACATCCTGTCCAATAAAAATCTCTATCTTTATGGCATCAAATGTTTAAGACCATATTTTCATACATTTTATTATTCTAATCAGTTGGAAATTAACTATAATACACCTAAGTGCTCTGCTATATTCATAAATTATTTCAGCCTAAATGAAACTGTTGCATCGAAAATTTGAGATAAAATATTTTGATCAATGAACTGTTTTTTTAAATGAAATAGGACAAACGGAAAATTCTCATTTCTGTTCATTGAAAAAAGTTATTAATGAACTCAAGTCAGTATGAGTCTTCCAAATAAGTAGTTGATTTCAGCCCCGCCTCTATAAATATAGTTGATTGTTCCCCCAACGGCTCATTCCTGACGGTACTCTAAACGTGAATTTTAATCTAACGTGTTATAAGCAACAAGACAAAACGCATATTTTAATTTTTTTGAGTTCAGGTTTCTAGTCAGTATTATGGATTAATATGAGTTTCTATTGTATGATTGAGACCTTATCAAAATGTATAATATTTGAATATAATATGGTACGGCAAGTAGTACTTTTTGATGAAACGTCTAGATAGTGAGATCTAATCAATTATATTTTTTAATAACTTCATCTATAAAACATTCCTAGTGATAAAATTGAATGAAAGCAAATTCGTTGAATTACTAATCATCAAATCATTGATAATTTAATATGTTGTACTGATATTTTTTCATTATCATAAATATTATAAATATCTTTACTTGAATATTTTTCAATCACATTACAATCTCTGAAGTGAAAGTTGTTTGAATTTTATAAAGTTTATTGAGTCTTCCTAATCGATTTAACTGTTCTTCATATGAAAATTTTTTGTGTAAAATTACACACTCATTTTCACGGTTTACTTTATAATTAATATTCATTTGTGTAAACAAGTATGTAAATCATGCAGTTCATCTCATTGGATCAATTAATTAAATTTGATTCTCATTCCAGACCATAGTAGTTATTTCTATCACCCATCTACAAATAATTGATCATCAACCTGGTGAGCTTCAATTTAATAAATTTATGTATTATTGTTGAACTACGTTTTTTGAAATTTATTCTTTGGTTCAATATTTTCAAGCTACTTACTAAGATGAGAGGTTGAAACGAATTAGTAAGACAACGAAAGTTATTTTAGTGAATTGTTACAGGACTGCCTAAAAACGTTTACTGTGATTCTGTCTTGAAACCTGATTCATAATTAATCAATTATAATCCTTAACAATATTGATAGAGACGTTAATTTCAAAGTATTGATAATGAAGTGCATTTTTCAAAAAGATTCCTGTTTCTTCTATAGAATTGAAAGGGTTGTAGAGTTCTTCATGCATTTTTACTTTGATAATTAATTATAATTTCTATAATTCCTTTGAGTTGAAAATCGTCCTTAAAAATTTGAAGCACACATTACAAGAGAGTTTTGAGCCGGAAACTTTCATTGAAATAGATTGTCATAAAAATTTGAAATCTTCAGATCACCGTTGAGTGTTATGACGTGTTGAGCATGTTGTGATTTATAGAGTCACAGTTTCACATAACTCATGAAATGTCAGTTTCTTCAATGTGAATAAAATTCAAAAACAAAATAATTATTTCTTCAACTGGAATAATTAATTTCTTACAAATTTAACTATTGAATCGTGGAGCGTGATTGAGACCTATTATCATCGAAATAAATTGTTAAAGGAATGACTACAAGTATGCATCTATATTTATATGATTACAAATCATGTTTGTTCTTGACTGAAAACAGTCTAAAGCCTCTTTAACTGAAGCCTCCAATTCTTGTTTAAAAACATGGATCAGTTATTGATTCTCTTGTCATTTTTATTATTTTATTGAAACATGCTTAGTATTCCATCTTTCTTTAACAATTGAAGATTTGCAACAAAATCGTTTCCTATTGAGCTCCGATTTTGATTTATCTTTATTAATTCTATACATTCTGTATTTCTGGTAGAGAAACTTATTTTGACGATATTTTTAATCCGAAAATATTGAAGTGATACTTGATTCTAATAATATCTGGTAGAGAAACTTATTATGACGATATTTTCAATCAGAAAATTTTCAAGTGATACTTGATTCCAATAATTGAAATGAAAACATTGAAAGTATAACGTATCAAATTCCATAACATTCCAGAAATTCTTGAATTGTAAATTCGAGTTTTTCCTTTTCCTTTCACTTGATTGTGCAATTAGCAGATTATTACTTGCACTTTATTGATTTGCTCAAATGCATCCACAATTTATGATTTTAATTCCATTTTTTCGCATAGTTCTTCCTTCTTTCTCAAATTGCGATGCTATAGTTTTCACAGTTTTTTTTAATAATTTTCAAATTATATTTTCTCCGCATGGACTGTTGCAAAATACTATTACAGTGATTAATAAATCACAAATGCACCTTGGATGTTGAGCACTTGTCAGAAGGTTACTTATCACTCAAACAAAAGTAATTTATTGTGTTATACGTGGATTTCTGATGAACTGTTTTTAATTACAGACATTCAAAATCAAGATTGATTAGGTCATAACATATTTGACAGACCTATTTCAATTTATTTTTAGTCTGCTTTTTGATCAGTGATTGAATTAGGTATTTTACATGAAATTTAAACACTAATTTAGTCCAGACAACCATACCCCACTTGCTTGAAATAATTTAGTTCTCCTGAAAGACTTTAAAATATATATTTGAAAAAAATACTGCACTGTAGTTCTTATTCTAATGTATTTCCAATTTTTTTAAAGTGTTGTAAATAAAGGCAAATCCATTCTATTCTAATCTAGTTCAGAAACTAGTTCAGCCCTGCAGAAACACTTGGAACTTTTAGGGTTGAATGGTAGAAAGGTCTTTCTAGTCCTAACTCCGCCTAGTAAAGAATATTTTCATTTCATTTCAAACAAGAATATATTTCAAGATTCTAAGCATTATTAGTAATCATATTACCAAGCAAAATGAAATATGTCATAGAATGTTTCTCTATTATGAATAATATTACTTCAGACTACCTGAATAAAATATTTCTTAATTCAAGGATAACTATATTTTCAAATCTTATTCAATTAATTCTCCTCCATATAATTTGAATTGATGTTTTTGAAAAGATAGATACACAAAAATTCATTTTGAAACTTATTCAATTAATTCTCCTCCATTTAATTTAAATTGATGTTCTTGAAAAGATAGATTTACAAAACTTTTACCTACAGTAAAATATTTCTAGTTAAATCCCAGTTATTTCAGTTGAGAACTATATACTATTTGAACTGTAAAGCTGACACTTTTGAGGGAAAATTTAGGGGGTAAAAATTAACTTTTTACTTGAAAATTCTATTAAATGTTGAATCCTTCAGCGTATGTACTTTTTCCAAGATAGGAAATGTATGACATGTAAAATGATACAGTGATGGCTTCTTAATTATATAAATATTCCCACATTCTTGCATGTGATAAATAAGAATGATTCATTGAATCCTGTGTCAATCGTTAGAGAATTTATTGATTGTTATCCAGACTTTATCAATGGTATAACACTGTAAATTATTGTTGCTCGGTAGCTTTTGATACAAACAAAAGTTATTGACCTGAATTTACTTTCGTCGATGATTTGAAAAATGTTAGGTTTTCACCCCTCTCATAACCCACGCACAAGCCTAGAGCTCATGTGGGCATCACCCTCAAAGAAAATTCTATTAATATTTCTTACAATATTACTGCATTTTATAGCTCTGGTCAAAATTTGATGAGACTAATATAATTATAATAAGGATTACAAACCTTTTTCTTTGATGGACTTTGCTCTTTTAATTTACTATCTATTCATCTTCTGCATTATTCATTCTTCAATTCAAACTCATGATAGGTGCATCGATTTTTCTTCCATCAGAAAATTCAGAGAGGAAATTTTTCCTGAGCCTACCTGCCAGTCATGTTATTAAACTTCATGTTGGCTGAATTATTGTAAATTATCACTGTGACATATTCAGGTTGGATGTAGTAATTACCCAATTTATTGAGTCCTTGAAGGCTCAGATTGAATTGATTGAATCTAATTTATTGAATCTTCAGCATTTATTAATTTTGAGGAGGTATCCCAAAAAGAGAATTTAAATAAACAATATATATGCTCTTGTTGTCTTGTATTTTTAACCGCTCACTTGTGCTAATTTATCAACACTTTTCGACTATCTCAATGTTTAATTTTTAGTATATATCTTGTTAAAGTAATATATATTACTACATTCACTCCAATTATTATTTATAAGATGTAAATATAATTATGTATATTTTAATAATATTCCAATTCGCTCTTAACTTACAATTTTCTAGACTGGACTTAGGATTCTGTGTATTATTTCTTTTACTCCTCATCATATAACTCCAATATCATCGTGAAGTACTTAGTAAATCACTTTTTTTATGTATTTCATGGTTCATCTTTTATTGTTATTTAAATACTAATTAGTACGTAGGATTTATTCTAATTTTCATTTTCGACTCCTATTTGTTATGATTTTTCTGTTTTTCTTGTTTTAATTGATAATACTTATTGTAATCACACTTATTTCTAGGAGTATCACTATTTATACAATTGAGAGTTCAAATATTTTCAATAATTGAATCATTCTTTGTATCTTTCACCTTTTAAATCTAAGTTTAATTCCAATTAGAATTTATTGACTATCATATGCAAAGTAAAGAATACGAATTTTTCTCTCAATTTGCTGACTTACATGAGAAAAAAGTCTTATTCACCTTGTGCTTCATATATTTTTTTTTAGATTTTATTGATTCGCTTTTTGATCTAGGCTGAATACACTCAAATCTATATTTTATCATATTTCATCCAATAAATTAACTTAAAACACAAATTGTCTTTTAGTTTCATTAGTAATAATAATTTAGATTAAGTTACCCACTTAGAATTTGGCTTCCAAATATATTAATTTATCATTTATATTCAAATGCAATGAATTAATACTTATCTTCAATAACCAACAGCATTATCTTTAATTGCAACAGCATTCACGGAGGTTCTCTCTTTACAATTTTTTTATTGTATGAATTATTATTGCATTTAATTGTGAGTTCATGAATGTACCCCAGACCTGGTTGGAAGCCAAACAGGTATTTCAAATAGAGTTAAAGGTACTATAAATTAACAACGACTTTATTTTGTTTAAAAATTTATTATTATTAGTTAATAATATTTATTATTTCAAATAAGTCAGTCATTTTTTTAATAATCAGTACAACAGATAAGTACTCGAAAACCGAACGACGTTTAATAGTTAGACTGGTTAAATTCATTTTATACAATATGCTGTATACTGTTTTTTGTAATCATCACTATAGTAATAAACTTTACAAAATTTTCATTGCTGTAATATTAGTGATATCAACCTTTTTCCATTTTGAATTTATTAATTATCTTTTCTGTCTAATTGTAAATATTTTCTCACTTCTTTCTAATATTGTAAGTTGAATAATCTGTATAAAATTAAGATTACAGTATTACTGAAAAATCGTTCTCATTGTTTCGTCTGATATCGCTTCAATTGATAGGATTAATGTTATGGTTAGGAGCTGTTTCTA
Source organism: Laodelphax striatellus (assembly GCA_017141395.1). NCBI lineage: Eukaryota > Metazoa > Arthropoda > Insecta > Hemiptera > Delphacidae > Laodelphax > Laodelphax striatellus. Next base: position 17,953,392 of record CM029544.1, on the reverse strand, counting down.
CTATCATCGCCTATTGTTAACAATAACCATTCGAATTATCATACAAGTATATACATATTTTTTGAACTCGTTAGATAATATAAATTCTTGCCTCAATTGCTCTTGACATGTTATATTCTTGTATACGAGATATATTATAATTACAACTATTTAAAACTTGAAAATCTTGAGTATTTTACCAAATTCGTTATTCTATGCTGTTGTTTTTAGAGTTTCCACTGTTAAAAACTTTAGACCAAATCATTTTTGAGGCAGGCAGTATTGCTGAATATGTTTTCAAAACTCCTTGATTTTAGCTTAAGATTCATCTTGTATTCAATTTTATAGTTCTAAATCTTTAATCCAAAAATTTATAAAATAATTTTTTCCAATGATAAATAAATATTTTTTTACAAAATACGAATATTTACTGAATTAATTGAACCCTTGACTATAATTCATTGTTTGTGGGGATAATGAATAATACTTAGTTATTTGTAGACTATTCCCACACATTTTTGGCCTAGAATCGCCAAACTGAACAAATAGCCTATAATATTTGGTTCTGCCTTTGCATAAAATCATCGTTTGAATTATAATTATAGCATAATAAGAATGCTGTATTAATATTTCTAATGTGCGTACTAATGTCCAGTAGGTAATAAGAGTTTTTATATGGCTACAATGAGCCATTATTAATTTGGTGAAGATATTATGGTAATATAGTCCTGATAGAATTTAAAAAGTATAACAAGGGTAAACAAGCATCCATTGCGTACTAATTTCCAGTAGATAATAAGAGTTTTCACATGGTTTCAATGAGACTCCATTAATTTGGTGAAAATATTGAGTTGGTAATATAGTCCTGATAAATTAAAAAAGTATTCAAGGGTAAACAAGGTAAACAAGCATCCATTCATGGTTTAATAAGTGTATGTGCTACAATATTTAATTGGTATTAGAATGTTGTAATCTGTACATCAGATCTATCTAGAAAATATCTACCAATCGCTCAATTTTCTAAAACGGAAAACGGATCATGTGCCATAATCTTGAAAAATCTATTAGATTTCACCACTTATGCATTTTATATCTCATCCACTTTGTTATGATTGTCATGTATATGTTGTATTCGTTTTTTTTTTTTTTTGCTTTCGTTGGTTTATCAGGGAGTGCCTTCTATGTGTATTTTAAGTCACCCATTCATCAATCACATCATGCTGTGTGAAACATCATTTTCATGGTACCGCTAAATGAATTTCTGTTTGAGTTCGATCGTTGAAATGCTATTTTAAGAAACTCTATTTGTTGTTGATACTCCGTCAATAAAAAATGCCTTCAATGTATGTTGTGTGTGTCGATGTTTTTTGAGTAGTTTAGAACTGAGCAGTCCCATACAAAACGAATTAATTTTGAATACCGCCAAATCTCAGGAAACTTCTTATTACGAAAGTCCTTTTTTAATATGAAACAATTTTTCAGGGTATTGATAGGTGATCTATTTAATTAAGGGCGTGAGTCGCATGGGTTAAGGCATCGAGACTCTTTATCTTCATAATCATTACTCTTCTTGTTTCTTTTCAATTCCACATAGATGAGTGTTGTATATTGTAAATGGATGAATGTAATATAATGTAAGAGCTTGCTGATAACTTCCCTTTTGTTTATCTCTATTTTGTTATGTTTTAGTGGCAAGCCGTTTCATTGTACTAGATGATCTGTGTATGTGTAGTCCTTGAGCCTTGGACTTTATCACACCAGACCGTTAAAACCCTCCTTACAGTGTTATTTGTATGTTTGTATCTAGGGCTCACCCTAGCCCGACCTTGTTTTGCAGTAGCTTTAGAATGTAGTTACAAATGTTCACTTGTCAGGTTGATTCAGCACCTGCGAAGACTCAATCGGCCAGGCTTGTGATAGTCAACTGTTACTATTGCAAGGTTGGTCTTGCGTCTTTGCAGCTCTCTCACTCCTCTTTATATTATCTACTGCAATCTGTCTCATTATTTCTTGCCCTTTACTCTTGAAGGTGATAGGTGGTGAATTGCAAGAACGTTTGATTCCGGTTCCCTACAGCAAGAGCTCCACAGATCAAGCTGTAAGCCGCTTCCTACCATCTCTTTTCTTGTCCGCTCGTTCGATTGCTCTTTTTTATTTCCTCTTAAGGCTGTTCGTTTCTAATCAAATAAACATTTTCGACGGCAGGCAAACATGCTATTTGCTTGGTTGGGTGTACTGCACCCAACGACAAACAATCAACTGCAGCACGATCGGTTGATTAATGATTATGTTTGCCGGTCGGTTATTAAACTATATTCTCTATCAACCTCTATTGCCAGGTTGACTGAACAGCCTTAAAATTGCACTTCACTGGTGAAGCCCTCTACAATTATTCTAAAACGCGGATGATGATAATAATCAGTAATCATCCATTTGCAAACTCTGTTCTAACTTAATATTAAATGGGCTTCACTCAGTTTAATGTGCTGTGCTGCTTTCTTTGTTGTCCTTAGTGACTCTTACTAATATAAGAGTTGGTGTGTATTTGCGATTTGTGTGTATGTGTGTGCGCGTGAGAGTGCCCGCCTGCGCATATATGCTTGTAATTTTTTACATTGAGTTCGTTTTAAAAGTTTCTCTAATCGGTTTGCGTTCTCAGTGGTTTGTATTTATTCTATTATTGTTTTCAGGTAGGTACTGTCAGAATGCATGATTATATTCTCAGTTATGATTTTCATTAATGACACTGCAATATCAAGCATTACTGTGAAAGTTTTTACATTCATGTGCGCTTTGCTTTGTCTCTTGTAATCCACTTTCCAATATCTGTAGATCTTTCTATCATCCACCGTTCTCTGCATGCTTTTCTCTTTTCTACTATTGCCACTTCTACTCCAGGTATAACCCCGTTCAAAAATCTCGGTACATTTAATGATGTGCATGTGAAATGTTCATGCTTTTAACCCGGTTTCTTTGAGAGTTCGTGCAATTTCGTGGGACTGACCGTTATCGATTTTTTATTGCCGTACTGGTGTTGACCACTGCAGCTAGGCAGGCTATAGATTGGCTTCTGCAGTACCGTACTGTATTTGGTGGTGTTAAATGGTTGAATATGATGCGTATATAATATAACTCTAAGTGTGCATAAGCATGGCGGATAACGTTTCAACATTGTGATGTATTGCCCAAGTGGCATTTCCAGATTGCTTAAAATAATTGGGTATTTGAAATTATTTACCTACTAACAAACTAGATTTTAATCAGTAATTAATTAGTAATGGCACGTCGGTTTTTGTGTGATAATTTTGTCCAATAATTTTAACATCTAGTTAGTAGGTGTTATCTTTTAGCTAGGTAATAGAACTTCAATTATTATAATAGAAATTTATTATTCTCATATAATCTAAAGTTAGTTGATTGCTTTTAGCTGTAAATTAGTTGAATACTGCTTATTGCATTTCTAGATTCTAGTGATAGGGTGTAATCCTGTTACAAATTCTAGCTGTAAGAGGTTTTATGTATAATACTATGCAGAATTAGAATTAATGTTAGGGAACCCTTCGATGGCTGAACCAACTCCCAGTTCTTCTTGAAACAGAATCTGAATTTCAAGCCTACATCTTTTCGATTCGGTTGCAGAACTAAGGTTGGTGTCAAACCAATATAATTGCGTTGATTATCATGAATGCATGTGCTCTAATCGAATAATAATATTTTTTCACTCTAAATAATTATAATGCAATACTATATCAAGTACAACGCTACTTGTTTTCAACAAGCTCTAGCCAACCAAATTATTCTCGAAAAAAATTCATTCTTAGGGTTGGAATAGTGATCATGTGTCAGGTTCATTAGTAATGTGATCTCACAATACATAATTTGTTACCAACGATTGATACATCATTTAACTAAAAAATGTGGTAGGCAGTAAGCAGCATTGAGCTTTGTTCTGTATCAATCAGCTGTTATGCATGTGCATTATGTTTATCATATGTAATTAAAGTAAAAATAAGACTATTACTTCAGCTTTATTTGAAAACTAGATGTAGGTATTTTTATCAATATTCTTTATGCAGATAAAAAATTTAATGCTTTCACAGAGAGGTTGAGAGGTGAAATTTAAAAATCACTGTATTTACTGATGAAAAGCTTTGTAGAAACACATTAGCAAATTTAAATTAATATATTGACATTGGAGAAGAATCCACAACGTTTTTATTCAAATTCGTTCATTTATGTAGATCCTCAGAGAGGTTGAGAGGTGAAATTCAGGAAAAATCCACTGTATTTACTGCTTTTTAAAAAATCATTTGCAAACCTAATTAATAAATGCTGACATTTGTTAAAGAATCTACCTACATTGTTTCTATTCAGGTTCGTTAATTCATGTAGATTTAAAATTCTCATAATTCAAACTCAACTATTTTGTTACAGTAAATCTAATATATCTATATTATTCTATCAGATATTTTTTGTATTTCGCTCACTTGATGCAGACTAGATTATTTGAATCTTGTTCCAAATTTACATCCACAATCTCTCATGATTGTTGTAGCTCAAATTATTGTCATAGTTTGTATTGTTACTTACTTTTAAATAGGCTACTAATTGATTGCATTCCGTTTACCATTATTATTGTGTTAATTATTCTGAATTTCTCTAAGAATGTTATATGTTCGCAAGGTATGCGCTCAAGTTTTTAGGAGAAAGGAATTAATCTTCCAATAAAAAAATGTTTACTTATTGATAATGTTTCATTGAAATTTGCCTTATTGATCATGTGAAATCAATTTAATTAACATTTTCTATATTACAATACTGTATCTATTCAAAAATTGATAAGTGTCATGTAGGTTACTACTTGAGGTCAAATGCGTTATTTTGTGTGATTTTAAATGAAAATGTTATTATTCTATGAGTATTCCAGCTACTTTCATATTCGTCGTATTTTTTAATTTTTGGTGTCATTTCTCAGCTATTAGTACATGATATTTACCACGTAAAAACTTATTTATGCTGGGAAATTCATGAATATTTTCTAGGATATGATTTCTTCGATATTCATGATCAATGTAAAGTAGTTCAACTCCTAGTGCGTATCATCAAACATACTATGATACATGCTTGTATCTATGTGATGTCATTGTAATTAATACCTGAAGATAACTTTTCCAAATTGACTTAATTCAATTGAAACATCATTGTCATATTACAAACAGCATTGTCGTTTGATTGAATAAATAAAATATTTCATTTTCAAATATTATGTATTGTAGAAGATTGATTCGAAACACTATATTTACATCACAGTAATAAAACTGCCAATTTATAATGAATTGAAAAAATATTGCCAATTTTCAAGTTAGTATGTTATTCCAATAATAGGCTACTAAAACTGTAATTGTATTATTGTCTGGGTTATTAGTCTAGGTTTAAGATGTTTTGATCATATTTCATTTTCTCTCATCAGGAATATTGTAAAAGACTATTTTTAGTGTAAATTGAATGTAATTTTATTGTTATTAAATCGTTATTGGATAGCAACAACACTGACATCGTCAACTTGCAATATTTAAAAAATATGCAATTAACCTCATTACAATTCCTACTGTAGGAAGTTAGGATATTTCAAACTGATTATCATGTCTTATTAGTCGTGGATGGACTGGTTTTATGGTTCATTCCTTTACCTTTTTACATTTTTTATATGGAACATTGTTCAATGAATCATTGTACATTACGTTTGTGCGAAAATTTCCATTACAAAAAATATAGGTAGATGTAAAATGACTAGATGTGATCAGTTTAATGATATTTATTGCTTAGCAACATGTTCGTTCCAAGTATTGTCTCATTTTCAGAACGGTAGTGTTTCTTAAACGGTAAAAGCATCCTTTTATAAGTTTTCAGTATAACAATGTTTATTCCTTCTCATAAATACAATTGCTACTCCTCGGACAGGAGTAGCAATTGTATTAACTCGAAGATAATTGATAGGTTTCATTCCCAGTTTTTAGTGATGTTTATCAATACCCATATCTTATGTGTTTATTTTTTCGTCCTGATCCATTAGCACTCTGTTGAAACATACTATCTTCTAGATCACTGAATCAACGATATTCCTTTAATTTTAAAATCAATCTTTTCAATGGATATTTATAGTGATAAAGAGTTCCTTGTAGACTTTGCAGATCAATTTCAGTTGTTCAATATCTAGAATTGTACATCTGCATCTAGTATCCTCGCCTACCCTTCTCTCGACATTGATTGACCTGATCAATTGATCAATTCTCTGTTCACCTCTGATCGTCATATAAATGATAGTGAATACACGTACATTTGGTAAAACACCTAACCAATCCCTTCAAACAAGCTTATAGTTGAAGTTAAAATTATTCTTGATACCAAAAAGAACAAAACAATACAAGGAAATATTAATTTGTCGATAATTATTTTCAAAAGAGGGTTAAATGCAAGAATATAATTATAATACTTTAGAAACTTTTTTAGAAATTCTTTACCATAATTCATAATCAATTGAGCACCTCCAAATCATCATTATTTGTTTGAGATGAATGCTGTACAGTCCCTTTAGTCATTTAAAATTAGTGGAATCTACTTAATTTATTGAAGAACTTCAATTTTCCGTTTTCTTTGCATGAATTACCTCATGTAGTCTGATGATCTTACTTATAGTGTAGAGTGTAGTGTATAGTGTTATTGTCTGATAAGTTCACTTTTATTTCATTTGGAATTGATTTCTCAACCACAATTAATTGCAACTTGAGATTATAGCTGTCAAATCTATCATATTTTTGAAAATTAAAAGACATTGTAGTTAATCAAAAGCTATAAAATAATTTTATATGATATCAGATTGGTAATTTCTAACTTGAACAGAAATGAAACCATCCAAAAATCATTCAGTTAGTTCCAGTAATACAACTTTTTATTGTCATTATGTTTCTTTTAAGAGCACATTTTTTTATATGGTGTAGGCTACTTCATAAAAATTTGTTTTATCCTGAATCCTGCCCATGTTTCAGAATCAACATTTTAATTGTCACTATGTTAGGCCGACATTAATTTAAAGTAATTCGGAGAGTTTGTCACCCTGAGAATTGTGACACTATGAAACAGAGGTAAGTTTTTCACTCCTCTTTTTTGCAAATGATTATTACTTATCAAGACATTATCTTCAATGGAATTGTCTAATCTTTCTACTCAACTTGAGCTAAGTACCAGTAAAGCTATACTCATTATTAGAAACCATAGCTATACTGAGAGCTGGCTCCAACTGCATTGGAGTATGAGGTGATTCTACTTAAAATAACTTATCATTTACCAAGTGTCAATTGGCGCAAGTTATAACTGTCAGTTTTACGTTTTTGGTACCCAGTGGTTTGCAAAACTCTCCGTTATTCAATAGTGTGACGAATTCTGAGGGTGACGAACTCTCAGATATTCAGGGGTAAAAATTTTTAAAAACAAGTCATCTTTACCAATAATTTAAGCTGTCTCACTACCCTGCTGTATTTCTTAATCAATCTTCTCTTCAGCTCTAAACTGTATTGATAAAAAAAAAAACAGTTGAAACTTTACAGTCTTCAATCATTGAATTACTTAATCTATGAAGAACTTCAATGCATGTGTTATTTTTGTAAATTTATAATTTGTCCAAAAATCATGTTATCCTTAGCTTGAATGATCATCATCAGTGCTCATTGGTGTTCAGTTATAAAAAATCAAATTTAATTTTCCAAAATCTAACTCAATCAAGCATGGAACAAGAAATTCAATCAATCTATTAGGAGCGTTTTGTCTTTTCGGGTTCATTTTAATAATTGGATTGATAATAATAATAATTATTATTGGAAATAGATTATTCAGAAAATTAATTTTTTGAGGAAATTATCTATATAAGTTTTTTAGGTAGTTGTTTACTGAATTTTTAAACCGCTGAAAGAACTGATTTACTTGTTCCATGTGTGATTTTTAAATAAATGCAATTTAAACAAAACAAATGTTTAAATATGTAGTCCATGGGAGTGGTAAGTTTCTGTATACTGTTTATAAATGTTCGAGTGGTTATACTATTCACATAGTATAATATATGATTGTCATCTATCGCGTATGTTACTATTTCTTCCATCCCCACCTAAATTTTATTTTTAAAAAAATAACTGGTCAAATATAATATTGGGAAAACTATTTGGTATCAATTTTTTTAATCAGGAGGTGAGCATGGCTTATGTCTGTGTGATGTTGGACAAACTTCTGAAGATCTCCATTAAATAAATGGAAATAAATTATCGATTTTAGTTATCCAATAATAATCATCCATTAAGATGAAAATAAATTATTTATTATTTAATAAAATGTTTTATTAATAATTATTAAATTGAGTACTGTACTAAATCCATATTTGATATTTTCACTGTAATTACATAATTTGTGAAATTAATAATGAATTTAATTCAACTAGGTCTAAAAGCTAATAGCTTGAGTATTACAGAACTCAGTGGCGGAAATGTGACCTACCCGACAGTCAGTTCACCTAATTAACTATAGCGATTCCAAAGGCTTGCCGCGTTTGACAAGACAACTAACAACTTAAACGATCTTCTGCTGTGTGAGTAAGCTATAAGCTCATCTAGCTACTTGTGTGCTCCAGCTGAAACTGAATGTTATCACATTTTATCATGTCTTTTCAGTCAGACATGTTTTGGTCGGTGTCAGTTTCATGTTCAAATATCACACCATTCCTCTGCATTTTAATCCAGTTTTACTTGAGTGCATTGTTTGTGAGAGCGTTCTATCTCAGACGGCACTGTTCCAAAACAGACAAACTCAACCGTTAACTTGAATCTGTTACAATGTACTCCTCACAGTGGTACAAACCACTGATCTTAAACAACTTTTCCAATACTACTCTGTGTGCCATCTACAACTGTCATTAGATGTTCGGTTTAAAGAATAACAAGAAAAACAATACTCTTAAAACTGCTCCATCTAAATATTTGTTTGTTATTTGTTGGTTGTGGGCATGTTTAGAAAAGTGTAGCCTTGTAGACACAGCAGTTGAATGTGCTCTTTCGTATGACTGAATATTTGTTACCGAAGCAAGTAGTTTAATATTCAGCACACAATATGCGTTATAAATTGTGTTCACTTATCAATCTGTTTCAAGTAAATAAAAATCAATGTAATGTTCATTTTTGTAAAGTAATTGCATGCCTTAGTAAAGTTCATGTTACTATAATTACGTAAAGGTTGAATTAGGTGTAGATATAGAGTAGAGTTTTTTAATCCGTGTATTTAACTACAGTAATAGTAATAGGTTGCGTGGATGTGCAGAACTATAAAAATAAAATGATCTTCCAACAACGGGGCAACAGATGCGTTGATTGAAATAGTTAAAGGAATCTCTGGTGACACACGCAATTATGGATAATATCTCAACGAGAGGATGGAGCATTGATTCTCGTCAAAGTGTACTCCCAAAAGTTTTTCTGTGAATGACTATTTTTTCTCTGCTTCTCTTATATATGTATTCGACTATTTTTGAAGCACTTGTACTTAGGCTATATATTGCACGTACATCCTGAAATCAATTTCTATTGATAAATCTTCTGTTCAAAAAGATTTCAATTTGAAACAACATTATATAATATCTGTTAATCTATAAATAAATAATAATTGGAATTAGATGTAAATAATTTCTATATTTACTTGCTCTTATTGCTTTCTGCAGTTACATATCCATCGTGTATATGGTACTTTTAGGAATTGAATAATCTATTCTATATTATTCTTGAGACATGAGACTATGTTCGAAGCATGAATCGACAAGTGAATTACCTACTTATAATTTTCACTCCAAATCCTCGAGTGCGGTACTAATTTACGGCTGGTTCATTTTTCTGGACAGTGAATTACTGTACCTCATTACCGTACCAATTACTGTAGCCTTTCACAACGTTTGAAAGTGTATATTTCATCCAATATGATGCAGCCGTATTGTGTACCGTAGTGGATGAATTATCGTACATTGAAAATTTTAAAAAGAAGTAGAGGCAATAATTCGTATCCAATAAATTCAGTTAACTTATGCCGCGTTTACACGTTGCCATTGGCATAGCTTATGCCAGTCGACAGGCTGCCAGTTCTCAATTTCTAAAATATCAGGTACGGGAACGCTCATTTATTTTTTGTTATGGATGATACAATAAGTGACATTATAGAATTATGGTATTAATTATAAATGAGTCGCTTGGAAACTAGATGATTTGAACGTCGAAGAAGCTATAAGGTTTTCAGTCGTTATTAAAAGAATTTTAAATTATTTTATTAAAAAAATGCCATTTATAACTTGTAAAATAATAAATAAACGAGCTTACCCTCACCAAACATTTTGAAAATTAAGCATTGGTAACCTGTCTATTGGAATATGCTGATGGCTAAGTATAAACGCGGCAGTACCAAAATGAACCAGTCAACTCTTTGTTAATTTAGTGTAACGTTTTATTTATTTTTTGATTATAGCCTATTCATTAGGCTCTTGAGTAAAAAAATGAGCGTCTCATAATGACGAATATCAACTTTAAAATTATTATTTTTTATAATTACTCTCTTTTTTATACTGCGCTTTATTATTATGTCACATTTTGTAAGGAATTGAATAGGTGCCTACGGTATAAACTTCAAAATATGTACATGAAATAGCCTACCCACGCAAACAATTCTCAAAAACTAGCGCATTGTATGTTATTATTTACATGATTAGTATAAATATTAACTAACTTTTCAACTTGACTTTAATCTTGCAAATAATGTGATACCTACTGTAAATTTAAAAAATTATACATCTAAATTTGTTCCACTTTCTTCTTTAAACCAGATAAATAGAATGTTAAATTTACTCGAACTATCGTGAATTAATCTCATATAGTTATTTATCATCGTAGTATTTCTGTAATGTGATCTAAACCTGCACTTCATTGCACTATGTAAGAAACATCAAACCTCTAATACACTTTTGAATTCATGTAAATTTGTTATTTATTTTAGGATGAGTACTTTAACTTCAACTGATCATTCTCTCAGTAATCTAGACTAATTTAACTAGATGAATAACCTTCTCATGGAATTTTTAAGATAAAGTATAATTTATTTAAAAACTGGCTTTCTCGCAGCCATCCGAAAGTGAATTTCAAAGAATGGATTACATGAATTAATCAGGCTGTAGTTAATTATTAATTATTATCAACTATATTCTTACAAATGGTGCTCAATCACTAGCTTGATCTAAAATATCTATTTTCACATTATAAGCTGAAGTTTAAGATTTGATTTTTTAAATACACTGTTTGATTAATTCCTATTAGGCATGGTGCGCAATTTGATTTTTCGAAAAATAATTGCAGTTAAACCTAAGCCTTCGCGAACCTACTACATCTATATGTATTAATACAGTATATAAAAATGAGAATATGAATACTTTATACTGTAATAGATAGATGATATTTCAGAAAAAGTCATAACAATGGAAATGAAGTATTCTGCTGAAATTGATGAAGGAATAAAATAATCCTAAACTATCTATCTAAATCTTCTAATCATTAAATGTAAGTTCTACCAAATAATGTTGTTAATCTTTTTTGCTGAGAATGATCCTCACATAAGCTCCAGTCTTGTGCGTGGATGACCGAGGGAAATATTTCCCTTGCTCTATATACAGCTTTACGTACTCTTCATTTATGTTTGTACGCCACCTTCTCTATCCCAATAGGCATTTCACCAGTGACAGTGAAAGTGGGGTTCAACACTTGTGCTTTATTATTAAATCGATGCGTGTTTTTATTTAAAAAATATTTTTAGTCTGAGAATTTCGGAATTTAAACATTAATCTTGTAAAAGCTACTGCATAAAAACCTGCCTGTATCTCATGAGCTTCAAGACAAAAATATCAATCTAAACAGAAAACAGAATTTATTTATTTTTTATTTTATAATTAATCTCTAGATAATAGACTTGGGTTCGATCTAATCTACCAACTTTCAAACTTCTTGTTGACTTTCATTTTCAACTTCTTTATGTCTTCTTAGAATCTAAGTATGTATTCCAATACTCTTTTCTTGGCATCTCACAGTACTATCTATCAGTAGTTTTACTAGTTTTGTTCTTTGGTTTATTAGTCGAATGTCCTTTGTACACTGATCCTTTTTTTCTAAATTTTCTTCTACTATCTGTGAGGGGAATTGGAGAAGTGACCCTGATTCTCAACAGAGTAGCTTGCTTTCAAATGAATAGTGAGTAGGCATGTAACTTAGTTGGTATTTCTTGTTATGAATGAAAACTCCATTAGTGAAGATGCATAGAAATACTATATTCACAGAAAGGAGACAAAACACTGTGTTTCTATTTGTAAAAAGATTATGATAAATTGAATCCGGTATAGAGTGTTCACTCTAGGTAGTGTAACTAAAGAAATAAATAAGTGTAACTGTAGCTCATCGCTCAAAAAGATGTTTTTGCTGTGGTGATGCCCGACTGAAATTTAATTTCAGTTTCCGTACAAACTTTGTTCAATTTAATGATTCAATTCAGTCCTGTTGGACGCTCACATTCGTTTCGATGTTTAAATAATTTATTAATTATAAATTCATTTCTTAACTCGTCTCTCCTTTCTGTGAACAGAGTGTAGTCCGGTAATACTATACATTTTTTATGTAGTTTATAGACTATAGACTCCTTATTCAAATCTATAGTCTCTTTTATTCAAGTCTATAGACACTTTTACTTCTTGAATTCAGTTGTTCTTTTCTGCATTGAGACTCAAACGCATTACAAACATTGCCAATGACACAGTATTTTGTAATTATATCGTGATATACAAGAAAAAAAATGCAAGTTGGGCTTGATGATCTGCCCGTGAAACCTCATTAATTTCAATTTCTCATCACTAAAATATTTTAACCAACTTTGTATAGAAGGCTACCCACTGAATCTATTTTGTTTCATTCACAGAAACAACCATAAACCTACATTTGTTTCAAATCTAATTAAAATATCTTCTTTCGATAATGATTAGCCTATTACAAGCTGTATAATGTTTAAAAATTGTAGTTCAATCCATCAAAGTTAAATCCAATCGTAGTAAAACCCATAATTGGAAATGAATGTAATTTGTCTGAGTTTCGATCAACGTAGTTATTTTATGAATCTTAATTACTGCAACTAAGTTAATGAACGCAAAAATAGAATCATCTGCAAAACTAATGCATTTTCACTTAGTAATCAGAAATCTTAGTTATTTTCACTTTGGTAATATAAGTAGTTTTCCAAATCTCTCTGATTCTACTGTTATTGTAAATAGTTTTGTAGAAATTTTAGCATTTGTAGAATTTTATCAAGTAGGAGAGTAACAACTGAAAATGTGATCATCAATATTTGACAAAGAATACTTCATACTCCAACTTCCAACCTAAAAATCTACACACTTCAACACTCCAACCTAAGAATTTAATTCAAAATATCTAATATTTTGTTATACTCGTATTTGGAAATTACCTCTAACGTGGACTACACATTTAAAGTACTGCTAGTGGCGATGGTGTCTTGAATTTTAGAAAACAAATTACAGATGAGGAATCAATGTTATTCGTATGAAAAGACTTGTTCCAGAGCACTCCTGATAATTCTAAACATATATTTATCGCCTTTGCTAGTTTTCAATTTCATATTCAATGTTTTACCTGAACTATAACTTCGAATTCCGAATTTCACTAAACTCTTCATCTTCCTCTTTCTCATCTTCTATTTCCTTTTATCAGGTGATTAGTTCTTTTAGCCTTTAAAAAATTGTGTATAATCTTTTCTGATAGATCTGAAATAAAATATGTAACTATTTAAGCACTGAAATTACTTCAACTTGCTACATGTAATTTGATTAAGTTCTTCCACCCTACCAATAACTTTACACCTTGAACATTCATTTTTTCTATGACTCAAATAATAAATATGAATGAAAAATTATCATCAAGTAATAACAAATTTCAAAAAAACATCCTTTAGTGTTTTCTAAAGGAAAATTCAATAAATAAGTAGGTAAGAATAGCATACGCTTATGCTTTCTTTATGGTAGTAGTTTGCTTAAACAACAAAAAAATCAACATGCAGTCAAAACTTCATTTAAAACAACATAATTACTCGCATCATTGCAAAATCTTTCATGTTAACTTGTTAAGCCTTCGTTGTGTGTTTTGTATTAATTTTTAATTATTGATGTTTGGGATCTCCTACCATGTCAAATATCTAATGCAAAATACATGTAAGTTATTTTGTTTTCAAGATGTAGATTGATTATTGCAGTTGGAAGAAAAAATAAGGTATTTATTTCAGTCTTTTTTTACAACTAATCGAATGTGGAGTTAAGAAGAATAACGATTTCGAACAAACTAACTTATTCAACTACTTAAAAATGTTCATAAAAAACTGTCAATGCATTATTTTTATTAATGTATTATCCAATGCTGTAAAGAATGGAAAATTGCTGTTCATCAAATAATATAAGGTTCATAAGCTCATATTAATTTCAAATTAATTGTATTCAATTATTCTTGTCTAATTATTGAAGGTATCACTCTTACTAAACTCAAGCTGCTCAAAATAATTATCTTGAAGCTTATTTTATGAAATCTCTTGGATAAATTTTTTCTAGTTTCTATTACCTATTCGCAGTAATTATTTTCATAGTAGGCTGCTGTAAATGAGAATTATTTATACTTTACTGATTTTATCTAGTCTTGCAGATTATAAGATCAAGTCAATCTTCAACTTTCGAAGATTGAAATTGATTCTATTCATCAACTCATCCAGAAATATTCAACTTTCTGTGTTGTAGTGAAGGTGACATTGTGGTAGTTATCCATACTGAATAAAAAGACTTGAAATTGTCATGTTTTGACTACTTCATGTTTTTTTATTCAGTAGAAATATCCAACATTAAAGTTGAAAACTAAATCTACAAATAGCCAACATTCAAGTGTTTAAAACTAAATCTTGAAAGCTCAATCATTGATGATCGTCTTTCTTAACATGGGCCATTTAAGAATATTTCACTGTTCATGTTTTCTAACCCTTGTTATTTTCGTTTGAGTGAATTCTTTCGATAATTGTAATAAACTATCATAATAAACATTTAATTGTAATCTATACCATGCGAAAAATGCTCATATAATAGCTCTCAGCTATTTATATGGAGTTGTATTTTGTATTAAAATAATGCTTTTTTAATCTGATGCTATATGCTTACTGTTAGTGTCTATTATAAATATTAATGTTAAAATTTCTTGTGAAGTGGACCGACTTTTCCGGCTAGTCAGATTTTCTACCGTATATTCAAACTATTATATATTTTATTATGTATTTTATTATGTATTTCCTAAATACCAGCCAGGAATCCACAAATTAATCCGTAATAACCACTATTATGTATTATTCATATCAGATAATTTGAAGGCTTTTACAAAATCTGATAAATTACTTTAAGTGAATCTTTCCTGAAGACTGAAGATATAATTTATATTATACATGTAAACTTCTATATTATATGTATAGTAGGCGTTACTTTGTATTAGTTTATATTTGACAAATTGGGAGTGTGCCAAATTACATATTCAATTCTGATATTGTTTTTATTATTGGCTATAGTTAATTTTCAGAAGTAATTTATATTTGAAAACGTAAATTTAATATTTTACTGAGAAGTAAGGTACTGTATCTCATCGCATATTGCATCCTTAAATTGTTGAATATTGGCTATTAATATTGAGGAATTTAGAACTAATGCAGTTACCAGAATCTTATTATTTCAAACGATTTATTTATGTTGTAAAAAATAGGCCTATAGATCAGTTGGCTTTTGAAATTTGTTTTAAAAAAAGTGGTTGTGAACTTTGATTCAGCTAAAATAGAATTGTAGCAAGGATTATTCTGCAGTTAAGTTTCAATATTTTAAGAAATAAAGAAATACTTAAAATAGTAATGTATAATTTTAGACAAAATCACCGTATGAAGAAACTTCATGGGTGCTTCCACGTTACATCGCAGACCATCAATGCCACTGAAACGAATAATTCCGCTTTAGGTGTAATCCGAATCAATGGAAAAGAGCCAGATAAATAGGCTATAGCAGAAATTATAAATATTAGTTTAATTGAAAACCTAATTACGTTTCTTATTTTCAGACTGTTTTTTAGATAATTAGAATGTTCTATAGAGTAATTTGAAGTTTGGAAGCTATCTGAATTGAAAGATAAAATGTTTTCGAGTTTACATTTATTTAATTATTATTGTATGATTCTTATAATCTATCTGCTACTTGCAAGTAGTTGACGGTCCTTGATTTATTTAAAGTTACTTTCAACAGATTTATTGAAGAAGAGAATAGATCTTTGGTCATTAAAGCATCAAACATGAAGAAATAAATGTAATTCAAATAGATAGGGAACATATTTGAAGTTCAGTTAGAGAATTAATGTAAAACTTATTTTGTTATTCCCTCTCTTCAATATTCAACTTCTATTTAATTATTTAATATTTGAACTGTGTATTACGCATATGAGCTACGGAACTATATTTTGGGGAAATTTCTAGGTTATTTATAACGTTATCATTTTCCAGGAAAATATGAATAACTTATGGATTAAGAGCTAGATGTTCGTTCATACAAGACTTTCTTAAAAATACTTGAAGTACTTACACTGCCATCTATCTACATCTATTTTCTAGTAGTTTTAATTAAACTAAATTAAGTCAAGATAAAATTCTGTAATCGTGATTATAATACTCGCAATTCTGGTCTGATTGCTTTCCAAGTACACTGACTCTTATTTCAGTAATGTTCAAAATGAAATGTCTTGTAACAATTCTTTCTCTGTAGACTGTAGAGGGAAGCTCATTGACATTACATTGATCGTTTTAAATTAATTTTAATAAATCAAGTTTAAGTGCACAGGAGTAGTGTAATTTTGAATAAAGTAAATTAGTCTACTGTCCTTTTCGTCTACCAGTTTGGCGAAAGTTATTGTAGTTGGACTTGGATAACATTATGTAAGTTACCCTAATTAACATGATATCATGTGGATAGATTTTTATTTGATATTGATCTGCAGGGCTGTAATTTCATACATGACTATTGATTTCATTGTAATTCAACTATGTAACAATTTTAAAAACTGGTTTTTTGGTTCAGCTTTGTATATTTGTAAAAAATATTAATTGTATTTTCAAACTTGGTAATGTTTTTATTTTATAGCGACAGAATTTTATTCAAAACCATTACTCCTGAGTACTTTATGCTGTGCAGTAGTTGAATTTAGAGTTTTATTTACAAAAAATAATCAATTATTCAATTAATTTAATTTTAAGACAACATGAAATACAATGAATGAATACATTTTAAAGTTGTAACTGGTAATAAACATGCGTATGCTTGAGTTAACTTGGTTCCAGGTTAACCTTCACTTGATTTGTATTTTAATCTCTTTCTAATTCTGGCTCTTGGGCAATAATTTTATTATTAAACAAATTTCGCGGTAATTGTCACAAAGTATTCAGGAATATTGTTGAAGACTTTTCCACCATGACAGTGTTATATACTTTGAATACTGTAAGTAATTAGATTATTGAAGCCTTATGTAATGCAAATTTTCTTTCAATTCAATTCAGGAAGCTTTATAATATCACAATATCTTATAATATATTGTTTTGTCATGAACCCTGCTGTTTTATAAATGTACCTTATTGATTTAGAAAAACCTTCTCAATGTATTTGTTATTGTATTTATTACATGATTGGCAGAGTATTGTATCCGGCTTGCTACTTGGTTTTGTATGACAATAATTGTTTGCTTTTGGTGATATACAATTAATTTATCAATTTTTTCGGTGCATGTTGGTGTCTGGGTGTATTCAGTTTCCTTTATCTTTCAATTGAAGTTTAAATAGTTCCTACTTTGTTATGATTACGTTATTGTCTCTTTCAATTATGTTTATATAAATGTCTGCTCTAAAATATAATAATAATAATCAGCAGTTTGCTCTGTTATAAAGTACACTGTAAGAAACTCCATGACATTATTGAACTCACAAAATATAAATTTTCTATTATTTCAATTCACTGACTGATTTTTTGGGGATAAAATTGTGGAAATTGCAATTTTATTATGTAAGTTCTCTGTTGCTTATCCTTACATAATTATATTTTATGTTGATAGTTCAGAAAAATATTGGACTTTATGATTTGTCATTAAAACCATGGTGTCCATATTCGAGGTGTATTGTTCCCAATATGTTTAATATAATTTCATTCCATTGTATTTCCACACGCCTTATGATTCATCTGTGCATGCGTGCACAAGGACTCTGAAGACTAAATTTCTCCAAGGTAAGGTGACTGTGACTCAACACTCTCCCTGATAATGATTGAACTTATGCATTATGACCTTCCCTCACAATCTTCCACTCAACTCCTCTGAAACGTCTACGTTAGTGCTCTCTCATTAGTAGAAGTTTTGATCTTCCTAGTAATTAATGTCTCCTTACTTCCTCTAAGCAATCATGTAACTGGAGAATACACTCTGTATGTAGCCTGTGTTGCCTTGCTAAACCGCATGTCGTAAGTTCTCAAAACACTCCTCAGCAAGAATTTCAAATCTTCATTAAAGATGTGCTATCCATCTCTACCTTGCTCTAATAATACTATCCCGAAATCTTCCAACATGATTGACTGCTTTTTTCATGATTTACCTTATTAATATTATCTAATACTGGAAACAAATAATGGAAGTAGACCATCTTGAAAATAGCAGGAGATTCCTATAATTCTGGTACTCTGTTCTTCAGAATGTCCTGATGATCTTGTTCCTGAAATTTGCCCATCTCCAATACCGGTTCAATTCAAACCATCTACCTCATGTTTCGTAGCTCCACTCAGTTTTTCTTCTGGCGTTTTTCACCATGATATTGATATTATGGGCTTCCAACACGCCATTCCAATTTATCAGTTCTAGTTCGGTTCGTTTTCTCCCCATTCAGCTTTAGAAATACTGTTGTTTTCTGTAAAATTATTTCAAATCAATCATTTTTCATTTTCATTGCTCTTTCCCCCCAAACAAAATCAGTCGATTGATTCCTGTTTACAAAATCTTATTGTTTTTAACTGGAATTTGTGAACTCGTTAACTGTTGGATGTACTGTAATTGATTCTGGAATAGTATGTTATCCGCTGCGTATTGCATCCGTTCTCTGCCTGGACTGTATTTGAATTCCAATATTTTCTGGAATGAAAGTCTTGATATGACATTAAGTGAGATTATTTTAGCGATTCTTTTTACTAAATTCATGTCCTGTCTTTTTCTTCTTTTTAGTTGGGCAGACCTGTTCAGAAAATAATAAGCAGTGGCGAAAGCTGCAAAAACGAGGTCTTCCTCTGAGAAAAAGGAGAGATCTCGGCCTTGGAGTTAGAAATACGTCCAACTCGTCCATATGAAGGCAGGTCGTTTCCTACCATGCTAGCCCGATGCTTTACCATTCAGCCTTAGGTTCACGTTTGATGTAAATTTAAATGGTTGACAGTTCTCGACTTCAACTATCAAACAGCTGTTAGCTCGACCGAACTGTCGATCTTTTAAATTGGCCGTCCCTTGTTTCTACCTTGATTATCGGTTCTATCCCTGCCTGGCCCCGCCTTATACATGCAACAATTTTAAAAAGAGAACGAAATAAAATGCTTCTAAATGCTTCTTAAAAGCTGAGTTCTATGTCCTGGATTATTCTAACGACTAACTGATTTCTCAATTCTCGCTACTCTGACTGATCACAATACAAATTTTACATTGTAAATTTATTATGTTAATTATGGTCTTTGTACTTAGCTTCTTTCTCGAGAACTAATTTAATTAGACATAATGAAAATTATTTAAAAATTAAATTTGTCATTTGTTGAATCTAAACTATGACTAATCTATTGTAGCTGGAGTATCATTGGAAAATAATAATAATAAGTTTACATTGTTATTAGTTACAATTGATGAGATGTGTTGAAATTTGTTTGTTGAGATGTATTGAACCTAATCTATTTGAATATATGTAATAGTTGATGTAACAGTTTAGGTTCATAGATCTGCAAGAGCAGAAGAAAAGGATGCCAACACTAGCTTATCTTCTATGCTCAGTGTAGGATCAAAATTCTTGACGATTCAATTTTAAGCTAAGTGAATGATCAGTTGTTGGGAAATCGAGTCAAAAAGAAGATAAGGCTACTGTGCAATTAAAGGCAAGAAGATTATTTTTAAAAGCAATTGATGCTAAACAAGTACCGTAGTCATATTTGTTCAGTTTTAGTTCATTCTAATTGCATACTGTTAGTATAGTTTTTAAGGCCATATTGTGTAACTAAATCGCTTGCATGTTATGCTTTGTGTATTTTCTGAGTATATCTAACTCCAATTAATCTTCTTATACAATTTTTGTGCAGAGCCCCTGCTGTATTCCACAATGCATTATAGAATGCTATCTTCATCATTTTTAGTTTGAATCAGTGAGGTACTAAGCTAAATAATCCTTAAAACTTTGTTTTCCCATCATTATATCAATAATTTAACAATTCTGTTATGTATAAAGTCTCTTAGTATTGGATATTGAAACTTTATTCTGTATTTGGTAATTTTTTTAAAACTTTCTATACGAGTAGAAGATATTTAATTTGAGACAAAAAATAATTTTCTAAAAAGTAGCCTATGTATTCACAGGTAAATTTTATTAACTCATTACTCATTGAAAATTCTTAACCTTCATTGGAATCTTGTACGAAAGAAATCTGAAGGTATGTATTCATAATAACTATCGAATTACAGTACTAACTAAATTGAATCAATATGGTTCTTCAATATAGGTAGCCGTACTCAACTCCTAACTGCTTCCATGTAGCTGTAATCATAAGTAAAATTAAATATTAGTTCTTCTCATACAGTGCTTATTGCATAATGTAAGTACCCCACAGAAGTGAGTC
Source organism: Laodelphax striatellus (assembly GCA_017141395.1). Classification (NCBI taxonomy): domain Eukaryota; kingdom Metazoa; phylum Arthropoda; class Insecta; order Hemiptera; family Delphacidae; genus Laodelphax; species Laodelphax striatellus. Next base: position 17,932,337 of record CM029544.1, on the reverse strand, counting down.
TTGTACTGCAAGAAATTAAAATTTCATTTCGTTAATTACTGCAATCTACGAATCAAGGGTAACTCGTACAACCACTTAATTATGCGTTCATTATATTTGAAGAATAAAATTTATATTTATGAAACAAACAAACCCAAATCGTAAAATATCATTATTGACACACCGAAATTGTTTCAGTTTTACATTTTTATCTTTCCTCCGCAGATGGCATCACAATAATTTATGAATTTTGTGCTCTTTTAATTATTTTCATGTCATTTTATTTGTAAAATATTGTTTCGTAGTTCATAAAAACAATTATTGCCTATTCCCATTCTAGGCGAATTCAATTATTTGCCTGTTAAAGTTTTTGAGAAGGCTTCATTAGAACCCTCATACTGTAAGAAATGTGATGTAGATTCAAGAATAATTTGAACTTCTTCTGAGTATTGGATGCAAGAAGGATTTCAAAAAAAGAATATTAGTTCGAATTGTGTGTCTTTTTGTTAAAGCCAAACGCTTATTCCACAAATATTCTATTGAATCTATATCATGATACAATTGTATCAATTATATTCCTCAAGGAAATAAAATCATTTCATGATGTTAACACCTTATAAAATCTTCTTCGACGCAAAAAATACAAATAAAATATGTGCAGAAAGCAATAAATACACTAAAATATTCATCAAAAACTTATTTTTAATACTTTTGTTCAAAACTGTGAAAATTATTTTTGCTTGTTATTTTTTATGTTCCGTTTTACTCTGAATTTTATTCACCCCAAGTATTATTGTTGATATAAAATAGGAGACAAATACTTTTTAACCCTACTCTAAATTATGTTATGGTTTTTGAGATTGTTTATCATAATTAATACTTTTTTCTTGTGTTTCTTGTGAATTCAGTAGTCTATAAGGATTTCTTGTTCCTGTATAATTTATATTTCTAGTTCAAAACTTTGTAAACTTGAAACCATTCACTAGGTACTTTTTTGAAGCATGAAATGTAGCTAATCCGATTTTCAATTTAGAAATGTATTATTTAATAATAAAGATGTGTGACTGCCTTGCATGTTGCATAGGTTGCAAGTCTAATGAAATGAGTTGATAAATACAAATTCCAGTTCAAAATTTAAATTATAAAGTTGATGAATTTAGATAGAACTCTGGGGTCTGTTCCATGAAAATTCAGAAGTCCTGTAAAACAGGAAAAAGGCGGACACACACTAGGCATTAATAGGACGGCGTACTATATGCTATAAATTCACACATCCTGTGTGCAGTCTCCGGTTTCCTGTATTACAGGACTTCTAAATTTTCATGAAACAGGTCCCAGATCTGCTTTTGTCATTGACTTTCAATGAACACCATTTGAACTACTGTTCGATGATTCCTCATTTAATACATGAAGTATTTTTAGTGTTCAACTTGATTTATTCCAGAAGGTAAATAGAATTTTCATTTGTTCATTCAAGTTCATTTACTTTTCAATAGTGTGTTTCATGTGCTATTGAACTTCCATTTATTTACTTCTATTTGATACTTTACAACGGGTTCCTTTGCTTCAATAATACGACTCTTCTTGAATCCAGTGAGTAGTGAAATACTCTAATCATGTAACATTAAATTTTCTGCCATGTTGCTGAACAGTCACAGTCTAGATACTGTACCATAATAGAAACGGAGACACGTTTTCAGTATAAGTAAGTCCTTCTCCCACTCTTATCCTATTTGCGTTTGTTTTTTCTCTCTACCAAACAATGGTAACATTGATGTATGAATTGATTCAGAATAATCCATCTTATCTACCTAATCATGGAAGATTATCTTGTGTGTGATATGTGTGTGTTCATTCATTAGGAGGGTTTGAATTATTTTGAAGATTTTGACAATTTCATAAGAATTTTTCCCATTGAGAACTCAATTATCTCCACCATTCATGTAGAAGTTACTTATCTAACCAATAAAATTCTATCAAACTCAGTATTGGCGAGTATCGTGACTGCTATTAATCTTTCACAAAACATTTCTTCAAACTTATTGTTTGGTTGGCATGTAACGGTTTGGTTATATGTGTGATTTGGTTTTCAACTAGTGCCATACTTCGTACTTAGATGAACATCTTGAATGATGCACGTCTTGCCTTCAACTACTCATGTACTGTGACACAAACTTGAAGATCAGTTTTAGAGTAGTTGGTTTTTCAGTTTGGTTTGGAAACTATCCTTATTAATCGTGTTGCAGGGTAAGGAAAGTGATGTTAACAATATCATCCTTACTTCTTGTTGGTTTTTCAAATTGTATGCCGTATCATTATTTTTTGAGTAGGATATTTTTATTGGCCATTTTTACTTAAACTGTATTTTTTATTTTTGTAACTTCAGTGGTATCTTATTGCATAATTTCGTACTCTCATCTATCTTCTATTCATAGTTCCGTTGGATTTATTCATCGGAGTGAATTGTTATGCAAATATTCAACATGAACCATTTCGTCAAGAAAATGAGTTATGGAAATTGCACATAACGCTATCTTTCATGTGCAAGGCTATTATGCTCCCCTAAAGAGCTGAATATAATTTCACAAAATATCGGGAGAGATCATGACTCAATCAATTACAATGGTTTTCTCCACCTGGAAATCTTTTAAATTCAGGGTAGAAATAAAATGTTGAAAGCACTCATAGGAATAACATAAAAACATTTCAACATTATATTTTCATATGTTCTTTCTGTTGCATTGCTGGGGTAGAATATTCAAACTTCAGTTGAAGTTTGATATCCTTTATCACGCTAACAGGCTGATAGATCAGAATTATTTGGTTCAAATTGAATCGGTGATGTACATATATAAATATAATAGATTTTTTTGTTTAATAATTGGCTTTTAGTTTGAATGGCTTGCCATATAAACTAACTTGCAACTTCTGTATCATACTTGTGTACATATATAGTTCCAGATTGGAAATGCTTTTAATGAATTTGGGAAAATTATTTTTTTTCATAAGTGGCACCACTTTTTCTAGGTGGTATCTTTTGTTTATAGATACTGTATATAATAATATAACATGTGCTTGAGGAATCTTACGGTTCCTCAGTTTTAGTGTTCACTATCTTTCTACTAATCATTGTTCTTTAAAAACAGCGATTCTTCTAGAGCGACCGTAATTGCATAAATCGAGAACTCTTCAAATTTATTTTGATTTTAGCTCGACGAGCTGCTATTAATTTCAAACAAATTCGACTAGAATTTACAGTGGTCTAGTTCTCAATTGATTTACCATTTTATGTTCGCTATTTGTGTAGATCTCAACATATCTTTGTTCGCATCCGAATATTGTTGTTTGGTACAAGCAATTCATTTTTTCATCATTAACATTGAAATTATTTTTATTCTTCTTGTTAAACAATATACAGTACAAATTCATGAATAATCACGAACTACAACAACATAAATAAATAAATAAATTTATATGAACTCCTCGAATTGCGTGATGAAGTTTGCTAATTTGCAGTTTTGATGTTTAAAATTAGTAGCAGTATTATTCATTTTAATATGAGATTATCTATTTCGTTTGTTTGCTGTAAAATTTCAATTGTAAATAAATTTATTTATTATTTAATGTGGATAGTGCTCTTATATTTGAGTTTAACTCGATAGCAAACTTATAATTATTTGATTTTATTGCAACACACTGTATATTTTATCAATTATACTTTTATCACAATATACTATCATTTATCCTGATACTAAGGATACACTTATACTTAATCTTATCAGTTGACTTATTCCTTTCTCTCCATAACTATATTGACTATAACTATATTTAACTATAACTATAACTATAACTGTATAACTATATTAACCATAACTATATTTTATTGAACTTGAATATCACCTTTCAACCTACTCTTTCTGCAGTGAAATATTTGTCTTACCAAATATTGTTTTCAGTTATCAATACAGATATACTGTAGCCTGTACTATACATTTCCACTTTTAACAAGTAAAAAATTATGCACAGTACATAATTATAACACTTGAATCATGTATCATTTCAATATATTATACTACGTCATTTCTTAAAACATTGTTAGACTTAGTACAACGCACATTTACGGCCAGTTGTACGAAAATTAAATTGAATTTATCCACCTTGAAATGACTTCACTGCATTGACTCAAGATTCCTTCATTGGTTCTCGTTGCATTGACTCCGTTAAATGATATCATTCCTTGACCTTTTAATTTAAATTTGATTCTCTTGCAACTGGCCATTCGTGTTTCGGTGAGTTGCATGAAAATCCAATTGAATTTAACCGCCGTAAAATGACGTTATCTAACGGTATCAATGCAACGAAAACCAATGAGCGAATTGGTTGTCAATGCAATCAAGTCATTTTACGGTGGTGTAATTCAATTGGATTCTCTTGCAACTGGCCCCCTTCTCTTTTAAAGTAAGGCCCCCCATCCACTTACAATTGTAAAGTTGTAACTGTAAGAACTGTGAACGGTTGTCCGTGGACTGTTGAAAAACTTTCATGACAGCTCAGACTGCAGTCGGACAGTAGCCTACTAACTAGCAGTTCCGCTTGCAGTCCGATCGTTGAACAGTTCACAGTCCGACGATCCTCCTGCCGGATTCTCCATCCACTCACAGTTCTATCAGCAGACTGGGTCTGTCACAGTCTCGGCCTGCAGTTAGAACTGTTAGGCACTACTCACACGTGGATACTCAAATCGCGGATACTCAGAGACTCGGATAACAAACATATTGTGTTTTCGAATGAGGTCGAGACGATTCTAGACTCGTCTGAACGTCATCATTTATAAACAGATATTTGTTTTCCGAGCCGTCGGTCCCGACTGCCTAAAAACAGTTGTATCTCTCATCATCACCCCTCTCATTACCAATGCACAAGCCTAGAGCTCATGTGGGCATCACCCTTAAAAAAGTATTCATGTGTGATTAGTGCGTAAGTGGATGGGAGGCCTCCTATGCCCGGTTTTTCAGTCGTTCAATAAACTTATTGAATCGATATCTTTTTTGTGCATTTGAAAACACATGGTTATTGATTCAATAGTGCTATTGGATCCATAAACTGTCTATTGAGCGACTGAAAAACCCGGCACTAATGTCTTAATAGCAATAGTACAAGGAATAGAATTCTTTATTGAATTTATCAGCTGTTTGTCCGCATGATTTGCCATAGAGCATGTGTTTGTGTGTGAGTTGAACTCGTCAGTGTTTCTAATGCTGGGCACTGTGTGTGTGCGTTGTTGATTGCAGATCCGAGTAGTTAATGCTTTCCGACAAGGTCTGGACGCACGCTACAGCGAGTCGCTGGCTGAGGCTCTGCGCAAACAGACCTCGCTGAGCAAACGCCTCTCGCAGGCCTCTTCCATTGAGTACGCCGACAACGTGCAGGATGAACTGATGATTCCAGAGATCGATGTCGAGCGGCTATCATCGCACAGTCACACCGAGACGGCTGTCTAGTCCCTTCCCGCCTCCGCGTCCGCCTTTCCGCCTCTCCCGCTGCTGCAGGCAGTGCGACACTTGTTCAGCTGCGCCGTCGCCGTCCTGGCCCTGGACCCTGTTGTTTGTTGTTGTTGGGGGTCAGTGTTTGCCGCGACAGTGAATTGTCAGTGATGTTACAGTGTCGTTCGTCAGGCTTCGTCTTGTCTGCATGTAATTATTGTAAGATAAAATAGTATTTATTCTAGACATTCGAGACACATTATTGTATCGAGGTGGAAGTTGCCTGTGCTTGTGTGGTGTTGAACTTTGTTATAAATAAATGCCGCTTCCCCTCGTTCCAAAGTGCCAGGCGGTATAGTTTTGTTATCGGTGTTGTGGTTGTTCCTCGAAGAGTCTCTACTATATCTGACTATATAAACACGTAACGGACAAACTGTCTAATGTTGTTCATTGCAGTTTTGTTGGACTGGGTTGTTATGCTAGTTTAGAGGCTGCTTCTTCATCTAGATATAGTGGCATTGTAATTTGTTAATCTCCCCTACTTTTCGCTCCCATCACAGACCATTCTTCTTCTTCTTATTAAGATAGAATTGTCTGTGTGCCCATATAATAATCTACTACAAAACTCTATATCAAATTACACAATTCTTCTTATTAAGATAGATGTCTGTGCGATTCCTCTTCTTAAGATAGAATTATTTGTACAATTCTTCTTCTTATCAAGATAGAATTATCTGTGCAATTCGTCTTCTTATTAAGATAGAGTTATCTGTGCAATTCTTCTTCTTATTAAGATATCAAATTACACAATTCTTCTTATTAAGATAGATGTATGTGCGATTCCTCTTCTTAAGATAGAATTATCTGTACAATTCTTCTTCTTATTAAGATAGAATTATCTTTGCAATTCTTCTTCTTATTAGGATAGAGTTGTCTGTGCAATTCTTCTTCTTATTAAGATAGAATTGTCTGTGTTCCCATACAATAATCTACATGCAAAACTCTATATCAGATTACATAATTCTATTCGACCACATGACTCTATCCAAGTAGTCGAATCAGATTCACCTTTCATAAGCGAATGTCACTTTTCATATTTTACACCCAAAACTCCAAAAATAGTTAAAAAGTATCTAAAAACAGATTCACCGTGTATAGCGAATATCACTTTTCATATTTGAGATCTAAAACTCCAAATAGTCAAAAATATCTAAATCGGATTCACATTGTACAGAGGATGTCACTTTTTCCATATTCACTCATGTAATGATATTGATCAATCCAATATCCTGTAACCGATAGTAAAAAATCAATCCTGTGAAGAGATGAATAAATACCAAAATATACATTCAAGAGCTCAAAAATTTTTCTTGTTAGTACTCCTCAGGATTGATCTTTCATTCACGTATTCAATATGTTTGAACATAACTCAACATGTTCCCGCTGTTCACTTCCATAGAACAATTTCAACTCCTATGAGCAAATTTTAATAATCAGTTTTTGATTTTGAAAAGATCCACCTTTTGGTAAAAAATCTTTGTATCGACATCCTCTCAAAACTTTTAATCATTCAGTATCACTACATTTCCTCGTTCTGACCATTTTCATAGCAATAATGATCATAACTCCCCCCCTCACACAACTCCATAGCTGACCCTTCTCTTTATTATACAGTAGAGTTTTAAATTGACTCCTCTAAAAATTTCTGTAAATTTATCATGTTAATAGCTACATAATGAGTCAAGACATCGCAATTTATTTCTTTGCTGTATAGTATACCTATGTATAGATTTCATTTGTGCTTGAATCATGTTTTTTAATGAAAGATACTCTGAGCTTTCTATGGGTGAATAAGAGTAAAAACGTGTCTAGACATATATGAACTTTGTCGATCCGTTCCCTATCTTATTGTGCGACCTGTCTTTCTATTGCCTGGATCTTGGCGTAATATTATCAGAAGATATTTTCGCGGACTCCAAGTATTCAGCTTTACTTAGGTTTTCTACATTATGCCCTAATCCAACATTCAATTACTCATTTTATAATGCCAACTATTACACAATGTCTGTGAGCTTTGTAACGATATCTATAAATTATCATATTGGTCTATCGAATCATCTTCTGATTCAGTTAATGAACCAACTTGATATTAATCGTGTTGAAAATTTGTTGTTTATATAGGTGTTTGTTGAAATTTTCCCTGAATGAAACTTATATTTTGAAACGATGTAAAACTAACGTATATTTTCTTTGACAACCGAATGCAAAACTCTTGTCTGATACTTGAATACACAATGTATTGTACTTAAATTGTGTTATTGAATCAATTTACTCAGCATTATGTGCCTTACGTCCAAGCTTTGTTTTCTTGTTGAAGCTGTATTATTTAATCGATCAAACTTTGTTTAAACACAACATGCCCATCTGATTAGGATTTACTACCAATTCTCGTAATCACTAGTTATAATGCAATGACAGACAATTTAGAATAACAATAATGAATGTTTCAATTTAGGGTAACGAATTATGAAGTTATTCACATAATGTGATTAAATTAATATATTGTTATGTAATATAATTAAGTATATTCTGCTTATTGATCCAAATTGAAATGTATGATGAGAGATTTTAATCTGAATGTTCAAGTGTCTAAAAACATTGACTTCAAGTAATAGTATTATTAAATTTGATGCAAAATGTTATTAAGAAAGGTGGTACAAATAATGTATGAATACAAACAATTGGACATTGATTATTTATAATCAGCTTTAGTTACTTTTTCATATTTTGTGTGAGCATTTCAAATTTCAACTTAGTTTTTCATTAAAAATCGTCTCTGATTAATAATAATAATAATTTACTTGAAAATAAATTAGTGAAATTGTGAACTTTGATATTTTGAGGAATATTAAAGTGAATATCACGTAGGCTGCATCCAAAAGTACAAGTAATTTGCTATGGACTTGTATACTTCTATGGTACAAGTATTTGCCTCGATAGATTGAATTAATCTTTAAAAATGTTTCAATCTCATTGATGGGGAAGATTGTGGAATCTGATATGAGGATAATATCAAATGTTCATAATTTTTCATCTTTATCATTGTTATAATTTCTAGTATCTGATTTGAAAGTTCACATACTATTACAGAATGTGTGTGTTTGTGTGGTGTGTTATGTATGTGAGTGTGTGTGCTTGAAAATGCTAGCCTGGATGAAATTATACTGGAAAATGTTTTCCTTGAATAAATAATAGCGTTGTTCATTGATCAGGGTATCTTACGTTTTTTGTACAATGTATGTATATATTTCATTTATATTAATTTGTTAATATATTTGTAAGGAAGCACCAAGCAAATGCAGTTCCATAACATACATGGAAGCATTCACAGTTCGTCACACATTTCTTCTGGAAGTGATTACAAAATTGAAGCACAATGAACCTAAAGCTTTTCAGTTTCTAAGAAGAGAGATGAAATATCCTACTTGGGGAAATTCATGATAACTGTTGCATCATATTCAACTACATAGAGCCACTACCTACTTGATATTCTGTCATCTAGTTTTAATCAGTAAAATCCCTTTTGCTGAAAACGTCTAAGGAGAATTTTCGAAGCTTAAAATTTTTCATGAACTAAAGTAGTGCTTCATAGATTTAAAGTATTAGTAATTTCAGAAAATGCTACTCAATTTACAAGAATTTTCAACTTTAATTTCTTTCAATAAAGGTATATCAGAGAAAATTATTGTTTTAAAGACAAAACTCCACATTTTTTGATAAATTGCAATAAATTTTAATTTTCATATACATTCAAAACGTTGTTGTTTCAATTTGTGATAGAAATAACAAATAAATAATCATTCGGCTCCATCTAGGTTGAAACTGATGATATAAGAGTTGAATCGTTGAATTTCTTTGATTAGAAAATGTGATAAAAGGATATTCACAATAATTCTGAAACATAATCCAAACATACAGCACTGAACTGTGTTTATCCATTCAATTTAATCAATTCCAGAGTGCTTCTCCCATTTTGCATTATTATTGTGCTGTATTTTAAATTCTTCTATTCAATCGCAATTCAAGGAAACTTCCATGATTTTCAAATTATCAACAGTTTTGAATGAAATACTACCGCACAGACATGTGTGTTTGGTGAGAATTTCGTATTAGTGTAAGTTTAATAATATAGGCCTCGATAAAAAATTCTAACTATTTTTAATAAAGCTTCAAGGATTGAAAATTTTTAATTCGATTCAAGATTGCTTTCAAATTTAGCAAAGTACTTATTTATTTGTGAAATATTTTATATATATTATTTTCAATCTCTGCTTAGGAAATGTAGTTTAAATCTAGGTTCTTGTTTATTCTGCTTTCAAGTAACTTGAGTTTTGAGATTTTTCGTCCATCTCTCACTAAAAACAATTCGCCATATTTATTTTTAGACTTTTTTGAAGAATTTTCTTATTCAACTGCTATTGAATACCTTATTGACCCTTGTTGAATGTTTATGGATTGGATATCCATACTTTCTTCAAACATTGTTTTTATTTTAAGCTCTCTGCTACCTCAGCCAAAAAGGATAATGTTCTCTACATACAGAAGGAACTTCCAATGCATGATTGAATGCGATTTCTATTACTTGGCGATACTTCTTCCTATTATTATTATTTCAAAAGAAATATATTATACATGACCTAGTCTTATGTTGTGAGCATCAACATGGATGTTCGATTTATTAAAAGATTGAGTATTGGTACAGTATTTCTCCGCAATCGAGTTGTACTGTACCATTTATCTCTGTTTGTGGTTTGAAAGTGAAATGCAATAATATTAATCATAAATTATAAATTAATTTAAATAAAAGTCGGTACCAATTTATGAACTAAGAGGATGGTGCGTATGTTTGAATGTGTGTGTACTCGAAGTTTAAATCTAAGTAATGGTAATTAAAATGGACATAAGAGTTTTTAATAAATTCAACTACTCGCAAGTAACAATTAGTATAATTTTTTGAAGGTATGTTGTTGAAACTTATAAAGATAGCATCATATTTAAAAATCTCACATTTATATATCATCATGTTTTCAATTATTCTCATCGAACGAGTGTTTCGTCATCTACTCTTGTTTTGTTCCTTAGTTTTGTTACAACTCATCAAGTTTACATCACAAAAACATTCATTTTTAATTTTAATTATTCTCGTCATCGAAAGTGGAGTACCTTATTGATGTATATAGGATCTGGGTCTTTCTCAATCCTCAATCCCTAGATTGAATCTTGTACAGTCATATATAGTATGCCCCATCATATTTATAGATATAATGCAATATTAAATTCCAATATCTTGTACAAAGCAATAGATTGTTCAGGAATTTGAAAATTGTTATTTTTCCAACTAACTCACTTATAAATATTATTTAATGAGTCAATATCCTTCATGTCAGCTGACACTCTATGCTACTTTGTTGACCAAAAAGGTAAACTGCTTCCGATTGAGAATTGTAGATCATTCAAAATATTTTGGAGGTTTGCCATGTAAGTTAGCTGATATTGAAATTATTTTTTCAGTTTTTTTGGCTTTCTTTCAAAACCGAAGTGCAATCACAAGATCCAATCATCAACTGAAATTTCCACAAATAAGATAACGTAAGAATAAAAAATCAACGAATTTCTAAAGATTAGTCGCAAAGTATATTCTGCTAATAATTCCTATAAAAATATTTCAACTTTTTTTTGAAAAAGCTTAAAATAAATGTCTGATTTCTCCTGAATAATATTTTTTCTGCTACTGTTCATACATCCTTTTTTTTCCAATCTCAGTTATTTGGCTCTGAATTATAGTTATTTGGATGTCCAATAAATCTGGTAGCCTATATACATTTTCAGCTGTTCATTAATGTCAGCAGTCATTTTTCTGGGAAATATTGAATTTTCTAAATTAGAAGGGTCAAGTATGGATTCTCTTCATATCTAGAATAAAGCAATTTTTTTTAATTTTTGTACCACTGAAATAATTGTATGAGTATTTATTTATACATCAAGTGACGTTAGCTAGTTTTTCTGTGTCTAAATATTTGTTGATTATCAACTCTTCATTATTATTATAAATCTATTTACATCTCAATTTTAGAAATATTGTAATAGAAAAATGATAAAATTTCAGTGGAAAGTCATTCATTTTTATAGATAATACATTGCATTTACTTGAATTCATCCAGACTACATTGAGAGTAATACAATATTCAATATAAAAGCCTAATCAGACGAATCAACAATAGGAAACTAATAATGTGAAATAGAGGTTTTGTTTTGATTCCCATTCCCGTGCACAGCTACGGTATATTTATTTTTTGTTAACTCATACTGTTTGAACAGAAAGTGTGCAATGATAGTGCATAGAGTGTTTGTGTGTAAGTTGCACGCTTGATTGTGAGTTAGTGCTTTACCGTTAAGTGTGTCAGAAATGTATGATTAATAATAATAATCACTTTGCTTGTAATGCGATAAAGGCCGAGAACTCACTTCATTTGATTCGAAATAGTTTTAAAACCAAAAGAAGTTCAAAAATTAGTTTTTTGTACGTGCAAAAATATTTATGTAACTATTTTAACAGAGAATACGTGTATTATATAAAAATTGTTCGTGTAAGTAAAAGAAAACGCTTAACAATTCGGAGGATGAATTTCTTTGAATAAACAAGCTGTTAATGTTAGGAATTATAAGTGTTAACGGTATCTAATTATACAATTTTTTTCTAAATAAAATATAAATCCCACAGTTTTCACATAAATCTCAATTCACGATCATTACAAAACATGAGTACTTATAACAATATTTCAATTAAAAGATGTTTATTATTGAAAATTTTCTCCCTAATCTAGTCAGGTTAATCCGTTTGATAGAATTTAAATGATGTATTCATTTTCATTTCAACTTCTCAAGTTTGACGTTTTTCATATCAGTGATATTTCATGACTTGTATAAATTTTAGTGTCCATTGGTTCAGCAATCATATCATAATGTGTAAAGATTGAGGGAGGTCAGTGATGGGCTCTGCGGAAAATTATCGAAATCTTTTTCAGGAAGGTCCCCTGTTTCAGATCCCCCTCCTTAAATAAAACACTAGCAGACTCCACTGAAAGATAAGATGTCAATCATTTTTCATTCCATATTGAATACATACAGATAGGTTTATGTTTCGTCATTCATAAATACGAATCACTTGAGTTGTATTGAGAACCTTATCATATAATATTTTTTCAACTTTTTGGTTATAAATTTGAGAAAGTTTCTTTCTTTTGGTCATGCTACTTATAATTACAATTTCTGTCGATTTCGTGTATAAATCCGTCGATTCATGTAATCTTCTCACAATATTATTAATTGTTTCATTCAAATTATTCATGGAAACATACGTTTGAAAAATAGTCATTGAAATGAGTTTTTCTGGTCACTGTCACTATATATTATTCTAAATATTTAAAAAGATAACTATTGACATTGACAGGAAATATTCATGTGCTCACATGAGCACATCTTTGTATGTGCATTTCATAAATCACAAGCGCTGTGGATTTGATGCTATTCATTTTACTTACAAATAAAATATTCACACCTTAAGCCATTCATATTGTAAGTACTCTGGATTTAAAACATCACATATCCAGTTGAGCACTTTTCATAATAAGTTATCTTCTATAAATAATAAGCATAGTTTTAGAATGATGTAGAATTAATGCATTAAGATCGATTATGTCTAGAAAAAATACATGAATTTTTTTTAATTTAATGTGAATTTCTAAAATAAGAAATTGATACGATATTTGGAAATAATGCCGTAAATTACTGTGAAGGCTTATGAAGTCTATCGACAGAAGCTCGTGATATTGTGAAGTTGTTATAAATATAGCGGTAATACAAAAATTGAAATCTACGAAAACTAGTAAATTTTGAGTAAAGATTATTAGAGCATCTAGAAACAAATAGTTTGTCTTATTCTTGAAATGCATCACAATATGACTTGTGTCTATAGACGTGTTATTTATACTTAATTACTTGATTTGAATGGTCCTGTGAGCTGGTTCAAGATGGATCACATAATTCAACGAAATATTTCCTTAAAAAATCCCATCGTTCATTTTTATACCTGAAAAATTCATTTATTTAGAATTTTTCTAATTATCTTTTAATCCAGTCTCTCTGAATATTTTATTGCTTGAAAACTATTGTACACTTATTATAAGTACAATTATCATAATTATTCAAAAATGAGAACAAAGGAATATAATATTCCTTGATTAGAAATGTACTTAAGTACTGCTTTCCTATTTACAGGTATTGTATAGGTATGGGCGCTCCCGCGAGTACCATGACAATTTAGTGAAATAATTCAAATCTATATTCAATATAAATAAGTGTGTTCATTAACATTGTTTTGTTTTATAGTTCACCACCTTGAAAAAAGTAATACTGATTTTTGAGCCAAAGCTTTATTATAATGAAAATTATCTCTTAGTATTCTCAATGCAGTCTGATGGTTGATTGTTAACTTTTTGCTCTTTTGAGTGATTTTATACTTTTATTACGCAATAGGTAGTGCTAATAGCCAGTCTAGTGGTTCTCAATACCAAAGCTGAGTACTGTATCGTAGCAAATATGCCTCCCAGATTTGATAGTTCGTAATGTATTAAATTACAATATCTTTACACCGTTTTTGGAGGAATCACTATTTTTTCTTTAATACAATTTTCTTTCCCTTTTAATTTTTCCTTTGCAAAATTTCTTAGAAAACTGATAATGAGACGAAAAAATGGCATTATGTGATGCGGATCCACTGACATTCGAGTCATAATTTGAACACAGTTTTTGTTGTATTGAGTATAATATAAAGTGTTTGTCTTGACTTATCTTCCAGTAGTTTTGAGAACCACAGAACTCAATCCATCTCAAGTTCATTTGATGAAGAGTACAGTATTTTTAAGAACAAAGAACTTAGAAAATAATACCTACACTTAAATAGGTCATATTTTCCTATTACTATACTCCTTATTGTTTAGAATATAATATTTGATTTTGACTTCCATTCAAAGTGTAATTTTACTTTATTTATAAATGAAACAGAAACGTAGCAAGTTCATATTGACTTGTCATAAACAGGCTAGTAAGTCATTTTGTAAATTAAAATGCAAAAATTTAGGTAATCACTATATAATTATGCAGTAGATGTAACTTCTCTCTAGAATAGCCAACTGGGTCTGTGACTGCTGATTATACTTTGCACTTATACGATCTTTAAACTTGAAAATTTTGTTAGCTCTTAAAAGTCAACAGAGTGCTCGGACATGTTATTAGTATTGTTATGAAAATTATGAATGCTAGTCTAAGACAAATGTTGATGCTCGATCCAAATATTGTACATTGTTTATTTGATATAAGTCTTATGTTATGGATTAGGAATAGATGAATTAAGCTACATTATATGCCGTTTGTTTCCAATAAACTATTTCATTTTCTTTCGACCAATTTATTCACCATAATATACTTATCCTTTTTCATATATATATTACCTATATGATAGTTATCAAAAAGCAAGCTTGCAACATCAATCTCTATCATATGGTTGATTGATAAATTATAAAATATCAAGAGACATTGATCTAGGATAATGGTTGCCAAACTCTTGAGCCAGTGAGCCATCATAGGATTTATAAATCGGATTGTGAGCTACCAAGGAGCCACAAGTAGTTGGCAGCAATTTTATTTTGGTAATAATCCCCTTCCCCAACCACATTCGAATAAGAAATCTCTTCCATAAAACAATATAATGTTCTCATTTTTCTTATCTCAGCTGGCAATAAATTGAAGAATTTGGGGCCCAGGAATGGGTAAAGCTTTTTGAATGTTGTTTTTCTTGGCCTGAGAGTGAATTTATCAGATCTATTTATTAAAGATCAATATTATTTATAAAATCACTTCGATCGAGAAATATTTTCAACACTTTATACACATACAAAATATGATCTCAGAGGCAATATCTTCAGTTGCCTGAAAAAATGTAGAGAGGGTTCTCTCAGTTCTTTGAATGTTTTTAGACGAACCACACATTTTTGGGTCATAATGGTTTCAATGAAGAGATGAATAATCTCCTCCCGGATACTCAATACCATATTGAAGTCTAGAGTGAATGATGATATATCAGGTGTAGTACATTGGATGGGCACAATTTACGTATTCTATTTAATTTTCTAATATTATAAAGCATTTTATTCCGCAATTGATCTACATGATATTTCCATGTTAGCCCCTCATCAAAATAATTATAGACCTAGATATCAACCACGAAAATCGCTTTGGAGCACTATACATTATACAACAATGACAATAATTAACAGTTTTGTTGCAGTTAACATCATGGACCATGGTATAATATTGGTTGAAGTATGCAATTACTCTTCTTCAGACTGAGCTCAACAAATGATGTTTTTGAACTTAAATAAAGTACCCAATTTCAAATTCTGATTATAAGGTAAGGTTGATTGACACATTTCTTATAAAGGTAATTCATTTCCCTTACGTATACTAACGCAAAGATCGTTGGATCGAAATATTGTCAATAAGTAACGCTTATTCATGTATTCACATTTAAGAGTTTCTTCTGGCCTTTTTCATAATAGACTACAATACCGGTAATATAATACATTTTTTATGTATACCAAATAATAGGCCTATCCTCTATTACCATCAAATTAGACTAGGTAGTATTATATGGCTGCATCATAGTAGATAAATTATTATACAATATTTATTTATTGCTGTTATGAGATAATATTCATTGACAGTCGATATAGTCATAAATAGGTCATAAATAGTGGATTTCATATCTACTTTTTTGAATGTTGGCGCTACCAAACCTTGTGACGTCACGTGTGATGTACGATTGCTTATCGCAATAATATGATCTCTATCTCTATTAGTGAAGTAAGCATCAATCTGCAAAAAATAGATTGAAGATTAAAAATATTCCACTGGCAGCCATACAATTAATTTAGATCAATTATTATTAAAATTGATTAGACAAAACCAGCTCAGATGCATTTCGTGTTTGCAGGTTGGTACACTTCTGTATAGATCATTCATCTTCCATTTTCTGTCTGTAGGAGTAGGAACAGAAAGTTTATTGTTGAGTTGAGATGTAGTGTCCAATTTCCCGTAAATTAGCTGAGGGGATCGATTAATTTTGTTAGGGTAAGTATTTTTAACGCTGTTATTTTGTTACTCCAGAAATTTCGCATCATTATTACGTAATTTTCGTGATGCGTTTCGCATCCACTGCTTTATTTTCATGAGTTGTTAATTTGGCGGTATAACTGGTCGATTATCAGTAGCCATGTTCTCAACAAAGAGCTTAAATGTAATTTTCAGATTCACACGAAATAATTATAAATCTTTAGTCGTTATTTGAAATTTATGTTGAGGATTTTCAAATTATTGTCACTCAACAAAATGATATTAGGCTTCTTTTGATAAGTGTTGCCTGCATTTGTTTGTCCTGCGACATTTTGTTGAACTGCGTTTTCAAATTTCTTTTCGCCCCTCCACTGTCTGCAAACAAATCTGAATCTGCTCGTTATAAGTTATAACCTGAACTTCATTTTGAACAATCTCAAACAGAAGAAATCTTGAGAAGCTCGAACTCTAGATATTGATTAATGTGGGTTCTTCGTAATTTCTGCTATCAAACATAACTGCATAATTATAATTGTCATGGAAATAGGTTAAATCTGTTTGAACAGATTTGTTTTGTTTTCTTGGCTGTATCGCTGTTTGTGTAGCCGTTACTTTGTTACTGGTATGTATTATCAATAAGTAATTTATTTAAATAGGTTAATCTTGAGCAGTTTTGTTATATCACTGAGATCTTCCTGATCTATCTAGTCTAGTCAAATGATTTTTGTTGGAACGAGTAGAAACAAACAATATACCAATCAATTATACTCAGGTTAATCGTCCCCTCAAATCTCCCTCTTCCAAATGTATTTTCAGCAAAATGCCAAATTTTTTGAGCCTAGTCGGTTGGTATTCGATATCCTGGTAGGCCTATCCATTAGACCGAAAGTTGGAGTTTCTTCAATAATATTGATCTCAAAGTAAATTAAATAATATTGATCTCAAAGTGACTGCATTATATACAAAGTCTTATCAATCGTTACTCAAGACGATAATTACCAATCATTTATTTTTTAATCTAAATTTTGAGAAACTTTTGAATAGTTTCAAAATAGGTAGGTTTTTTTAAAAACCTACCATTTTTAATGTGAGGTGAACTTAGAGATGAGCAACTCATCTCTGAAACCAACTTGGAACTTGAAGGCAGTGACGAATGAAGATGTCACTGGGGTAGTATGATATGCTGAGTCACTTTTTTCCAATTATTATTTGGTAGGTAGTCATTAGAATCATTGCTCATTACTACCTCTTACTTTGTATTTTGAAGCGCAATGTACAGAGTACAATGTTGAAACTCCAGATCATAAAATTCCAAGGGGAAGTACAGAGAAGTGGTTCCCTTGTGGAACCCCTCTCCCTCCCAATATTTCTTCTTAACGTGCCCCTCCAATCGAACAATGGGTTATCTGGAGACATTCTTCTCTGCTGATTCAAGAGGATCCAAATTTTGAGTGGCATTCTGACTGTAACAGATCTTACTATAAATAACATCTTATGGAGGCTAGGGTGTAGATATTCATCGAACATTTGATAGAGTTAGAAATGGTGGGTATTCTCAAATGAGAATCAGAACTACAACTTATGGCGGAACTATGCAACAATTGGCAGGCATTTTACCCATGTAAGATAGAAACAAAACCGGATTTCGAGTTCAATTAAATCCTTTAGTCATCCTTAAGTCATGCATGTTTGCATTTGATTGAATGGTAACCTAGCTTCAATCCCTGCCGATTGTTCACTCTTCTCTCACTTGAGCGCGCCACTATCTCAAGTCTGATTCTCAATAATGCACTTCAGCTCTACCGGTTCTATAGAAATCTATCTTACATTAGAATAAAAAATTGTATGATTCAAACACAGAAATATGCAATCAGAACATTCGTCGACAAGGAGTGTTGTAAAGTATTATTAGAGAAGAGAGGCATGAACTACGACTCATATTTGATACATTTTAGTATTGATTGTTTATGATTTTTGAATGAGTGATCTGGATTTGATTATTTGTCACTCTTTCCAGAAACGTCCATTCTAGAAGTATCAACTCATTTCTCTACTTTTATTTTCTCTTGAATGAATAAACTTTTAGTGTCTAATAATATACGTTACAATATGAAATTGTAGAACAGGCATTCCACTTATTATTCAATACAGAGCAAAAGCTAAGCTCAACAATACTAAAGGAAATCAAGTTTGACTAGATGCGAAAACAATTAATGATTAGCTAGATTAAGAATCAGATCCCATAAATTTCCTTAAAATAATTAATACTTGTCTCATTTTGTTGGTAAATTATTTTCAAGAGCACCTACATTATGAGTTCCATCTATTCGTATTGAAAGTAATCATCTCATTACTGTTGATTGAAAAACATTCAAACCTACTGAAATATCTCAATTTATATAGTCAAATTAGATATCTCGTCGGAAACCAGGTATAGTCAATTTTACAATGTGACTCATGTAAAATTTCAAGGATCTGAAATGATGACTCCGGACGTCTGAAGGGTGAAAAAAAGTTGCAGTATCAGCAATTTATTCCTACATTCAAGCTCCACCTACATCTCTTCCAATTAGTTGATTTGTGATTTTCTTTGTGCGTTCCAATTCAATTTCAGTATTAAGTACAGCCAAAGGAAGATTCTTAAGCAGCACAAGAGAGATTAGACTAGACTAGATTATTTACTTTACTTCATGTAGATTACAAAATATATTGGCTTGAATTATTCTAGATTGTGATAGTTGAAAATGATGGTAAATGAAGTATGCGATTGATCGAAGTTGAAAATGATGGTAATTTAAGTAGGCGATTTATCGAACAAATCATTGACTAAAGCAACTTATTTAATTATATGGATATGAGATTTTTTTGAGGGTGATGCCCACATGAGCTCTAGGCTTGTGCGTGGGTGATGATGAGAGATGACGACTGTTTTTAGGCAGTCGGGACCGACGGCTTTTCGTCTCCTCCGAAAGACGGGAGTGGCCGTTTTGTCAAAATCCGTTCCGGCAACTGTATTCGAACTTGGAACCTTTGGATTATCAGACAGGCGCTTATCGCCCTCGGCTACGGACCACTCCATTCAATATAATAACGATGTGATCCTACTTGATCCTTAAAGTCCTCTAAAATTATTTATTCAACTGAGGAAAATCGAGAATATCCAATTAATGGTTAGTTATTATGAATTCTTATCCAAATTTCAATGAATTTTCATCTTCTGTTTTTCATTTTAGGTGTGGTTTAAAATGATGAGGCTACGTAGTGATCAACGTGAATGCAGAAGACGCTCACAGGACTTGAAATTGAATCAGCTTGCTAATCAAACTTCAAGTCGAGTCTCTTCTAGTGGCAACCGGTGTCGTAAAACAAGCAAGTGCAGAAAACAGAGTTCAACTCTCCTAAAAGAGGTATGGTCACATTTCAATGATTTATTTACAAACATTTGAATTGTATTATAAATGTTGTACAGATTCCAGCTATTTTTTCACAGATTTGTGAATTCTCTTATTAGTTTGGGGATTTTAACTGCAAGATATTACTACAATACTTTTGGTTTAGTAGTAGAGACCGCTGGTAACTTGACTTGTGAAGTATGAGGGGGAGACGGGAGATAACGCCTGGCGCCAGGCTATGATGTTTGTTTAATGACTCGGTAGTGTGACAACAAACCCTGTTATTCATCTTTCTGCTATATTCATTGGCGAAGGCAAATAGACAATTGATAGAGTTTGTATTCTCACTGCCTTGTTTTCTAATGCCTTACGTCACGTCGCATTCCTTTCAGAAGTCAAGTTACCAGCGGTGGACAGTAGAGGACTATCCAAACTTCGCCACGTCAGAAAAATAAAGAAGTCATTTCAATCAATCCTATCCTAATAGTAAGCTACTTGTATTTACAATAAATTACAACAATAATGTAACCCTATAATGATGTAATTTTCACACTCAATGTTTTCAAATTTAAAATTCGTGAAAATTCAATTTCAAATTGAAAAGAATCAAAGTTTAGTACTGATAGTAATTGGAATACTGTATTTGTATGATATGGTTTTCAGACTTGTCGGGAAAACGTGTTGAGAGGAAAATCGAATCTGAAAAAAATTCGAAAACACATGAAGGAACTAAGTCTACTCGAAGTTGAAACTCAGCAGCTCGCTAAGGTAATTATTTATGACCATCTTGAATAGTGATTTATATAATATGTGTCATAAAATTCACTAGAATATAACCTTTTCAGATGGAGACTCACTTTTAATTTACGAAGAAACTCATCAGGATTTGAAATTCTTTCTAAATTAAAGTTGAACCTGTCTGTAAGGAATTCGATTATCCTGAGAAAAAATTAAAAATACCACACAATCTATTCTTCGAGTAAAACAACATTGCCGGCTGACTGAGCTGTCTTTTGCGTAGGCTGCTAAAGCAGGCGTTGCCAAGCTATTATTTTGAATGCAGAATAGGGATCCTGTGTATCAGATGCACACTATTTTGTGTTTTTGGTTGGAAATCTAGAGTGCAGAAGAGATCTTTATAACGAAGGTATCGTTATAGAGGTATTTTACCGCATTAGAGCGGAAAAGTCTTATTTTGCGCACTGTAATCAGTGCAGGAATAGCCACTGTAGGAAAATGTTTGAATATTTAATTAGTATTTTGCACACTAATCAGGGCAGGAATAGCCACTTTTCTAGTTAACAGTAAGAAAGTTTTTGTTAATATTTCATTAGTATTTTACGCACTTTAATCATTGCAGGAATAGCCACTTTTCTAGGTATCTGTTGGAAAATATTTTGTAAATATTCGTTTTTATAAAGTTGAAAAATTTTGATGTGGCTGAAAGTTTGTAGATTTTTTTAGATGTTTTGTTCTTTTTCTCAGGTTGATGAGCTCACGGAGGAAAAGGAGAACTGGCAAGGCGATGTGCTCAACATCTATCCAGCCAGTACAAATTTGAACCATCTTAGCATTGCTTTGCCACTTTCTCCTGAATCAGCCCAGCTACTGCATGATAGAAAAATTGGTGAGCTCCATTTCCTTGCAAGTCCACTTTTTTACCATTTCACCTACAATTACTAAATAATTTTCATGATAGTATAATAATATTTATTTAGTTTATGGCGGCTTATGCCCTAAACTGTTCTCCTTTAAATTTACACAAACTGTCCTAAACCAGGCTGTCTTCTTACTAAATCACTAATTTCCACTCCGAAAACAAATGTCGAGCAATTTTTTAGTTTTGAATTTTGTTTACATGGAAGTTCCAATGAAGAACACAAAAATTGTTAGTTGAATTTTGAATTCACTTTGAAACTTTTGAGCTATAACATTTCTGAAAATTCTGTACTCTGTTATTACTACAAGCATAACAAGATACAAGCTAAAATTGCAAATTTGATTATCTTTCAGGCTTACCAACTTTGAGTTGTGAGTTTGAAACCGATGTTGAGTTTGTCAACGCAATTGACCCTTCCGATGTGGGCTGCTACTATGAAGAAGGAAATGATTGCATTGAAGAGGGATCATTGGATGGAGAACAGACGGTAGGATTACGATTCTAGTAATGTGGAAATAGATCTATGCCATAAAAGTTATTCTAAAATAATTATTTCTCATAAGTTGCGTTATCAGTACTATAATTCAAATTATTCAACCTGTTGAAACGAGATTTTCGGTTGCAACCTCGAGATACCGATTTCGGTTGTTACAACATTATCAATCTCTGATAAGCTGGAGATCAAAATGGATGAAGCTCCGGAGTTCGCCAGAGATTAATGGTGGTGTAACTACCGAAACCGGTATCTCGATATTTTCATAAATTTGTGGTTTTCACAACTTCGAGTCTTTTTATTCAATATGGATAACACCACACTATCACCTCCACTACTACACAGAAAGATATAAATGATCCAAAGTATATTCCTTCAATATATCTATATGATACGTCATACCTATTGATCTCCTCTACCGCATTTATTTGTCTATTATTTTCTTAGGTATTTACTATAGCATTACTTGTTTTACATAGGAAATGATGGTGAGATATGCATTATTTTTTTAAATAGAAAACATGTTTAACAAGTAATTTGATTTCAGGAAAACATGGTTTCTACTTGCTGCGTAGAGGATGACTGGGAGACCTTTGACCCTTACCTCTTCATCAAACATCTACCTCCGTTGACATCTGAAATGAGGGCTAGGTGTCCTGCTCTTCCGCTAAAGACAAGAAGCAGTCCCGAGTTCACCCTCGTTCTTGATCTTGTAAGCTGTTTTATTAATTATTGATGGCATAAGTTACAATTGGAAATTTTCTGCGAAGTTAAAATGTAGTTATAATTATAATTTAAATTTTAGATAATTATCCATGGCATAAGTAATTATTCCATACAATTATAAATTTAGCTGCTGGTGTCCAATAAATGAAACATGGATTCTTGAAAAAACATTGCTCCTGTTACATCTATGTTTTTGCCTTTACTAATTGCACAGATGAAGGACTAAATGCTATTTTATCTGATACAAAAATATAATCCGCTTTATCTGTGCTAATAGTGAGAGGCTTTGTCTTTGTCTCAAATCTAATATTGTTTTCACATGCGTTTATTACAAATACTTGAATGTTAAGTTTGTAATATATATTTTTCTTTGTTGAAGAGAGACTACCAAATACTTTTTTGGCTGCTCAGCAACCTATAGACTGTTTCTCACTATATTCCTACTCGCAAATAAATTTTAGCGTAAAGGGAGCATTTACTCATTTGCTGGCGCCAATAATCACGCTAGTTTGATATGCACGCCAGTAGAAGTTTACATAGAAAATGTAAAGTGTTTTTAGTGGTGTGCCAGTAACCTACTGGTCCACAAAAAAAGAAGGCTGCCCGAACTAATATAATGATTATTTATTCAATAGATTTTGAGGTCAAGTTTAATTTCCAGTGTATGTTCGTTGAAAATTGTTCCTTTATTACCCTATTCTATTTTTCTATTCTCAGGATGAAACCTTGGTTCATTGTAGTCTTCAGGAGTTGAAGGATGCTTCTTTCTCATTTCCTGTTTTATTCCAAGAGTGCAATTACACCGTTTTCGTCAGAACTCGCCCGTTCTTCAGAGAATTTCTGGAAAGGGTGGCTGATCTTTTTGAGGTAGTACTTTTTACTGCATCAAAACGGGTCTATGCCAACAAGCTTCTCAATCTTCTTGACCCATCTCGGAGGTTGATAAAGTAAGTTACAAACCTTCAAAATTCTCTTATTTAGATTTTTATATTCCCACATGAAAAAATTGAATATAATGCTTATTGAATATTTGAACATTATATATTTAAGAAGATTTTACAAGAAAATACTAATTTGGAATCCGGCTTTCTTAACTTAAGATCACTTTCTCTGACCATCAATTTGAAAAAAGCTGGGAATTTATCTCAGTGGCTTCAAAATTCAAGTTCAAAATTACCAATTCAAATATCATAAAGGCTTAAGTCATAAACTTATTCTTTAATCATAAATCTGAGCTGTGCATAACTCTTGAAAGCGAAAAATTAAGAAAAATTCTAGATCAGTTTTTATCGTGTTAATACAGGAAACTTGACAGATATAGGCGTCGGACTGGTTCAATAAATTTTCACCTCTTTCCAAATTTTGTTGAAGATTCGCGACTTTTCACATACTGACTACGAAGTGTGAACATAAACAAAAGTATTGGTATGAGGAAAGATTTACACTTCTAAGGGAATTCTTTAACCTAGAAACAAAACATATATTGTTTACTTTCTTGTTTATTAAATTTTAATTTATTGTTCTTTTTATCTAATTGTATTTCATGTTGTAGATTGTATTTGAAGCATTATTGAAAAATATGAGTATGTATTGTTGAGTGTTGAATAATTTTCTTCAAATCAGATACTGGTACAATTATTATACTGTGTGCCTTCTTCATGGATTTGTTTCGTTATGTGATATTTATTTGAGAAATTTCTCATTTTTCCAGGTACAGACTTTTTCGAGAGCACTGTGTATGTGTCAATGGCAACTACATCAAAGATCTTTCCATCCTCAGCCGAGATCTTTCTAAAACTGTTATTGTCGACAACTCTCCTCAAGCTTTTGGCTATCAGGTTTGTATTTCATTCAACTAGAATCAATGAAAACACTTGGATGTAGTCAAATATCATATAACATGTTATAGCATCATTGTGACATCTTCAGTGTACTAGAATTTCATAAATTCTACTATTATTCTCGTTTTAGAAGAGTCAACTTGAATTTGAGAACCGTTAGCCTCTATCTGCCTCTCATGCCAGAATTCCATCCCGACTTTATTACCTTGAGGGTTCACAGTGTGTTGGCCTCTTGAGCGCTCTGGCCTGCAAAAATATATGTTGATTCAGTGCGATTTTATTCAAGTTGACACTTGGCGATCAGTAAACAACTGATGTTACGCAGCTTTGACACAAAACTTGACGTACAAATGCTGAATCTCGCAGATTATTGCAAAGACATTAAAAAGGTCTTCTTTTAAAAGGTATTTTAAAGACTTTAAAGGTATAGAGTTGAAATTGTTTGTGCTGACTCAGTCTTGAAGTTGTTTGAGACTTCAAATAGTCATTGGATTATTGTGTCAAAGCTGCGAAACATCAGCTGCTTACTGACTGCCAAGCGCCAAATTAGATGAATCGCCCTATATATATTGTTTTAACGGTCAAGGCGGAGGTTACTCTGGATGCGAGTTAACAATTTTGCAAATTACAAGAGTAGAATTTCAATCGTGATTACTAGTACAAATATAACAATATCGTTGGAGCAAATTAGTCTGGGTACAGTAAAGGCGTTTCCTTGGTTGAAGGAAGGGCTATTTTAGGTTATATGTTATATAGTTTTATATGTACAAGTCAAATTCAACTTGAATTCAGTGTAACCCTGGCCAACATTCAATGGGTTTTAGCTGTAAGCTTCCTTAATATTTATTATGTATTTGAAAATGAGCCTCCATTGATTTTCAAATTCATTAATTCGTCTACTTACTTACTCCATTCATGTATTGTCTTTCAACTTATATCTTTTTTCTTTCCAGCTTGAAAATGGAATACCTATACAGAGTTGGTTTGTTGACAAGGCTGACTCAGAACTCATGAAACTGCTGCCATTCTTGGAAAATCTTGTTTACATGGTGAGTGAATATATATTTATATCTTGCTTCAGATCCAATGGGTTATCACATTCTGCTTTTATAGTACACTGCAATCGTACTTTTAAGCTTGTATAAATCCGGGGATTTTTAGGGGTGACTAATGGGTGCCTAGGGAACATATAACCATCATATTCCACCGAAATTTCTTTGTGCTAGATTTTTTGTTCAACAAAAAAAACGCTTTTTACGGCACCTTTTTCTGTTTTTGCTTCAAGTAGAAAATTATGTATCCTAATTGTATGCTGTCTAGAATTGAACAGCATAAAGTAGCCTACTGCGCTTACTGAAACCTCAAACGTTTAGATCGTTACAGCTGTTTGGCCGCAACCTATTGTGAATATTGCCAATTTTTTTCAAATCGGCTGAAAATGGGTTACCCCCTCTGTTGGTATCATTAAAGTTTAATGACTTATTATTTTGTTTAAATTATATTGTTCAACTAATCAGTATGACATGCTTCAATAATTAATATGTTCTAGCCTACTTTGTTCTGTATCAACATGCACTTTTCCATGTTTTTCAGAATGAAGATGTGAGACCACACATTCGCAACAAGTTTCGTCTTTTCAGCTTCCTACCTCCCGACTAAGAAGCACCGTGCAGCTGTAAGGAGGGTTGCTGTTTTCGTGTTAAGGGCCGTATGTAATTTACATAGATACTATCACTTATGACTTTGTTAGTGACTTAGAAAATAAGAAACTAGAATTTTCTGATGGATGCTTCAGAACAAATTATTGTAGCTTAGTTTCCAGTATTATTATCTCGTTAATATACTGTCCACAGTATCATTGTAATTTTCTTATGATTCATTCATTGTATTGGATAATGGATATGAGACTTACAAAATCTTAACACTGTTCTCATATAATTTATATCATAAAACCATACATATTTACTATATTTTCTCGATTGGATTGGCAAATAAGTATATTTTGATGAATATTGAATATATCCTCGAAATGTTGGTACTCCATTAAACTTTCTGTGATGTTGCAGCTTACTTCTGTAGAGCTCTGTTACATCTCAATTCAATATCTTCCACGTTTCCATTTTTTAAGAGAGCTTTAATTATTTTCGCAGGTTTTAGGCCTCGGTCGAACCCTCTCAAAGATGATTCGTCCACTTCACCCATTCTTTCATTATTGAACTCTTTCAATAATCGGTCCCAGTACAGATTTTTCTTCTGGCTCCCATGAAGCTTCAGATTCTGAATATCCCTTCCACTTGACAAGGTAATAGAGTTTGTCTTTCCTAATCCTCTTGCTCAATATCTTGTCGACATCATAAGAATGATTGGTGTGTCTACCACCAGTTTTTTCGTCATTGTACGCTTTTATCATCCTACTGCAGTTCAAGTTTGATTCTGGCTCCCACGAACTTTCTTTTTTGAGTAACCCTTCCACTTGATGAAGTAATAAGGTTCGCCTCCTCTTATCCTCTTGTCCAACATTTGTTCTACATCGTATGAATTGTCCTCTCCATCACCAGCTGCCTTACTGAAGTCTTCAATCAGATTTGGACAGTTCAAATTTGTCTCCTTCTCCCAAGTACTCTCCTGAGGTGGCAATTTAGACAATGCCGAGCAGTATGATGGGGACCCAGCAGGCGGCATCAGTGGCCACCAGCATTGTCTTTCTCCTGGCCATGGCCGCCAATACGTCAAAATTAAATAACTTGCAATCAAGTTGAGTATTTTTAAATAGATTCAATTTTTTTAGTAAAACATTTGAAATTATTCGCAGACCTAGTTTGTTTTTGAATGCTCAATAAAAATTAAATTTCCAATAAAGCCGATAAATGAGTTGCAAGTAGATAAATTCAAATAATAATGAGTTAACTCATGATTTTTATTTTCAATCTGTTGAACATCACTTAGCTGTTTGTATTCATCAGGTTGCCAATCCAATGAAATCCAGATTATATTGTTTTTTTATGCTTTGATGAAATTGCCAATTCAATGTAATCTCATATTGTAAAGCTTTTTTTTTGTAGGATTAATTGAACTAAGAGGAGCAATAAATTAATGTTTTCACTACATTTCAAACGCACTACAGCACTTCACTTTCTGAATTAATTGAACAAGCTGAAGCTATGTTTTCTATTTTGTATACAAGAGATCCATGATTTCCGTGCCATCAAAAACCAGTAATTTTTTAAGAAAATATTGTTTATTTATCCTGTGATAGATTGTAATGGAGGAACTACAGTCTACAGCATCATAGTTTTATAGTTTACAGCCTAAGATGCTTCTCATTCAAAGAGATTAGGTTATGTTTACTGGGTTATGGTTATGTTATGTTTACACTATATTCAACGTCCAGTGCCTAAAAGCTAAAAGAACATAGAACCATTCGTAAAAATTAAGTTATTGTCTGTGCTAAAACAGAACATAACCAATAGTAGATTCCCATTGGTCATTCAGAATTAACAAGCGACAAAAAATGGCTTTCAAGTCTCATTTCTCGGCTGAGTTTTCGGCGGCACGGAAAGCGTTGCTTAAACTGCCGAAGCTAAAATAGTTATTGTGTTATAGCAGTAATGTAGTCTCACATACTATTGTACTATCTTTAAATATTTGTTGTATCTCAAAACTGACAAAAAGAAATTGGCATTGTAGTATTCTTATAAGTTTTGGCTACTTGTATCAATTAACTTGTTTACAGTTATTCATCATCATCGGTTTTATTCCCTCTGCTGAGGAGTATTTTTAATTGGTTTATGTTTTATTCAGTAATCACTGTTTACAGTTATTTACAATCATCGGTTTTATTCCCTCTGCTGAGGAGTATTTTTAATTGGTTTATGTTTTATTCAGTAATCACTGTTTACAGTTATTTACCATCATCGGTTTTATTCCCTCCGCTGAGGAGTATTTTTAATTGGTTTATGTTTTATTCAGTAATCACTGTTTACAGTTATTTACCATCATCGGTTTTATTCCCTCCGCTGAGGAGTATTTTTAATTGGTTCATGTTTTATTCAGTTATCACTGTTTACTAATCTTGATTTATTTTGCAAGCATTTAAATAGAAAATAATCAAAGTTACTTGCATTACATGCCATACCCAATATATCATATTATGATGTTGTTTAATAAATTGAAAGTTTTATTAGAAATAAGCTTTATTTTATAGTAGTTATAGATAATATAAATAGAAATTATTGTAGTTATCAAGCTAAAAGTATCTGCTTTTATATTTTATGATAGAGATAGTGTTTCTTGTTTACCAATAACAGATAAATGAGTTTGAAAGTACAAATCTAATGGCATCTCAAATGTATGATATGCATTAATAACGTCAGTATTTTGATTATATATCTAAATCACACTTCTTTTATTATTTTATGTATATTGTAACTACAGTATTTGTATTATGTTTTGTCTGTCGTTATGTGTGTTATGTTGGTTTATATTATCAAATCTTCCAAAATTGTAAGTGAGCGTTTTATGATGAGATTTTTAAATTTTAACTATATATAAGAATTTTACCGATTTTAATACTTTTAAATCTAAGTAAAAGATTGAATGTTCTTTTAAATTTACTTTTAAATTTTTCCTATCTTTTTTCTTTTGAATTTATTCATCTATTATCTAGTTCATAAAATTTCGTAAACTAGAGGATTGTTCCATAAAACTTGGGAGTCGAGAATTACGGGAAAATGGCGAGCTCATGCCAAACAGACAGATCAGCTGTAAAAAATATTTTTATTCTCATTTTATTATACAGTAAATAGTTTTATTCAATATTTGTGAATACAGTATTTTCAATTTTTTATTGTTAATTCGGCTCGTCTATGCAGTAACTTACAGTAAAAATATTTTTATTCTCATTTTATTATACAGTAAATAGTTTTATTCAATATTTGTGAAAACCGTATTTTCAATTTTTTATTGTTAATTCGCCTCGTCTATGAACCTTTATAGATGTAAAAGTTGATCTAATTGTGTTAGCTTTTTCGACGTTTTATCATCTTTATGAACAAAACCTAACTTTAGATTTTAATGTGAGTTCGCCATTTTATTTTTTACTATACTTACATTTTTTTACGAAACAGGCCCAGTTGTGTTTATGTGGTGTATTTCAACAATTTAATTGTCATGGAAATACTATGGTTGTATGATCATGGTCATCATGAATGGAAATTATATACATGATTTAATCCAAAAGTAATGAGTCCTATGCGAAAATTGAAATTTTATTGTCCAATTGCCAAATGCGACTTATATTTTACTGTTTTTATTAATTTAATCTATTGTGTGGGGTTTCCATTACTGGAAGGTATTCTAGTTTTCATAGAACTGATATAGGATTTGGTTATCATATTATCATTGTAATTTTTCAAAGTTTTGTTTGGCTCAACCTGTTGTGAGGTTGAAAAATCAACAGATCGTTGTTGAAAGTTGAACACAGGCTTGCGGCGTCAAGCGGTAAAGCTTCAAGGTGTCCTTGTATGTTTCCAAGTTCGTATTTTATGCCTTTTCTCAGCCTTACTCAAATGTAGGACCTGTACTAAACTAATTTTTTGTACTGCTTGGTGCGTTCATGCAATCAGCCAACATTAACATCGGTTTGGGGTGATCGGAAAGTCATAATAAAATAGGGCTCATTACTTATGGATTACACTACGTGTATTCAAAACCTTGTACTATACATCTTCAATGTAAATGGATATTGATTTCAGAAAAAGTATTCCTATCCAAATGTTTAAAATTTATTAAATGTTTAAATTAAGGCTTCTATTTATATGAATTTTACTTGAACTCTCGCAATTTCCTTTTTAGAATCGCGATAATACATTTAAACAATTCAAATTCTCCAAAAGGAGAATTAAAGGAGAATTACTCGAACTTGTCTCAAGTTCGAGTAAAAGTAATTTATAACAAAACTGAATTTCATTAAGTATGCTAAAATATTCTCAACGATATTCATGGCTTTTCTGAGGAATACAATATCATATTTGATAATTATTATTGATCATTCTATATTTAAGAGTATTCAAAATGCTACATAGACATCAATATATGCTCTCAATTATGTGATTATTAACAATTTTTCTTCAATCTCGAAAAGTTGTTGATGTGATTATAGTGATCGAAATCTCATTATATCCTAGTTAATAGAATATGTTAGAGTTGAGGCTTGGAAATGAAAGTTGATTATTCACAAATAAATATTGTAAGAGACCATTATTGTTTTAAATTTTCGATACGAGTTTTGATCTCTTGAGTTCAAGAAACATTCATAAATTAATGAAGCCTTGATAGTATTTGTGTATATATATTATTAAAATTCAATTTATGTAAAACATTTCAAATATTATATACAAAATTATAACACTAATCAATATTGTACAGTATTATAAAATTGAATATAAAAATACACAGCTATTGTTGAATCATGAGTGATTTTTTCTTTTTATTTTAACCTGAAATTCTCTTGCTTATTAAGAACTGTTACATGTACTGCACATCTTTTTCGGTAAGTTTCTATCGATGATTTATTAAAAATGTAATCTTGGAAAATGAGAACTATTCGTTTAAAAGTACTTGCCATAGTCAATGTAAATTCAGATTGCAGTATTGTGCTTGTGGGGTACAGTGCTGCCTCATTGCACAGCTGATTGTAGCTAAGAAAGCCTAGACGACCAGTCGCCTTTTCAACACTAATACGGCACCATTCCCTTGATAAAAAACATTGCCATAAACAATTATTATAAACAATTATTATGTTTATTGCCATAAACATATTATCTTAAACAATTTGCGATATTGTGATATTCAATTATTACATTCCTCTATGTAATTATTCCAATTTTTTCAATTATTGATGGATAATTTTATTTAATTGTATGAATTTATTATTATATTGTACGAATTTATTATTAATATAATTTATATTATGATTATATTATTACATTATGGATTTGTAATGTTTTGTGAACAATAATGTTTTTTTCATAATACTTATTACTGCATTATAAGGTTTACATGGTTTATCGGTTGAGGACGGTCCACATTTTCCAAGATGATCTCTACAATCTACATAAAGAGTGTATATTATTAAAATAGTTCTGTGAACAGTAGAACTCACACAGCTATCTTATTGACACATCCCATACCGATTCATTCTGTATTAGATGATTTCTGTCAACCGGGCAAACAGCAAAACTTGAGAAAATTATAATACAAGGCAGTGTTCACACGTATCTCCGTCAACAGGGTCCACTTAAAGCTCTGAGCCAGCTGTTCATGTACTGGCGAAGTCTTAAGGTGGGTTTTCGTTACTGCAACAAAGTGCCGCAACGGAGCCCGAAACAGCGTTGCCAGATGCAATTGATGAAAAATCCCAACTATTTTTATGGGGATTTTTCATCAATTGCATCTGGCAACGCTGGGTCGGGCTCCGCTGAGGCAGTTTTTCTCAGTAACGAAAACCCACCTTAAGGTCCCTATTAGCCGAGAGCGACCAGGTCGGCCGACCTGGTGTCCGGGGGCCAAAAAGCATTGAGTTAGATGGGACCCTATTAGCCGTCGGAAACAAGTCTCGGCGACAGAAAAAGTCGCTCGGGCTGTCTTCCGAGTGGGACACCGATTCTGGGCGACCTGGTGTCCCAGAACGGTCGTGGGGCATTGGAGTATATGGGAGCTATTAGCCGCGAGCGACCAGGTCGGCCGACTCGAACAAAAAATGTACCCACTGCGCATGCTCGGGAGTGACAAGGACAGCCATTCATCTCTTTCTCTCTTCCACTTCAGTTCTCCGTCTCACTACAGTATAGTTAGTCTATGCTACAGTACAGTTGTTCTGTATCCTTTGCCGAAGTAAAACATATTTCTACGACTCATTGCGTGAATTGTTTCTGAATAATTTAATAAATTCATTTGTAAGTAAAGTGTAATGTAAAATCAACACCTGAATAACAGATATTGTAGAATTTCTCCATAGTAGGTGAAAGAATGAAAACAATGTTGTCTATAATTCCACAATGAATATTATTATTTAAAACATACTTAAGTTTCAAGCTCATGGCATCATCTATATAATAGTGTTGAGTGTTTTGGCTCAACTCAACACTGAAGATGTTGCCATAAGCATCGAAACTAGTAATATGTTTTAAATATATTCATTGTGGAATAGTGTTTTCATTCTTTTCCCTAGTGTAATATAATTAGGCTTATAGCCGAATTTATTTCAGTTTAGTGCGTGAAAAAATGGAGTGTGTTCGAAATCAGGAGAAAAGTGAAAAATTTACTGCTTTTATTGAAAAAATAACCGAACACAGAAGACTTTATTTATGAAGTGCAGAAGCATAGTTCAATATGGGATGCTGAGAAATTTGTGATAAATTTTACTAATTTCTCTAATAGGATAGAGAGAGAAAACAAAAGTGAATATTGCAAGGCAGGAGATTGGCGCCAGTCATCCGGTTGTTGACAATTAAATTGTTTACATTTTGCTGTTTTATTGATAGATTGAGCCTTCCTGATGATTCAAGATGTCTACATAGTAGATAGTAGCTTCCAGACCTTTTAAGATAAATATTAATTAATCTCTTCGAGACTATAATAATAATTATTTAAGACTGGTGTGTGTGGTCTTTGTTGATCAATAGAGTCATTGACTTAATGTAAGTTTCTTACAATTCATTTCATACACTTGATACCATTTAATTTGTTTAGAACAAATATTACATGTGATATGTAGTATAAAATATTATATTATATGTGAATAGAAGAAATCTGTAATATGTATCAAGAAAGAGATACGTCGAGTTTAGCTGACGATGTGTTGCACAAAGGAAGAGCGAGAAAGAGGTACCTGGGAGGGAGCGAGACCGAAGTCAGCGACTAGGTGTCCTTCCCTATTAGCCGTGGGACACTTTGTCTCGGCGACCTGGTCGCTCTCGGCTAATAGGGCCCTAAGCTTTGTACTTTTTGAAGAAAAACTTGCATAACTCTGATATAGCGTTGAATATTTGGTAGTTTCTCCTTCTGTAACGGTCGGTGGTTTGTGAGATAATGAACACGATTACTCGGGGATCTTGGTCACATATTGTTTTCCAGTAGACAAATTCGGTGTATTTCTCAGTTTTTGAAAGAAAATGATGAAATAAACCAAAATTATTCACCAATCTTTTGTTAATACAATAACGGTATTTTGTTGAGCCCAGAACCAATTAAATTTCTCATAAAAACTAATGACGAACTTGCATCATGATAATTCACTCAAAACAAATTGCAAAATATATTTTATTAACAATAAGTATATGTCGTGGGATTGACGAAGTTTGCTCCTGTTCAGGAAATAGAAGCTTTTGAAATTTGAGATTTTTCTTCTCTAGAAACTTAGACCTCACTACGCACGGTCAATAAGAATTAAATATAGGGTATTTTACTTAGAATTTGGAAAAATAATGAATAGTTTTATTATCTCAAAAAGATTTTAAGTTTTTCAATGAAAATTTACCATTTAAGCATCGCAAAAGATTCCGTTATCAATATTATCATTGTTCCCAAACGATTTTGAAATATATATGCGAGAGGTAAATCATATTCTGTAAAGAGAGAAAGCGAGCAGTTATTACTACACAAATATTGAAAAATAATATATCTTCTTATAAAGACACCGCTCTGCTTTCAAACCAGCGGCAGCGGGAGCGGCAGTAGC
Source organism: Laodelphax striatellus (assembly GCA_017141395.1). NCBI lineage: Eukaryota > Metazoa > Arthropoda > Insecta > Hemiptera > Delphacidae > Laodelphax > Laodelphax striatellus. The sequence continues at coordinate 17,897,795 of CM029544.1, read as the reverse complement.
GCTATCTCTTGGCAAGAATGAAAACTACTACTAGCTATAGATATAGGCCAGAGAGCGATATAGTAATAGAAGTCAACGCTAGTCACTGTGTAGAGGCAAATTTCAAACGTCCGGCTCAATTTTTTAGTAATTTCGACTTTTCTCTCTTTTCCATCGCGTTACAACGTCAGAAAAGGATGAATTCACATGGAAATCAAGCTGAGGAATCGAATAAGACAGGTTTCGAGCAGCTACGTGCAGTAGTTTATCAATAAAATCAATTTTAATAACAAAAACTGATGTAATTTTAGGTTTTTTGAGGATAACTTGAAAAATCTCACAGCTACATTATTGAAATATTTTTTATACGATTCTTCAGAGAATTTCACGTGATATGAGTTGATTTTTCAATGTTAAATACCTCAAATAACTGTACAAAAAAATAAAAGATAAATCATTTTTTGCATTTTTGATAGCCTGTAACTCAATAACGAAGGGTTTCCGGGTATAGGTTTATCAGATGTTCCTATCCTAGAATTCAATGTTTGATAATTTCCCCAAAGGATATTGCGATTCATTAAGGTTGAAATTTTTTTTTAGTTTTTATCAATTTTTTCAAGGACCTCGATATATAAGGACTCAAAACTAGCTTCATTTGATTCCGTGATATATTCTACATATGATATGTATTTTTTGGAACCTTATATTGTCCTACAGAGTCCAGGGTAATTAAATATTTATTTCTCAATGACCATGCACTACTTTGGATTTTTGATTATTAAAAAGCATGTGAAACATTTATAGATCTGAAAATGTGATGAAATATGGAAAATTAGTTGGAGAATCGAATGAAGATGGTTCGAAACATGTAAGTATGCCAGTTTTCGCACACTAGATGAAAATTCGCGGAAAATCATGCTTTTTTATATGCGTTTTTCGGTTTTTTGATGATATCTCAAAAACTATTAGAGCTATCTTCTCGAATTTCAGCTCAAACGATTCCTCATCTCAATCTACATAAAATGACACCAATTTTAAGTCTTCCAAACATTTAGCAACTTCGGAAAAAAATAAAAAAGATGTGGTTTTTTGCATCTTTGACGATTTTTTACTCGATAACGGTGCATTTGCGGACCATGGTTCATCAGATGTTCCTATCCTAACTTTTTCTGAAGAATCATTTGCGTTATTTGTATTTCGTTATCTCGAAGTTGCAAATTTTTCTGGTACAGTCCGCTGCATTTTGTCATTCTTGAGGAAATATATCGCTAGGAAGAAGCATCGACTATCGATCATACTGTTAGTCGACAGACATCGATTGAGAAATTATCGATGTATTACGAACTCGAAGACTTCGTAGTTTATCATTTTGCTGCTAGATGGCAGAGGCTTTCCTTCTTATGAGTTCCCGCTGCTTGGAACTGTTTCAATTTACGTTTGAATTCTCATTTCTGTATTTCAAAGCAATTAAAATTAAAAAAATATTGTTTCTTAAACTATATTGTAAAATATAAATTACAAAAATTACTTTGAAAGTTATCAGGGTCATTTCCTCACGGTTAATAAATTTCCATGATTATTGACCGAGCAAAGTGATGTCTACGTTTCAACTCCAATAAATTTTCTCTTGTTTGTCTCAATTCATTCCATCCAATCAGTGGCGGGGGTGATGGGGGTGATATATCAACCCCCTAAATATCAAGATGGATCCCCCCTAAAAAGAAATTATTTATAATAATTAAGTCACGCTGTTTGATTTTGAAGTAAATCACAATAGTTTTTGTATTATTCTTAATTTTTATTTGTTTTATTAGCCAATTCTTTCTTGTAAACTTAATAAATGTACATTACATAACATTGTTGTTCAACAATCTGAGTATTTCTGGCTATTCCTCTGTAACATGTCAAAAATAGGGCCTAACCATGAAGAAAAAATTTGCAGTGAACACTTGATATATTTTTTATTTCATTATACGTTTATTTGACTGAACTTTGTCATCATGCTCATTAAATAATCACATTGACTTTTAATAATGTTTCTTTGTGTTAGCTTGAGCATATTTTAGAGCTCAAATACGTATAGAAATGAATTTCGTAATACCATTTCGGGGGGGGGGGGTATTCCATATCTGGTGGTCATCACCCCCCGAACTGAAATCCTGGGACCGCCACTGCATCCAATAAAGTAACCTTGAACGAAGCAGCTGATTTAGTAAGGTTTGGCAAGGTACTGACACTCAAAGGAATGCCACCATGCCTTCCGTTCGAGAGAATAATTTAAAAACAACAATTATTTCTCTTGTACTCTTTATTAGCAATCGATAGATTGAATTAAAAAACAATCATTAAAGTACACAAATAAATTGTTAATATACAAAATTCCAAGTTGAAGTATTTTACATCTTTTATTCCATATAATTTTAGAAGTTCTAGCTCAGACAGCTTAGTGAGTGACAATATTACGGAATATAAATAAAAAATTTTGTAATCGTGATAGACCACGTAATTTGTAATAGACTTGCTATTAATAGTCGTAGGTTAGTATTCTCAAGTTGCAAACCACTATCCACACACACTCTCTCTCACTCTCTCTCTCTCTCTCTTTCTCTTTCTCTCTCACTCTCTCTCTCTCTCTCTCTCTCTCTCTCTCTCTCTCTCTCTCTCTCTCTCTCTCTCACTTACTCTCTCTCACTCACTAGGGATGTGTGACAGAGAGGACCAGGAGTCCTAACTCCGCCCTTAATAAAGGCAATTAATCAATCAATCAATCAATCTCTGAGTATTGTTGAACATTTTTAGTGTCATAGTTAACTCTCATTACAATTAATTCTTTTTATTCTTTACATCGTAAATTGTGGATCTCATAACATTGTTAATAAGAAAAACTATTGCTTTGTAGAGTCACGTTTTTAAGGATTCTCGTCTTCAGGCTCGTATTGCCACATCCTCAATCCATGAATCTGAATAAACTGAGATTATACCATCAATATATGGATTCGAAATTTGTTGACAATGCCATAGTATCCATAATTTATAGATGAATTGAATAATTTATGGATACTAGAAAATTTTTGAATGGCCTGATAAAAGAATAACTAAGACTTATTGATGTGAAAAGTCCCGGCTGCCTAAAAAACAGTCGTTAAGTCATGTCAGAGACCCTGAACTGATCAGGAGTGACCTGAAAACTCTGACACCAGACCTGAGCCAGCCAGGTTACTCGGAATTATTATTATTATTATTGATGTGAAATCTTAAAAACTGATTATTTTGTAAAAACTTTGGACCTCACACAATAAGTGCAATATTATTTGATGAAAAAATGTTCAGTTTCAGACAAATACATCAGTGGATGGGGGATTGTTTCAGTAGAGAGAAATAGATTAGTAGATAATCTTTCATCATTTATTTCCTAAACAAACAACTGTTGGATAACCAAAAGATTTTTGATCAGCATGCACCTTACACCCAACGTCAACACCCTTGTAATCAAAATCTTTAGATCCAAAAACCCTACTGCATTTCCCATCAAATAGCTACTTGGTCGAATTTTGTTTCGTCTTCCTTTTCGTCTTGATTTCTTCTTGTTCGTCTTGCGCTTCACGCATCTCATTAAAATCAGGCGTAAAAACAAATGCTACACCGCTTGAGCTGTGACAGTGACGCATGCTGTACAGCACACTGAAATCGACCAAGTGTGGACGTAATGAATCAAAGCGTTGCACAGAGAAAATATTCTTGCCTTTTTTATTCTATAAAATTCTCAAGAGAATAAAGTTCGATTTAAGTTTCTTTATTTTAGAAGTCCCAACCTACATAAATTTTTTTCATTATATTTTTCATATATCTCGACTGATGTCACTGAAATGTATAATTCAAAATCCCTCCAGGAACTTTGTCCTTTGCAATTTGAGAAGAGGACAGTTCTTGGTTTGAAATAAGGCACGTTTATCTTGGAAGCCGTTGAATTGTAGAACATAATCTCCAATATCATTTGCGATAATTATTTCCAGTTTGAGAACGTTCGTTCTTGTAAGTCAAAAAATTAAAAGAAGTTCCTTTTCCACATTTGATAGGCCTGATTGAATTATAATAGAAAATGGTAGATTTAATTTATGATTGAATTGATTTATGTTTCTTATTACAATATATCACTTTTCACAATAAATTCTCAAACTTTGAATATGAATGAGAATTATTAGATACATTAAATTCTTAACGTTCTTAATTAATGCTCAACAAAGCATAGCAGGATTATTTTAAATTGTCAGAAACAGCTGATTAATGTACGCTCGTTTACTAACGTTAAATCAGCTGTTTTCTGACAAGTTGAAAGAATCCTGCTAATATAAAATATGAAAAGTAATGGATGAATAGTTAGAGAAATCATGAGAAATGAAAAGAAATATTGAACTAACATCAAAAACTAACGAAAGAGGGAGTGGCAGTGCTGTTGTACTAAGCCACGCCTCCAAATTCAACAAGCCGTCTGATTGGCCAGTGGCTTGAACAGTCACCATTTTACGATTAGCCAGCTGTTATATAACGTCACATGACACCTGACAGCCCATCCGACATTTACGAGCTTCTGATTGGTCGAAATCGTAAAATGGCTTCTGTTCAGCTTATTGGCCAATCACACTGCTCTTTGAATGTTTGTAGGTGTTCTACGTCATCAGCATTGACACTCCCACTTTTTCTTACTAGTGCTTGGTGTTAGTTTCAGCTTTCTCCTCAATCATCATTAATTCAAATTTCTTAATTATTGATCTAATAAAACATAATCTATAAAGTCAGCTATTTCTTCATTCATGTCATAATCTATTCTGATAAAAACCTTTATTATTCAAATAGAATTTTCTCATGAATTCATTTAATGAATTTATTCAATTCAATTGATTCTAATATGATGGGTATAAATCTGTGGCCAGTTACAGGCTTTAAAGTGAAAACAGATGTAAAATTTTAAATAGGGGGTTGGTTTAAAAAGTTACAGAGTTCCATATTTTACCTAATTTTGCGTATACAAATTTAGATCGCCTAGAACCCTAGATGAACTGAGAAGAATAAACTATCCTTTTCTTAATATTTGTTCTTGAGAGAAATACAAACATATAATCAAAGATAGGCTTGAAAGGATGATGTGGTGCAATTGAAATCCATCAAACAAACAAACCAACCAAAATGGCCTATTTTTTCGGTAGCCAGTTGCTACAAGTGGATGCAGGAGAAGATGACAACAGTAACTGGAAAACAGTAAGTGAAAAACAGTAACTGGTAAAAAGTAACTGGAAATAGTAACTCGAAAACAGTAACTGGAAATCAGTAAGCGGGAAACAGTAACTATAAAACATTGAGTGGAAAACAGTAGCTGGAAAACAGTAACTAGAAAGCGTTAAAAAATGTAAATAGTGACGGGGAAAAAACAAAATAACACTTTCACTCTGTGACCAATCACTGGCCTTGGAAACAAGGAAAAAAGATTATAATAAATTTCATTAGTCGTATTTGGGATGAAGGCCCTTCAATGTGAATCTGCTACAATGAATTCACGTTCAGTTCTTAATCAGCTGTCTATGAGAACGACGTGTGTGCGCTGTGCCTCTAAATTAATTGAACTTGACCCAGTCCAGACAGGCTCGTAAATGAGTTTTCAGCGAAAAAATCTGTTTTTCGATCAGCCGTGAAATTTCCCTGCTCTGAGTCTGAGCCCCACTACTCAGCAGGGTTTTTCCATTCAATTCTCTTCTTAGAACTCGATACTCGTGACACATAAACAATGAAAAATTGACCCTATAGAATTGCATGGATGCTGATGCTGAAATAACTCTTCCATGATTAACCCTTCCAAGATTACTCTTCCATGAATAAACTTCCATGAATACACTCCCTTGAATATACTTACATGAATATAGTTACATGAATAACACTTCCATTGATTGTTCCACTGATAATACCAATTCATTCATTCTTTACAATTTTCCAGTTGCTTCGAATTTTTTGTAGTTTAAGGTTTTCCATAGTTCATTCCCAAAACATTTTTGATAAGTTATAGTAATTGAATCAACAGTGATAACCTGATCAATAACTCCTTAATGGAACTGACTCGTCTTTCATTGTACCAATTTGAGCATATATGATTGATTATTAATGATTGACAGATCTGTTTGATTTATTCATGATTCTTTGCCACATCAAGGTTCACAATCACCTTTCAAGCAATTTACTAGGTTTTGTAGTTTCTACCAGGAGTTTAAAATAAAATATAATTAGTAAGCTTTGATACACGAACTTTCAAGTATATAGCTACTTAAGGGAATAGAAAAGAAGAGAAGAGAAGAGAAGAAGAGAAGAGAAGAGAAGAGAAGAGAAGAGAAGAGAAGAGAAGAGAAGAGAAGAGAAGAGAAGAGAAGAGAAGAGAAGAGAAGAGAAGAGAAGAGAAGAGAAGAGAAGAGAATATAGGGGAGAGGGGAATATATAATAATCAAATAAGAAGAGATGATTTATAATAATTCTGATTATATGAAGTAAGCATAATTAGTGTTTGGAGGAGTGGAGAGGTGAGAAGAGAGAGGAGAGGAGAGGAGAGGAGAGGAGAGGAAAGGAGTGAGGGGGTGAGTTTTGAGAAATATGTAAGGAGCGAGCTGCAGCGCGATTCGATTGGTAGAGAAGAGGAGAGGCGAATAAATAATAATTAAATAAGAAGAAAGGAGAATAATAATTCTGATTATTTATGCAGTAAGCATAATTAGTGTTTTGAGGAGTGGAGAGGCGGGAAGAGGGGTGGAGAGGAGTGTAGAGGAAAGGAGTGAGGGGGTGAGGTTTGAGAAATATGTAAGGAGCGAGCTGCAGCGCGGTTCGATTGGTAGGGGCGGTTGTCGCGAGACGCTGGCACGCACTCCTCATTTAAACAAGTTTTGTATTGATTTTGTAGGCGGCCGTTCGTACGAGGTAGGCCCGCTCTGTTTACTCCCCGAACGAGAGAGCTGGCTAGAGTGAGATTGTATGTGTGCAAGAGTGAGCCTGCGCGAGGGGTGAGCTGCGCATACAATTCCTTGGCAGAAGAACTGGAAAAAAGCAATAAAATTGAATTTCATATCGTGTTTGCACTTGTGTGTGCCCCTCCACGTTCGGGGTGCTCCCACCCCCGTGTACATGACGTCACTCATCAATCGATACTATTCTTTGTGTTGCCGACGAGGTTTGGGAGTGCCAGTGCGATCGCTGAAGGCGACAGTCGCCCTCTTAGCTTCGAGGTTCCAGCCTCTCTCCGCGGCGTGCGGAGCCACACATCTACCCAACGCCTAAGCGTCCTTCCTATCACGGTCAGTGTCATATCAATACTATTACATCTTTATATTCATTTTATTCTCCTAAAAAACACTTATCTTAAAAAACCACCCTCCCCTCGCCAATATTCTCAAGATTCAATCGGAACTATTTCAATTTTCCGCGCTCAATTTTCTTTCCTCCATCTTTAAAATTTCTCAAAGTTTTCCCCACAACTGATTTCCCTTCAATTATCTCCCGTATTTTCCTTCAGCATCCATTATTTTTTCACACACACATACACACTGACACAGCCGGCGTGGTGTTTACACTAGGACGAAGCTGTCGCCATCACACAACCAAGAATAAGAAACGCTTGCGTCAACAGAAGTGTCAGTACCGGCCGTGGTGGTGTATGTGCTGTGTGTTTCTTCACTCTTCAAGACGTTTTTATTCACCACAATAACACTCTCATCAACATCACACGGTACCCACATTACTTCTTCTCATTAGATGATAAAACTCTTACAACATCCACCATTTCAATATCTTTGGTGTTGTGGTTACACTTTTATCAAATATTATTGGCGATGACGATGTCAGCGTAGGCTTCCTACAAAAATGGCGTATCTCATAAATTCGATTCCTGTCATACATTTATAGAAGTGTATTTATATGTGATTGTCTCCTACGTGGGTGTGGAGTGATTAAGAGTGGTGTAGGGTGGAATAGGATATGTAGATGACATCTGTCAGTAATCTCAAATAGCTAGTTGAAACTTTGAATAAAAATACAATGTTATTTTTCACTAGATATCATATATAAAGAGAATCTGAAAAATAATTTACGGTTTATTCAAAACATAATATCTATTATGTTGATGTATTATTTGAAGTTTCCATCATAATAAATATAAAATTAAAAAACATCCGGTTCATTTCATTCATGGGAACTATTTACTTGGAAAAATGACGATGAAGAAAACAATGGGGATAATGTGATCGTTTCCCGGTAGTTGTTGAACAAAATGCGTAACAAAAGACGGTGTCATCATGTAGGCTGATTATGACAGGTCTTGTTCAATCATCTATCTCTCTGGATAATTTTCAATTAACTGAAATCATCTCTCTGGATATTTTTCAATTGAATGAAATAAAGCATGACAGCTAAAAAATCTCATTGTAATTGTGAGTATTTATTTTTCACAAACGTTCAAGAAAACAGTGACTGCTCTTTATTTCTTTATGAAAATTGGAAAATTCAAATCACTATTTTCATGAGAAACTTACGCACTTAATTATAATTTTTCCATGGTCTCATTATCCGCGATTATACGGAAAATATTATGATCGGTATGATTTATTTATTCATTCATTCACAAAAACAATATAAGAGCAAGCAACAGATAGATACAAAGATGAAAGTAGAGAGAAATACAAACATATTATAATCAAAGATAGGCTTGAAAGGATGATGTGGTGCAATTGAAATCCATCAAACAAACAAACCAACCAACTTTCTAACTCTCAAACGTTTTATTTATTCAAATTTAAATTTGAATAAATAAAGATTCTTAAAATTATGGGTAATAAATAAATTATGGAAAATAATACAGCGTTTTCGTTTTTCATAAGTTTCAATATGAAACAGCAATATGTTTCAGTTTGAATATAATACTGTAGTTCTTCTGTATGAGTTTATCAATTACTGACAACTATTTTAATGAGTTTGGCAGTTTACTTGTTTGCATTTTATTCATGTTCGATTGATTAATGGAGAATTGAATAGAGCACATTCCTATTGCATTGGAGGAAAGGAAACGAACAAAATAGACATATTGTGAAACTTGTAAATATTATACTGAAATTTCAATACGTCATATAGGCTAGACAAACGAATTGAATGAAGATAATACTCACAATTACAATGCCACTTATCATTTTATAGTGTTATCATCTTCAATTTTAATTGCTCCTTTGGAAAACCCTTATTAAAAACTTATATAAAAACTTCGGGACTCGATCTCACTGTACACCACATCTTTAACATAGGAAGCAATTTGATAAAACTTCATTTGAGTCTCTAGAGAATTGAATGTATGCCCTTTATCTACTGGATAAAGTTCACAGACACAATTATCTACCGCATGCGTTGGTCATACGCTCGTGTGAACCGAGCCTTACAGGAAAAAGCTTAAAAATCTATTTAATACAGCATTATTCCACAAGAAAAGTTCAAACAACAGTTAGTATAGTGTAGTAGAACTCTTGGATTTTTCAACTTCGACTCGGAGTAGTTGATGAAATTTCGCAATTGAATTATTATCACTTTTCATTGATTGATATTACAATTAATTATTACTGTTTGATAAAAAAAGTATCCCCCCACATAAACAAATTCATAAAGATGTGGGAGTCAAGCTGTTGATACTTCGTGGAAACACAGCTTTTTGTTGAGAAAATATCATTTATGAAACCTTTCACTGTGGGTAGTTCTCGTTATATTTCCGAGTATTACGAAATCTACGCCACAATATACATTGGTTGATAAATATAGAGACATACTTACAGTTTATTATCATTTTGTAGAATAGTATAGAATGTTACTGAATTTCGTCCCGTCATAACAATTTTCTCATTACCTCATTTAATACTACTTACTGTATTCATAAACGTTTCAAAAGAAGAAACGGAAGTATTTGTTTTTGAACTGCACCTTTTTTTGAGAAAATATTTTTACTTGTTTTATGCTTGTATTTATCAAACATTACTATTCTTCTCCACTCCTTTTCATTGCATGTTATGGTTTTATTTGTATTGCATTTTCGTTCAACCTGTAAACGTTTATTTATTTTTCATTCGAAACTTTTCTATAACTTCATTTTAATTTATGCTTCATATTGAAAAGGATGGCTGTGCAATTAGGAATAGAAGCTTTAGGAATAGAAACAATTTGAAATTTGAACTGCGTGTAGCTCGGGTTGTTTGTTCATGAGAATGGAATTTCAAGTGATTTAAATCAAGCTGAAGTTTGACTACGATTAGTTGTTGTAGTAGTAATCAAATCTTGAAAAATCTGGCCTTATAGAGAAATATGAAAACACATTATTATAATTGACTCCATTATAAGGAAAACTAACACACCTATTGAAATGCATGTTTTATCCCTGCTCATGTGTTCTCAATTCAATCAATTCGAAAGTCAATAAGCTAATTCCTACTTCCAAGCAAATTATACTTTAATTCTGCAAGTAGTATTTTTTGTACCAAAAGTTTTGTGAAAATTCTATTTAATTTATCTACTCTAATCATTTTCTAGTGAATTTTGCTCATTTTGAAGTTTTTGATGAATTTGTAAGTTGATATTTTGTTATGGACAATAAAAGATTATTTGATTTTGAATTTCTTTTAATTCTGCAGAGACAGGGCTCATATAAGCTCATATAATATAAATTACCTTGTAATTTAACTAAAAATACGCAATAGATTGTGAGATTTTTCCCTTTCTTTCATGAGAGTGTAAAATTGATCTAACGATTTTTTCTGTACTAAATTATTGCGTTCATTTCTGAAATTCCAACCTCTGTGGAAATATCAATAAATCTGGTTCATGGTTGCATGATGAGCCTCACGCCACACAGGAGAGGATACATGCAACTGGAGGATCTCACACGCCGAGAATCTCACAAGCAACTAGTAGTCTATAACTGAACTAAATAGCTATACATTTAACTATGTAGGTACAGAAACTTGGCTCACCTGTCCATAATATAGACAATTCGAATTTCAATCAATCAATTGCAATCATTTCTTTAATTCTTCCAAAATTTGATTTTGTTTTTATACTTTTGTGTTTGAATTTTTGAGAGAGTCTCTTCAACTAGGTACATATACAAAAGTACAGTAAATCATAAAGGCTTGAGAGATTTTTCAAAATTTTCCAGCATTTTCTTCGAATACGTTGTTTCTTACTTTCGTCTCTCCTGCGACCCCCCCCCCCCCACCAGTAAATAAACTCAGTAAATAAACAACTATCTTTACTGCAGCTGCTGGTAGTGAAGAACACACGTTATCTAGGTACAACCCACTATTCAATTCCATTTATCTAAGTCTAATTCATTCTATTTTAGTATAAATAATTGACATACAATATTATATTTTATTCCATTTTCGTCAGTTTTCGAATCGGATTCCTAAACTTATCTTAAACTGAAGTTTTCATTTTTTTAATGAAATTATCCTACGAAAAAAACAATTTCGTACAACAGTTCTCATGTAATTTCTTATATATCTTCCTATATCTTCCTATAATTTCTCATTATCCTAACGGAGTCCTGATTTCCAACTCTTTAAAAACGCGATGCTCGATGTTGTATCTCTGGACGATTGTTAAAATTTTCAAATGAGTGCACTTTTGACTTTCTTTGGTAGGCGTAGGGTACTGTGTTTTTTGTTTCACATATAATTGTTTGACTTTAAAAAAGTGTTCTCTGTCTCTATAAGAGGCCGTATTATTCGTTAATTCCATAATATATAATTCCGTAATTATATAATGGAACCGTGATTCTAGTTCTTATAAAGTACAATATAAGTCCGTTTTATAAAAGCAGAAGATTCAAGATCTCGAATATTGACCATGGATAATTTTTTATCCATGATTATACATTCTATTTGGTAACTTTCATAATTACAGCTACAGATAGAAAATCATTTAATTCATCTAAACATAAAATTCTGAATACAAGTGATTGAAATTTATGTTTTATATGATTCCAATCATTCGTAACGTAATGGTAGGCCTATTTGACATGTCATTTTGAAGCTGACAAGTTGCTAAATTATTCCTGTAGTTTATACAACACAGAAAATAACCACAGACAAAATGAGAGATTGAGTTGTAATGAATTCCTACAAGATCTTTCGAGGACGTAAATATTATTCAAACGATTAAATATTTGGCAAACATTTTAATGCACCATTTCCAATTCAATGATAACTTTGGATATCTAAAGAAAAGTCTTTTCTGAAAAACTTTTGTTGAGATTTCCTGATCGAACATTATCCTTTCCAATGAAAGTTGTACAGCCGACTCTTATTTTCTTCTAATGATAAGGATTGAAACTATTCAACGTCATGTGAAATCATTGGAGAACTGTAGAAAATCCAAATTGAATCAGATATTATTTCAAGTTAAACATATGGTTCCCATCAGATCACTGAAATTTGTCGAAGCATTACTTGGTCAGTTCTCAGATGGGTTACCGTTTGAGTAGTTAGTATGTCTACTGTAGTTCGGTATCTAGAATACTGATAAAAGATTTCATTACCGTGTTTGACCTCGAAAATTTCTTAATTTTTCAATAAAGTTACTTTGTCATAACTATATTTTTATTATAACTATACATGTGTATTTTATTACAGTATATATATAATGTATATTCATTTCAGTAATACGGTACTTTATTCGAAATGTTTTTTTGTGAAAAATCGTTTGATATTTTATGTTAGTTATCGATAAAAATAATGAACTGGAAGGTCGACATAAATCCAGCAATCGAGATTCGATAGGCCCAACTCATTTGAAGAAAGGAATCTAGAAAATGTCAAACTAAGATGAGCCTTATTACCGCTCTGATGTACTACGGAGGCTGTGAATGTCTTTTTTTCACTTATTTGGAGCTAAATTCTCTTTTCCCGGTAATAACGTATTTGGAGAATAGCATCCCGGAAATGTCAAACTAAGAATGGCCTCCCTTTAGAGCCCACGTACACTTGAGAGCACCACGCAAAAAGCATGTGTCAGGAATAAGAGCATTAAAATAAACGCTATTTTTTACTATGAAGGCTGTGAATGTTTTTGATTACATTGAAAAAGTAGTCTAAACATCAACTTATTCTAATATCTTGTAAGGTGTCGTCAAGCACTCATAGAGCAGTTGAATGCATTTCTTCTCTTAATAATATGCACGAGCATAGCTCATCATGTTTTCGTGATTTCAAATGCACCTATGACCAAAGAGGTCAGAGCGAAAAGTACAGCTAAAGAGTATCTTCTTTCTCTATTAGAAATTTTCAAACGCAGTCAAAATCATAGAGATGGTCAATTTCTATGACTTAGACCTCAAACAATTCTAAAATGAATGAAACCGTATTAAAAGTGATTCATAATTTTTCACTTGGAGTAAGCTATAGAACAATTAAAAAAGCTTTAGTTTTTAATATACTAACTCGTATTCGTCAAATGTTTCGAATTTTTGAATGTTAGTATAGTATTTGTTCACCATAATAGTATGATGTATACAAACCATACCCTGCATACTACCTTATATTCTATATTATACTATATACTATGATATGTAACACGATATTTTTAATAAATTATTCCTCATTGTATAAATGTATATGTATTGGTTCATGATCAATTTTAATTTTGAGAATTCCATTCCTGAGAAATTCAATTAAAACTTCCCAAGGCTCTTTAATGGACGTGAATTTATACGTTTCAATTATATCTAATTCAGGCCAAATAAATACTTCCTATTAATAGTTACATCATATTCAGGGTAATTTATATTCCACTTAAAATATTAATGTTACTCTCCCAATGTCGCTGCAATATTTTTTTTAAAATCTGTCGTACGGTCTTTCAATAATGGGGTGAGCAGTGGGACTACTAGAGCATTGATTTACAGTTAATTTTACTTGGGATAAAATGTATAAGGAAACTGAAAAGGTAAATCGTTCAAACTGGTTCAAAATTCCACAAAACATCCTAAACACGTTCAGTCAGAAAACTAAAGCATCGGATCAAGCATCCAAAAATTATTTTTAGTAGGAGAGAGCTTAGGTCCACTCAAAAGGAGGCTATTTATTGCAGAGTAGGCAGTAGGCTACTATAATACGGCATATTTATAATATCGACCTACAAGAAACTAAAAGTTGTATAAACACAAAATCTGATGTGTTTAATATCCTTTATCTCATACACAAGGTTCACGAGCCCAAGTCAAATCGATGGTGCTCCACCCATTTCTATTCATACAAATGTGCTATTTCCTGTGAATAATATTCTTGATCTTGGAAAGAGAAGTATTTTTCTCAATAGATTTTATTTCACAGCTTTTTCCCTTGATGTTTTAAATATGTTAATATTGATGTGTTAATAACTTGCCGACAGATTGTCTCTGGATCAATTGAATGCTCATTAGCATTTCACAATTTATTTATTAATTCAACTTTCATTGTTATCTTACATTCATGTACAATTTTGAAAAAAGTATTAATAACAGGATGGTATGAATATATTGATTACAAACTATACTGACTTTTATTGAAATAATTACTTTAAAACTAGTTTGTATAATAGTCTAGTAGAGAGAAGTATAGAGTATTAAACTTTACAAATAAAAATATACTGTACTCATATCACTGATGGTTTACTACTCATGAATTTACTTGTATTTTTAACTTTTTCCCAATTGTGGGTTATTAGCATACCGATGTTATCACTCCCATTATGAATGAAGATCAATTTTGAATTGCAGAGTAGTTAGATCAAAATCAAATCAAATACTTTCATTCACTCAAATAAACACAATTTTCACAAAATACAGAAACAAATCAAGTGCATTCCTCATTAGGCTGAGCCTGCGTGGAGGAATGGTTCGTCTTACAGTAACTAAATTAAACCTGAAAAAAAGAAAAGACACTCACTAAATCTCAGAAATAAATTACAATTCGAAATAAAAAAACTGTTGGCATCACATATTTAAAATTGAACAAAAATTTTCATTCTAATTACCTACAATTTAGAAGATAATAGAAGATACTAATTACAAATCTGTTACTTCCATTTTCAATTTAGCTACTTTCTCTGGTCTATCATACATGCTTCTTTTTGATTACTTATATTTATTGAATAAGTTTTATTTCTTCAAAGCATAATTATGAAATAAGTGACGGCTGCAATCTCATATATCTGCCGACAAGGCTCTTCGGTAGAGTTCATTAGGTTTTTTATTCTTGATTTTCAATATTAACAGTGATAATAATGTAAGATTTCTTGTAAATTGCGACAATAGTATTAATACAGAATAGGCTAACGAAATTATTGGCAATCGTAATGAATGGTTGAATTGCAAATTCAACTAGAAGGGACCGAACTTGTTAGCCGTTATTTTATAAGGCTCCAACAACGTGAATATTTAATAGAAGCAATTAGAAATTCCAAGTTCACAGACCTCACCGGCAATATGCAAGCGCAGAGTTACTTTTAAACCGTGTAATTGTTATACAGTGTGATTGAAATGGGTTCCACGAAGTTTGAGCATTGCAATTACTATTAATATTTAATAAGAGCCGAGCATTATTATTTATATTTAAAATGTTAGCGTGCTTTCACAAAAGAAAAATGTAAAAGTCAAACCCCTAGTTAAGCTTTGAATAGAATCGATGAAAAATGGAAACGTTCGCTTTTTATTACGATTGAGCTCGTCACGCTAAAAATGGAGTTGACGATTCTTTTACCCTCCCCACTGTATAACGGCTAGTACAATAAAACCACCCCCTGTGATCGCCCGCATCTGAGTAGAGAGTAGCCTACAACTACAACAGTGGACGACGCATGTCATACGACTCTCTCTCTCTCCCACAACCCTCGCTCTCTCTCACTCTTTACTTCACCCAACTAAATCCACCCCAAAATGTAGCGTTATTAGACTACACAGTTGATCCTCTCAACGAAATCTGCTGCGTCATAACGTATTGGACTGTACACTCGCTGTGTAAAAATATATCGATTGGCGTCATCCCTTGTGAACTTAGAAAACTAGGTTTTATTGTTCATCAAGATTTCGCTCTCTATTACAAGTTACTTGATGAACCAAAAAATCACAGAAATCAAGCTTCTAATGAATACGTTCTTTACTAGAAAACCAGGTTTAATTGTTCATCAATTTTTCATTTTCTATAGAAGTTTCTACTATCCCTTGTGACCAAAGCTTTAGTTCCCACCCATCAACCGACAATATTACAGAAAAACTTTTCCAATGAAAATTGTTTACTACAATACTATCTATGACAGCAAGTTTTTCACTGCTGTGATCTATTGATAGCTCACATCATATTATGTAAAAAACGTAGGCCCGATAACTTCAAATACATACAGAACATAATTTGAACTCAACAGAACATAAATTTGAGAAATAATACCCTTTATTCACCTTTTTTTATGATTTCACATAAAACGACGTAACTTAAATCAGTATAATAAATTTACTCGAATTTGTATAAAATTTGCTCCAAAAGAGAAGCATTTCGTACATTATAATTATTATAATCCATCAGAGCGAAAATATTGTTGAAAAAGTTTTGTAATTTACATTATAAATCACGGAGAAAAAGTATTGAAAAAAGTTTTAATCGTTATGCAATGTCATTAAGCTTTTTGATAACCAATATTTCATTATTTTGCAACATGTTCGTTTAAAATAAGTTAACCGAAACGATAGTTTAAACTTGATTCAAATTGTGAATCTAAATGGTGAGTCATGTTCAAACTATCGTTTCTCTGAACTTAGTTTAAACTAGTTTCGTGCATACAGGTCAATCAGTTAGTCGTTCCTATAGGAAATATACCCGACGATGACCAAATAAGTATACCACGCTTCGCCATCAAGGTCTATCTTTTTGCGATACCTTTTACGTGAATGGACAACAATTAAACGTTTTATCTCACAGGTTAATCATTTTCAAGTTGGTTCTCACAGGTTAATTTATTGACAGAACCCGATATACTGCACTCTTATACTGCACGAGTGCAGTATAAATGGGCTTCTGTGTTAAACAGTTCAGCTGATTAGATTGAAGATTACAATTCATTGACAGAAGCCCATATACTGCACTTTCTCCGTTACTTCTTCTTTCACCTAGAAGTAAATAATAGTAATTACTGAAACATAATTCAGAAGTAATCATTGCTCCATCTTCTGACATCATTTTTACCATTATTTTCAAGTACCACCCCCTCGCCCCATATCAACACAGTGAATACGTGCACCTACCAATTATAAATGAAATTATCTCCATCAGTCTCTTTCTGTCTATCGGAAGAGAGAAGAGATGTTGAGTCGTCGGTCCCGGCCGCTTAAAAAAGTAGACGTCATCTCTCATCATCCCCCTCCCATTACCCACGCACAAGCTTAGAGCTCACGTGGGCATCACCCACACAAAAAAATACAAAAATATCATGATTCTGAAGTTTTGTATATTCGTCAGGTGTCAGGTGTTTCAATACTGTGTCAGTTTTTCTGAAAGCCATAATATTGATTCCTGAGCTCTAATTCTCTGTATTTCATCACTATTCCCATCAGTCCTCATTGAATTCTTTTCAAAATCATCTTTCTTAGTCAGAATGAAAAGTTAATATTCTAACCTTCAACCATTTCCGCTCAATATTATTATGAGTCTTTTTTGGCGGAGAGACTCTCTCGAGTGTTTCTCTCATCGAAATATCCAATGTTCCGCAATGATTTGGGAAATTATTTTCGCTCAATACCTCAACATTTTTAAATAAGAAATTCCAGGGAAAATGTTTTTTTTTTCAAGGGTAATGCCCACATAAGCCTTTTAGCGTAGGTAGCGGTAATAGGAAAGACGAACTTTAACAACTGCATTTAGGCAGTCCTCGAAAATACTTTGAGTAGATTACAGAAGATGTATAATTGTATATGGCTTTTTCATCAGACAAGCGTAACTGGGAGCCCCATTCAAATACCAATTACGAATAGAAATAAAAATTTACTTCATTCTCCATAAAAACAGTCCACAAGTTTTAGTAACGTAACATATTTTCATATTGATATTGTGATATAATGAATGGTATGAGAGAACTTGTTCGCTAGCAGTGAGTTCAAAATGTTACAACTTTTAAGAAAGAAAACAAACGAATGAAATATAGAATAATAAAACAATGTTTGAAACATAAATAATGAAATGCCAAAAAAATGTCTTTGTATTATTATTGACTGTATTGACACTGTTCATATTGTATTGTACAATGATGAATAAAGAAATATTTTATTGATTGATTGAATGTGAATGAACTCTTCACTATAAAAACAATTAAATAGCTACCAATAGTCATAAGTAAATGATACAATCGAAAGCAAACTGATTAAGAATAAAACACAAGAGGATGGAATACAACCGAGAACATACAATAACATTTTGCCATTATTATAGATTATAGGTAATATTGTCAGTAGCAACTTCTCTGAAAAAAAACGCGAGTTCAAAGCTCCATAACAGAAAACTGTAAGAAAAAACTGTATTGATCTATTGAACAATATGTATGGGAAATTCACTTTTGAAGATGTTTTTATTAGTGTTTTAATTAAATTCTATTAAAGCTTTTATTAATACCACAATATTGAATGATGAACGAACGCGTTACGAAACCTTTCCCCATCTTCAAATAGCAGCATGCTTTTAGGCTACTTATGTTTTGGCTGAAGATGTGAATCTTGTCCGAAACGCGATCAAAACTGTTTATGTTTATACATTTGTAGGATATGAAATTCTCAGTACAATAGCCATTTCGCGATCGATATCAGAAACTTACTATTACTGATGAAATTGGCTAGATTCCCCATCTGGGCACAATGGCATTCATCGAATATCCTCTTGCTATTTAGTTCTGTTGTCAATATCTGCTGTAGCAGGAGCCTTCAGTTCTATTATAAATATTTAGACTATTTAGAATAGTCTTTCTGTGGATTTTCGTTTTTCTTATTATTTTCAATAATTTTTGTTACAATAAACTTCACACAAATAGAATCTGATAATACTGGATGATAAACTTGCATAGTCTACTTGTATGATAAATTAATTCCCTACCCCTCTTTTTCATGAAATAAAGTTTTCAATCTGGATTGTATTATGAATGTTTCTAGTAGTGGGGGAGGACAATCGCACCCTCATTGTATATAATTGATTCAAAGTGGTAGGGCAACCCCTTATCTAAGAGGTGTATGGAACATGGAAAGCTGTGGCGCTGACTGAATTCAAAAGAATGAGAAATATAGTCCTACGTAATTGCAGTCGAAACTATCGAAGTTGAAGGGTACATTTTATTTTCAAAGATTTCTCATTACTATTTTATTATTAGAGTTCTGACAGATGGTACCTTTGATAATTTCTCATTAGAAAATGTTAATTCGTTGATTCTTAGAAGGAAAGCATGATGATTGCTCTTACAACCGTTTATAGGTTAGCTATATCTTAATAGTAGCATATATGTAGCTAAAAGATCCCCAAAAAATTATTGGAGTACAAGCGAAGATTGTGGTAGAAAATGTTTTCTTAGGTCAAGCTCTTTTATAACTCTAGATTTTTTTCGAGTGTTGATGTTCTCCTACCTCTCAAAAGGCTTCAAAATACATTGAAGGCATTCTAGAATAATGAAAGATTTCTAGACGCATTCTATAATATTCATTGATTACTCCTTACTTTCATTTCTGAATTATCTCTCTTCACCTTTTCATATCACGTCATGCTGAAATTTGCTATATAATCATATTATTGAAATAAGTAGGTTATGCTGAAATTTGCTATATAATCATATTATTGAAATAAGTAGGTTATCATTTAATATCTTGGAATATTAGTTTTGATTTTCTTTTAGAGTTTCTAGCTTAACTCTTTAGAGTTATCAATAATGCTGAAACATGTTTGTCATTTTATTTAATAAACAAGTGATAATTGACTACATCTTGGTGTTTTCAATATGTTTTGATAACACAAAATCTCACCAGACACTGTGTTAGAAGGCTCTAGCTTTATTGAGGAACTCCCATATTTATGTTTCACGCTGATTTCATCAACGAGAATGCTTAATATCTGCGAATTCGAAATTAAAATTGTCAGCTGGGGATTATATTCGTTCATCATATTTGTTTTCGAAAGTAAAATGCAATGGTGTCGCCTCATTTGGGGTTCATTGCAGACTATTTTCCTCTCTAGTTTCCGCTTTCCTCTCTCATCTCTTCTTCCATCCTCTCTCCATCTCTCTCTACTCGGAATTTCTTCTTCTTATACATTTTCATCATAAAGTATTATGTTTCTCTTATTTCCTACTATCACTGCTTCATTTTACTAAGGCATCTGGATTGACAATGAATTAACTCATTACAGTATTTTTAAATGTTCAACGTTTAAAAATTCATCCACTAACAATATAAACTTGGGTGCTCAAGAGTGGATGAATTCTTACACATTTTGAATATTGTAGAACTTTTTGTCAATTCAGATGCCTTAGTAAAATAACCAACTACAAATACTCTCCCACTACTATTTTACTACTATTCTACTACACACTACTACTACTATCACCCCTTTACTCTTATCATCACACAATACCACTATATATTTCTCTACAATTATATCTACTGGTATCTGACCATTTCTCCGAATCCTATTTTCCGAAATACTTTTACTCCGAACTACTATTTCTCCGAAAATCTTTTTTCGAAGAATCTTTTAGCATTCATCATCACACAGCCTAATATCTTTACAAATATATTGGTCTATTTATGTCAGCTGATCACAGCTATCTTAAAAAACAGCATAGAATACTTGAGTGATATTTTTTTATCTTGACAAATTCTAAGAAAATGACATCATAAGAAGAGCTTCGATTATTTGAAGAAGACCTGTATTTTTAGTACAGCAAATTATTCATTCAGAAGAAAATATTTAGTTCCAAGAAATGGAAACACCCACTCCTCATCTTAAATATTCTTCCCTTATATAGGGAATTGATACCGTATTTTACCATTTTACGGCTTTGTTTAAGTGAAGTTATGTTTAGATTGTTTGACAAATGTTGTAGAATGAGTAAGGAAATTGAATTGAATGTAGTTAATATATCGTACAGTTTATAAAGTTTAAAAAAGTAGATCTATGATAATATTTCAACGAATTCGCTTTCGTATTTCGATCGTAGAGAATGAATATTCTACAATGAGACTTTAAAGCGTGCTTCATTCATCTAGCAATCGAAGTCTACTGTGTAATAACTATTATAGTTATAGAAATTAAAAATATGGACATTTTTCTTAAACCCGGAATGCACTTCAAGTATTCAATCAACTACCTCATTTTAAAAGGATGAAAACTCCTCGATTTCAATGATGATGTCTTATTATTTGTTTCATCTCATTGCATACTAACAAATAATTGATTTTCTCCCTTTTCGAAATAGCTTTCTCTAATTCCGAATAGGATATGCTTTCCTGCTTCGTACATGCTATAGGCTAAATACTAATATGCTATTATGCTACACTGTCGGTCTTTCGGGGGACAAGTTGAACCGTCGGTCCCGGCTGCCTAAGAAGTAGTCGTAATTTTTCAGCATCACCCTCCCATTACCCACGTACAATCCTAAAGCTCATATGGGCATCACCCTCATAAAAAATAGTACTCAGTGCTGAAATATTTGATTTCGACGCTTTTGAATTACAATAAAATTCTAAAAATGATGTTGTTGATAGCGTGTTGAAGATGAAATGGATTGAGATGTGTTTGTAAAATGAGATTGCAATGTTGCAGGTGATCGCGATCCTGTCGAGAAGCAGTCGATGCTGAAAGCAGAGAGAAGGAGCTGCGGCTCGGTGGAAGTGCGGTAGAAGTTCTTATGGCATCCTCGGCGATCCAGATGCTGTCTATGAGCGCGTGCTTGAAGCAGAACTCGAAGATGACAATCTTGGATCTGGCCTGTATGCCTGCCGATGCCGACCACTCAGACACTGAGCAAGCAGAGGCCTCGGATGCAGCGCCACGAAAAGATTGTATGTCTGAAGGTGACGATGATGTAGATAGAGCTGGTCATGTCAAGAACAGACGAAAACAGGCCAGACCAGTTAGAATAGCTTCAACTGAATCCGAATCAATTGCTGGGGAGAACACCAATCAACCGAATCAGAATAATTCAGCAGCAGTAGCAGTAGCAACAGCAGCAGCAGTAGCAGCAGAGCGGTACCCTTTCTTTCCCATTGATTTATCAGCCAACAATGCCACCTCAAGCGAAACCTTCTTGGATAATTATCTGAAAGCACAGCAAGCAGCAAGCGCAGATAGTCTGATGTTTGGAAGCCTCTACCAGCCGGCCAACTCCACTCCAACAACTAAGCCTCTAGCTGCGGTTCCAACACCTCCACCACACTCAGTCTCACCCGTCCGCATATTCAACCCCGAAGCTTTCTGCGATTTGTGCAATAAGGAGTTCTGCAACAAATATTTCTTGAAGACACACAAAGCTAATAAGCATGGAATATATGCTGATGTTAGTCAAGCATCTTTTGATTCGTTGCCGCTTCCATTGCCACTGCCATCTCTGCCCTTCTCTTCAATAACAAATACTGTTCACCTGAATAGTGGCGGTCAGACAGTGCCAGTCGCCTGTCCCCGTACCCCCAGCAAAAGAGACAAATCACCTTTTCTCCCTGTTGGCCCCCCTGGAACCTCTGCTGCCTCAAAGAGTTTAACCAGTACTAATGGGTCAAAAGCTTTCTGTGACGTTTGTCGACGTGAGTTCTGTAACAAATACTTTGTTAGGCGACACAAAGCAAAGATTCACGGAATAGTTGACTGTTCAGAGAATGGTGATAGTGTTGAACAGAGAAATCAACTTGTAAATGGCATCAAATCATCAACTACTGATAATGAGAAATCGGAAGATGCTGACTCACATAAACCTTGGGCTCTGCCAAGACCAAGCTCCAATTCTTCATCGAGCTTTCACCAGCCAGACAAAGAAAATAAAGACCTGGCATCACACACAATGTTCCTAGAGAAATCACGGCAACAGTCATGTTTCTCATTTGTAATAGAGAAAGAGACTGATTCTGATCGAAATCAGACACCCGAAGGAGTTCCTGTAGCTATTAATTCAACTAATTTTCAGTCCTGGTTCAATGGAAATATAAATGGTATGAAGAAAGATTCAGATGGAATGAGTGAAAAATCTAAGAAGTCAGGATCTATCAATGTTGAAGCATTTTGTGATATTTGTTGTAAAGAGTATTGTAACAAATATTTTCTACGTACCCACAAGATGAAAAGTCATGGTATCATGCCAGCTGATTTTGAAAAGAAAGAGGAGCGTTTCACAATTAATGAGAATGTAATTGATCGTTCATCACCCTTGAACTTGATAGTTGGTGATCAAAAGCATGAGAGGCGAGAAACTGTTCAATCAGAAATCGATATTAGAGAAATATTTTGCAATGTATGTAGCACACCTTTCAAGTCACTAAGTTCATTGAATACTCACATCTCTCAGTTTCATAGTCCAGAGTCTAAACGGCAGGCAGAGAATGGCAGCTTTTTGAAGGAGGATCGCAACAGCAAAACTCACATTGTGAACTCTCAGGTGGAGCCCAGTTTACAACCTGTCATAACAAAAAATTTCAACCGAGATGAAAAGAATGTGAGAATGGAAGAATTTCAAAAGATGCATTCAATGATGCTGAAAATGAACTCCAACTGTAGTGAAGCTGGGCTTTGCGAATTATGCAATAAAGATTTTGGACAGTCTCCATATTTAGAACTACACTTGGTAGAAGAGCATGCTAGTTTGCTTGAAGAAATGACTGTAGCAGCTGAAGAAGATAATTCAAATTCTCAAACATTTTTCTTGGGAGGAAAATTCAACTGCAATTACTGTCAAATGTCATTCTCCTCTTCTCAATCTCTCAATGAACATGTAATGGAATCCCATCCAAACTCGAACCAAACTCAAAACGGTTCACCAATTATTAAAAATGAGAGAGATAATGAGGAAACATCAAAAGCTGAACGAGTTGCTTCATCACTTTTTCCACTTGGTGAAAGTCAATCTACACCAACAAGCAGCTTCTGTGAGATATGCAGGAAAGAGCTGTGTAATAAGTATTTTATGAAAACACACATGCAACGAATGCATGGCATATCTATTGAGAACGGAGCACAGATTGGCGGAGTAGTATGTGACATTTGCAACAAAGAGCTTTGCAGCAAGTACTTTCTTCGAGTGCATAAACAGAACTCTCATGGAATAGTTGAAGAAGCAGTGGGTTTGGATCTGTCAAGAAATCGGTCACCTGATACTGAGGATCGATCGCTGCTGCCGATGGAGCATGCTGACCCGGCGTGTGACAGGTATTGGCGACATTTCGACGAAGTGTGTCCGGTTTGCAGCCGACGATTTAGGAGTGCCAAGTGGCTGAGAGCACATCTACTCAGCGAGCATGCCGAGGAAAGCAAGGAGTCGAAACCGGAGTCGCTAGCAGAGGCCGTGCTGCGAGTACGTCGCTCGCTGGAACGAGTGGCTGATGCTGGTGATGTTCCTGCCTGCTACTCGGTTCCGCGCACCCGGACTACTTCCAAGTCCGGAGGCGGCGCTCCCATAATGCAGCCGTTTGTCCTGGGACCCGACTCTGGCGCGGATCCGTTTCTCTCCTCTGTCGTCTACCTGCCTGTCAGCGAGAAGCTCAGCTTTCCTGTCACTGCCTCCTTCAAGCTGACGCCCACATAGTAGCGGAGACTCCAGAGATCGTTGGCCGTGAACGCTCTTCAACACTCCAATCTTATCCCCCACACTCACTATCAGTTTTTCAGGAGAAAGGTGAGTGCTCACTTACAGATCGATTCTTGTCAACTTGCGGGAATGTTCTACAAAGCATGAAACGTGTTAGCTACAGCTGTGATTAATCCAACTGGAGGTTTAAGATGGATGTTCGCATACTGGTCAGTTAAGCATATCGAATTAAAATCGCATAACCGCATTTACCTCTTTCAACTAGTTATATAGTAGACATATAATGTACATAAATGAAAGTATTTATTGTAAGGTATAAGTTCGAAGATAGCCAAGTAAAATGAGGCAAATTATATTATATATAAATATATATGATAATGATATTCTGTAATGTTGTTGGAAAAATCAAATTGTGTAAAGTTCTGCTTATTGTTACCTGTTGTTGTACAATTTGAAGCTTCCAAAATTATCTGCCCAATCACACTGTGCTTAGAAAAGAACTAAACTCTTAACCCTCATACTAAAAAACTGATGCCCCCTTCCCCCCAACAGCTATTTACAATATTATTTCCAGAATTAGAGTAACTGAATCTCACAGTTTTTATCCTCAGCGGTAGTTACTCAAAATTGACTATTGATTAATCAATCAACAATTTTGAATAATAAATTCAAGCTAACTAGATTGATTGATTGATTCACTTATTTGATTTAATGAGTTCAACATCCCCCGGCTGAGCTATAAATTGCAAAAAGATAAAAAAAATATCAACGATAGGAAAGTAGGAAACAAACCAACAACATAAACACTTCCCAGTGCCAAAACATATCAGTAAATGGATTTGACTCTTCGCCAATTTAGTACTGTACTCATAGTTGGAAACTTTCATAATTATTAAGGTATAAACTTGGCCATGAATGTGTAACAGCTCATTTGTATAGGCTCATTAATTATTTTTCCATAGCAAAGCTCATGAGAGAGAAATGCAATTTGATTTTAAGGTAGACTTCAATCCAAACCTCCAATATAGAAAAATCAGTTTTCTGTAATTGGAAAATTCTTTTCTGAATTATTCTCAACTTTCTCAGAAAATTTTCTATGCAATGAATACTGTTAAAACTAAATTTTTGTTCAATTACCAGAGAGTTGTCGAAATTTGATTATTTGTATTACAGATCTTATAGTTGGATTTTGCAAAAAATTATTGATTCCTTTATTGTTGGATTATCTGCTGTTGTTCTAATTAATTTATTACTCTATTGTCATTTCAAATATTACCAGTATACATTTCAAATATTCTGTTTGAGAATGTATATTTATGTATATTCTCATTTGTCTTTTCAAATATTACATTACATACATTATAATATCAACAAAGTATAAGAAAAACCTGCAAAGGCGAGCCTGAGTGCAGGTGTAAATAAACGCATGATCCTTTCAAACAATGAATATTGTTCACCCACCCATATATTTTCAGTTCTAAAAATAATCGTACTTTTCTGAGCACTCTGTAATTGGGAAGAAGTTAATATTAGTAGTGAGTAAGTAATATAAAAAATCAACTATATCTCTGCTGAGATGGGTTTTGGCCCAGAGCATCAAAGTAGAAATGGGAAACGTCAAGGAAATTAGAAGAAAATTCAGAAGCGATTGTTTTTCATAATCTTGAACATTAGAGAAAGCGTGTTCCACTTCTACCTATTGATTTTGCTTTTCTGACCAAGATATTCCATGAACGATGCCTTGTAAATTATGTACATTTTTTTTAGTAAATAAAACGGCACAATGTAATATGCTATTGAAGACTGAGTCATCTAATGTGATTCTTAGAGTGCCGACTACAACCTTCATATTATTTTATAAACATAGGTGATATTTACAAAAGTTCCTAGCGAGCCTTGATACTCTGAGAACAATTGTGTGACGCTCAAAGTGTGTAACATTAATCGTAAAAAGATTTTGTTGACGTTAGCTAGAAAGGACTTGTTAAGATGCACTTACAAGCTGTCCTTATCGTGCTCAGGGTCTCATTTGACAGTACAATGGCAAAGACGTAATGACTGTTGTCTGGTTTTAAAGTTAGTTGGGCTTGTTCAGTCAGTGTTCTTCCGCACTATAATCTCTGTGCTAGAGGGATGCTGTTGAATTGGTCATTTACTGTATTCTTAGACAATAGCGATTGGTGTTAAAACTCGTTTAGACAATATGGTTCTACATGTTTATACAAAACTCAAGAGCTGGCTGACGCCGGCTCTATTCAAAATCAGGGATAAATCTATGTACAAATACCTCAGGAGTACGTAGAATAATACTTGATATTATTTCTCAAACAACATATTCTATTCACAATTCATCAGCTATTAAAACCTTTGGACCTCACTCACTATCACTGATATTTATTTTCAACAATATTGTAGTTTGAATTTCACGTTGAAGTGATGATCACTGAGTTCTTCAAAAGTGTTATTTGTCAATGAACAAACCTAACCAATGTAAATACATTTCTTGCTGACATATAAAAAGGTGTTGATATTTTTTGACATGGTGTTTTGGTATTTATGAGCGAGAAATTTCACAATCGATTGCTATCATTTGAGAGATTATTTAACAATAAACTTCTAATCTTTCTAGTTTAAAACTCTTGTAATAAAAATGGTACGTCTCCTAGTATACGCAGGCTACTCATCAGAATAAAAGGTAGTACATTTATGGCAGTCGAATAAACGTTTCCTTCATGAATATTTAATTCCACATGATCTGAAAACCCAGATCTAGTCGGAATTATTGATTTAAACAATAGTCCAAGCATCAGAGCTCACATCGATAAATTAATAATTTTGCTGCAATTTTGAGAATTTATTATCGTTGTATTCTTCTGTCACATATTCATATTGGTGTCCAAATCACTCTTAAAACACTTCAATAAAACCACTTGGGAAGCGGTTGGCATTGTGATCGTGCCGGTATCAAATCTCACAGATTAGATAAAAGACGTGCACCTGGAACTCCCGTTGTAACTGTGACCGCTTCAGGCCTGCTCTGCTTAATAAAATTTATCATTATCAAAATCGCTTTCGGTGGTTTGGAACCAACATAAAGCTGTAGATCCATTTATATCTCATTATTATTCTTACCATCTTGGCACAAGCCAAGAGCTTGTGTGGGCATCACCCACAACAAAAATACATTTATACAGTACCTGTGAACAGTTAACATTACAATTGTGATGTTAATGTTAAGACAAATATTAATATGCATAACCGTACGTGATAGTCTGATTGTTCTCTCTAACTAATTTTATTTGAGACAATTTTCTATTCACTCAAAATATTTTAGCAATGCTATGAAAACGTACCTGCTGAATAAAGTATTCTTTATTCCTGGCTTCTATAAGTATGGCTCTTGAATGGATAACATTGGGTAGGCCTACTCCTTCCATGAAATAAAAAACTTTTAAACTATTTAAAACTTTCAAACTAAACAAACCACTAAAAAATTGAAATACTAATTTATCTCACGAATTTTATCGAAGATGTGAATATTTCTTGCTCAGTCGTATCTAACATGTTTTTACTCTTAGCAAATTATAATTACTTCATTAAAATCAAATTCACTGTCACTGTTTCAACTCTGTAATGATGTCTCATGAATATAAATATTATAGTTCCTCTATTTGAATGGTTCGGTTGTAGTATACTTATTGTGTTGGAATGTGTTATATTGCGTGTAAAATGAAAATTTATATTCTAATATTATTATATTTACATTTGTCATCGTCATCAACAAAAATCAAAACTAGGTTTATATTTATTTAGTTAATCCTAACTTGTATTCTGATGGTTTGCAATGTTGTAATTTGAATATTTGTTAGTTTAATCCTTCATATTCTATTTTAAGTACCAAGTACAATACTTCTTTTTTGGTAGTTACGAGAATATCCCTTATTAACAATAACAGTATTTAATTGTTGTTTCATTATGCAGATAATCAAAATAACTTGTTTAAAAGTTCATTTAAAATATTCTATAGAATCTAGTGTTTTTGAACGTCAGGTTTCGTGAACTAGTTTGAAGTTGATCAATATTGTTGTAAGATGAAGTTTGTTTTTAGAGTACTATTTGTTTAAAGTTGTTTTTGTAACAGATGAGTTCCACTTGGATAATTTTAGACGAAAAGTAACAAGTTCTCAAACACTTTCAATGTTATTAAAAAACCAAATCTCGCTGGACAAACTCTATTCATAGCTCTTATAATATAATGGTTCCTTTCAATATTTCAAAACTATGCTATGTGTATCTGTTTAAATACCTTATTTCAAAGCTATCTGCATAGTTTTCCAATCAGGTAGAAGGAATGAGTTGAACTCAAGCCTAACTTATTGTGAGACAAAAATCATTAAATCTTGCTGTTTGGATGTTGAGTAAATAATGTAAATTTCAAGCATGTTCTTGATGGAGATTCGTTAATTGTCCAAGACTCTCTAAAAATCGATGACTGCGTTGTTCTATTAACAAAATTTAGTTTTATTCTCAATATATTTTATAGGAGAATTGATTAGTAGTTGATAGTATGGTGAGTCATTTTTGTCTCTAAAGTTCCTGTATATTAAGTGATCCTCTCAGTTTTATTTCTTCTGAATGAAGTTTTTTTCTAAATTGTCTTTCAATCTGTTGAACACTTAGTTTGATTCCGCATGATGAATTCTAATCAAATAATTTTTATTGTCCCAAAACAATAACAATTTACAAATCCATCATAAAATACAAAATAATATTAATTTACTTGAAAATTATTATTAGATTAAATGAAATTATTAGAGTTTAAAAGAAATCTTCTGGAACAATAAAATTAAATTCTATCGCAGATATTTACAATCCTAATATTAAATCAATTTGGCCTGCTGTCAACTAATTAAATGAATTCATCTTATTCTAATTTTCAATCAACAACCAACTTGATGAATTACTTTTCCCATTCCCTCATTTCCCTCATATAAATAAATAAATATCATTCTGAGCCAACTATTCAAACCCCTGCTTTAATAATTAAATTTTTACCCTGATTTCATTATCATAAACTTATTACTCACTTTTTCTTCCAAGATCCAAGGTTTCCCAGAGATTGCCACATATTTTAAGACACTAATTCTTTGAATGATTATTTCACCCTAAGTTTTAAATTATGAAACTCTAAAAACTTCCAATGTTGTAACTCACTGGTTCCTCATTTTTCTGAATGTTAAAAAAAATCAAATTTAAATTTATTCTCTAGTCAGAGGAAATGATATTGAGAGGATCGATTTTGTAGAGTATTAAATTGCTTAATCGATAAGAGAGTTGATCATGATTAACTAATTATAATTCCGACGAACAATCTTAACTTGCGTACTAGGGTGTTATTGTAAATTGTTTGAACTGTAAACCAATATTGGAATTCGTTAATCTGATGCAGATACTTTGTTTACACGTTAACAATACTTTTTGAAATAGGAAAGTACCTCAGTTTCCACAAATTGTACATTGTAGGAGAATTTCCACAAATTGGTTGGAAATCCTATAAAGTAACACTAGTCAAGATAAATGAATTTATGATAAGCGTGATTCTATATTAATAATAATTGTTGAGAAGAATTTAATGGCGAAAAATATGTTCATTGTCTATTGTTTGGAATTGTTATGATTAGGTTGGAGGTAATATAGGATATAGATCTGATTTGAAGTTTTGTGGGATCGTTTATATAGCTTCCGGTACCATATGTTTTAACTTCAGTTCCAGAACTTACTTTTAAATAGATCAACGACAGTACCTAGCTCGCTGAGTTCGATCAATTTGAAATCAATTTTGACATTAAACAAGGTCAATTTGATCGAATTCGAATGCTGAATGGAAAGTCACTGAAATAGTCTGCTAATTGTTCATAATAACTCAGTATCAATGCAAATAATTACTATTCATCCCTAGTTCTGACTGTTCTTACCTATTAGAAAAGTGATTGAATTTTTTATAAGTAGCGAAAACCCCTTTCTTTCTTCATCGAAACAGATAACTATAATGACAGTCTGTAATGAAATTGTCTTTTAATTGATTCTCGAAACTAGACTACAGTTTATTATGAGCATTTTCTTGTATTTTAATCGCCAAAAAAGCAGGTATCCTTTGAATTTCTATAATCTGATATGTCTCAAGACTTATTAAAGTTCTTTCTATTGTAGGTACCTACTTCTCAATTGAGCAGGCAGCTCTACAATAGTTCCCTCGTGCCTGTAGAAAAGCATAAAAAGGTTTCAATTTATTTATTGGGGAGTCCGTAAATTACTTTTATTTCACCTGTAATGTTTGTATCATTCAATAACTAACATTACAGAAAAAGCCTTGAATATAAATAATTCACGCTATCCATTAAATAACAATATTGTTTGCTTAAAAAAAGCTTTGAACTTGCATATATTATGCTGTTAGAATAACTTTCAATAACCAAAATAATCTAGAATTGTTTCCCACTAATTTCAGTTATACTTTACTGGTTTTTAATGACTTATGCCATAAGAGCAATTCCTCATCTCTCTATTTTCCATGATGAAATAAAAAAATACTTTTAAAAATGTGGTTATAAGGGAAATCATAAACACTCATTTTTTAAGAAATTCCCAGATGGTGCGTTGGGATTGTAGATAATGTAGAATATCGTTGAGTAGCGTGGTTCAAATTCAATGTTAAACTTTTCCCCAAGTTACAAAATAGTAGGCACAATATGCATTAACCTACTCAATTCAATAGTACAATTTAACCTAAATTTTAATACTAGGTACTGAACTCTATAATACACAATAATAATGGAACTTAGAGTGGCAAACAAAATAATATTACAGTATTATGGTTTTGGCTATATTTTATGTTATAAGGCATGAACATTTGAATTCAAAATTTAAAAATAAAATAAATAAAACAGCTGCATCTAAGAAGCTGGTTATGCCACACAATTAACTGACTAATAAACAAAGTAAAATTACACAAATAAAATAATGTATATTATTTTCTGCAGCTGTATATTATATGGTAGGAATATAAAGAGAGATTATCAAATATTCTGATCAAAGGTGAGATTATTTTATCACGAATCTTTTTCTTCATATTATCTTATTTTCAAGGGCGACATTCAAGGGTTGATTTTATGTAAAAAATAAATTGGTTCTCAAAAAACAGTTTGCTTTGGAAAAATTTCACAATAAAGCTCGGACTCCCCTTATCTTAACAAGTTTTTTTTTAATCAATCTGACAATATTCCATACATAATAAATCCAATAATGCTGACTACTGTCTTTCAAAAAGTTAAATTCATATTAGACCTATGTAAAGTAGGTTCTAAAGAACATATCACATAAATATTTGACGAACAAGAATGGATCATTCTAATTCTCTTTTCCTTAATAATGATAGGCCTACATATAATACCTATGCTATATATATTACCTAGGAAATTGTCAAGATTGTTGTTTGATAATTTTTCAAGTCTATATTATTATAAATAATCACAGCATCTTTCTTAATTTCTATACTGCTTTACTGTCCCAAATCTTTTCCGAAATAACATTAAAGTGAATCTTTTCAGGATAGCTTTATGAAAATATTCTTTCCTCTATTGAAAATATCTTACTTTCCAATGTGATGGCGATAAGAGCCAGGAATGATTTCTTATTCTAGAGTTTTATCCTCTTTTAAGCTTCTTGGAACATTGTTTTTGGAAATAATTTTTTTAATATTTCTGGATCCATTCAATGTCAAAAAAGTAGACTGCCAAACTTTATTAAATAATCACTTGGATCAAAAAGAAATAAACAGAAGTCCACGAATGCTTGTTTACCAAGATGAAGATAACAAAGCATTGCACAGACGTTAATATTAAATTATTAATCAGAAATTTCTATTTAATAAATCATGTTCAAAATAATCTACATTCTTGCACAACAAAATAATATGACTGGAAAATTTTAAAAGCTTGTGAATCGAGTATTTATTATCATTTTATAAATTTAATTAATTTTCAATATTTATAAATTTTAGATTTTTAAAAATAAATATTGAGATAGCCTGAGAACGGTTTAAAAATTTAAAAATTGAACAAATCAGCTTTTATTCCTTCAACTAAAAAATTTGGGTTTTTTAATAAAATATTCA
This sequence comes from Laodelphax striatellus, assembly GCA_017141395.1. Lineage (NCBI taxonomy): Eukaryota > Metazoa > Arthropoda > Insecta > Hemiptera > Delphacidae > Laodelphax > Laodelphax striatellus. Next base: position 17,864,800 of record CM029544.1, on the reverse strand, counting down.
GTTAAGTAGGCCTAAGCCTTCAGTGCAGGCTCTACCTCATCAGGGATTTATTGAGGTGTAATAATAACATGAAAAATTAATTTGTTCCAATATAATACAAATTTATGAGACTTGATTATATTCCACCTTACTAAATGATAGAACATTTCCAATGCAAATATATGCCATAAAAAATTATCTACAAGTTTAATTTCTGAACATATATTATCTGTGAATCATCCAACTCATCGAATTTAAACGAGGAAAGCTTATTATCATTATATTCTGCTAAATATATTCCAATGAATACTGGGTTTACAAACTTTTACATGCTTCAATCAGCTCATATCAAGTGTAACATGACTTAACATAACATAACAAGTCTTCATTCCAATTGAACTGTAGGTTAAATATAGCAAGATATGAATGTATTAAACTTTCAAATTTACAACAGTACTCACAGTTTGGCGTGTCAGACACGTTTCGAGGCGTTGAGCCCCATTTTTAGAGTACATGAAGTGACTAAATACTGAGTCAGTAGCTAGTTACTCCATGTACGCTAAAGATGGGAATCAGCGCCTCGAAACACGTCCGACAAGCCAAACTGTGAGTACTGTTGTAAATTTGAAATTTTATTACATTCATATCTAGCTATAAATCTTTATGCTTATTAGAATTGGTGTTACTTACTGAATTATTAGTCACTACTCTATGTGTTGAAACAAACACTCAATTGTTATGTTATTGAGTAAGAGTGGGGCCTCCATTACGAGACCACCTAAAACACAGCCAATTTTACTAGAAACATACCGTACTTAAACCAATAAATAAAAAAAATAAAATACTGTTAGAAGCCTTGTATCTTAGTATTAGTTACACACTTTTACATCATCAAGTTATCAAGAACTTGATAAAAAGCTATCAAATTTTTATAACAGTATAGCATTGATAATGTGGTGTTACATTACAGTATTTCTTTCTCAATCACTACTACCTCAAACAAAAAATGTTGAATTAATAATTTCAAATAGGGCCATTCAATGTATACATGTACACTAGTCAATCAATTCCTTTAGTTAAATTATGGAACAAACAATTAGTTTGAATGAGAAACTCACACATTTTTACAATAACTTAAATTTATGGTGATATGTTTCATAGAGAGGGACCTCACTCAGAAAATATTGGATTTTTAGAAACTTTTCAATTATTCATTTGACATTTTCAATCACTATTACAAGAATTATTTAAATTTGAATGTAGTTATTCAATAAGTTCTCTCCGAGGAGAAAGGGGTTTCATTTATTTATTTGGGTTTATATATTTTTTCTGCATTGTATCACAATATTGTCCGGGACCATACATTATTAAACAAACTCAAACTCTGTATTATAGGTATATTGTAGCTACCTTTGGAATTTCATCTCAGTACTTTTTTTTTGCTTGCACAAAAATATGAATTTCATCAACACCAATAGAAAATATTTTATATCTATCTGCATTGTCAGTAATATTCATTGGAGATTTTGCACGAGAACAATTGAAACAAATGCAAACAATTGTCACGTAAAGCATTTAAACAAGTTGAGTACAATTTTTTTACTTATAATAATATTATAGTATTATCTCTAAAGAATTTCCTCGCATATAAGAATGTTGCTAAGTTAATGATAGGTAAATAGATTATAGAAAACGATATTTCTGGTTGAATGGTATTAGAAGGACAAAACAGCGTGGAAATGTACAAAATACAAAATAAAAAACACAGGTAGAGAATATTTGTATTAGTGTGAATGAATTAGCTGGAGGAAAAAGCATGATAGAATGTAATTAAAAGACGAGAATGAAGTATATTTGTTCGATAGAGATGCGTGTGTGTGTGAGGGTTGAGTAGCTTTTAGATAGATATTATAATTACTATGAAGGAGAGAGTACGAGTGTAAGAGAGGAGAAATGAAAAATAACTACTGGAAGAATGGAAAATACACAATATTGTTTCGTAGAGCATCAAACAAAAATATTCAATAATTTTCTTGAAATAAAAACAACAAAAGATGTTTTCGCTTCATTATTTTTTTCAAGAACATAGAAGTGGAATAAAAGAGTCCAAAATGATTTTACAAACAGATGGAGCTGCTTTCATACTATTAAATTTAATCTTTTTTGAGAGAAAATCAAATTCTTTTGATGTTTAATGTAGTGCATTTGTTTTGTGACTAGATAGATATTGTTATGATGAAATATGTGATAAGTATAACAGATATTATCAGAAATGTATGCAATTGGAGTATGTAATTTCGTATTCATGATTTAATCAATGTTTTAGAGTAATTTATATATTGTCATATTATACAGGTAGATTGCGTTGTATGGAGACATGGACCCACCTATTACAATAATGGTAGTATATGATGTGCTTGATTATAATTTGGGTCCTGAGTTGACGCTCGTAATTTTACTTGATTATTTGTATCTTTTACTAGTAATGATAATAATTCTAATACGTTTCTCGTATTTAGGGAAAGTGTTAAAAATTAAAGTTCCTCAGAAGTATTATCATTACAGTATGTGTTTTGTCAGTCTTGTTTGTGCCCAAAAATTATTTGTTTCTATACGTTTTCTAGTCGTACTAAGCTCTTCAGAAAAAAATGAGTTCCTGATAAATTTATGTACCTGGAAAAGAAGATACCTTTATAATGATCAGCTGTTTCGCAATGGATGTGGTAGAATCATGATTGCATGGTTAAAAAATATTATTGGAATGTTTATTTATAGTATATATTAGTAGTATTAATTTAGGAGTGTCCGAGCCAATGAGTAAAGAAAATCAAAAGTAAAGGTTCCTAATTTTAAGTACAAACTAAATTTTGTGTACGTGTGAGTGTGCCTTTAATATATCATGTTAACAGTAATGAAATACAACCCCTGAAGTGAAAGAGATTGAATTTTTTTATTGCGCATCAACTTCCTTCATCGCCTTATCCTATCCTTCTCTGTGCACTGGCCCATTTATTAATTTTAAGATATCTATGTATCATATCAATCAATATCCAGTGAATATTATCATTTTTGGTCATTATGATGGGTGGTAAGGACTGCGAACAGATAGAAGCGATATTCTCTCTCCTCTTCCTTCCTTACTTTACCCCTTCCTCTCCCCTACTGTTAGCTAGTCTGACAACACACAGGCAGTTGCAGTATTCACTTCGTTGTAGCCGGATGCTACGTCTCAATCAAGGTAATGGAATATTAATTGTTAAATACTCTTTTTTCTAAGTTTAAATCTTCCATTAGTTACAATCTCGGTCCTCCGTTCGAAATTTCGTTAAACCCCCCAATCAATGGGTATTTGAGAAATTTCAAGCTCAAATTATTCAAGATACCTGTTTAAAAATACTTTGCCCTTGGGGCTTTCACCCCAAATTAGTGTACTGGATAATAAATAAATGTATCAACTCATATGGTAGAAAATACTGAATGATTAAGTAGGCGAGTTTTATGAATAATATAGAGTACCCCATGTCTCAGTAAAATACTTCTAGCTGTGGTACAGTACTAATCAAAATCAGAATAATGGTAAAGGTTTCCTGGAAATGCTTTGTCACTAAGATAAAGATTGTGGAAGATTGCGACCTTCGAATATAGGCCTATAATCATAATAATTATATTCCATGGATTGATTAGGGTATTTTAAAGTTGGATACTGAAAAGAATGTGATAAGAAATCGAATGAAATTAGTTAGAATAAGATTGTATAACAAATGGTTATATGATTGTTGAATAATTGGTATAAAAATAGTTGTATACCTGTATAACTATAACAATAGTTGTTTATTTGTATAGTTGCAAAATTGGTATAACGATTGTTGTACCTTCAATCGTTATTAATATATTTGGCAAGTTATTCCAGTTTCATGAGGAAAGATTTGATGTTTGAACTGGTAATTTCTTCTTATAAAAATTGTGGAAATTTTAGAGAGTAAATTGTTCAGTACCTCAATATAATAATATGGTTGAAATGCACCCAAACCTTGGAAATATATTGATTTTGGCGTATTTTGCTTTATTTTAATCTTGATTATAAGGGTTGTGTGCATCTTAAATTTGTTGGGTAACTGAAAATTATTATCTCAATTATTTCCGATAATTTTTATAAAATTAATTCAATAGTTTAATAATAAAATAATTCATTTCACCTCCTTCAAACTTTAAAAATCATGTTTCTCATGATATTTCACCATAATTATCTCAATGATTACCAACATCTTATTTATTCTATTGAACATTTCTCATAATTTTTATCATGTCAGTGTGCATTCTTCCGTTATCAAAATCTTCAGAACAAAGAATTTCTGGGACTTTTATGAGTATTTTGATGAAGGAACAGTCATTCTCTATAGTTAATTGATTCTCAACCTGTATAAGTGTGGTTAGCTCAGCATTCGCACTGGTCATCAGACTGGCGAGCCGGCGGCAGACCTTATTCAGTCTGCTATCACTGCACCGGTCAAGGGTTCGAATCCCGTTTCCGTCTGGCATTTTCCATCATTTTCCACACCATTATCCACGCACAAGTAATATATTTATGTGGGCATCATCCAAAGCAAAAAAGATTGGATTATTGACGAGCGCTTGGAACTCCTCTTGTATGGGTGACCATTCGTTAATAATGTTCATCAATAATCTAAAAGTTAAGCATTTCTTGATCCATTATGTGTAACGGTATCGGTATTCACAAAATAAAATTGACTCATGTCGTAAGAAATCGATAATCTTTAGTTATTTGATTGTTAAAAACAATTTGAACTATTTAAAATATTGGAAACGTGTGGAGAACACAATTCCAAAAGATAATAAGTTTCCAGTCACCAGATAATTTAAGAACACCTTGACATCAAAGAATTACATTGAGCCGAAACAGACCAGAGCTAAGTTGAAATGTTGATGGGGTTTTGACCATTACATTGAAAACCATATGTTTGAGGTATTTTTGTGTTTAAAATATCAGGTGCAACTGGACATGTTATATCTTCAGAATTGTATTCTCCATGATTTAAAATACTTTATTTGCGAAATATCTACTACAGTAGCAGCTAAATAAATAACTGGAGACAAACTTCAAAACTGATTTATTCACTGAATTCATCAACAAATTTCTCAAAAGATTTGTGTATTTTCAATTCATCTGTGATATATCTACTATAGTAGCAACTGAACGAATAGCTTAGTTATTTATAGCTCAGAATAGACTTGGATATTTGCATACTAGTAATCAAGCTACCACAAAATTATAAATTTAAAAAGGAAGTGTAATCACCTTCCTTTTTCATACTACAATAACAAAACATTTCCGGACCTAAGTTCATCAGAACTTTCCACAATTTTGATGAGTCCGGAAAATAACTGAGGCGTAAAAGTATAATTATGTGAATTTAACAGTGTCTATTGAAATATAAACAACAAAAATTAAGTCAGGAATGACTATATAGTATTTGAAGAACAAATATTATACAAAGAATACAAACTATTGGATACTAACTACGTAATACTGTTGTACAAACTATTCTCGATAATAGGTAATAACAAATAGATATTTCTCAAAAGACTTGTGTATTTTCAATTTGTCTGTGATATATCTACTATAGTAGCAACTGAACAAATAACTAATATGGTAGCAGACTTTAAAGTTTCATTGAGTTCTTTTGAATTTCTCTAAAGACTTGGATATTTGCATACTAGTAATCAAGCTACCACAAAATTATAAATTCAAAAAGGGATGTAATCACCCGCCTTCTTCATACTACAATAACAAAACATTTCCGGACCTAAGTTCATCAGAACTTTCCATAATTTTTATGAGTCCGGAAAATAACTGAGGCGTAAAAGTATAATTATGTGAATTTAACAGTGTCTATTGAAATATAAACAACAAAAATTAAGTCAGGAATGACTATATAGTGTTTGAAGAACAAATATGATACAAATGATACAAACTATTGGATACTAACTACGTAATACTTTGATAGGTACAAACTATTCTCGATGATAGGTAATAACAAATAGATATTTCTCAAAAGACTTGTGTTTTTTCAATTTGTCTGTGATATTTCTACTATAATAGTAGCAACTGAACGAATAACTAATATGGTAGCAGACTTTAAAGTTTCATTGAGTTCTTTTGAATTTCTCTAAAGACTTGGATATTTGCATACTAGTAATCAAGCTACCACAAAATTATAAATTCAAAAAGGGATGTAATCACCCGCCTTCTTCATACTACAATAACAAAACATTTCCGGACCTAAGTTCATTAGAACTTTCCATAATTTTGATGAGTCCAGAAAATAGCTGAGACGTAAAAGTATAATTATGTGAATTTAACAGTGTCTATTGAAATATAAACAACAAAAATTGAGTCAGGAATGACTATATAGTGTTTGAAGAACAAATATTATACAAATGATACAAACTATTGGATACTAACTACGTAATACTTTGATAGGTACAAACTATTCTCGATGATAGGTAATAACAAATAGATATTTCTCAAAAGACTTGTGTATTTTCAATTTATCCGTGATATATCTACTATAGGAGCAACTGAACGAATAACTAATATGGTAGCAGACTTTAAAGTTTCATTGAGTTCTTCAGAATTTCTCTAAAGACTTGGATATTTGCATACTAGTAATCAAGCTACCACAAAATTATAAATTTAAATAGGGATGTAATCACCCGCCTTTTTCATACTACAATAACAAAACTTTTCCGGACCAGAACTTTCCATCATTTTGATGAGTCCAGAAAATAGCTGAGACGTAAAAGTATAATTATGTGAATATTTAACAGTGTATATTGAAATATAAACAACAAAAATTAAGTCGGGAATGACTTTTTAAGAACAAATTGGACTATTTAAAGAACAAATATTATCCAAAGGATACAAACTATTGGATACTAACTACGTAATACTGTTGATAGGTACAAACTATTCTCGATGATAAGTAATAACAAATAGATATTAGGCGGTAACTTAGGTTACTTGTAGCTTAAGTACTGGTAACAGATGAGTTGGCTGGAATCTGAAAAAAAGCAATTGAATTTTATTCTTCTCAACACCGATAACTTGTGAGAGTCAATAAACAGAATTTCCAAAAAAATATAAGTGAATAGAAAATATCATTAGTAAAATTTCAATTTCTACATAAATTTCGGTAATCAGCCACTTGTTATTTCAAGATTTTGTTACATATCTTGTTAACGCTAGAAATGGTGTGAAATCGCGAGAATCAGCGTGAAGTCGTAGTCTTTTATTCATGACTGGATTTCCAAACATAAGTTATAATTTTCTTCAGAATGTTCTAAATTTTTGTAAAAGTACAATTTTCTGTAAAACCAACATTTCTACAGTGAAATAAAATTGTGAATTTCAGTCGGCCAACATTTTGAAAAATTCTAATTTGTTGGAATTCTTGACATTTTTATTTTTTAGACCAGATGTTTATAATCAAACCAATAAAGTTTCATTGAAGAATTTCCATGAGATCCATCGAGATATGAAGCAAAATATTAAAAACTAAAATGACGGATTACTGGAAAACTAAGAAGAAAAAAAAACATTTTTTCAGTGATATTTTTTTCCAGTTTATAGAATACCTTGGTGGTACTGGAGCCACTATTTTCTGGGACACTTTGTATGTGGTTTAAGTGGAAGAGGGGGGCTTCAATGCCTGAGCTTCGCCCATAGCAGTTTGTATTGTGAAAAGTAGAAAATAAAGTCATTTATCTATCTAAGTATGTATGAGTTGAAGAATGAGTAAACCCTTCTCAGCTTCAATATCCCGAATTGTATTGGCCATTATAACCCTTTCACATCAAATGTATAGATAGATTAAATTTAGATAGATTTAAATTTATAGATAGATTAAGACGTTAATCATCTCAATTTATTCAACAGAGCTGATTTATAGATTAAGACGTTATTCTTCTCATTTTATTTAACAGAGCTGATTCAAATGATTGAAGAATAGATAAACAACTCCTTCATTGCAGTAAGTTATGATTTTCATTATTATTCAAAATATTTCTAAACATTATAAAAATCAAAGTTATTACCATAGCATATTTCAGTCATGTTTCAAAATTACTTCCTGAAAAATGTATGAAAATTTGGAATTCGAACAAAACTGGAAGTTTTTATATTCACCACATTACACCTTAGGTCACCAATAACAAGAAACTAACTAGTACAGTGAAAATTTAAAAAAATAAGTCAGTCTCAGTCAACTTAGTCATTTAGTCAATTAGGACCGATTTTGATGCGGTTTGCGTCAAAAGAAAGGTTATTGATCCCAGTTGTACAGGTTTTATTTGTATTTTGGAAAAAATCGTTTAAGGGATTGAAAAGGCAAAGTTAGCTCAGCGCTATCTCTCGGCGCCTTGAGGAACTACGTGCGACCGCAGTACTGAACTATACAGAGTACAGTTGGTTAGTCTCGTCACAGATAACGTAAATCTGTTCAGATTCACATTATCTGTGGTCTCGTTTATTCTGATATTCTAAACATGCTAAAAGAAGAAATGAATTTATTATCTGGGTGCCGATCTCCACTCAGAGAAGAGAGGAATGGTTGCATCCTAGACTTTCCAATTTTGTAGTGATAGTATACTGCCAATCTATGTGACAAGTGTTCTAGCTGATTAACGTTGGAAATTCTCTACAGTAATTTCTATTTATTGAGGACTTTTAAGACTCGGGTGATTTTTAAATTGGTGAAACCTGATCTTGTTATCTTTTAATGCAAAGTTAGAGGAAATTTTTCCCTGATAAGTCTGAATAAAAACTGACATTCAACGTTGTAGCCTCCCCGCTTTAGCATTTCACTTTCTTATGTGATATTGACCAATCTAATAAACCAATAATAATTAACTGTCAATAATAAATCCTTTGAAATGTAAATAATAAATAATAATTATATTATTACATAATAAATAAACATATTAAATAATAAATACATATTATGTAGTGGTGGAGGTCAAATAGAAAATGTTGTTAGTCAATTGTATTTAATTAATTAAGGAATTAAATACTGTATTTATACATTTCTACTTGTGTACGACGCACCCCCTTAATCAACAGCTTTTTTGGTGAGAAAAGTTGGAATTGAAGTTTTTTATCTAAGTTTATTACTTATAACATTAAGCCATTAGTTTTTCCAGATTGAATTACAAGTGAACCAAACACAAAAATTACGGCAAATGGATGCCGTACTAGACAAATAAAGCGATAAATAAGGTAATAGAAGCATTCTAGAACCAGAAATGTATGGAAATTGATACGCTCAACTTTGCTCAACAAAAATGAAACGAAAATTTATATATTTAATAAGAAATATGTAGATGTGAAAAAATTGGCAGCTAATACTTGTATACAGAGAATAATGATTTCATTTTATTAACACATCCGCCTTTACCGGTACACATCATGTATTGGACAGTTTTGGAGATTCACTCATAAGACGCGCGCTCCCAAAATCTCAAAGTATTTTTAGTGTTGATTAATTTACTTATTTAATCATTTATTGACTACTTCATGTGAAATCGAGTTCTGATGGTGCAGCACAGCACTGCGAAATGATCATAAACACAGTAATTTGCGAGTATATTCTTACTTATTAAGTCATTTTTAGTGTCTACACTTCATTTATTCGTTCATTCTCATTTTGTGATCATGTTTGCTTGTTCTACTAGATTTAAATTGGCCAATTCTATCCAAATTACATGTAACATTATTTGAACTCTTTTCCAGAGCTTGAGCTTTTGCTTTTTTGGAAGGGCCAAAGAAAGTTCTATTTTAATATAAAACTTTCTTTGATGATTATGCTTTTCAATTGTACATAAAAATTCATATTAGGTTATGAGAATTTTTTTTGTTTGAATCATGTAAATTAATAAGAAAATGGCAATTTTTATATTTTTTTCATTTAAAGATGCGCATCGTATGTAAGTAAAGGCAGTAGTTTCCGTTTTCCATGTTTCAATATTGTTAATAATAAGTAAATCTATCCCTCCATTAAACTCAACAGTTGATGCACAGCCATACTGTAAAAAATAATTGTAGTAAACTTACCAAGATTGAACAGCAGAAACTCATCTTGAAGAAACAATGATAATCTGGAAAAAAGATAAATTATTGTTAAATTCTCTTACAAATAAAATTTGAGTTTTTTTAGTAAGCATTGGTGTTTATATTTACCAGGTGAGATGTGCATAACTTCAAACAAGAACAATATTTAAAATTTCATCTATTATTATGTGGAACAATTTAGAACTATTATAACATAATTATTAAGTGAAACATCCACAAAATGTACTATAGGTGTTAGAAAGCGCTCTACTAAAGCAAAAACGCCTAGCAATGAAATGTTTTCATAGGCAGAAAACCAGCTGTCTTTTCTTCCTCATAAAATTGAATAAGTTACTTAATTCGGTAAATAAAATTTGAAAATTTCAATATTGAAATTGAATTTGGAAATGTAGGTGCTGTATTGATATTTTTTTAATTAATTTCAAAAATTTGCATTTTCATTAACATAGTTTCTTTTTCATGTCATTTGAACAAAGAGAAACATTGACAAGGCTTTGATGTTTATGTCATTGTCTCCCATATTAAAATTAATTTTCAAAACTTGTATTAACTTATATTAAAATTTCCTTCTCATTCCAGGTGTTGAAAGCTTGAATTGATTTTTATATTTTTGAACCAGCATCCTTAACTCATACACCTTGTAGAAAATTCAATTTGAAGATAAAATTTTAGGTCACCTGATAGTCCAAAATGAAAAATGCACTCAAGCTTTAGAAATCAATATTAAACAAAGGCAAAAACTCAAAAGAGAAACATTAGTGTTTTTTACCAGCTTTGAGAGGTTTGGTTGCTTTTTGGACCATTATTGAGGTAATAAAACTTTTTATAATGAAAATAAATTTCTTGAATATAGCAGGCCTAATACTATAAAAGAATACATTGCGTACGGTAGTACTTAATATATTGTGTATAGGTTCAAGTAAATATTCTTTGATCTGATTGAATTTAATATAATAATGTGATAATTATTCATGAATAATATAATATTGATTTAATTGGGATTGATGAGATAAATATGAGCGACTCGATTGGGCTTGATTTATTGTAAATAACTTGTGAAATAAGCTTTAATTATAAAGGTAATAATAGAAATATTAAATTGTTATACTGTGTTGGAAGTTCACTGGTAAAAAGTTACCAGTGAAAGAATGAACTTGTACGGTACGTTTAATAACATTTTGACCTAACAATTTACATACAATAATGTCAATGATCAATAAGATGAACGTAAACATTCTGTATGAGAGACTCACCTCAGCAGAATGTATCCAGGTCGGGATTATCAAGAATGCTCTTGACATCGTCCTTTACACCCTCCAGAAATGGGTGGGCAAGAGCCTCGTCTGCGCTGATTCTTTTCTTTGGGTCCAACTGCATAACATGTAACATGAAATCAACCGCCTTGTCCTCCCCAACTCCGAATATCTCACCAAACCGCCTAGCAGCATCTGAACATTGGAAGTGTGGGAACTTGCGTTTGACGGTGGGAAATTCAGGCAGAAATCTCATGTCAGGCCATTCCTTGTCAGTAGGAAACCCACAGAAGCCGAAAATTTCTGCCAGTTGTTGATGCTCACTTACTCCTCTAATCCAATAATGACGCAGCCACATTTCTGCAACTACAACACCTGCACTCCAAATATCGATTCGGTTAGTGTAATTAATGTCTCCTAGTAGAAGTTCCGGAGCTCTGTAACCATTGGTCACAACTTTGCTGTGTGTTTGACGTTCATGTTGTGTGTCAATTGACCCACCAAAGTCGGCCAGTTTCACAATCCCATGGCGGTTGATTAGCACATTCGAAGGTTTCACATCACGGTGAATGAAACCTCTGAAGTGAACTGCTTTAAGGCCATTGAGAAGTTGTTTCACTATTGACAACTTATTTTCTCTTGAAATCTCGAAAGGGTTGTTGAAAACGAGATGAAACAAGTCCATACTACAAAGTTCGAAGACAGGGCTGAGCATTCCTGGCTCACCAACGATGTCTGCCAACTCAATAACATTGACTTCGTTTTTAATGTTTCGCAGTGCATGGATTTCCCTTCGTTCAGGATTCGTTATTTTTAGTAATGGCTCACGGTTTTTCTTCTTCAACGCCCATCGCCTCAAAATTTTGTTCTTCACTCGTACTTCATATACATTTCCATAACCACCTTTTGCGATGCCATCAATAACCATATATTTATCGATTGATGAAGTTGGCAATTCGTCAACATAAGCTAGGTGTGGTGGTGGTATGGTGGTATGGTGGAGGGTAAGAGGTTTCTTGGAGGTTGTAGCCCTAGCTTGCTTGGAGGTAGAAGCCCCAGGTGCAGGAGTTTTCGGAGGAGTAGGTGAAAGATGTCCAGCCATTGCATTGAGAATGTGTGTAATGGATATTTAATTTGGTTATATTCACGTTTTGAGAATCACACACTTCAACTGAAATAAAATAAAAATGAATCATGTATTAAAGCTTACGCCTGGTTGCAAAAATGATCATGTATAACTATAAATAGAACTGACTGAAGGGAGAATATTCTAAGAAAAGTTTTAGACAATATAGTTATTATGAAATAGAGACAAGCTGGCTCGCTTATTCATTCAACAGCGTATCCAATTTCAACATTTCTAGCTTCATTGTTCTTGAGTAGGCTAAAAGACAATGTAAAACCGACTTCTCTAGTGTGTATATAATTTCAGCAAATTCTCAAATCTTTGCCATAACTGTGTAATAAATTCGTACCACTTGATGGAAGATATTTCGACAAACCTCGAGCCACTCCTCGTGTTTCGGAGGACACGCTAAGCCGTCGGTCCCAGCTGCCTAAAAGCAGTCGTTAAGTCACGTCAGAGACCCTGAACTGATCAGGAGTGACCTGAAAACTCTGACACCAGACCTGAGCCAGCCAGGTTACACGGAATTATTATTAATCAAAATAATCTATTTTTCTTTCAAAATGTTCAAGATTGCCTTGATACGTATTATGTGACATTCGTGAGTCACTCTCGTAAGCCATTTCCCGATTTCCGTACCGGTACCAGTAAGTCACTTTCGTGAGTCACTCTGGTAAGCCACTTGCGATGGTGCGATTTGTGAATTTCCTCACCAAAGGTTGATTTACAGCCTTTGGTGAGAAAATCTTACGGAGGGAACGTTCATAAATACGGTCTTAAAACTCATTTATGTAAATTCGTCCTCAAAACCCTGCAGAAATACAAAGAGTATCTGAAAATTTCGATATTTGGTGTAATCTAGTTTCTAAAACCTTCTCAACACGTACTTCCAAATCCGTCGTAAAAGTCGTAAATTTTTCAGTTAGCTGTTCTAGTAATAACTAAGGAATAAGCAGAAAACTAAATTAATGTCGATTAAAGACGTAATTTTGGGAAATTTTCAAATCGCCCTCAACGTACACTTTCAAGTCCTTACAATAGCTATATTAAGATTGAACTTAGTTTAGAGTTGAGACTCTGTCTTTTTTCTTCGAGGGTGATGCGCACATGAACTCTAGACTTGTGCGCGAGGGGGGGAAGGGTTATGATGAGAGATGACGACAGCTTTTTAGGCAGAAGGGACCTCCAAAAGATGGAAGTGGCTCGAGGGTTGTCGAAATATCTTCCGTCAACTGGGATCGAACCAGGAACCTTTGCTCTATCAGACAACTGATAAGCATACTCGGCTACTAATCACTCCTACCAGCTCTGTGTGATTTAAAAACTACGGAAATAAAGTTTGAAATTGATATTTACGAGTGTTATCCAAGTGGTTTCCCCCATTTTTTCTGAACGATTCGGCCATAAAAGTTCAATATGGGTACACAGGGCCGGGGTAGGGATTGTGTTTAGAGGGCATAGGAAATTACACCCGGAATCGAAATTTTTTTGTTTCACCGAGCTTATCCATTTTCGAGTAAAATTGTTCAAAAAGTTCAAATTTGGCAGGCTGCACAAAAATTTGAGGATGCAGAAGGATGGACCAATGCACTAAGTTATGCCTGAAATTAACGTACCTATTTGAGTTTTGCTATCGTAAACATAAAACAATGTAGCTGAAAATATTGAACTAAAAAAAAAGAGAAATAAAGTGAGCCTGCTGGCTCAAAATTACGGTAGCCTATGAAATGAACTAGTAATAAAAGCTAGGTGACCTAGGAAAGCATAGGACGTAGGGGTAAATTTCACAAATTGATTATCCATATCAGCTCATTGAAAAGTAATTTTAAGCCATATCACTCTAACTTAACAGCTTGATATTGCTGTATAAAATTCAGGTTAAGAATTCAATGCTGAAAAATAATTATAAATACAGTATTATGAACGTTTTTGCAACAGGTACCTACCAATCACTGAAATTTGGAATCACAACTGAATTTGGTTTGAAACAACCAATTAATATGAACCCGTAGTAATAAAACCCGCGATTTTATCTAGTGAGATTAGGCTGTCGGCACTTACTCACAAAAATGAAGAAACTCATCACAAGTTAAGAAGAGCTTACAGGGAAGACTGTTGGAGTTTAAAACTCAACGACGAACACAACAACAATTGCATACATTTATGAGAAAAAGGACTGTCGGCTGCAAATAAGATTAAATCCCCGACCCGAATAAATTAATTCTTGTAATCCCCGTACCCCTATCGCTTCTCATAACGGCTTCGATTTTCGAATTTTAGTCAGTAAATTTTGATAATAATTCGCATGAAATTTAATAAATTTTTATTAAAGGAGATAAAATATCAAATTTTAAATGATAAAGTACTCCAATAGTTTCGTTGTTCTGCGGGTTAAGGCTTTTATAGTCTAATAGATATTTGGTCTATTTGATGTATTTCTATTCATGTATATGAAAATAACCTGAATTTGAATTGAAAAATGAACTAATCAATAGATAATATTTATCAATAATATAATTATATCCGATCGAATAGGAATCGATAGGAATCGATTTACTGAAGAGAAATCAAGATGGCATTCAAGATGTCTGCCTCCGCATCACTGCGCATGGGCATGGGTGGTTTTATTGTGTTCGTCAATTTGTAAACAAACTTATTAAGTAAGTATTAAATTATTAATACAATAATTAATGACAGCTTTTGATTTAATTAGCCATTTTACATAGAATATTGAAGTCTTTGTTGTGAAAACTATTGCGATGAGTTTAAATTGATGGAATATTATGTACCGGTAGCCTATCTGATCGTACACAATTACTGAGCTCTAATTGATGTTTTATGTGCAATTTGAGTTGATTAGTTCACTGTTTAATTGGTTAATTATTGGCTTTCATCCTTTTTCTAATCTCATTCTATAATTTTCTTCCAACATTGAAGTGTAATTCTGCGGGAAAAAAACACCTGAAGTGAGTTTTAATTTTCGCTAGCCCGCCAAAAAGTTGCATTGAAGAACTAAATTTGTCTCACCATTTTGAACCAATAACTTAATGTAAGTTCGATAAGAGTAAAATTCTCACCATCATTATGGTACTACATTTTTACAATAACTCCCAACAATAATTTTTAATTTTGCATGTGCATAAAGGTGCATATTTTATAACAAACCTAACCTAACCCTAAAGGATGCCAATGGAAAGGGTTTGTTGGCTTGTAAGTGGGTTAATGGTAAGAATGATATTGAGAATTGGAGAGAAGTCAGATATTCTTCAGATCTCAAGTAACTACCGTATTCTCATCAAATAGCTTCCGTAAAATGTAGATGTAAAGTTGCTTGCTTTTTACTCATTGTTTGCATACCGCTTGAGACTGACTCAGATTTAGTAGGCTCTACTCACACTTGGAAACTCAAATCGCGTCGCTCGGCGACTGGAATAACAAAACATGTGTTTTCAAATGATGACGCTCAGACGATCCTGCAACCGCGTTGTCTGAACGTCATCATTTGAAAACACATGTTTTGTTATTCCAGTTGCCGAGCGACGCGATTTGAGTTTCCAAGTATGAGTAGAGGCGTACACATATAGTCGATTTAACAGTAAATCGACTGCCTGCTTCTCTTTCCCACTTGCATTTCGATTGATCTAATAAAGATAAATCTGTCAGATTCTCAAATTAGTTCAGTTGTTCAGATGAGAGTCAAGTAGCCTAAACAAATTACTACATCATGTTTCCAAATATTATATGCTTCTATAATGGTGTTTCATGACACCCCAAAGTTTAATGCTAATTTCTTTAAATCTGTTGCGCGCTACATTGGAACACATTTTTATTGTTTTGATATTTAATTTTGTTTCAGATGCGAAAGAAGATTTTCGTACTATAATACATGGCCTTCCAACAATGGCAAATTTGTTGTCTTCGCCACTTTAGGTTGCTTATTCCACAGCTCTTACCATAAAAGGTAAAAAATACTTTTTACTTACCGTACTTGCTCACTGCTACTGTAGAATGTTGGGTAAAATCTAGATGCATAATGATGAAAACATGATGGTCCAAGCTTTTTTTCTCAAATTAAGCTACTTGATCATTTTCTATGTCATGAATGGTGATAGATACCACATCGACAATGTCATATGTACAAATTTGTATAACTTACTTGTTCTCTTGTTGTATATTTTTAGGCTATACTTTTTCCATTTTCATAACTTGATATAAGTGGGGCTCTCCTGGGCTTCAGCCCACTATTATCTTGTGTGAACCTGACTACAGTTTATGTATGAACTTACAGTTTTCTGTAAGAGTTCCAAGCTTTCAAATAAATCTCCACATTGCATGGAGATGATCCAATTTAAATTTCAATATTACATAAAAATATCCTCTACACTCTTTGAAATAATTCATTCATTGAATAAATAATTATGATATTCATGTAACTATGTGAAAAAATATTCATCCTACAGCTAGCCTTGGAAAATATTTTAAAACTATTACCAGCCGATAAAATCTGTAAGTTTTCAAATTCAAATATTAAATTTGTTTCAACAAGAATACCAGACTAGAAGTTTGATAATTGATTGTTTCAACAAGATTTATCACTTTTATTAAACTAGAAGTGTTTTAGCAGAAAAACTATCTTTAATAACATTTTGTTGAACAAAAATTACTAACCTTATATTTGCCCACTTACTGCCAATAAGCACCCCAACCCTAATCGCCCATTCATAAGTATTTGCTTGATGAATAATGTGAATAGGGATATTCTTGCAAAATCAGCAAGTTGAATTATACCTTCATATAATTTGTCATCAATTTCGAACATAATATTAATGATATTACCTTATTTATAAAGCCTTATGAAAATGAACTGAAAACATTTTCCCTATAGTGGTCTATAATACTATAACCATTCTACATAAATGATCTTTTATTTTAATGACCAATTAAATTAATGAACTCCTACCATGCCTAATCAAGTAATCGGTGGCTGGGCTAGTTTCAATAGCTGACAACAATTATTGCTCATTATCCTCTAATTATTATAATAATGAGTATGAAATCCATTACTGCACTTATTATTAAAGTACACTAATATTATTATAAATGATTAATTCTTTGCATATCAACACAAAGATTGGCAGATGTTCTTGATGTAACTGCAAACTGTGGATTAACCATGCTTCAATCGTAATTGGATGAATAATTAAGTGACCAGTAATACATAAAAAGAGCTATTTACAACTGTATTAGTATAAATACAACAGTATTACAATTAATACAACAGCTATAGAATTCACAATAGGAAATCACTAGTAAGTAGAAAAAAAATTACTGCTCTCGATTTGTTTTTTGGTTGGATTTTACGACATTTTTCTTAGATTTGCGACTAAATCAATGAAGGCCGATTTAGAGAGGGATCTCTCTAAACGTGTATTGAATACTGTACAATTTAAAATAATTATTGAAATTATGTGTAAATTATTGTAGTAATTATTTAATAATTGTTGAAGTCAATTAAGACTATTATTTATTTTCAAAATGGGATTCTGTTTAGCAATTTACAGCAGATAAATGTCAACAATTTCATCATATTTAATCTTGTACAAAAATTTCAAATAATTGGTGGACATGTGGTGGTAAGATTAGAAATGAGGCGTTAACTAAAATATAAGTATTATTAATTATTTTGAGCCTGAGCAAAGTATTTTTGTTGAGACACAAATACCTCCTAGCCACTAATGTGCAATATAATATCTAACTAAACTTGAAGGTTGAAAAATATCACTCATAAAAAAACAACGCAAATAAGAAGAATAATGCATACTCAGTTAATGAATGAATTTAATAATTTTGTAATTTTTCTTTCACATTATAAAATGTCCATTATAATAAAGTAAGAATGTTTTATAATGGTCTTCAACAAATAGGCTGCCAGTTTCCAATATATTCAACACAACGGATAATAATTTTTATTTTTATTGAATTCCTAATACCATATTAAAAGTTTATATAATACTCTTAATACACGCCTTAAAATACAATATTATGCATTAATAGTTCAATTCCATTGCAAAATTTTTGTTCGCAGGAGAGGCCTTCCGTTATTTCATATGGTGGATGCGAGATGCTCATACATACATACATATTAAGCGAGTCTGCTGCAATCAACAATCTCCAATTAATTGGAATATGCAATAGACAGAGTTCGTTTCATTCATTGAGGTGCATCAGCTGTTGCGAACACACTCACACTAAGAGCCGGACCAGAATTTCTACTCACTGCTGCTGTTCGTGGGCCTGGGCGACGATGAGACTTATCTTCAGCCGGGTCTGCTCCTTCACAACTGGATAGAAGTAATAAATAATGAATAAATAATTATATTTTACTTGTAAATATAAATTATTATATAACTTACTTGTAAATTATTATATACTTGTAAATGGGCTTGCTATCCATTTAGAGCTCATGATAAAGAAATTAGGCTATGGTAATAACAACAATATATAATATATAGTGAATAAATAATTATATTTTATTTGTAAACGAGCAAACATGCACATACAAATAGGGCTTGCTATCCATTTAGAGATCATGATAAAGAAATTAGGCTATAGTAATAACAACTATATATATATATATAGTGAATAAATAATTATATTTTATTTGTAAACGAGCGAACATGCACATACAAATAGAGCTTGCTATCCATTTAGAGATCATGATAAAGAAATTAGGCTATAGTAATAACAATATATATATAAGATTCTAAAATATAACAAACCATATCAATATAAACACGAAATAATATCAACAATCTAGATCATTTACATATGAAAATATGAAAACAAAGCTATACCATTATTAGGCTAGGCGTACACCGGTTAGTCAAGACAAGACAAGACGAGATTAGTCACGTTTAGTCACAGTATTTCAAAATCAAATCAAATAACTTTTATTCAGATTTTCACATAATAATCGCAAAACAAATGTTCAAAATATTACAAATAAATTTACCTGCAAGGAAAAATCCTGTATGCAGAAAAGAGTTGCTAATATAATAGATAAATAAAATCTTAATAGATAAATAATATAATAGATAAATAAACTCTCACATTGCTTATGAAGCAACGCACACCGATTAGTCATTGCATCGGTGTGTGCTGCTTCATAAGCAACTATGTGAATTACTGTGACTAATCTCGTCTTGCCTTGTCTCGACTAACCGGTGTACGCCTAGCCTTAAAGATTATCCAAAATCAAAATCCTTTGTTTGCACTATCATTCATGTACATCATATCATGTAACAAAAATATCTGCAATGTCAAAATACAAAAAGAAAACAAACATATTCAATTACAATGATTATCTATATTAATAAAAGAGAGTTGGTGTCTGTACGCTCGCTTATAACCAGGGGCGGATTAAGAGGGGTGACGGGGGGGGGGGCGACCGCCCCCCCCCGTCCGCTACAGAGATTGAAAATTTTGCTGTCCAATTACTTATGAAATTACAGTGTCAATATAAATGAAACAAAAACAAATTTTTGCTGGGAAACAATTATCTATCAATATTGATAGTTCAAATTTATTTATAGTCCAATTATTGATGGTTCAAATTTAAGCAATACCTCCTAAAATATTCTAATTGCAGTTGCTATATTACTGTCTTCTTGATCACGAAAAAAAGCACCAATGAGCAGAGACTCACTAATATTAAAAACCTCTTCAATTCAAGTTCAGAAGCCGTTCCTTCCTTTTGTCTGATACTCGTTGGTAGTATGGTAGGCTCTCACACATAAGAGGGTCTTTTGGTAAAAAACCTCTATCCATAAATGCTGCTGAGTACCATGAAATTATTAACATATTATTTCGAATCCATAAGTTGGCTTCAAATCTCAATGTATTCAGATGGACCATTGAAGCTGCTTGTTTCATACTGAGGTTTTGTATTGAGGTTGACAGGTTGTTACATACTTTTCATCAGTGTGCGTGTTTTCATTTAAAAATTTGCTCATCTCATGTTAACTTGAACTTTTGATGTGATTTACACTGGAAAAATACTTAATTTTATGAAAATATCACATAATTTTAGTATTTATGTAAGAAAAACGTTGTAGTTTTAGAGCCTAGATTTTCGGTTTTTCACTCTTAATATTGTTTAAAATTTTCCCGGGGGAGGCCACCGGACCCCCCCCCCCTATTCCATACCCCCCAGACCCCCCGGAACTGACCTTCCTAAACCGCCCCTCCCAAAACACAGACCTTAATCCGCCCCTGCTTATAACTCGAGAACGGCTTAACCGATTTAGATGATTTTGGATTAGTTTGAATTGTTACAGCACTGGTTAACATAATATGTATTAAAATATAAGAAAATCCCTTTATAATTAATAAATAATTAGTAAATTAATGACCTAACCTATCAAACATGACATCCATTCTGATCCAGTCCAAACAATAATGCTCCTATAGAATCGATGTATAGTTGAAGATGCTACAATATAGGTCTTCCAACAGATGACCGCGATGGTCTGTTGGATAGCTTCTCTGCCTTCCACGCAGAATTCTCGGGTTCGGATCCGTGACGGGTGAATTTTTTTTGACAACTTTCAGCATTGATTAATATTTATTATCATCCACTCGCTTTAAAAATTAGTATATTGCAGATTTCTTTTAATTTCCATCAATAAAGCGAGTGGATATAGATATTTTTACTTCGTGACATTCTTTTCGTGGGGGGGGGGGGTGATATGAAGGGGGGACATTTGGGGGGAAGGGAATTTGAGGGGACATGAAGGGAGACATTTGGGGGGGGGTTTACATGAGAGGGGCCAATTGTGGGGAAGAAGGGGGTGACATTTGGTGGGAAAGATGGGGTTGACATGAAGGGGTATTTGTGGGGGGAAGGAAGGGGGGCATTTAGAAGATGACATTTTTTTGGGGGGGGGGGAAGAGGACGATACGAAGTTCGTCGGGACAGCTAGTAAATTATAAAATCAAAACAAAGAAGATAAAACATTATAGAGGCACTAAGTTTAGTTACTAATGCAGTAAAATAAATTTAATCCAACTAACTTGTACCTCTTGTCAGTTGGAATAAATTGGAAGAAAAAGTAGTACTGTAGTCTGATCCAATGTCAGGGTCATTCGTCCAAATACTCTTTTATTGAATAAAATGCCCTATTTATCAAGTAATTGAGAACATTTTTCTTAAATTTCAATTTTGATTTCTGCGTTTTAATTTCGGTTGGTAGCTTGTTGAAGAATTTGACTGCTCTATACAATGCGCCCTTTTCAAATTTTGTGGTTTTATGTATCGGGTAGAATAATAAAGTATGTGTTCTAGTTTCCCTTGAGGTTTCATTTGTTTTCTGTAATATTTTTGAAAGCTAACATGAGTATTGTATAAATGTAAATTGAAGGGACGGTAAGAATTTTGTTATTTCTGGAAATTCCTCTACATGGGTGTCTCCATTTCAAATTTAAAATACGCCTAATAATATTTTTTTGTGATTTAAAAATTTTGTCTGATTGAGGTTAAGCACCCCAAAATACTATCCCATATTTGACTAGGCTTTCAAAATAACCTCTATAGACATCTAACAAGACACTCAGATTGCATGTATCTCTTACGACATTTG
Source organism: Laodelphax striatellus (assembly GCA_017141395.1). Taxonomy (NCBI): domain Eukaryota; kingdom Metazoa; phylum Arthropoda; class Insecta; order Hemiptera; family Delphacidae; genus Laodelphax; species Laodelphax striatellus. The sequence continues at coordinate 17,842,657 of CM029544.1, read as the reverse complement.
TCGCATAAGATGAAGAACTGAGCCTTTCAATAGTTGTTGGGTATGGATATTCCATGATAGGAATTCGTCAATCATAACGCCAAGAAATTTTGAATCTGTGCTGATTGATATATTATGATCTGGGGCATCTAGTTGAGAACCATTCAATGGTCTCATAGTCCGTGAGGATAGCAGAAAGTTCACCGCGGTTGTTTTTGAAGAATTAAGTATGATGCCATTAGCTTTAAACCAAGAGTAACAGTTTTGTAATTCCTTGTTAAAATTTGAGAGGAGAGATTGATGATTACTGTCTTTTACCAGCAATGAAACATTACCTGCATACATACATACTACATAATTTAGCTGTGTATCTGTAAATATCTCTCATTTCATCCACTGTTACATTTGAAAGGAGAATCAGAGTTTTATCTTCATGACTGTCTATATTTTCTACTTATGTAGCCAAGAACTGTTATCTTAAATACAAGTACATGGGGCAGCGTACAAGAACATGAGTGGGTGTTTCGTCCTCCCGCATGTTACAGAGTGCTTTTTTTCCTCTTTCACCCAACTTGATATTCACAATACTCATTATATTAAATATATTATCAATGGTGGAGTACGTTTTTTGAAACCCAACCTGAAACTCTCGTAAAATACAAGGTGGCGCAAATGGATTGGATGGTTTTAAAATACTTGTCAAACTGGCAATTTTAAAGGTATTGGATTGAAATGAAGTGCAAAACGTGTAGTTACAAGGGGAGTTTATTAACAAAAAATTATCAAGGTTCGTTTTTAAAAATTACATCCATCAAATGCCCTCCTTCTGGAGCGACGCATTCTGCATTGTCCACTCAAGCACATTACCAGGAATTGATGTGATTTCGTTGTGAATTGCTGCCTTCAACTCCTGAATGGTCTTGTACTTGAAGTTGTGATTATTTGTTATCAAATGTTCAGCAAAGTTTGAATCTCCTTCTTCTTCTTTTTCTTTGTTTATTCAACTTGTCATCCTCAAGTCTATTACAGCCATTCTGTTTTCCTTATTTAATAATAATAGTAAATAATGGCCTTTATTCAGTTTTTTCAGGTAAACAGTTGTACAAGATATGTATGTATATACATACGTACATTCAATGGTCTCATAGTCCGTGAGGATAGCAGAAAGTTCATCGCGGTTGTTTTTGAAGAATTAAGTATGATGCCATTAGCTTTAAACCAAGAGTAACAGTTTTGTAATTCCTTGTTAAAATTTGAGAGGAGAGATTGATGATTACTGTCTTTTACCAGCAATGAAACATTATCTGCATACATACATAATTTAGATTGGTCATTTTCACATTTCAGGACATTTATGTACATTAGAAATAGGATAGGTGACAAAATACATCCCTTCTTCATGTTAAGCCAAGATGAGATTGATGATGGGCCATTATAAATGTTTGAAATGCTGACTGTTTGCTTCCGATCAGTGATAAAAGATTCAATCCACTTTGATGCAACTCCTCTTATTCCATAGTGATTGAGTTTTTTTTTTTTGAGTTTATTAACAAAAAATTATCAATGTTAGTTTTTTAAAATAACATCCATCAAATGCCCTCCTTCTGGAGCGACGCATTCTGCATTGTCCGCTCAAGCACATCACCAGGAATTGATGTGATTTTGTTGTGAATTGCTGCCTTCAACTCCTGAATGGTCTTGTACCTGAACTTGTGATTATTTGTTATCAAATGTTCAGCAAAGTTTGAATCTCCTTCTTCTTCTTTTTCTTTGTTTATTAAACTTGCCATCCTCAAGTCTATGACAGCCATTATGTTTTCCTTATTTAATAAGGTTGCGCTGTGCATCCTGGGAGGCAAGAGCTCCTCCCAAGCAATAATGTTGAGAAGGGGGAGGTGATGCTGTGCATCCTGGGAGGCAAGTGCTCCGCCCTTACAATATTGTTGTATATTGTTGTTGATGGGGGTGGCGCTGTGCATCCAAGTTCACCGCGGTTGTTTTTGAAGAATTAAGTATGATGCCATTAGCTTTAAACCAAGAGTGACAGTTTTGTAATTCCTTGTTAAAATTTGAGAGGAGAGATTGATGATTACTGTCTTTTACCAGCAATGAAACATTACCTGCATACATACATAATTTAGATTGGTCATTTTCACATTTCAGGACATTTATGTACAATAGAAATAGGATAGGGGACAAAAAACAACCCTTCTTCATGTTAAGTGATGGGCCAGTATAAATGTTTGAAAGGCTGACTGTTTGCTTCGGATCAGTGATAAAAGAGTCAATCCACTTTGATGCAACTCCTCTTATTCCATAGTGATTGAGTTTTGAGTTTATTAACAAAAATTATCAATGTTCGTTTTAAAATTACATCCATCAAATGCCCTCCTTCTGGATCGACGCATTCTGCATTGTCCGCTCAAGCACATCACCAGGAATTGATGTGATTTTGTTGTGAATTGCTGCCTTCAAATCCTGAATGGTCTTGTACTTAACTTGTGATTATTTGTTATCAAATGTTCAGCAAAGTTTGAATCTCCTTCTTCTTCTTTTTCTGTGTTTATTGAACTTGTCATCCTCAAGTCTATTACAGCCATTCTGTTTTCCTTATTTAATAATAATAGTAAATAATGGCCTTTATTCAGTTTTTTCAGGTAAACAGTTGTACAAGATATGTATGTATATACATACGTACATTCAATGGTCTCATAGTCCGTGAGGATAGCAGAAAGTTCATCGCGGTTGTTTTTGAAGAATCAAGTATGATGCCATTAGCTTTAAACCAAGAGTAACAGTTTTGTAATTCCTTGTTAAAATTTGAGAAGAGAGATTGATGATTACTGTCTTTTACCAGCAATGAAACATTATCTGCATACATACATAATTTGGATTGACATTTATGTACATTAGAAATAGGATAGGTGACAAAATACATCCCTTCTTCATGTTAAGCCAAGATGAGATTGATGATAAGATTCAATTTTGAGTTTATTAACAAAAATTATCAATGTTAGTTTTTAAAATAACATCCATCAAATGCCCTCCTTCTGGAGCGACGCATTCTGCATTGTCCACTCAAGCACATCACCAGGAATTGATGTGATTTTGTTGTGAATTGCTGCCTTCAACTCCTGAATGGTCTTGTACCTGAACTTGTGATTATTTGTTATCAAATGTTCAGCAAAGTTTGAATCTCCTTCTTCTTCTTTTTCTTTGTTTATTAAACTTGCCATCCTCAAGTCTATGACAGCCATTATGTTTTCCTTATTTAATAAGGTTGAGCTGTGCATCCTGGGAGGCAAGTGCTCCGCCCTTACAATATTGTTGAGAAGGGGGAGGTGATGCTGTGCTGTGCATCCTGGGAGGCAAGTGCTCCGCCCTTACAATATTGTTGTGGATGGGGGTGGCGCTGTGCATCCAAGTTCACCGCGGTTGTTTTTGAAGAATTAAGTATGATGCCATTAGCTTTAAACCAAGAGTGACAGTTTTGTAATTCCTTGTTAAAATTTGAGAGGAGAGATTGATGATTACTGCCTTAAGGGGAGTTTATTAACAAAAAATTATCAAGGTTCGTTTTTAAAAATTACATCCATCAATTGCCCTCCTTCTGGAGCGACGCATTCTGCATTGTCCACTCAAGCACATTACCAGGAATTGATGTGATTTCGTTGTGAATTGCTGCCTTCAACTCCTGATTGGTCTTGTACCTGAACTTGTGATTATTTGTTATCAAATGTTCAGCAAAGTTTGAATCTCCTTCTTCTTCTTTTTCTGAGTTTATTAAACTTGTCATCCTCAAGTCTATGACAGCCATTATGTTTTCCTTATTTAATAAGGTTGCGCTGTGCATCCTGGGAGGCAAGAGCTCCTCCCATGCAATATTGTTGAGAAGGGGGAGGTGATGCTGTGCTGTGCATCCTGGGAGGCAAGTGCTCCGCCCTTACAATATTGTTGTGGATGGGGGTGGCGCTGTGCATCCAAGTTCACCGCGGTTGTTTTTGAAGAATTAAGTATGATGCCATTAGCTTTAAACCAAGAGTGACAGTTTTGTAATTTCTTGTAATTTTAAAATTTGAGAGGAGAGATTGATGATTACTGCCTTAAGGGGAGTTTATTAACAAAAAATTATCAAGGTTCGTTTTTAAAAATTACATCCATCAAATGCCCTCCTTCTGGAGCGACGCATTCTGCATTGTCCACTCAAGCACATTACCAGGAATTGATGTGATTTCGTTGTGAATTGCTGCCTTCAACTCCTGATTGGTCTTGTACCTGAACTTGTGATTATTTGTTATCAAATGTTCAGCAAAGTTTGAATCTCCTTCTTCTTCTTTTTCTGTGTTTATTAAACTTGTCATCCTCAAGTCTATGACAGCCATTATGTTTTCCTTATTTAATAAGGTTGCGCTGTGCATCCTGGGAGGCAAGAGCTCCTCCCATGCAATATTGTTGAGAAGGGGGAGGTGATGCTGTGCTGTGCTTCCTGGGAGGCAAGTGCTCCGCTCTTACAATATTGTTGTGGATGGGGGTGGCGCTGTGCATCCAAGTTCACCGCGGTTGTTTTTGAAGAATTAAGTATGATGCCATTAGCTTTAAACCAAGAGTGACAGTTTTGTAATTCCTTGTAATTTTAAAATTTGAGAGGAGAGATTGATGATTACTGCCTTAAGGGGAGTTTATTAACAAAAAATTATCAAGGTTCGTTTTTAAAAATTACATCCATCAATTGCCCTCCTTCTGGAGCGACGCATTCTGCATTGTCCACTCAAGCACATTACCAGGAATTGATGTGATTTTGTTGTGAATTGCTGCCTTCAACTCCTGATTGGTCTTGTACCTGAACTTGTGATTATTTGTTATCAAATGTTCAGCAAAGTTTGAATCTCCTACTTCTTCTTTTTTGAGTTTATTAAACTTGTCATCCTCAAGTCTATGACAGCCATTATTTTTTCCTTATTTAATAAGGTTGCGCTGTGCATCCTGGTAGGCAAGAGCTCCTCCCATGCAATATTGTTGAGAAGTGGGAGGTGATGCTGTGCATCCTGTGAGGCAAGTGCTCCACCCTTACAATATTGTTGTGGATGGGGTGGCGCTGTGCATCAAGTTCACTGCGGTTGTTTTGAAGAATTAAGTATGATGCCATTAGCTTTAAACCAAGAGTGACAGTTTTGTAATTCCTTGTAATTTTAAATTTGAGAGGAGAGATTGATGATTACTGCCTTAAGGGAGTTTATTAACAAAAATTATCAAGGTTCGTTTTGAAAATTACATCCATCAATTGCCCTCCTTCTGGAGCGATGCATTCTGCATTGTCCACTCAAGCACATTACCAGGAATTGATGTGATTTCGTTGTGAATTGCTGCCTTCAACTCCTGATTGGTCTTGTACCTGAACTTGTGATTATTTGTTATCAAATGTTCAGCAAAGTTTGAATCTCCTTCTTCTTCTTTTTCTGAGTTTATTAAACTTGTCATCCTCAAGTCTATGACAGCCATTATGTTTTCCTTATTTAATAAGGTTGCGCTGTGCATCCTGGGAGGCAAGAGCTCCTCCCATGCAATATTGTTGAGAAGGGGGAGGTGATGCTGTGCATCCTGGGAGGCAAGTGCTCCGCCCTTACAATATTGTTGTGGATGGGGGTGGCGCTGTGCATCCAAGTTCACCGCGGTTGTTTTTGAAGAATTAAGTATGATGCCATTAGCTTTAAACCAAGAGTGACAGTTTTGTAATTCCTTGTAATTTTAAAATTTGAGAGGAGAGATTGATGATTACTGCCTTAAGGGGAGTTTATTAACAAAAAATTATCAAGGTTCGTTTTTAAAAATTACATCCATCAATTGCCCTCCTTCTGGAGCGACGCATTCTGCATTGTCCACTCAAGCACATTACCAGGAATTGATGTGATTTCGTTGTGAATTGCTGCCTTCAACTCCTGATTGGTCTTGTACCTGAACTTGTGATTATTTGTTATCAAATGTTCAGCAAAGTTTGAATCTCCTTCTTCTTCTTTTCTGAGTTTATTAAACTTGTCATCCTCAAGTCTATGACAGCCATTATGTTTTCCTTATTTAATAAGGTTGCGCTGTGCATCCTGGGAGGCAAGAGCTCCTCCCATGCAATATTGTTGGGAAGGGGGAGGTGATGCTGTGCATCCTGGGAGGCAAGTGCTCCACCCTTACAATATTGTTGTGGATGGGGGTGGCACTGTGCATCGAAGTTCACTGGGGTTGTTTTGAAGAATTAAGTATGATGCCATTAGCTTTAAACCAAGAGTGACAGTTTTGTAATTCCTTGTAATTTTAAAATTTGAGAGGAGAGATTGATGATTACTGCATTAAGGGGAGTTTATTAACAAAAAATTATCAAGGTTCGTTTTTAAAAATTACATCCATCAATTGCCCTCCTTCTGGAGCGACGCATTCTGCATTGTCCACTCAAGCACATTACCAGGAATTGATGTGATTTTGTTGTGAATTGCTGCCTTCAACTCCTGATTGGTCTTGTACCTGAACTTGTGATTATTTGTTATCAAATGTTCAGCAAAGTTTGAATCTCCTTCTTCTTCTTTTCTGAGTTTATTAAACTTGTCATCCTCAAGTCTATGACAGCCATTATGTTTTCCTTATTTAATAAGGTTGCGCTGTGCATCCTGGGAGGCAAGAGCTCCTCCCATGCAATATTGTTGAGAAGGGGGAGGTGATGCTGTGCATCCTGAGAGGCAAGTGCTCCACCCTTACAATATTGTTGTGGATGGGGTGGCGCTGTGCATCCAAGTTCACTGGGGTTGTTTTTGAAGAATTAAGTATGATGCCATTAGCTTTAAACCAAGAGTGACAGTTTTGTAATTCCTTGTAATTTTAAAATTTGAGAGGAGAGATTGATGATTACTGCCTTAAGGGAGTTTATTAACAAAAATTATCAAGGTTCGTTTTAAAAATTACATCCATCAATTGCCCTCCTTCTGGAGCGACGCATTCTGCATTGTCCACTCAAGCACATTACCAGGCATTGATGTGATTTCGTTGTGAATTGCTGCCTTCAACTCCTGATTGGTCTTGTACCTGAACTTGTGATTATTTGTTATCAAATGTTCAGCAAAGTTTGAATCTCCTTCTTCTTTTTCTGAGTTTATTAAACTTGCCATCCTCAAGTCTATGACAGCCATTATGTTTTCCTTATTTAATAAGGTTGCGCTGTGCATCCTGGGAGGCAAATGCTCCTCCCATGCAATATTGTTGGGAAGGGGGAGGTGATGCTGTGCATCCTGGGAGACAAGTGCTCCACCCTTACAATATTGTTGTGGATGGGGGTGGCACTGTGCATCCAAGTTCACTGCGGTTGTTTTTGAAGAATTAAGTATGATGCCATTAGCTTTAAACCAAGAGTGACAGTTTTGTAATTCCTTGTAATTTTAAAATGTGAGAGGAGAGATTGATGATTACTGCCTTAAGGGGAGTTTATTAACAAAAAATTATCAAGGTTCGTTTTTAAAAATTACATCCATCAATTGCCCTCCTTCTGGAGCGACGCATTCTGCATTGTCCACTCAAGCACATTACCAGGAATTGATGTGATTTCGTTGTGAATTGCTGCCTTCAACTCCTGATTGGTCTTGTACCTGAACTTGTGATTATTTGTTATCAAATGTTCAGCAAAGTTTGAATCTCCTTCTTCTTCTTTTTCTGAGTTTATTAAACTTGTCATCCTCAAGTCTATGACAGCCATTATGTTTTCCTTATTTAATAAGGTTGCGCTGTGCATCCTGGGAGGCAAGAGCTCCTCCTATGCAATATTGTTGAGAAGGGGGAGGTGATGCTGTGCATCCTGAGAGGCAAGTGCTCCGCCCTTACAATATTGTTGTGGATGGGGGTGGCGCTGTGCATCCAAGTTCACTGCGGTTGTCTTTGAAGAATTAAGTATGATGCCATTAGCTTTAAACCAAGAGTGACAGTTTTGTAATTCCTTGTAATTTTAAAATTTGAGAGGAGAGATTGATGATTACTGCCTTAAGGGGAGTTTATTAACAAAAAATTATCAAGGTTCGTTTTTAAAAATTACATCCATCAATTGCCCTCCTTCTGGAGCGACGCATTCTGCATTGTCCACTCAAGCACATTACCAGGAATTGATGTGATTTTGTTGTGAATTGCTTCCTTCAACTCCTGATTGGTCTTGTACCTGAACTTGTGATTATTTGTTATCAAATGTTCAGCAAAGTTTGAATCTCCTTCTTCTTCTTTTTCTGAGTTTATTAAACTTGTCATCCTCAAGTCTATGACAGCCATTATGTTTTCCTTATTTAATAAGGTTGCGCTGTGCATCCTGGGAGGCAAGAGCTCCTCCCATGCAATATTGTTGGGAAGGGGGAGGTGATGCTGTGCATCCTGGGAGGCAAGTGCTCCACCCTTACAATATTGTTGTGGATGGGGGTGGCACTGTGCATCCAAGTTCACTGGGGTTGTTTTTGAAGAATTAAGTATGATGCCATTAGCTTTAAACCAAGAGTGACAGTTTTGTAATTCCTTGTAATTTTAAAATTTGAGAGGAGAGATTGATGATTACTGCCTTAAGGGGAGTTTATTAACAAAAAATTATCAAGGTTCGTTTTTAAAAATTACATCCATCAAATGCCCTCCTTCTGGAGCGACGCATTCTGCATTGTCCACTCAAGCACATTACCAGGAATTGATGTGATTTCGTTGTGAATTGCTGCCTTCAACTCCTGAATGGTCTTGTACCTGAACTTGTGATTATTTGTTATCAAATGTTCAGCAAAGTTTGAATCTCCTTCTTCTTCTTTTTCTTTGTTTATTAAACTTGCCATCCTCAAGTCTATGACAGCCATTATGTTTTCCTTATTTAATAAGGTTGCGCTGTGCATCCTGGGAGGCAAGTGCTCCGCCCTTACAATATTGTTGAGAAGGGAGGTGATGCTGTGCATCCTGGGAGGCAAGTGCTCCGCCCTTACAATATTGTTGTGGATGGGGGTGGCGCTGTGCATCCAAGTTCACCGCGGTTGTTTTTGAAGAATTAAGTATGATGCCATTAGCTTTAAACCAAGAGTGACAGTTTTGTAATTCCTTGTAATTTTAGAATGTGAGAGGAGAGATTGATGATTTCTGCCTTAAGGGAAGTTTATTAACAAAAAATTATCAAGGTTCGTTTTTTAAAATTACATCCATCAATTGCCCTCCTTCTGGAGCGACGCATTCTGCATTGTCCACTCAAGCACATTACCAGGAATTGATGTGATTTCGTTGTGAATTGCTGCCTTCAACTCCTGATTGGTCTTGTACCTGAACTTGTGATTATTTGTTATCAAATGTTCAGCAAAGTTTGAATCTCCTTCTTCTTCTTTTTCTGAGTTTATTTAACTTGTCATCCTCAAGTCTATGTCAGCCATTATGTTTTCCTTATTTAATAAGGTTGTGCTGTGCATCCTGGGAGGCAAGAGCTCCTCCCAAGCAATAATGTTGAGAAGGGGAGGTGATGCTGTGCATCCTGGGAGGCAAGTGCTCCGCCCTTACAATATTGTTGTGGATGGGGTGGCACTGTGCATCCAAGTTCACCGCGGTTGTTTTGAAGAATTAAGTATGATGCCATTAGCTTTAAACCAAGAGTGACAGTTTTGTAATTCCTTGTAATTTTAAAATTTGAGAGGAGAGATTGATGATTACTGCCTTAAGGGAGTTTATTAACAAAAATTATCAAGGTTCGTTTTAAAAATTACATCCATCAATTGCTCTCCTTCTGGAGCGACGCATTCTGCATTGTCCACTCAAGCACATTACCAGGAATTGATGTGATTTCGTTGTGAATTGCTGCCTTCAACTCCTGATTGGTCTTGTACCTGAACTTGTGATTATTTGTTATCAAATGTTCAGCAAAGTTTGAATCTCCTTCTTCTTCTTTTTCTGAGTTTATTAAACTTGTCATCCTCAAGTCTATGACAGCCATTATGTTTTCCTTATTTAATAAGGTTGCGCTGTGCATCCTGGGAGGCAAGAGCTCCTCCCATGCAATATTGTTGGGAAGGGGAGGTGATGCTGTGCATCCTGGGAGGCAAGTGCTCCACCCAATATTGTTGTGGATGGGGTGGCACTGTGCATCCAAGTTCACTGGGGTTGTTTTGAAGAATTAAGTATGATGCCATTAGCTTTAAACCAAGAGTGACAGTTTTGTAATTCCTTGTAATTTTAAAATTTGAGAGGAGAGATTGATGATTACTGCCTTAAGGGGAGTTTATTAACAAAAAATTATCAAGGTTCGTTTTTAAAAATCACATCCATCAATTGCCCTCCTTCTGGAGCGACGCATTCTGCATTGTCCACTCAAGCACATTACCAGGAATTGATGTGATTTCGTTGTGAATTGCTGCCTTCAACTCCTGATTGGTCTTGTACCTGAACTTGTGATTATTTGTTATCAAATGTTCAGCAAAGTTTGAATCTCCTTCTTCTTCTTTTTCTGAGTTTATTAAACTTGTCATCCTCAAGTCTATGACAGCCATTATGTTTTCCTTATTTAATAAGGTTGCGCTGTGCATCCTGGGAGGCAAGAGCTCCTCCCATGCAATATTGTTGAGAAGGGGGAGGTGATGCTGTGCATCCTGGGAGGCAAGTGCTCCGCCCTTACAATATTGTTGTGGATGGGGGTGGCGCTGTGCATCCAAGTTCACTGCGGTTGTTTTTGAAGAATTAAGTATGATGCCATTAGCTTTAAACCAAGAGTGACAGTTTTGTAATTCCTTGTAATTTTAAAATTTGAGAGGAGAGATTGATGATTACTGCCTTAAGGGGAGTTTATTAACAAAAAATTATCAAGGTTCGTTTTTAAAAATTACATCCATCAATTGCCCTCCTTCTGGAGCGACGCATTCTGCATTGTCCACTCAAGCACATTACCAGGAATTGATGTGATTTTGTTGTGAATTGCTGCCTTCAACTCCTGATTGGTCTTGTACCTGAACTTGTGATTATTTGTTATCAAATGTTCAGCAAAGTTTGAATCTCCTTCTTCTTCTTTTTCTGAGTTTATTAAACTTGTCATCCTCAAGTCTATGACAGCCATTATGTTTTCCTTATTTAATAAGGTTGCGCTGTGCATCCTGGGAGGCAAATGCTCCTCCCATGCAATATTGTTGGGAAGGGGGAGGTGATGCTGTGCATCCTGGGAGGCAAGTGCTCCACCCTTACAATATTGTTGTGGATGGGGGTGGCACTGTGCATCGAAGTTCACTGGGGTTGTTTTTGAAGAATTAAGTATGATGCCATTAGCTTTAAACCAAGAGTGACAGTTTTGTAATTCCTTGTAATTTTAAAATTTGAGAGGAGAGATTGATGATTACTGCCTTAAGGGGAGTTTATTAACAAAAAATTATCAAGGTTCGTTTTTGAAAATCACATCCATCAATTGCCCTCCTTCTGGAGCGACGCATTCTGCATTGTCCACTCAAGCACATTACCAGGAATTGATGTGATTTCGTTGTGAATTGCTGCCTTCAACTCCTGATTGGTCTTGTACCTGAACTTGTGATTATTTGTTATCAAATGTTCAGCAAAGTTTGAATCTCCTTCTTCTTCTTTTTCTGAGTTTATTAAACTTGTCATCCTCAAGTCTATGACAGCCATTATGTTTTCCTTATTTAATAAGGTTGCGCTGTGCATCCTGGGAGGCAAGAGCTCCTCCCATGCAATATTGTTGAGAAGGGGAGGTGATGCTGTGCATCCTGGGAGGCAAGTGCTCCGCCCTTACAATATTGTTGTGGATGGGTGGCGCTGTGCATCCAAGTTCACCGGTTGTTTTGAAGAATTAAGTATGATGCCATTAGCTTTAAACCAAGAGTGACAGTTTTGTAATTCCTTGTAATTTTAAAATTTGAGAGGAGAGATTGATGATTACTGCCTTAAGGGAGTTTATTAACAAAAATTATCAAGGTTCGTTTTTAAAATTACATCCATCAATTGCCCTCCTTCTGGACGCATTCTGCATTGTCCACTCAAGCACATTACCAGGAATTGATGTGATTTCGCTGTGAATTGCTGCCTTCAACTCCTGAATGGTCTTGTACCTGAACTTGTGATTATTTGTTATCAAATGTTCAGCAAAGTTTGAATCTCCTTCTTCTTCTTTTTCTGAGTTTATTAAACTTGTCATCCTCAAGTCTATGACAGCCATTATGTTTCCCTTATTTAATAAGGTTGCGCTGTGCACCCTGGGAGGCAAGAGCTCCTCCCATGCAATATTGTTGAGAAGGGGGAGGTGATGCTGTGCTTGCTGGGAGGCAAGCGCTACGCCCTTACAATATTGGTATGGATGGGGGTGGCGCTGTGCATCCAAGTTCACCGCAGTTGTTTTTGAAGAATTAAGTATGATGCCATTAGCTTTAAACCAAGAGTGACAGTTTTGTAATTTCTTGTAATTTTAAAATTTGAGAGGAGAGATTGATGATTACTGCCTTAAGGGGAGTTTATTAACAAAAAATTATCAAGGTTCGTTTTTAAAAATTACATCCATCAATTGCCCTCCTTCTGGAGCGACGCATTCTGCATTGTCCACTCAAGCACATTACCAGGAATTGATGTGATTTCGTTGTGAATTGCTGCCTTCAACTCCTGATTGGTCTTGTACCTGAACTTGTGATTATTTGTTATCAAATGTTCAGCAAAGTTTGAATCTCCTTCTTCTTCTTTTTCTGAGTTTATTAAACTTGTCATCCTCAAGTCTATGACAGCCATTATGTTTTCCTTATTTAATAAGGTTGCGCTGTGCATCCTGGGAGGCAAGAGCTCCTCCCATGCAATATTGTTGGGAAGGGGGAGGTGATGCTGTGCATCCTGGGAGGCAAGTGCTCCACCCTTACAATATTGTTGTGGATGGGGGTGGCACTGTGCATCGAAGTTCACTGGGGTTGTTTTTGAAGAATTAAGTATGATGCCATTAGCTTTAAACCAAGAGTGACAGTTTTGTAATTCCTTGTAATTTTAAAATTTGAGAGGAGAGATTGATGATTACTGCCTTAAGGGGAGTTTATTAACAAAAAATTATCAAGGTTCGTTTTTAAAAATTACATCCATCAATTGCTCTCCTTCTGGAGCGACGCATTCTGCATTGTCCACTCAAGCACATTACCAGGAATTGATGTGATTTCGTTGTGAATTGCTGCCTTCAACTCCTGATTGGTCTTGTACCTGAACTTGTGATTATTTGTTATCAAATGTTCAGCAAAGTTTGAATCTCCTTCTTCTTCTTTTTCTGAGTTTATTAAACTTGTCATCCTCAAGTCTATGACAGCCATTATGTTTTCCTTATTTAATAAGGTTGCGCTGTGCATCCTGGGAGGCAAGAGCTCCTCCCATGCAATATTGTTGGGAAGGGGGAGGTGATGCTGTGCATCCTGGGAGACAAGTGCTCCTCAATATTGTTGTGGATGGGGGTGGCACTGTGCATCCAAGTTCACTGCGGTTGTTTTTGAAGAATTAAGTATGATGCCATTAGCTTTAAACCAAGAGTGACAGTTTTGTAATTCCTTGTAATTTTAAAATTTGAGAGGAGAGATTGATGATTACTGCCTTAAGGGGAGTTTATTAACAAAAAATTATCAAGGTTCGTTTTTTAAAATTACATCCATCAAATGCCCTCCTTCTGGAGCGACGCATTCTGCATTGTCCACTCAAGCACATTACCAGGAATTGATGTGATTTCGTTGTGAATTGCTGCCTTCAACTCCTGATTGGTCTTGTACCTGAACTTGTGATTATTTGTTATCAAATGTTCAGCAAAGTTTGAATCTCCTTCTTCTTCTTTTTCTGAGTTTATTAAACTTGTCATCCTCAAGTCTATGACAGCCATTATGTTTTCCTTATTTAATAAGGTTGCGCTGTGCATCCTGGGAGGCAAGAGCTCCTCCCATGCAATATTGTTGAGGAGGGGGAGGTGATGCTGTGCATCCTGGGAGGCAAGTGCTCCGCCCTTACAATATTGTTGTGGATGGGGGTGGCGCTGTGCATCCAAGTTCACCGCGGTTGTTTTTGAAGAATTAAGTATGATGCCATTAGCTTTAAACCAAGAGTGACAGTTTTGTAATTCCTTGTAATTTTAAAATGTGAGAGGAGAGATTGATGATTACTGCCTTAAGGGGAGTTTATTAACAAAAAATTATCAAGGTTCGTTTTTAAAAATTACATCCATCAATTGCCCTCCTTCTGGAGCGATGCATTCTGCATTGTCCACTCAAGCACATTACCAGGAATTGATGTGATTTCGTTGTGAATTGCTGCCTTCAACTCCTGATTGGTCTTGTACCTGAACTTGTGATTATTTGTTATCAAATGTTCAGCAAAGTTTGAATCTCCTTCTTCTTCTTTTTCTGAGTTTATTAAACTTGTCATCCTCAAGTCTATGACAGCCATTATGTTTTCCTTATTTAATAAGGTTGCGCTGTGCATCCTGGGAGGCAAGAGCTCCTCCCATGCAATATTGTTGAGAAGGAGGTGGTGATGCTGTGCATCCTGGGAGGCAAGTGCTCCGCCCTTACAATATTGTTGTGGATGTGGGTGGGGCGGTGCATCCAAGTTCACAGCTGTTTTTTTAGAAGAATTAGGTATGATACCATTAGGTTTAAACCGTGGGTGACAGTTTTGTAATTCCTTGTAATTTTAAAATGTGAGAGGAGATATTGATGATTACTGCCTTAAGGGAGTTTATTAACAAAAATTATCAAGGTTCGTTTTGAAAATCACATCCATCAATTGCCCTCCTTCTGGAGCGACGCATTCTCGCATTGTCCACTCAAGCACATTACCAGGAATTGATGTGATTTCGTTATGAATTTCTTCCTTCAACTCCTAAATGGTCTTGTACCTGAACTTGTGATTATTTGTTATCAAATGTTCAGCAAAGTTTGAATCTCCTTCTTCTTCTTTTTCTTTGTTTATTAAACTTGCCATCCTCAAGTCTATGACAGCCATTATGTTTTCCTTATTTAATAAGGTTGCGCTGTGCATCCTGGGAGGCAAGTGCTCCGCCCTTACAATATTGTTGGAAGGGGAGGTGATGCTGTGCATCCTGGGAGGCAAGTGCTCCACCCTTACAATATTGTTGTGGATGGGGTGGCACTGTGCATCAAGTTCACTGGGGTTGTTTTGAAGAATTAAGTATGATGCCATTAGCTTTAAACCAAGAGTGACAGTTTTGTAATTCCTTGTAATTTTAAAATTTGAGAGGAGAGATTGATGATTACTGCCTTAAGGGAGTTTATTAACAAAAATTATCAAGGTTCGTTTTTAAAATTACATCCATCAATTGCCTCCTTCTGGAGCGACACATTCTGCATTGTCCACTCAAGCACATTACCAGGAATTGATGTGATTTCGTTGTGAATTGCTGCCTTCAACTCCTGATTGGTCTTGTACCTGAACTTGTGATTATTTGTTATCAAATGTTCAGCAAAGTTTGAATCTCCTTCTTCTTCTTTTTCTGAGTTTATTAAACTTGTCATCCTCAAGTCTATGACAGCCATTATGTTTTCCTTATTTAATAAGGTTGCGCTGTGCATCCTGGGAGGCAAGAGCTCCTCCCATGCAATATTGTTGAGAAGGGGGAGGTGATGCTGTGCATCCTGGGAGGCAAGTGCTCCGCCCTTACAATATTGTTGTGGATGGGGGTGGCGCTGTGCATCCAAGTTCACCGCGGTTGTTTTTGAAGAATTAAGTATGATGCCATTAGCTTTAAACCAAGAGTGACAGTTTTGTAATTCCTTGTAATTTTAAAATTTGAGAGGAGAGATTGATGATTACTGCCTTAAGGGGAGTTTATTAACAAAAAATTATCAAGGTTCGTTTTTAAAAATCACATCCATCAATTGCCCTCCTTCTGGAGCGACGCATTCTGCATTGTCCACTCAAGCACATTACCAGGAATTGATGTGATTTCGTTGTGAATTGCTGCCTTCAACTCCTGATTGGTCTTGTACCTGAACTTGTGATTATTTGTTATCAAATGTTCAGCAAAGTTTGAATCTCCTTCTTCTTCTTTTCTGAGTTTATTAAACTTGTCATCCTCAAGTCTATGACAGCCATTATGTTTTCCTTATTTAATAAGGTTGCGCTGTGCATCCTGGGAGGCAAGAGCTCCTCCCATGCAATATTGTTGGGAAGGGGGAGGTGATGCTGTGCATCCTGGGAGGCAAGTGCTCCACCCTTACAATATTGTTGTGGATGGGGGTGGCACTGTGCATCGAAGTTCACTGGGGTTGTTTTTGAAGAATTAAGTATGATGCCATTAGCTTTAAACCAAGAGTGACAGTTTTGTAATTCCTTGTAATTTTAAAATTTGAGAGGAGAGATTGATGATTACTGCCTTAAGGGGAGTTTATTAACAAAAAATTATCAAGGTTCGTTTTTAAAAATTACATCCATCAATTGCCCTCCTTCTGGAGCGACGCATTCTGCATTGTCCACTCAAGCACATTACCAGGAATTGATGTGATTTTGTTGTGAATTGCTGCCTTCAACTCCTGATTGGTCTTGTACCTGAACTTGTGATTATTTGTTATCAAATGTTCAGCAAAGTTTGAATCTCCTTCTTCTTCTTTTTCTGAGTTTATTAAACTTGTCATCCTCAAGTCTATGACAGCCATTATGTTTTCCTTATTTAATAAGGTTGCGCTGTGCATCCTGGGAGGCAAGAGCTCCTCCCATGCAATATTGTTGAGAAGGGGGAGGTGATGCTGTGCATCCTGGGAGGCAAGTGCTCCACCCTTACAATATTGTTGTGGATGGGGGTGGCACTGTGCATCGAAGTTCACTGGGGTTGTTTTTGAAGAATTAAGTATGATGCCATTAGCTTTAAACCAAGAGTGACAGTTTTGTAATTCCTTGTAATTTTAAAATTTGAGAGGAGAGATTGATGATTACTGCCTTAAGGGGAGTTTATTAACAAAAAATTATCAAGGTTCGTTTTTAAAAATCACATCCATCAATTGCCCTCCTTCTGGAGCGACGCATTCTGCATTGTCCACTCAAGCACATTACCAGGAATTGATGTGATTTCGTTGTGAATTGCTGCCTTCAACTCCTGATTGGTCTTGTACCTGAACTTGTGATTATTTGTTATCAAATGTTCAGCAAAGTTTGAATCTCCTTCTTCTTCTTTTTCTGAGTTTATTAAACTTGTCATCCTCAAGTCTATGACAGCCATTATGTTTTCCTTATTTAATAAGGTTGCGCTGTGCATCCTGGGAGGCAAGAGCTCCTCCCATGCAATATTGTTGAGAAGGGGGAGGTGATGCTGTGCATCCTGGGAGGCAAGTGCTCCGCCCTTACAATATTGTTGTGGATGGGGTGGCGCTGTGCATCCAAGTTCACCGCAGTTGTTTTGAAGAATTAAGTATGATGCCATTAGCTTTAAACCAAGAGTGACAGTTTTGTAATTCCTTGTAATTTTAAAATTTGAGGAGAGATTGATGATTACTGCCTTAAGGGAGTTTATTAACAAAAAATTATCAAGGTTCGTTTTAAAATCACATCCATCAATTGCCCTCCTTCTGGAGCGACACATTCTGCATTGTCCACTCAAGCACGTTACCAGGAATTGATGTGATTTTGTTGTGAATTGCTGCCTTCAACTCCTGATTGGTCTTGTACCTGAACTTGTGATTATTTGTTATCAAATGTTCAGCAAAGTTTGAATCTCCTTCTTCTTCTTTTTCTGAGTTTATTAAACTTGTCATCCTCAAGTCTATGTCAGCCATTATGTTTTCCTTATTTAATAAGGTTGCTGTGCATCCTGGGCGGCAAGAGCTCCTCCCATGCAATATTGTTGAGAAGGATGAGGTGATGCTGTGCATCCTGGGAGGCAAGTGCTCCGCCCTTACAATATTGTTGTGGATGGGTGTGGCGCTGTGCATCCAAGTTCACTGCGGTTGTTTTTGAAGAATTAAGTATGATGCCATTAGCTTTAAACCAAGAGTGACAGTTTTGTAATTCCTTGTAATTTTAAAATTTGAGAGGAGAGATTGATGATTACTGCCTTAAGGAGTTTATTAACAAAAATTATCAAGGTTCGTTTTAAAATTACATCCATCAATTGCCCTCCTTCTGGAGCGACGCATTCTGCATTGTCCACTCAAGCACATTACCAGGAATTGATGTGATTTCGTTGTGAATTGCTGCCTTCAACTCCTGATTGGTCTTGTACCTGAACTTGTGATTATTTGTTATCAAATGTTCAGCAAAGTTTGAATCTCCTTCTTCTTCTTTTTCTGTGTTTATTAAATTGTCATCCTCAAGTCTATGACAGCCATTATGTTTTCCTTATTTAATAAGGTTGCGCTGTGCATCCTGGGAGGCAAGAGCTCCTCCCATTTAATATTGTTGAGAAGGGGTGGAGGTGGTGCTGTGCATCCTCGGAAGGCAAGGGCTCTGCCCATGCAATATTGTTGGGAAGGGGGAAGGCTGTGCATTCTGGGAGGCAAGGGCTCTGTCCTTGCAATATTGTTGGGGAGGGGGTGGCGCTGTTCATCCTAACTAATAGAATTGAAACAGATAAATTAATAATCGGCCAGGTTTTGGTAGAAAATAATAACTAATAGAATTGAAACAGATAAATTAATAATCGGCCAGGTCTTGGTAATGCAGATAATTTTGAAGCAGATGGTGAAGAGTAAGACGAATTTCCAGAGCCACCAACTCATCCTCAGGCTGAGTGTTGGAGGGAGAATGAGAGTGATGATTTGATACTGTCAAATTTCTATAAAATTTCAAATGACATTGGTAAAAAATTTATTAAATCTAGAAAAATCCAAAAAATTGTCAATTATTATTTTAAAAAGTAGATTATTTTGTATTATTCATCGAAAATGTGTACAAAATGGTAGAAAAATAAAATGGTATAGCGATTGACATAGCTGTTTAGCGTTTGATTGTCTTTAAAAACATATCCACTGTTGATAAATGCCAACTCTGGTTCCAGCGCTCCGGTTTTAGCGCTCAGAAAAGGTTTGTCCCTTCAACCGCGTTGTAACCGGAGTCTACTGTATATTACTGTCTCCACTTATTTGCTTCTAAAATGGTTATTTTTTAATAATAATAATAATAATAAAATTTTATTTATTCAATACAGTAAAGTTTCATACAATACAATTGAATATCGTCAGAAGTAGAATTAACTTATACCTAACAAAAATAGTACCAATTTTACATGTTATACATAGGCTATTTACATTACTGTGTTGTAGTAGTCATATTTTTATGACTATTTGTTTAATCACTCGGATTTGAGCTAACGCTATCACTACACAGTAGTAACTACTGAGTAGTCACTACGTTTTAATCACTCCACTCATTATCTTATGTATGGTGGCCAATATTTGATAATGATATCGAAGAGATCAGAAAAAGTTGTCAATTACGTTTGAGTGTGAAAAGTAATCCTCCAAATGTAGTTTTACATAATTGGGACTGGCCTAGTGGTCCAGGACATCGTATTCATGCTGATTTTTTAGGTCCTTTTGCTAGTAAAATGTATTTAGTAATTACAGAAGTTCATTTCTAAGTGGCCAGAAATTGTTGAAATGAAAAATGTTACTTCTGGATTGACTATTCAAGCTTTTAGAGATTATTTTGCTAGATGGTGTATTTTTTATAAACTCGTAACAGATAATGGTCCAACTTCCACTTCAAAAGAATTTGAAATATTTTTGAAAAATAATGGTACTTTTCTATGAAAACAGTTTCTTATCACCCTGCAACCAATGATGCAGCGGAAAAATCTGTGAAAACTTTCAAAAAGAGTATTGAAGTATTGTTGAAATCAGGTTGACGTATCAACGAATCTATTAGTAGATAGATATTTACTCTATTATAGAAATGCACCTCATTGTACAACAGGTAGAACTCCTGCTGAATTGCATATTGGCAGAAAATTACGTATGCGTTTAGATAGAATTAGGTCAAATAGTAGCCTATCAAATTTCTATCATAATAAGTATTTACAATAGTATTTGAATTAATTATAATAATTAGGCCAATCAAATATTGATGTTGACAAGAAACTTGAAAGTCAAAGAAAATTTTCTAGAGGAAAACGTAATGTAAAATTTTCAAAAGGGGAAGTGTCATGATTGAATATTACAAATTGGGTCAGTGGATTAAAGGAAAAATTTTGAATGTTATTAGTCTAGTTACTTATAGAGTTGAAACTGATTATTTGGAAGAGACATCTTTTGATCAACTTCTATTTTTAATGGAAAGTAATTCAACTGATAATAATAATTACTCATGTGTATTTTTACCTGAATTGACGAAGAAAAAGGATAATATTTATATTGTTCCAAAGACAAATATTTCAAAAGAACCTATTGTAATTGACGCTGATGCTACAGCAACTGACTTGGTACAAGAGTGCCAAAAAGTGATGTAGACATTCCTAATTTGAGAAGTTCTTGCCGTACTGTTAAATCGAGGGCTATTCTTGACTTGTAATTTTGATATTTGAAATGTATTTGTACAATAAACAGGGTGTTTGAGAACTCCCTACCAATAGTTAATTAACTACCTTATTTGTTAAGATTGGATCAATATTGACTGAGATATGGCAGCTTTAGTGATAGGTGACCGCTGGAGGCTGGTTGCAGTGCAACCAGTAAAAAAGAGTGCAAGTAACCTCGAGCGGTCACTAAAGCGGCCATATCTCAGTCAATATTGGTTCAATCCTAACAAATAAGATTTAAATCGATTTGTAATTAAATTTACTAAAAAAAGTTATTCTTGTAAAATTTTCGTAATATCAACGGTTTCCGAGTTATTCAAGAAACAAAATTTTAAATGGCCGCCATTTTGTTTTATGAATTTGAAAAATTGTCATAATTTTTTTGTAGCTTTGTCCAGTTGTCATAAATGTTGGTGCAAAGTTTCAATTCCATATGTTCCACCATTATTGAGATAAAAAATAATAAGTGAAAAAAACAAAATGGCAGCTGTGTGAGTAACTAAGGACTTCCGGACAATTTGAATATGATATTCAGATATGGTTTTCACCCAGGAACAATGCCCTAGAATATTGGTAGGGAGTTCTGAAACACCCTGTATATATATTTATATGTATTTGTATAATTATGTATATTATATTTCTCAAATCAAATTTTTTTTTATTATGTACTTACCGGATTTGACTTTACAATATTGTGACTTACCGAATATGACCAATTGTTAAGAGCAGGAAATTGTAATAATTATACTAAGCTGTCTATATTAATATTATATAAATATGTAATATATTACATATAAATATATAATGATGTTGGTTCGGTTGTTAGCAGTGTACCAACCAAAGCCGAGTCTCTGTCGGTTAACTTGAAATACTCTGTGTCCTGTGTGTCTGTGCAGAAATGCAAGATGGTTAAGGATAAAATAAACGGATTATGTGAAATTTGTGAATCAAGTATTTTATTTCAACATTCCACCAATAAATCACATTTTACCTACTATAATTTCATTTCAAAATGATAGTTTTCGTATAGAAATATGGAATGTATTCAGTAGAAATATCACAATTTAGGAGGAGAGAAACGAAAATTATTCACTTCAAACACAAGCTTTTTCGCGATTGAGTAATATCTGTTTGAAAGAGTCTATAATGAGAAACAGATTATGAAAGGGTTCCATGTTTCATGTTTAGGACTTACTACAGTGAGATAATTGTATCACACGTTCCTGAATAAGTAATATATTATTGAAATCATATCTGAAATTTTCAAAAGGCTTTGGAAAAGCTCTTTTGTTACTTCGATACATGTAATCGATTTTTTTCAAGGAAATTTTTTCACATGAATTGATTTTTCGTCAAGGTGATGTATGGAATTATTATTTTTTCGTTTTGTATGCAAACAGGTAGCCTTCAATTATTCATAAATTTGAGACTCATAGAATTGAGACTGTATTTTAAAACAAAAACAGTCAAACTATCGATCCTTTCTCTGACCATTTCCATAAATTTAGAAAATCATGTGAAATTTCGTATCGCTCATTAGATGACTAATTACTGAAAGTTCTACTAAACTCCCTCTTTTTTTCTTCTCACTCTTAAGTTGTTTCTTTTCATTTTTCCTTCAGATTTTATCTGAATTTTAGTTTTTTTACTTTCATTTATTTTTTAGTTTAGTTTCGTCTCTTCTTATTTTAATTAATTCCAGTTTTGTAAAATTAATTTTTCTAGGTTAATCTTTCTAGGTTGACTTTCATTATTGTTGTTATTAAATCTATTGTATGTCAATAAGGCTCTTCATGGAGTTTTCTGTGAGCTTTTGTATGTGAATAAATAAATAAATAAACTAAAATCTTCAATATTTCATAATTTATGATTTTTATAGATCAAGCTACCCTTTAGGCCTACGCGCCCTTTACTTATACTTTCACAAATACAAATATATTATTCAAATACAGCAAATAAAAATATATTATTCATTATAATAATGAATTGACTATAATTTTTATTTATTTAAATCAGTGTCCAGTGACTTTTGAGCCACTTTGAATATGAAAATGAAATGGCAATTATTATTCATTCATTCCTTATGTCAACGCTTAGTCGATTTTGTGTGCGACACAAGTATACTGCATATGCCGCATGCTGTGCAGCACACAATCGACCAAGTGTGGCCATAGGGATTGAAATCCAATTATTCAGGTATTCATTTTCATAGAGAATTTTTTCATCTTTTTTCTTCTCTAGGGATGCTGCAGTTCCACAGTACTATCCATCAGACGAACTGATATTAAAATAATAATAATTCCGTGTAACCTGGCAGGCTCAGGTCTGGTATCAGTTTTCAGGTCACTCCTGATCAGTTCAGGGTCTCTGACGTGACTTAACGACTGTTTTTTAGGCAACTGATATTAAAAGTATATTATAAATACAGTAAATAATAATAATCTTTTATGATAGAAATTATTAAAAAAGTGAAAGGTCAAAATGTAAAGTAAAGGTAAAATTATAAAAAAAAGGAAGTCAAAGCCGGGATCTCGGCACATGCCCCTCAACTATGATGACGGATTAGGTGACGGATCCCATCGGACTTCCCAATATCTAACTTGTTCAAAACGTCTATATATACTCAGTCCAACTCTCAAAACCTCCAGGCAAAATCGAGAGTTATGAGACTTGCAACTGTTTTAAAGGCTGACTTGCTAATACCACTACTGCAATACCAACTACTACGAGTTGTAATTGTTCCTTTACTATTTGAACGTCGATATTCGTAGATAATCGTAGAAAATGATGTATTTTCAACTTTTAAAACTTATTTCAAAGTTGATTTTTAATGCATTGCAAAATCAGGACTGTCATTTGATCACTGAGTTCAACAAAACCACCACAAGAGAGCAGCACTGTCTGGCTCTAGGCACAAGACAGTATTTCGTCTGCGCCCTAGGAATAGGGGATGCTAGAGGAACAAAGAAGAGAAAGATAGAACTCTTCTTTGTTCCATGTTGAGGAAGGTGACGCGTTCCCATCAGAAGCAAACACGAAACAAATGCGTGTGATCACGTTCATGTAACGCAGAAGCGATCAAGTTTTGTTCTCATTATGATTAGCTATTTTTCAATTAAAATTTATCATGAAATTGATTTTGCCAGATTACACCAAGAGATGAGTTTTAAACTTTAAGGGTATTCGGTCGAATTTTTTTTTAATTTAAATTAGATAATCTTTTTAGATATAATTGTTAAGATCATTATAAGAGTTAGGAAAAATTTTAAGTGGTCTAATGAGCGAGTTATGGCGCTTACTCAGTTTTCTTTCCAGATCATAAACGGTTTCAACTATATAAATCGAACTACTCTTAAAAATTCAAAAATTGTATCTTTTTCAGCTCTGCAATTAAGAATTATATTTGCATCCCGTAGTAAGTAGTTTTCACTAAATACCTTAACGTAAAGAATGAGGTCACTTCAGTAAATGAGTTTCAGGAAATGTGAAGTTAGTTTTTAAGTAAGTAAGTAATAATTTTTTATTAAACTATTGATATCCACCAATAATAGTAAGGAGCAATGAATAATATTTCTAACAGACCACTCCGTGCAGCGCATCATATATAATATTATCCTATGGTACCGAAAGCTCTGACATTTTTGAAGTTCACTAAGACATTTCTAAGACTAAGAGGCGGCCCTATATGCATGTAGGCGAAAAAGGCGGCGCCTGGGGCCTCACGTTTTTCAGGGGCCCCGCACAGCCGTGAAACATGGCTTGGAAAATGAATTAACGCCAGTTTAGGTTTATTTCAGGTTTCAGAGAGCCCCGCTATTAAACTTTGCCTTGGGCCCCGCAATTTCTAGGGCCACCACTGTCTATCTATCTTTGTTACTGAAGTTTGTTGAAGTTCAATAGAATATTTTTATCAATCTTTCATAAGAGATTTTGGCTGTTCATGGCCAGATACATAAGACTAGGAACAGTGGCCCAATTACCCGGAATCAACTACCGTACTTCAAATGGTGGCAGGTTAAAAAAATGGTAGTTAAATAAGCCTGTGTGAACTTGCCACCAAGTTGAAAAAATAGTAGTTAAATAAGCCTGTGTGTTCCGGGTTCAGGTTTCTACGTTTGCAACCATGACAATGAAAATCAGTGGATTGGTTAGTGTTGGTGCTGCATCTTTTCAGGTTTGCTTGCTAACTAGAAAGTGGCATTAGCAAACCGGCACCAGCTATCAGCCGAAGGGGACCTTGACAGTGATCACGGCGCATGCGCCAAATATGCCGGTCGAAACGACACTGATAAACGAAAAACGGAACGTTCGTTAGTCACTGTTCATCGCTCAGACAGGCATCATGTCGCTCACAACTCTAGAAAAGATCGGGCTCGTCTGCCTCACCATTTTAGGGTTCAAAATAGTACGCAGTATTTTACAGTTCGTTTATTGTCATGTAGTTGCACCTAGCTTGAAGCTTTTCATCAATTTGAAGCAACAAGGCCAGTGGGCAGGTAAGACAAGCTTTATTATCTTGAAATTGCCTCCCCCTAGTCTACACTGTCAACCCCTAAACATACAAATTAATTTTTGACACATTGGGTATAACGACAGTTTTTATCACGTTCATCATTTTCTACCCCTATTCACAAAACATGCAGATTAATTTTTGTTAGATTTTTTGCAGATTAATTCTCTTGGGTTAAATAAAAGTTTTTTTTATCAATCAATCAGTTTTATTATCAAATAATAACCATACATACTGAAAGATTATTCAATGTAAGCAATTAAAGCAAACAAAATAGGCTATATTGCAAATAAAATCATACATAGTGCCTGTAATATGAGAAAAAACAAAACAAATACAGCAAATAAATTTCAAAATTATACTCTGTGATATCACATTGAAAATAATACTGAAAATTTGATTGCTTTTCAATTGAACCTAGGTAAAAAATAAATAATGATAATTTCTTATTAAAATATTAGGGAATAAAGTGTATTATAAGGCATTGGTAGCACTTGCACCCCGACCTTCAAGACTGGTTAGTTTTCAATACACAGAATTATTAGACTGAATTAATATTCAAAGTATATTTCTGAGTCTGACATTGTGACATGTAATTAATTTATCAATTAATTAATTAATTAATCATCCGCGGCATAATTGTCAACAATAAAACGAGTAGACCATTAATATTTTTGATGGTTTGAGAATTTATTTGTAGAAAATAAAAAATTGTAGAAATTTTGATTTGAATTAATATTTCAACTGTGATGATAAAATAATAATTTACCTCTATTAATGTTAATTGTGCTAATATTGAAACTATCACTATATTAATTCCCCCTCCCCCTAGGAAATTTGTAATTGACAATTAATTAGTTAATCACCTTTGTTTGTATGTAGGCCTATGTACGTATAAATTAATTTGTAGACTAGTTTTTTTGTTGGGAATGATGCCCACATAAGCTCTAGGCTTGTGCGAGGGTAATGGGAAGGATGATGATGAGAGATGAATGGACCTACAGCTTTAGGTGGATTCCGAACCAACGGGAAGAGAAGTTCATAAATTTAATTTAGGCGCCGTCTTTTATCTAATCTCACCGATTAGACTCGCATACTAAACATCATTATTTACTCATTTATCTTTCTCAGTCATACCTGAGTTAGATATGACTCATAATCAATACAATTTTCAAAATTGTGAATTCTACTTTGAACAGAATTTCAGAATTGCCATTCTTAGCCTGGTATATCTTATTTTTATAAAACAATTATTTATACAGTGGCCATTTATTCATTTGTTAATCAGTTGCCTGATCCACTGAAAAGTGGGTTTACCCACTTTTCAATCAAATAAAATTTGGTTCTCCACAGTAGCGTCATTTCACTAAAACCTTGGGGGGGCAAACACCGGGGGGGGGGGGGGGGTTTGCCGGATAAAATGCTCATTTGTACATTAGCTAGTACAGAATATTTTCTGTAACCCAGGAATCAGGGGGGGGGCAAATGCCCCCCCCTGCCACCCCAAATGACGCCCCTGGTTCTCCAGGAAATTTTCAAATCGGACTTTAGGATGAATAAGAAGTTCAAAATTGACAGTAAATTTATTAACAGCTCATGAAAATGTTGCCTAATTACCTGATTAGCCAACTTAAGTTTCAAAGGAATATCTTTTGAGTGTATAAAAGTGAATAAAAAGTTTTAGAATGAATGGAAAGTCCAGGATTGACTGAAGATTTATCGGTAGTTTTTTAAATTGTGTCCAAAAATATTGCTTTTTTTGATAATAAAGTTTTCTGGCAATAGATTCTCAATCTATCATAATGAAATTATAAAATAGTACATTGTTCTCTGAGATAAATTTTATAATTTATTTTTATTAGTCCAGGAACGAATGTACATTCAATAGGCTAGCATTTGCAGGCCACAATTTTCAATGTCAGATTCTACTAC
The DNA here is from genome assembly GCA_017141395.1 of Laodelphax striatellus. Taxonomy (NCBI): domain Eukaryota; kingdom Metazoa; phylum Arthropoda; class Insecta; order Hemiptera; family Delphacidae; genus Laodelphax; species Laodelphax striatellus. Next base: position 17,815,742 of record CM029544.1, on the reverse strand, counting down.
AGTATCCCGAACTTCCTTACAGCAAGTGTTATAAGGACAAGATACCTATCGGTCTAAAAACGTTTTTTTAGGATTAAATAAAAAATATTATTAGTCACCTCTCGTCACAAATGAAGATGAATGTCATCTCTCATCATCACCCCTCATCATCACCCCTCATCATCATCACCCACGCACAAGCCTAGAGCTAATGTGGGCATCATCTTAAAAAAAAAAATGTAGTTAACTTAAACTTGCCCTACTAATAATTGTATCACTATAAAGTTTGTATTGAATAGTTTCACTGTTTCATAGTAGCCAACAATATTAAATATGAGCAAATGTAGCGGTATGAAGTGGCATCTTAATCCTATGCATGCGATTATTATTTTCTTAATACTGTAGATGGATTCAGAAAAGCTGGAAAATCCCTTTTCTTAATCAGTATTCGATCATTTTCTCTTGATTCTAATTCTCACTATTATTTAATATATTTTTTACATTGCTCACGCACAAGTTTAGAACTTATGTAAGCATCACCCTCAGCAAAAAAAGCTCACTCTAGTGAATGAAATATAAGTAATCAAAATGGAAACGCTCCTATTAGAAAAATTGATTGACCAGAGTGAAATCAATTGGCTATTTATAGAAGGCTAATGATTTCCTCATAGGGAAAGTTATTATGGAACAAGTGTTTTGTTTTCAAGCTTCTGGATATACATACGTACTGTAGTTTAAATATATATTTAGAATTAAATTTGAGAGATTTATTTTTGTATTTTTTCATCACACTACGAGAAACTAATACCTGTTCTGCAGAATTAGTTTGTTCATCACTCTTGAGATTTCTAAAATGAATTGAATTGGCAAAAGCAACGTTTTCATTTCATTACCAACTTTTTCACTGTTACGAGACTTACAGCTAATGCATATTTATGAATTGGCTATATTTTATCAATCTGAATATTACTCACTAAGTTCTAATCAATTTGAATCGAGAAATAAATCAATTTATTCGTCATTAAATAAACAAGGATTCCATTTGATTTGATTTCAATTTTGATTTTTGAATCACCGTGAAGCGTGATGTAAAGTGGTTATTGTGAAGATGTGTTGTCCCAAAATTACTAGACAGATTTGTCTAGTAATCTTGGTGTTGACCTATGTTCACACTATTCTTTTTCACTGGAATAGTAAACGCAGAAAGTGTATAACTACTCTGCATCTCAGCTCAGCGTTGAAACATTATTAGAACAACATACCACCTTTTATTTGATTATACATTTGTTCTTGACTCTATTTACGTACGTTTAAGAGTAAACTTTCGTTTCACAATAAACGTTCACTAATAGGCATATACAGCAAAAGTCTCTGGCTTATTCGGGAATCAACCAAAAATCTATTTTGCATAAAATCACATTTAATAATAGCCTTCTCTACATATAACTATACTCAAAGACTATTTACGTATGAAATTATAAAATTACTTCTTAATTTTTCTGACGTGGCGAAGTTTGGACAGTTATGTCTACTCCACCACTTAACCAATCTTTTATAAACTATTCTTCATTGATTAATTAATACAAACATGAAAATCATAATGAAGTGGAAGATAAAACAGGATTTGCGCTTAATATTTCCCTCCCGAATTTTTCTTAATAATGTGGGTTAAAATAGATACTGAATTATGATTATATCATGAGAAACTACGGTAAAATTATTCAGATAGTCTTGGAAATTGGTCCAAAATTTTCCATCATATTCCTTATCACATCAACAGAGTGTTGTTACGAGAAAACCTGACGGCCACTTATTATATTAGAGTTCCTCATAGAAATATAAATAAAAATCTTTATGTTGGAAAATTAATCAAAGGAAGTCTAGGAGTCTGCATAATCACTGTATGCGGAAACTTAATACATGAATCTCAAACGAGTTACTGTACTACCTATTTAGAGACAACGTAGATAATCAACCTACCCATAATCAATCCGGTTTTTTAACCCGATGACACTGAACTAGCTCTTCCTTCCGATTTGAAGTTCACTCTAAATATTCATCTACCACAGTTCAAGTTCAAAGTATTTCCAGTTACAGCCTAATATAACTGGATCTTAAACTGCTGGAGTCACTTATTGCCGAATCAACTGTTTTTAATTCAACAGGACTGCTCTGCAATTTTGATTCGTTTTTGAGCAATGGTCCTTAAAATCCTTGGAACTGTTTCTGGTATTGAATATGACTGTATTGTATTGCCACAGAAAACTCTAGTACTCAAATAGAATAGCCGAGCGTTTCTTGTACCTAAGTTTCTAAGTGTATTTTAAGGTTCATATCAATTATGAATGAACCTGATTTTTTTACTTTTGGATTGCTTTCATTCAACTACCGGTACTTCTTTTTCTTCTTTCTATCCTCCATTCCATATACTCATTCTTTTTTTAATTTCTTTATTAAAATCCACATTAAAAATTTATCCATACAAGAGGCAAAACTGAAAATACAACTTTGATGAAACTTTAAACAGCCTGTAGTCTGGAGTGAGTTCTATTATGAAATGCAATACAATAGCGACATGTCAAGCGATTGGAAAGTGTTGTTACAGCTTTGCGAATTCAATCAATTGGTCATGGAAATTTCACGTGTAGCATTTTACACCACCACTTCTAAACATAGCACAGGCGTCATTTTTCTATGCAGTACGGAACTCGCTCAACATTATAATATAGGCTATATTATATATAAGTTAATCCACTCCTATTTATTCTTCTGTGACAGACTCTAAAATAGGTCGAAGTAAGTCAACTAAAGTTATCGCTTTGGATTGCCCTTGACAGAATAATTGTATATTGTATGTAAGAAGTGAATTGACTAATAAAATAATTCTCCCATTTAGCCTATATAGTTTGTAATTAGTTACTCTTCTCAGCAAAGGACCTTTCTTCACTCCAACTATTCTGATGTTGATAATTACCTAATTTATCTTCAATCAATGCATTTAGAGTTGAAAATCTGATGATTTTGATAATAAAAAACTATCAGCTATGGCCAAGAATTGAATTGGGTTAACATAATGACAACAGTACATTAACATTATCATTAGTGAAAACATCAATGAATTACAATAATGAATTTCAATAATTGACTTCTGACTCATGAAATTAAGTTAATAGTTATTAATACTCCATTCTATTCACTCATAGATCAATTTCAATTTAAATTTATCAATGACTACGGTGAGAACATTCTTATTGGATTTCAAATAGGAAGACTTTCAAGACTGAAACAATCTTATTGCACAAAAAATATATTAATTACGTGATTGGCTTTTTATTGTGTTTGCAACAGTGTATGAAAGGAATACAGTACACTGTTATTAATAAGTATCTTAACTCATTACTCAATGCTTCTATCTAAAACAACAAAAGCTAGAGATAATTTGATCGCAGGCGACAAGATAAAAATTCGATCAAAAATGTTTCGAAAAACAGTTTGTGAGACGTCTTCACAATTATAACTCATCATTCTAGATGTTATCTCATCAATTGTATTTGTATTTGTTACATAATTTGACGAAACACTTCAGTCGTGAGTCTGTGCGATATAAATTGCTGCTCAAGATTTGATAAAAAAAGTTTGCGAGTACAAAAAATCAACAATTGTTTCTCCAGGAGAAAGCGCAATAATTGGGGTGCAAAAAATTGTAATAATAGTTTCATCGTTCAATGTAGTGGCTTTTGAAAAAAAACTATGATTTCTGGTATTTCTGTGTCCTTGTTTAGAGTGATAACATTACAAATTAATCTGTTATTAGATTTTGTTGGAATTGTATAAGACCAGATTTAAAAAAAAATGTCGATTCAATCACCATTGTGTTCCACTGTTGCGTCCGTGACTCTTTTTGTGAATAAGCTGAGAATGAAATATACATGGATGTATTGGATATCTCCTGGATGTATAAAATTGAATCCTACATTAAAATAGTCTTGGAAAAGGTAGGCTCCATATCTTCTTTATTAGTAGGCTTTTTCAGTATCTGATGAAAAATCTGTACCATCTGATTTTTTCCAAATCTTGAAAGTATAAGACAATCACAAGTTTAACTTACAAGCTCTATAATAATAACATTGCTTATTGATATATAATATCGATATAAATATTGATAATAATTGTAATGGAGTAGACTTCTGATCGGTTTAATAGAGTTCTCCCAATACTGTAACAAAAACAAACTACGGTATTAGATAGTTATATTTTCAAGCGTTTAAAAAATGCCTCTCAAAAGAATAGCGTTTGTGGGAGAAGGAAGGAAATTTATACTAAAATTTGGAATAAAAGAAAGTGTAGCTGATGAAACTGAATTTATTGAAATAATTTATAACTGACTCTAATTTAGATACTAAGAAAGATATAGGTTAATTGATAAATGAAATATTTAATTGAAAATGAATAATTGATAAATTAAATATTTAATTGAATTATAAATGAACAAAGAAATAATTGTTTGCAATTAATGACAATGAATAGTGAATTGACCAAAGATAATAGATTGTAATAAATAAAAATGAATAATAAATTGACAAATGAAAAAAGATTGTAATAAATAATTGAGAAATTAATTAATAAATAATAAAGATTTTATAATCCAATTGGGAAAAATAAAAAATTGAATTAAAGCTTGAATTAAATTGAATTAAAGTTCTCAGCAGCTATATGGAAAGTAGTAGGGTAGGTTGCGAATAGGGTACGTGTTAGCATGAGGATTTTCAGGTCGAGAATGTGCACATGGAAGGAAGACAGCCCAAAGAAGAGAAAGTTATAAGGGAAGGAAGAGAGTGAGAGGGTACGAGGTGACCAGACAGAGAGAGAGTGGGTGTGAGTTGCGAGGGGATGAATAGACCTAGAAGGAATATGACAGGGCAATGAACTGTACACAAGTGAAATTGGCACAGGGGAAGTTGAAAGGAAGAAAACAAAAGATTCTGCTGGCCTGTACAATATCATATACACCCCAAAAACACTTCACTAAAACTTCACTTTACTAAAAACAATACAGCTGCAAGCTCACACTACAAGATTACCTGAACATTTTCTCAAACATATCAATACATCTGAGTTCATTCTGAAAAAATTCATATTTGAACAGTTATTCAACAACAAAATCTATCACAAAGTAGTGAGTCAATGTCAATCGTATTCGTATAAAAGCCAATATAATAAGATTATTGACCCATCCTCTATCTGCTTTGATTATAAATGTGTGGGATGTAGTAAAATACTAACTAAAAATATGAGTTATTAATAACGTTATATCTATTCATACAAATGTATTTGAGTTGTTGAATTGTTTGGTGAATAAAATCGTGGTTAAATGAAGTATTTTTGCCACCTGACATTGGTTCTTTACGATGGTTTTAGCAAGATCGACCGTGTTTACTGTAGTTTAAAGTGCAAACACTGACTATATCTTTTAAGCATCGCCTCATATAGCTTAGTTTTATCTAGTAATGTTTGCTCACCCAATATTTACAATGAGTTGTCGATAAGAGCATTATGAAAAAATACGACGAGAATAGCTTCTTCTTTCGAATTTGTTCCACCTCTACTTATAGCAACCGAGTAGCATTCAAGGTCACTTCAGTTGATTTTCAATTTTCTGATAATAATTTCCGCAGACGTTCAAAGTCAGTTGATATAATCTTGGTTGAAAATCACTCTCACGCCAATAATCATTGATACATTGATAATAACGATTGGCGATGACGTGTGAATGTGAAATAACTGGGATTGTTATGAAGGAAAAACTTACATTTATTATGAGAAGATCCCTAATAGCAGCCGCACAATAGCGGAGAACCTTCAATCGAAATTAGATCTACCACCTACCAGTGTTTGTGAACTAATTAATTCTACAAAATATACTCACCGAGAACAAGATAATCGAAACCATTCCTCTAAGAAGTTCCTGCAGAACTGTGACGGAAATTTATTGAAGAACAAGAAGTTAACTTCATTGGTAACTTCGTAACAAATGAAAGTTATTGTATGGATCGAAAATGAATTTTCAATCTAGTGTCTAGACTAAAATCATATAACAAGACTTCTGTCACTTTTTAATCAACCGTTAACGGGTGGCGGGTTAGCGTCGGATATAAACCTATTTAATATTACCCTATAAATACCCTATTCAATATTATAAATTTTATCGATTTCACAAACCTACCAATAGGTTACAAAGTAATAAATGTTGCAATGAAAAGACAAATAGGCTACTGTAAACCCTATCACATCGGTTAGTATCTTTAGAGTGCTTATTTGTTGCAAATTCTCATTTTTGGTTACAATTATAATTACTGTCATTCCTATCCAAGACTGGGAATTGAAAATCTATCATTTCGTTTGTGTACCTAGTTTTCTTTACTATCATCTCAACATTGACAGTAGGCCATACCTTTAGCTCTATTATGGCCATACCTTCAATTTATTTTTTTGACTTTTCCCTTTTTGGGTTTCCCAATCGTTGTCCTCACCATAGATAAAAACATGAATAATAATTACAATGATTAAGCAGTTGGGGTAGGCTAGTTGAGCCTAAACAAGTTGAGGGAGAGCAAATTTATACTATATCATTAAAAGTGTTATTATGTGAAGATGTAGAATTGTAGATCATACGATGCACTTTAAAGTAAAGTGCTTCTGCGCATGCGTCACTTGCCCCCTGGTCCTACACCACCCTTCGAACCTTTCACCAGGGCCAATCAAGGGCTAATCCAGTGGCGTAACTAGCAGGACTGGGGCTGAGATGACAAGGAGAACTAGGACCAGTAATCAGTACTTAATTTGTAAAAATAAAGGTTCCGGTAAGGAAGAAATAACCTAGGGGGGTCCGGAGGTCCTACACCAGGAAAAAATGAAATTTTAACTACTCAAAACTCGTTTTTAAAGTAATTTTAAAGCTTCAAGTTGTGTATTTTTACTATCATTTTTCCATATTTTCAATAAAAATTGAAATTATTTACTATAGGAGTAGCGAGTAGGTTTAAAAATAGCGACTTCTTAAGAAGAAGAAGTAACTCCTCTCAGAGGTACCAGTACCGTCACAAATTAAGCCCTGAGTAATATACTGTAGTATGTTTTATAGACTGCAGTGATTGTGTGCGAGATAGAGCACCAGATTGCGAAATATGTCATTTCAAATCTCAACGTCTTCGGAAAATTGCTTTACTTTCAAACATGCTCAACTTCCACTCATTCAATCACGCACGAATGTGGTTAAAATTTAATAACACTATTTAAAATGTAATAGTGTCACTTGCAGAGGACGTGCATCAATTAATGCGCCGATTTATTATGGTTGATACAATCGTTCATAGATGCATTTGTTATGCAATGATATTCGCCTGACGACAAACAGAAACGTTATGAACTGAACTATAGAAACGTATGAAACGTTAAGAAGTATCAAGAAAATTGTAAAAGGAGGACTGGAATAATGCTATCTGCTGCGAATAACGGGCAAAAAAGAATGCAAGAGTGAAGAAGAATAACATCTTTCTCTCGACTTTCTCTGCTGCAACCAAAATCTCTCCTACAACGACAGAGTTCGCCGACCTCAATACTTGTATCTTGTATTTATCTATCTATATCTGTACATACTTTGAAACTATATCGGCAATCTGAAGTGGAGACACCTGATAAGGTCAAAATACAAAAATCAGCAGGTTATCGCAAAAATATACAGGATTGAAATAACGAATGTTACTAGGTAACGATGTGGTCGTTGGTTGTAACGAAATTTAGAGCAAAGTTCAAATTCATCGTTTGAATATTGAACATGAATTCTATTTCAATTTCTCAAGGATGAAACTTGAAGCCTAGCAAAATCCGGAATGATTGTGTCACTCAAAAATTTATTACAGACTAAAAACAAAGTGAAAAAATCTACAAAATAATTATGACAGTACAGTATATTCCCTTCAACCGCGAATTGAGACAAATTTTCGTTCACAAAAGCTTAAATTGTTGATAGTTTTAAAATGAGCAATAGTTTAGAAGAAAGATTAATTTTAAGAATTTAAGGTTAAGCCTTGTGGTACTAAACTAGTTCTCTCTCTCCACTTGATAATTTAAACCTAATATTTTAGGAACCAGCAATTAGAAGATTAGGTTATTTCTCACTTATTTCTTATTACCTAAAGTGTGATCTAGAACCTGAGCAGTTATATTTTGTTATTAACATGAAAATAAAGAAATCTTATCTTATTACTTGTAATATTTTGGGAATCAAAATAATGGAATGGAGTGAAAATATCCTTTATTAGGCGAAGTAGCTTTCAAATAGCTTTTATAAAAACAAATTCTAAGAAATAGCTTTTCCATAGATACTATTCATCAATTGAAATTTGAATAATATTTGAATTTAAATTACAATTAAATTCACGAAGTTTTTCAGATCTATGAATTTTGCTCCTATATTGAACTTCGGTTACTTGAACCTTCCCAGAGCTTTTGCAACAGCATGATCATCATTGTTCTTGTTGCTTGGTTTCTTGTTGATCCCAGCATGATCAACATTGGCCATGATCATGAACTTTATGAGGTATAAGTTGCACTATCTGAAAACTTGAATGAACTTTAAGCAAGGTTTTCAAGCAATTGAAACATGCCTCGTGACAATATCCGTCAGTAGTAACTTATAACCTTCCAATCGATCACTCACTAGAAGTGTTAAAAATGAAAGCGTACGTATTGATTTGAATACCCAGAGACAATATTCAACAGTAATTTCTGGTTCTCACTATCTAGTTCAGTTCCTGACTTGAATGTTATAACTTGAGTCATGTATTGCTGATAGTTTTAAAATGAGCAATAGTTTAGAAAGAAGATTATATCACATAGAATAACCTTTCAATCAATCACTTACTAGTGTGAGAATATAGATTTATACTACTGAGAATATATATTTGTCTACTGCTGGTAGACAAACGTGAGTTCGTCAAAAATTGTCTGCTCCGATCAAATATTGACTTGGATTAAAAGGAATGAATTGACCTCACTTGTGAGTGGAATAACTAATGAAATTGGAAGCTATTGTCACTGGTTGACCTCTGGTCGGCCGGAAACTAAAATCGTTTTTATATTCTACACATTCACACTCGTCCACGTATTTTTCTCAACATAGTGTTGAGAAAATAGAAAACCCGCATTTTTCACAAATAATAGAATAGAACTTTATTTACACTATTCAAATATCACATCAGAAAATGAAAATCATTTAAATAATAGGCCTACATATTAAACCCATTCTTCTCCAAGTCGTCTTTCTTTATAATAATTAATAATAATATTAATTTCTTTATATAAATAAATAATATTTATTTTCTGAAGATGATGATTTCTTGATCCATTACTAACTGCGATGTGTACACTATTGATTTCACTCCAATACCGACATGCAGTCATATTAATTTAAATGGAGTGGTCCGTAGCCGAGGGCGATAAGCGCTTGTCTGATAATCCAAAGGTTCCAAGATCGAATACAGTTGCCGGAACGGATTTTGACAGAAACGGCCACTCCCGCCTTTCGGAGGAGACGAAAAGCCGTCGGTCCCTAAAAACAGTCGTCATCTCTCATCATCACCCCACTCATTACCCACGCACAAGCCTAGAGCTCATGTGGGCATCACCCTCCAAAAAAATGAAAGAAACTTATTTGTCTACGTACTGACTGGAGCGCTTTCGAGTTTCATGAACTCATTGTCAACAGTCATGTTTATTAATTTTCTGTCAAAACTAAGGAGAAAGTTCTTGATGAATATATTTGAATAGATATAGCTTCTGTATCGGAATACGTTGTATTGTCTATCTATCTTACACGTACTGTGCCGATACAGAAATTACATCTATTCCAGTATAGTCAAGGTGGTATATTACCTGTATTTATATTACTATATTATCACAAATTACTATTGGTCACTATTACAATTACTATTGGTATTATATTACTATATTTTTCACAAAGGATTAATGCTCTCGAATTTAATGATGCCTAAAATTATTCACAAAAAATGAGTAGACTAAATAGTGTGTAGAGTTTGAGTAGGATATTTTTCACAAAGGATTGATGCTACCGAATTTAATGAAAACCTGAAATTATTCAGAAAAAATGAGTAGACTTAATACTGTGTAGATTTTGAGTTGGATAGAATCAAATAAAAGATAGAGCAGATGAGACTGGACTGCAAAGTGGATTCCTGTGAAGACTTCCACCTACTAAGCGACTATTTTTTATGGCGATGATTAGCAGGTCCGAATGAAATCAGCAACTCTGAACGTCGAAGGAGAGAGTTGAATGAAGTGGAGAAAGCATCATCATTCTGCCATCAATGTCAACGCTAGAAGTGCTACAACGTTGCTATATAACGATATATACCACTAAATAGAACGCCAAAACATCCAACAGCAGAGCGAGAGTTATATTATGCTCTAATCTCTAATATGTCATACAAAAGAACAAATCGTGCTCAACGCTACTGATTATGCTTTGAAGATTGTTATTGTTATCTTCCCAGAGTACAATAAAAAGCTTGTTTTGTTATGTTCAGGAAGTAGAAGCATTGCACTGAAAAAAATTCGATCTATTCTAACTACAAGGTGAAAGGTTTAAATTGATAGATTTCTTGAGAAACCGGAAAAAATATTTTGACTATCAAAGATACAAAAGTGATATCAAAATACGATAATAGATACGAAAATAAATCTAGATTTATATTTTTTTGCTGGCGATGATGCCCACTTAAGCTCTAGGATTGTGCGTGGGCAATGGGAAGGATGATGATGAGAGATGGATCATGGATGAATGGACCTACAGCTTTAGGTGGGTTCCAAACCATAGGGAAGCGATTTTGAAGCTCATAGATTGTATTTAGAGGAGTCGGTCAACGTTACAATAGGAGTGGTAGGCGCTGTCTCTTATCTAATCTCACTGATTAGACTATTTTTAATCTAGTGTTGAATTAACTACTATTTAGAAACAAGTATTGTAAATATTGTATTGCAAGAGAAAACGTATAAATTAGAACCAGAGTTTTCAGTGACCCAGACAAGCTTAGTAGGAATTATAATAGGAACTATTTCAATTATAGATTTATGTTGACACTGAATTAATGTGGAAGTTAGCAGACTCTGTTTATGACTCACGTTTGTTTAGCTCGGATTCTTCTTTAAAAATATTTATTATGTCACAAAATAATTTTTTACTACGTGATGCCCACATTAGCTCTCATGCAGCTGTGTTTGGGTAATATGAAGGATGAATGAATCTACAGCTTTAGGTGAGTTCCGAACCATGTGTTATCGGAATGATGATAATAATATTGGAAGATATTGATGATGATATTTATGTTAAAAGATAAATTATTAATCGTGAGGAATGTAATGAAACTAGTTTTCAATTCGCATATACTTCAATTGATCGCCAATATCTTTGACTTTTTTGCGGTATTATTAAGACCGAGTAAACGTGGATTTTAATACGATTGCACATTTGAAAAGCTTGTTTTACTGTAGCGATGTCCTCCGGCAAGTTACGGTACATATACGACCATGCTCTTCGTTCTCATTAAAATTAATGATCCTAAATACTTTTTACGGTAAAACCTTGTTCTTTGAAAAGATCGCACATGTGATCGGATATGAACCTTCATTATAGTATAAATATAATCCTACCGTTTTTGAATTGTCATTGTCAGAAATTGTTCCAATTCAGTAGGTTTATGCCGTTTTCATTCTCAGATGTTATTGGAACCTTATAAAGCTGGTGGAATAATAAAAGACAAAAACGGCCAACTCTAGTTAGGGATTAATTAAATATATTTTAGGATTAGAAATTCTGAAGGGTAGATTTAGTCTACCCATCTATTAGTCTTTTGATATCATTCTATTCCTTCCAACCCTATCATTCCCACAAATTATTTCAGAGTAAATAACAATTTCTAAATCGTATCACACGATGTAATGTTGTTTCAAATGTATTTCAATAACTAGTGGTTTGAAACATCGACCATCATTTCTACTCTCCTTTGGAGCATATTACCAATTTAATTCACAAGGTCACTCAATACTTATCTTGGGGGAAATAATTCAAATTTGCTCAGAATAGTGCACGTCTTTTCCACCACAGACATGTCCTTCAAGTACCGCAACTACGAAGTACGAATTTCAATCATGAGAATTACTAATCAAATGTTGGAAGATTCGCATTAATATGTATTCGCCGAGTTTCGCTCTTCATTTCAATTCTCTCCATCAATTCTCTATTTCCCTTTTTGTTAACTTGGTCTTCGTGTACCCTAGTTGTGGTTTATAAGTTGTAATTTTCAAAGTAATTTGAACCTTGAACTGGTTCAAGTTTGATGTAGGCCTACAACAGAACAAAATGCATCGTTGTGAACTTCATCTTTAATGTTGTCCACTCATTAACCAACTTTCCTGTATCACCTTATTTTATTTATACTCATTTATTTCTTGGGTAGTCCAATATTTCTGTAGCTGTTATTATTCAACGTATAATTAGTTATTATCAACTTATTTATCCAATTCATTATTTAGCCTTATAACTCAACTCTTGTATTCTCATTTAATTTCTAACAAACCAATTACATTTTTCATCCCAATTTCTCGCTGAGGATCAGTGAAAAGCGAAGATATTCAACACTTCCTGAGGAAATATCATGATATCAAACCAGCTTACCTTTGCTTCTGAGATTTCCTCAGGAAGTGTTGAGAATCTTGGTTTTTCACAAGCCTCCTTATTGTTAAAAGTTTATTGAATTGAATGACTGCCTTTATTTTAACCTGGGAGGGCGAAGTTAGGGCGCAGTCGGCCCTCTCTTACACTTAACCCTATTGCATTTCTTATGTGACAAGTTACTTGGATTTTTAATATTTTTTTCTAGTCTTTTTTATTTTTTATATTTTATTTTTTTAGTCTAATAACATTATTCAACGATTAAATACTATCTTCTTATTTGATTATTTATTCATTTTATTCACTCAAACTCTGAAATCTTCTTAAACTGAGGAGCTACTTCCGTTTGCTCTAAGGAATAATAAAAAGCACTGTGAGTATTCTTGGTGCCTCCACTTTCACTCTCACTTACAATGTGTTCTGCTGCATCACTTAGGAAATAAGTGTCGGACGTATTTGGATCTTTTCTACACCATCAGGTTGTAAAAATCAAGAGTTCAATGAACTCTCTCACTGTGCTGATATTGCAGGCTTTTGAACGGAATATTTCAGATCTTTCATACTTACTTCTATACTACCTTTGATCTTTACATGAGATGCCGTGGCGAAGCGTGGTATAAGTGGTATACAGTATTTGGTCATCGCCTATAGGAAATATACCCGACGATGACCAAATAAGTATACCAAGCTTCGCCACTAATGAGATGGTAGGTCTTGTAATGAGAGAGTAAGTAATGAGATGTGAGTCTTGTGCTGGTATTGTAGGCTTTTCAGTTGAATAAGTCCTGTATATAAGATCGTACGTACTTATTTTTATACTTCCATTGATCTAGAATGAGATGTAAGTCTTGATACATATCAAGAAAAAATTACTGCATTATTTTATCATGAGTTGATTTCGAAAAAATGTATGGGGAACTCATCCAAATAAAAAAGTATTGAAATCCAGATTATTTGATGAAAAACATTGTTCACGATGTAATGGAATGAATACATATATGATTATCCAAAGTATGTAACGTCTATAGTCTTAATTTATTTAAAATTCAATAAATAAATATCACACCCTTCCTCTACTATTAATAGTTTAATGTGAGTTGAATTTATAGGTAATCATTTAAATTAAATCTATATCATAGTTTACAGTAATTTATTGATATCATTGTGTAATTACATTGATTAAATTTAATAGTATTGAATTATTTAAATGGATAAATGCTTTTAGACTTTTAAGACTTTGAAAAACTTTAGAAAACAACTTGACTTACATCATAGTGGCGATCGTTTCGTCTTGGCGTTGGACTTATTCAGTATCAGTATTCATGGCACATCGCTATGATTTCATTACAAATTAAATTCATCAGTCCAATGAAACCTAATAATTAAAGTGGTCAATTACAATCGGTTGTAAAGAGTAATAAATTGATCCCATTGAAAAATTCAACTCTTTCAATTGGAAATTCAATTGGCATCTTATGAAATCCTAACTTATGTTTAGAAATTATAGCGCAGGATGCTGCATTGGATTTGATTTCTCTTGTATCAATCATGAACAACTCACATAATCCTACTCAAAAAGCTGAAGTATATAACACCTTTAATTTTGCAAAAATATGTAACATTATAATGATTCAACTTATTTTTATAAGTACAGTGTTCTGCACCAAGTTTAACACATCAAAAGATTATTATAGTTTTAAGATTACTGTATATTGAGAATTATACATTCAATTATATAAAATATTATTAATTTCCTAAGAAATCCATTCCACTTCCAATTAATAAAAATTTTGTATTTTATAAAATTTATTGATAAAATGACTGAGGAATATTATTGGATCAATGTTACCGTGGATAACATACAATCAAATAAAATAATTTGGTTAAAGTAACGACTTGTATTTCACTGTTACAACTATTATGTAACAGTGTTACAACTATATGTAAAGTAACAGTGAAATACAAGTCGTTACTTTAACTGAATTTTCTACAAGTATTTCGTCATGGAAAACAACATTGAAAATAATTTGATTATGAAACTATAAAATCGTATCTGTGGATGCTGCGTGGCATTCAAATTCCACCCATTCCCTGCTCAAGCTGGAGGAAGTTAAATAGCAACCACACAAACTGGTTTACTGAATGGGAAAATCAAGTCTCGTACGTCTTCAACTCGTTTGCTTATCCAAGATCATGTTCGTTGACGAAGGTCGACTCTTCTGAACGTTTTTACGTCAAAAACAGGTTCCATAGTTGAAACCGATCAAGGTCACAACCCGGCTTTCCGTAGAAAATAATAAATGCAATGATAAAAAAGTGCGAAATAGTGTGAGAAATGCGGAAATACTTCCGGAAGAACAACTAAAGTTGGATTTGTTGAACTTGAAATTTGTGGGATTATTCTTGACTTTGAAAAGACCAAAATACAGTTATCGCATACTGAAATAGCTTCCTAAAGATTGTAAACAAAACAGCATAGAATATTGAGGGATTCCCAATGAGATTGAAGTAAGGAATTTGGTAGAACCTCAGACACCGTCATCATGGAAATATTGAGGGGGTTTCCAAGTTCTCACTGACAGTTCCAATGTTTTATTTTTCATTTTCCAATTCATGATATGAAATTGAAACATCAATGAATTGTTGGTTATCCAAGAATCCGAGGTTTCAATTTTAATACCTTATACAAAATTATTGAATTATGAAAGTCTATTGTTGGTCTGCACTCTAGATGACTATCATCATAGAGAAGATATAGTAGAAATATCATCCTTCCATTACCCACGCACAAGCTTAGAGCTTATGTGGACATCATCCCTAGCAAGAAAAGATAGATTCTAATCTGTTATCTGTGCTGTTATTGTGGGGAAGGGGTTTGATGCTTGTCATTTAGATTTTGGCGATGTGATGCATTGAAATGTTTTTTCTTCATTTCCCAATTAATAATATGAAATCAAAACACCAATGAATTGTTGGCTATCCAAGCATCCAAAATTTCAATTTCATTACTTTGTGCAAAAATATATAATTGAAAAAAATCTATTCGTCTGCACACTCTAAATAGTTTTTAGGGGTGTAGTATTTTGGGGTTAGGGGGTGTTGCAGAACAAACCACTAGCCATTAAGATTCCCCGAAGTCGGTGCAACTTCCATTTATATAACCTGACTAGTTTTTGGAATTTCCACTTTGAAATATAAATTTATTAAGTAATCTAGCTACTAGTCATTATAGGAGTCACATTAAGTTCATTTACACACATTATAGTTCATTCTAGTCACATTATAGGAGGGTCTAGTCTAGTAGCATTGTTAATGATATATTCAACTTATGTAGTTTATGAAGAGATGGATAGATTGTATTACTGAATAATTGTCCAGTAAATGCTGCGTTTCTATGTCGAAATACATTATGGGATCGTTTATTTTCGAACAAATTTAAACGTAAACTCAGCTCAAGGTACTAAAACGCCTTGTCATTATTGATAAGAAAAATGTATCAGTGAAGTTAACTCGCGTGGGTCAAAGGCTACAAGATAATTCAATGAACGAACGTTCAAGTATTAAAAATAATTATGATGATGATAATAGATAAAGATAATAATACATTAGTAGTCTCTAGATAATAGTCGATTCACACATGATGGACTGGACTGCGACTGGACTCAGACTGGACTGCGACTGGACTACGACCGCTACCATTCACACATGATGGACTGGACTGCGACTGGACTGTTTTCGGTTCCTTCTGAAATTAGGTCATTTCACTTGTGTCGTCAGTTCAGTGTTGCCAGATGTGGGGATATTTTTCATTGATTAGTGGGGAAAAACGAAAAATAATAAATTATGTTTGAGCTTTCACATAGGGGATAGTGAAAGTAAAAGTCGGTAGAAGTCAATATTGTTCAATCATTGGTTGAATAGATACTTTTTGATAATAATTATTAAATTCAAAATAAACTTTCAAAATAATAATAATATTACTATACTCGTAATTTTTATTATTATTCAGAATTAACAAAATTAAATTTCATAGTAATTCTTGTGTTTCTACTGAATAGAATGCTGTAAATAGTTTGGCTTCTATAAGCAAGAATCAGTTACATGTGTTTAATTTTAACTCTAGATGAAAATTTCTTAAGTAAAAAAAAATATTTTTCTTCCTCCTGCTCCTCCGCCTCCTCCTCCTCCTCCTCACTAATTATGATAAATGCTAATTAGTTCTATACTTGTAGTAATCAACAATTATAGGCTACTGCTTATCTAGTGAAGAATGAAGTAAGTAATAAATAACATATCCATTGAAAAAACTTCCTCATTTTTGAGTATTCTAGGGAAATGGTCTCGCACATATTTAATTCGAGGGTGCTGAATCCGAATCTGAAATCAAAATTCTTCTATCTTCAATTTTGGAGATAGTGGAACACTCGGTCCTAACAGGAAACAGTCCTACGACGGTCGGAAGCGATTCACACATGATGGACTGGACTACGACTGTACTCCGACTGGACGAAATCGTCTCAGACCGTGTCCTTGAGAGATCGCTCTGAAAGTGATCTTTGACAGTACAGTACCAGTCCAGTCTGAGTCCAGTCCATCATGTGTGAATCAAATCCGACCGTCTCCGTGTATTTCAAATGGAAAGACCGTTTGAGCGATTCCATCGAAAACGGTACAGTCGTAGTCCAGTCTGAGTCCAGTCGCAGTCCAGTCCATCATGTGTGAATCGACCTAATGCTGCTTAAATGCTGCGTTTCTATGTCGAAATACATTATGGGATCGTTTATTTTCGAACAAATTTAAACGTAAACTCAGCTCAAGGTACTAAAACGCCTTGTCATTATTGATAAGAAAAATGTATCAGTGAAGTTAACTCGCGTGGGTCAAAGGCTACAAGATAATTCAATGAACGAACGTTCAAGTATTAAAAATAATTATGATGATGATAATAGATAAAGATAATAATACATTAGTAGTCTCTAGATAATAGTGGCGAAGCGTGGTATACTTATTTGGTCATCGCCGAGGAAATAAATATTCCTCTAGGAAATATATATTCCTATAGGAAATATACCCGGTGATGACCAAATAAGTATACCACGCTTCGCCACGAATAATAGTATTTCACTTCATTAATAATTCTGAGGTTTCTTTTCAAGATTAGACATAGCTACATGAAGAGCTTGTTCAAAATTTATTCTTATAATAACTTTAATAATATTTGCTTCATGATTATGGTTAGGTATGTAGAAAATACTTGACACATTTCTCAAACTACAAAATTTTCTTTATTATGATTCAATTTTTCTTCATCTGAATAATAAGTTTCAAAATGACATACAGTTTTAGCGAAAAGTATTATAGGTACCATGTACCAGACAGTAAACTAGACTATACACTGAATATACAAAAATTAAAATAAATATCTAGTCTAGAATATTATTAACATTTCATTAACTTAGATTGGAAAGAGCTAACATAGGAAGCAATGGCCTATTGCTGTGCATAAGGTCGGATTCACTTGTACTTCAAACGAGATAGATCCTCTTAATGTATTTTGTCAATTGAATCATCTAACAAAACTCAGTCATGACCAAAAAGTAGCTCCAAAAAAGGTTTATTCATTGTTCAATTACTGTGTAGGATATAATTAAATTATTTATCAAATAAAAACATTATGGCAATTGGATAAAACTGAATAATACTGATAATATTACAAAATTACTCTTATATCACAGTTCTTATTTTCATTTCAGTCTAGATTTACAGTCAATAATTGAAAATTCTCTTTTGTTTCAGTGATCACAGGATGTACTGATGGTCTCGGCAAAGCATTTGCGGAAGAGGTAATAATTTTCATTATTTTCAGAGAAAAATAAAACCTCTTATTACCTGTATGATGAATAAGTTCAGCAACATAATTATCTAGATACGGAAATCAATAGAAATGAATGTAGGAATGTACTAGGAATAATAAAATTAGTCTGATTAAACAAGAAACTGTTGTGAATTGAAGATGCATGATAGAATAAAATCGCTCAAAGGCAAGGTTGTTGATAGATAAAATCATTATTATCGATGAGAGGAAAATAACTGGGTGTTAATACTTATCGGGAGTACCAGGCGTAATTAAAATCCAGACGGAAAATAATAACTAGCTCTTCTGAAAATGCGTACAGACTTGCGCGCCGCGCCGATCGCGAACATGAATTTGCCATTGTTACAAAATTACAATGCGCAAAATTACGGTGCGCTTGCACCGTGCAAACTAGGCGAATTCATGTTCGCGAGCGGGGTGCAGCGTGCAGGTCTGTTCGCACCTTAAAATTGGAAGATCTAGTCCTAAGAATATTCAATAGTGAAAAAATATAATATTCTATGTATATCCATATTCAAACAATCATCTGGTTCAAAAACTCATAAGGATGGAAAACCATTGTATGTATAAAATAAGATAATATTCTCAATACTTTGCAAGAGCTATTTTACCATGTTGTTCAAATTCATATGAAGAAATAACAGCGGAATAATAAAACAAGATAAGAAACATGGTTTTATTGGTTAATTGGAATTGAAAATTTTGTCAGTAGGTCTAATAATGAAAATACAGTAATATCCTTATAATACTTTTCAATTTTAAACTTTTTATTTGACACAGCCAATCTTAGAATCGAGAATAGGCTTTGATAATAAATAAAATACCTCTTCGCCATCTTCTTTACTCTGATTCAAATTCGGTTTCATATTTATTGAGATTTTTAATTGAAAAAAATTTACTCTACTAGATGGAATAATGTATTTCGCATATGTATGACGAAATGTGAGTGATCAATTGACCATTATCATACACAATGGTATGTTGCATTGTCGGACATTGTTATAAGGTGAACCAGAAGTTTTGTTTTTATGAATATCAAAAATTGAATTCTAGTAGGATCATTCCAATAGCCGTATTTATCATGTAAGGATTGAGAAAAACAAAAAATTAAAATTAAAATCTTTTCAAATTTATTTATTTCAAGTACACACAACAATTTTTACAAACAACACTTTACAAAGAAAAAAATGTCGAAAAATCATCCTAAAATTAGATTCAAAATCAATTTCATTCAAATCAAACAGTAGCCTAGAACTAATGCTGGATAGTCTTTATTCAAATTTATTATTACAAGACAGCTAATAAACTTGGATTGTATACTGTTAATTAGTACTGAAACTCTGTAAATATGAATAATAATGGGGGAAATAAAATTTATCATCATGTTTTATGAACATTTTATGCCTAAATGATATTCATTTGATGGATCTCTTTCCAGTTGAATAATTCACTATGGAATTAATAAATTATTCTCTATTGACAAAAAATAATTAACTGAGTGAAATGAAACGAGAAATGTAACAAAATGCTATATTACCTTTCACAGTACATTACGGTAATGTACTATCTATGACTCAACAAAATTTTATCGCTTACTAGCACTTCTGCCTTGAACATCACATTATTGTGTAATTGAAACGGTTTCGCCTCTCATTTGGTTTCATTGACCTATGATCTACTGTTCTATTTCCATTTTTCAATGTGAATTGGAGATATCATTTTTGTTTTATAATTTTTCACCTTGCAAAGTTTTCCACAATATTGGAAATGAAATGAAGTTCACCATATGAGAGAGAGAGAGCAACTATAGAATCCCACTTAAAAATTTTGATAATATTAAAAAAAAATTAATGTAATAGACAAACAAACATTTACTGAAACATCAATCTAGTATCTTCTAGTATGCATTTTTCAGAGTAAAGCCTTCATAACAATAAATCTTATCGGTTCAGCTAGTTAAATGGCAGTAATAATTATTGATGAAGGCATTAATTGATATTTTTGGAGTACCGAAAATCAAGAGTAGAATAATATCTTCCTGTATTGTCTCATTTGTCTGTGATAGTACACATTGAAAAAAATAATTACTACTGCATTAGTAGGAACTATGATCAAGATTTTTTTCAAATACCAATATATTCTTCACTAAACTTGTGCACTACCTAATACAAATCTATCAACACAAACTGAAAAAAAGTTTTAAATTTGAAGCTTGCTTTTTATTTATTAATTGAAATTTCAAAATAACAATATTGAAAAAGAAAATTGGCTCTGAAGAGGAGCTTTTATAAGATAGGATTGAGTTAGTAGTATGATATTCTTTATTTATCACAAACTTGTGATAAATAATGAAATAAATAAAGATACGCTTATCTCTATCAATAGTATTTAATCTCTTTGAGGATTTTGATATTTGTTTCTTCAATCCACACTTTGATGGAAAGTTTTCCAATTCTATTTTTATTTATTTATTTTGTTTATCTGAACTCCATATTTTGATAAGAAGTTTTCTAATTCTATTTTTTCTATCTTTTCCAGCTGGCTAGTCAAGGAATTGATGTTGTTCTAATAAGTAGGACAAAGAGCAAATTGGATACACTGGCTGCTGAAATAGGCAAGTTAATTCAATATCCTATCATGAAACTTATTTTTATTATTCATAAATTATACCATGATTAATAACGTGTGAATTTATTATTGATATAATTTATCAACACCAGTAGATAGTTAATAGTTTACAACACCAGTTATCAGTTGATCACTACCTAATCATTGTAATCAACAGTAATCAACAAGTACGGCGATTGATTATTATCACAGTAATGAAGTCATTGAAATTAAAAGCAGTTTATTCCCAGTACTAAATCACAAGTACGATGCATTATGAACTCAAGGTGGATCTTCTATACAGGTATACTGTCAATACTGATATAATTAGCGCATTATATCAATGTCTTAGTTGAACTTATTATTCAAATTATGCCGTATTGAGAGTCATAAAAGTTACTATCTTCTTCACATTGTATCAAGATTTTATCTGAAAAATTAAACATTATCTTGAAAAAAATAATAAAAAAGTAATCGTATTGCAAATACAGTAGTACTTTATAGTTGCATGAATGGTGAATCGCTCTCTGTATAAGCTATAATGTGTTTCCTCACATGGAATTATTACAAATCTCATGTAGCGTGACCAATAAAATAAAAAACTCACAGTTAAAATGTGTTCACTCCTAATTACAATATTATTTTTCCATTTTGTGATACAATAAATAATTTTCAACTTGAATATTCATCTTCAGACGCAGTTCAAACGATTCTTCACTTTAATCTTCATAAAACAATAAATATTGGAAACTTCAAGACAGCCTGTAATCTTTAGGAAAACTTGAAACAAAAATTCCAGTTTTCGATTATTTGAGGATTTTTAACTCAATAAAGGTGTATTTGTGGAAAATAGATCACCAGGTGTTCATATACTAACTTTCCGCTTAGAACCATATGAGTCACTCAATATTTTTTCATCTTAGAGTTGCATAATTTTTAAGGTACAGTTTGCTAGTTTTTCAATTTAAAATGAAAATTATATGAACGAACCGTTATATTGACTAGTTGACAATACTAGTACGTAAATATGATTCAGTGTGATTTTATAACTTAGTTCTTTTATATTCACTACTTGGTGGATTGTAAGTAATTTCTTGAATTCAACTATACTTTCAACTTACAAAATTAATGTTTAAAAAAATATATATACAATATACAGTATGAAATACTCTATGTGTCCATGAAGAATCCTCAATTTCACGATGAAATCTACAAAATTATGTTTGAGAATTACCGTATCATAAAATACAAGAAAATACTGTATTAACATTGCAATCCGATGTGGACATATTTCAGCTTTTCATATGCTTGTTATGTACTTTCCCACTATATGTTTCCTCCTTCTATTGACAAAATTGATTGTTTCATGTTGATTATTTACAGGAGAGAAGTACAAGGTCAACACTAAAGTCGTAGAAGCCGACTTCACTGAAGGAAATTCAGTGTTCTCAAACATTGAAAAGCAATTATTCGGCCTTGACATTGGAGTGCTTGTGAACAATGTTGGACTCAGCTACCCTCATCCCGAACACTTCCTTAACCTGCCAAACCGTGAGAAGGTCTACAGTGACATCATTCAAGTCAACATCAACACCACCCTTGCTATGTGCCAAATCGTCATGCCAAGCATGGTTGAAAATCGACGTGGTGTAGTCATCAACGTCTCTTCAACCGCGGGCCACATCCCATCCCCACTGCTATCAATTTATGCTGCATCTAAGGTATTAGCACTTGATATCACTAAGGTTGTAAGGCATTAATACTGCCAATTTCGTGATTCAAATTGAGATCAAATTGATTCATTATGTATTAATTATTTAAATATTGTATTCTATTATAAGAATACTATATTATTTGAGGGTTAAGTGTAAGAGAGAGGGCGCCGGCTGCGCCCTAACTTCGCTCCCAGGAAAAAATTAAGGCAGCCATTCTATTCTATTATGTAATGAAGAATAATAAATATTATTCATTATGTATTATAAATATCACAACATATCATCAGAAATGTCAGAAGTTAATTTATTATTGCTGAAAAACTCGTAGAGGACAATGCAAATTTTTAGGCACCCTACTTCAAAAAGAAAGCCATGAGCAAAACTTGTTAAATCAACAACTACATCGACATCACCAATATTGTTATTCTAGGTTCCTAGAATTAAAATAAGAAGAATCGAAATTGTCACAATAAATTTCTAACTTCGAGCTTAATTTTTAATTTCAAATGAATGATTTTTTGTGTTATGAGGTGTTATTAAAGTTGAAATAGTCAATATTCTTGTTTTCGCTGTCAATTTCTGCTTCAATGACGGCGGACATACCTGTAGAAATGTAATATTCATAATAATATTATAATCTCAATAATATGACAATATGATTCGTCAATTCATGTTATACTCAGGAAGACGTTTAATATATGATACATATTTTACTTCCAGATATTTGTGTCAAAGTTCAGCACAGATTTGGCCACAGAGTACAAGAAGTATGGTATCACCGTTCAGTGTCTTACTCCCGGATATGTTGCAACCAAGATGAGCAAAATAAGGAAAGCATCATGGATGGCTCCCACACCCAAGACCTACGTGAAAAAAGCTCTGAAAACTGTTGGAATTGAAGGACTCACTACTGGATACTTCCCCCACTCATTATTGGTAATAATATAATAAATTATACATGCTTATGAAATCGTAGAACTTACTTCAACATGTTTCAATCAATCAATGTTTTTTTCTAAAAAATGACACACATAAAAAACTCCATGTTCACACATGATACTTCAGGTTCCATGCATTTTAATATTCATTTCAAGCTCAACTCGCTTTTCCCAAATCTTAATACTCAGTTGCACTAGTGAGTTGCATCAACTTCTGTACGGGATTGCTTAGATACGGTAGTACAGTGTCTCGATCAGCTGATTCAAGACTCTCATTATCAAGATAACTCATTACTCTTGTGGCTAAAAACAATCCAGTAGCCTATAAAAGTCGTTTCCAAGTTATTTCAAGCCGTTATTCAAGTTTCAGCCGAATTTGGACAGCAGGTAGCTTAACCAAATTACTCCTGATACCACGAGATAATCTGTCCTCTGTATTGTATCATTTTGATCTATCCACCGTTCTTGTTTTTATAATAGCACACACAAGAATTTCACTCAAAAAAAAAAGATGAAAATAATCAATATGTGGTTTTTACAAAGACATACATCCTTTTTAATACTACAGTAATTTATTCTTGACCTTATTTTTTTTTATCGTATGGCTTTTATAAGTGGGGAGACCCTTACGGGTAGGTTCCACCTCGCCTCATTGCACAATTTTTTTTTGTGTCGGTCACCCATCCGAAAGCGGTCTTGAATGTTTGTTACTTAACCACATGATTACTTAGCAACCTTATTAAAAACATGTTATAATATAGGAGAAAACCATAAATATTGAATTCTGAGGGAATATATATTGTGTATAATATTTAAAAATTACTCTTACATTTATCTTGCACATTCACTACCAAATGCTTTACTTTTCATTATCAATTTATTATGATATCTGTTTTTCAAAAATACAAATCCTTATCTTTGGATGTCTATTATTAATTATTTTACTTTTATAGGTGAATGCCATCCAAACTATGAGTTCCCTGTCTCCTAGCTTCGCCGAATGGATTGTGATGCGCACTATGATGAGTATCAGAGCACGTGCAGTTAAAAAAGCAGCTTCATAATTAAAAAAAATATCTTGTGATAAAAATCTTCATATTTATTAAACTTTTTATAGACGAACTTTTCTTGAAACATTTTGCAAATAAAGTACACTTTCCTTTAAATTGATTACTATTCATTACCAAACCGATCTATTCTTCAACTTCAAGAACCAAAGTTCTTTATTTTTGCTTTATCAATAATTCCAGCTATATAGTAAGTTACCATAATCGGGGTTCGACTCTGACTATGACATGCAGTCTACATTAATGGTCTAACTCACATTTACTGGAGCGCAATGAGACAATTGCCATATATTGAATTGAATTGCTGCCTTTATTTTTCCTTGAGGGCGAAGTTGAGCCCTGAAAATGGTCATTATGACCAAATGACAGGTCGACGAATTGGAAATGAAATGAAAATGAAATCGACAAATTGGTTATGCAACCCAAAAGCCATAGATTAATCTATTCATACAAACTGTAATTCTGACTTGAAACCTAGATGACTATATCTAAAAATATGATTTAGGACTGCATATCAGGAGGAAAGAAATAGTCAAAAATGTAAACAACCTTTTTATTTACAATTCATAAACCACAAAAACACTAAAATGAAGTAATCGTTTAAAATATAAATAATCTGGACAAGGAGAGATGAAATAATGAACAAACAATAATTACTATTATCATGCGGCCGAAACCTTTCAAAATATTTCTAGACAATAATTACTATTATTATGCGGCCGAAAATGTTCTTTCAAAATATTTCTAGACAATAGTTTTTAGTAGATAGATCAACCTTCAAACATCTAACCATTTTCCAGAGGAATTACAATCCTATGCTTTACTAAAACACTTCAACCATATTATTGGCTAATATGAAGTCAGATCATTGTAACAAGGTTACATTTCAATACAACTGTTACGTGTCCAACTTGCAGTAGTATTTTAATCAAGAAAGCGTTTTCAAAACTGGTAAAATCGAATATTTTATAACAACTGATTAGGTTCATACCTGATTTCGGTAGAATATTTAAAACCTTTACTAATAGAACAGAAATTTTGTGATCGAGCAAATAAAAAACAATGTTAGGTATTGGAACTAAGAAGATTTATAGGGGTAGTAGTGTAGTATCGATTAAAAACCAAACTAAGATGAATCGTATGGTACGCTGGAATAACTTAGAGAGGGAGTAATTACGAGTTTGAACAGTAATAACTTTAATAACTGGAATAACTTGAAGAGGGAGAAATTACGAGTTTGAACAGTAATTTAAAAGCACAAATTTATTAATATGGGGAAATGTTGATAAAATGGATGGCAAACCGGGTGATGAACCCACAAAGCTTATTCTCTCTTATCTCGAACACTACACCTCAACTTCTACTGGAACCGTTTTTATCCGACAACGTCCGAATTTCTAACATTGAATCAAATAGCCAGCTATTCGGTTGTCAGACGTTTTCGGACGTAACGGTTCCAGTGGACTACGACGCTTCACACAATCAGAATCGGTAAAATAAATATTTTATCTATTAATAATTTCAATCTCGTATGCCACCTCCTTTTTAAATTTAAGACACTCCGAAAAAGTGAGTTTGGGTTACTTTATTACAGGAAGTGAATAGAGAACAGATTTAAATTGATAGTTCAGTCTTATGTTTGCTTTTTGAAAGCAACCGCTCAAGTTATTAAGTTAATCTTCATCTTCATTATGTGCTATGAACCTGAGCAATAATACTATAACAACAATGTCAACGAAAGTAAAGTTCTCCGCCTTGAAGTAAATAATTTAAATAGATGTGACTCAAAGTGATTTACTGAATGAATACCTCAGAGATCAATCAGTAATATTGATAAAAGATTCGGTATATTTCGTAATCCGAAGTCTCGACATACTAAACAAATTCCTTTTCAAAATCTATAAAGTACTCAAGTGAACATAAGACGCAATTTACGGGGAGTAATTATTGAATCTATATAATCATAATAATTTGAATCTATCATTTGTTCTTATAAAGAGACTTTCTAATATTGATCCCAAGGCCTTATTTGAAGAGCAAACTATGTATAGAGAAGAAAAGGTCATTTGATCTGATATACGTGATTTATTCTATTATAAAGTAATCTTATCACTTCAAGACAAGACTGAAAAATGAGAAGATTCAATTCAAATTAAATACTGTAATTATATTATTTCTAGCTTGCTCGCAACGGGTTCATTTCGATTTAGAATGTTTGAGGATTTTATATACTTTTAAAATTGTGTAAAATAATATCAGCATCAGTACAATATCAATATGTGTGAAAGTATATTGGGATTACTTCCAGTGTTTTGGATTCAAAATGTTTTCTGACACAAAATTATACAGTGACATTTGGAAATTACCTACGAAAAAAACAACACAGAAAGGTTTTTAGTTTTTTATCTTTGTTATCATGAAAGTTCTCATGATAATTGGCTACGGTATTTCAGTTAGAATTCAATCATTATTTAGAATTTAATAATTTTTTGTAACACGAGTTCAAAATATCATTTAATGAGCATAAGAATGAAAATTTTGCTATTAGAATCAAAAGCCAAACCAAAGAGAATAACTAGATGTCTCCTTGATTTATTCTTCAAAAATGTGTGATTCTATTTACATTATAAACACGAGTGGATTCATATATTTTAATCTAACCCCATTTTAGTCCCATCACTATACAGGCAATTCAAACCTATAACATATCAACTATAAACGAACTAACGCCAAGGAAGATCTTTGACTTATCATTACAAGTGAATATATTAAATTTGATTTACAAACATATAAAACTATTAAGTTTTTTAAAAATAATAATTTTTTCAACGATAATATTGATTTTATCCAAAAAGGGATTTGCGCACGAGAAGTAAAAAATGAAAATGAAGGAGGATCGATTAAAAAAAGGCGTTTAAATCATAATTAGAAATCCTACCTCTGAACACTAATTCAGCAAAAAAAAATTATTTGTAAACAAAATGTATTGTAATTCATTTACTTTAAAAGTCTGTAGTAATAAATTATGATTTTTATATTTTAATTTATGCGTTCTACTCTATTTCCTAGAATGAAATTCAAATTACAAAAATTCAAGTACACAAGCAATTTTTTGATGTACTACAGCAGATGACCATATTTAAGAAGTACGGAGAGGCCATAAGACAACGGCGATTTTTAAATCCTCAACAGTGGGGAAACCTAGAATACAAGGAACTGGAATGTCTTGTCAGTATGAATGTTTTCGATTTCATTTGCAGCCTTCAACAAATTGATAGCACACTCACTAACTGCATCTGTTGTCATTCATGATGCGATTCCCGAAAAATCAACACAGTTGAGAAATGAATCAGCATAAGAAATACTTCAAATGAATGACGTTTTCTTACAATCGGGAGACTCCAAACCCATTAGTAGAATTTCTTTGCTTGGGCCTCTTTGTTGTCTCTGGAAATTAAAAAAATATGTATTAAATTGATTGCACAGCAAATTGAAACCTTATTTGGTGAGATTGGACCAATATTGACTGAGATATGGCAGATTTAGTGATAGGTGACCGCTGGAGGTTACTTGCACCCGTTTTTACTGTCTTTAAAATTCACACAAAATAATCTTAAATCGCTTAAAAATAACATGCAAAGCAGACGGAGACTGTTGCATTGTTGTAGCAGACTTTAGCCGCAAGCCCAGGATGCACTGCAACCAGCCTCCAGCGGCCACCTATCACTAAAGCTGCCATATCTCAGTCAATATTGGTCCAATTTCAACAAATAAGGTTTCATTCGATTTGTAATTAAATTTACTAAAAAAAAAGTTATTCTTGTAAAATTTTCGTAATACCAACGGTTTCCGAGTTATTCAAGAAACAAAACTTTGAATGGCCGCCAAAGCGCTTTTGTTTTATAGATTTGAAAAATTGTCATAATTTTTTTGTAGCTTTGTCCAGTAGTCATAGATGTTGGTGCAAAGTTTCAATTCCATATGTTTCACCATTATTGAGATAAAAAATAATGAGTGAAAAAAAACAAAATGGCAGCTGTGTGAGTAACTAAGGACTTCTGGACAATTTAAATATGATATTTAGATATGGTTTTTACCCAGGAACAATGCCCTAGAGTATTGGTAGGGAGTTCTGAAACACCCTGTTTAAAGATGAGAAACTCTTACTTGTAGATTGAGTAGAGAAGAATGACGGCCACTTGGAATATGGCTACAGCCACAAGAACAACGGGTGAAACACAGTTAGGTGCCGCACAGTCGACCTGAGCCTGAGGATTAGCTGCTGCTTCTCGTTTGATGCTGTTCAGTCCATCTCTCAACTCGTTGACTAGCGAGACCATATCGTAGCCCACCGACTGTACTTGGGCGGTTGGAGCCCGGGCCTGATTCTGTAGAATGTTGTCAGTTCTTGAGTGCACATCTACAATATAGTTCCTGAAAATTAAAAATACATTCAATTAGCATACAGTGAAATCGAGTGTTGTTTTAAAATTATTTCAGACGACTTTCTTACATGGTAAAAAACCTTGAATGATTAATAATTATAATTCTATGTATAAATATTTACAGTATTTATTATATCGTCCCCATGGACCTGTTTCATGATTTTTTGTGTATTAGTGAAGGTGATATTGTGGAAGTTATTCGTAATGAATAAAAAACCTGAATGTTGTCAAAAACCTTTAAAAATTAATAAATCGAAATACCGGTTTCAGTTGTTACACAATTATCAATCTCTGGTAAACAAAAACTAGAGTTTTGTAAAACTATAAGAGTTTTAGAGTATAATGGTTTATTCATCATGGAAAGCCCTGTAATACAGGGAAAAGGCGGACACACACTAGACATGGATAGCGCGGCGTACCAATAAATGAATATAGTGTCCACCATTTCCCTGTATTCAAGACTTTTAAATTTGTATGAGAAACTCCAGCTCAAGTAACGTTGGATAGTCTACGATTGAGGTTATTTCCAGACAAATAGGTATCACAATATTTGATTTTTTCAACATTCGAAAAAAATAAATAAATAACAAAACACAATGTCAGGGCATAATAGAGATAGCAATGATGAATAGAATAAAAAAATAGAATGTATTCTGGTTACTTGCTAGTTGATCATTTTGAAACAGACTAGATAAAAAATGTGATTCGCTTCAACCAGTTCAATTATTATCAAGTATAGTAATTATTGAAATGAAATATTTATTGAATATAGTGAGTTTAAAAAATACAGTTTAATAACTGATAAATGACACAAATAAACTAGCGTTATTCATACTGGTGATAATTCATTGAAATACCAATAATAAGAACATTGAAATTAAAGCAATATTGTCATTCTTGCGAAAATTTCATTAGGGAATAAAGACAGCGCAAATACCTGATACAGTACCCTATGTTGATCCCTGTGGACATGTACACACTTGGTCGATTTTTGTGTGCTGCACAGCATGCGGCCAATGCGGCATATGCAGAATACTTGTGTCGCACACAAAATCGACCAAGTATGGACATGGGGAATGGTTTTGAAAAAGTATGGCAGGAAATGTATGTTGGAACACATCCCATGCCATGAATGTCACAGAAATTATCTAATAATTGGATTAAACAAATTTCAATTTATAGTATAAACAATTTCATACTTCGTCAGTACACTCATTCTTCATGAAGACACCTTCAACTTCAAGCGTGCCAAAATGAAAATATCACACTGTAATAATAGAGTTGACATAATTATTATACTGAAATTGATACAGTGCGATCAATTTAATTTGACGCTTGTTGGTCAGTAAACAGCTGATGTTACGCAGCTTAGACACAATAATCCAAAAACTTTCAAAGTCTCAAAGATCTTGTTTTTGCAATAATATGCGAAATTCAGCATTTGTAGGTTAAGTATTGTGCCAAAGCTGCCTAACATCAGCTATTTACTGACCACCAAGCGTTAAATTACATGGATCGCACAATATTTATCTTCAAGATATCGATATGAAGAAATGTACCTGATTTCTTTAGAAAGACCAATAATTGAGTTCTGGTTGTTGATCACAGCATCAACTTCATGTCTTCTAATTGTATCAACCATTTGAACCGGCTGTCCTGAACCTAGAAAAAAAGTTTGATTAGTTGCATCTATAATAATTTTTTCAACAAGAATAATTGGCTTACTGCAAATAAAACTTTCTAACCTGTTACAATCGACTGGTTAAATACTAACACTTTGTTAAAACAGGTTTTAAAAATGAAAAAATAGCCAAAGCCTAGTTCTTACTTCAAATGCATGTTGGTAAAACATGATTTTTTGAGCGTGATACCCACTTGAGCTCCAGGGTTATCCGTGGGTGATGGGAGGGGTGATGAGAGATGACGTCTGCTTTTTGGACAGATGATTAAGCTCAGAAGAGCTATTCATAAAAAAAATTATAACTAAATAAAGAAAGCTTTATACTTTTCTTCAAATTAATGAAAAACAAAACTTCGGAGAGAACTAACATAATATGCGAGAAAGTGAAGGCCTAAGCTACCTACCAACGCTTGTTAGGTTACAAAGCGAGGTTAGGTGCTAACGATAAACGATAATTTCCCATGAATACCTCTCTGAAATGTCGATTGAAAGCATTATCAGAAATACCAATAAAACGAGAAATTAGATGTTGACACTCTGGCTCTGTTTTGATTTTATTCAATCCCACTGGTCGACCTCATCCAATAGACGTCAAATTTTTTTCAAATTCCATAAAATCTCTTCCAAACTAAAAAGTATTTTTCAGTCTTCAAGCGCCTTGAACAAGATTTTGAGCGATTTGATGGACTTGAAAGCTCTTATATTTTATTGGATAGAAATTTGATCGTGGAGTGTTTGGCTATCGAACCTTCATCATCGATAGTAATATCGACCCAAAAATTGCAAAATATATAGATTACTTACCATCGATGTCAAAAATATCGGATATCGGTACAAAAACATCGATATCTGCGATATTCGATACCAAACACTATCGTGGTCACACAAATTAATCAGGATTCACATGAAATTATTTCCCAGCGGGAATAGATCAATCCAATTAAAACTTAATTAAATAGGAGTATGAATAAATTCATTGAATAATTTACCTTGTTGAACAACAGCACCACCAGTGGGAATCGACGAAAGCATACTAAGTGTGCGCTCCTGTCTGCCAATTACTTCATCCAACTTCTGACTAAGAGCACGAACTTGCTCGAACATTTGACTTTGGCCAGAAAATATTTGTCGTAGCTCCCGCTGACTGTCCGATTCATACCAGTCTTCGAATTCTGATTCAGGATCTTTCGTAGCAGACTCGGGATGCTCCTTCCTGTATTCTTCTTTTTGCTGGTCGAGTTTCCGCTGGTAGTCGGCGTATTCCTGAGACAATTTTTGCTGTTCTTCCACTGATACTCTGGGTCCACCTCCTTGCTGTGGCAGGGGGGTTCCAGGCGGGTACAGACTTGTTGTCAAGAAATGGATTACATCGTGATCGTCTGCTAGACCACCAGTGGCCGCTGAGAGACCGAAGTGACCCTCCTTTGGCAAGTAAACGTTCTCTTTACGGAAACAAACTTCGAAGTCTTGTTCGCTATTCGTTGTACCACCAAGGAACAGAACCTGAAAGAAAAACAATTGAAATTTCAAATTTTTATATAAAATAGGCGAAAATGTTTTTTTTTTTGTGACAAGGACTTCTCCGTGGTTTCTGAACCGATTTTATTCGTTCATGTCTGATTTGAAAGATCTCATTCATGTTTGATAAGGTCTTACATTTTGAAAAACGTCATCGTGGACATGAGTAATGAACGATCAGTTTCTATTTTTGCCATTGCCTCAACATAGGCACATTTCAACGATAATAAATATTATAATTAATATTTCATCTAGTAAAATATTTTTATTCAATATAAACGAAAGGTTTTTTGAACTTGAACGTAACAAAAATTCATTTTTCTGAAGAATGGAACTCTTTCTCAAGCACAGACCTGTCTTTGTTTGAAAAATAATGAATATGGCTGTTTCCATCCTTTTACAATTGCCTGAATTAAGTTTAGCCCACTGCCATTTGAGCTTTTAATAAGAAGCTTAAATTTTACCAATTTCGACTACTTTCTGTAATCCAAGATGCAAATTAAATTGTGCATCCACAATAAACCATCTACCCCATTCAGAATCAGTACTTATTAGTACAAAACTTATTATAGAAAATTCTTACAGTTAATGTGTTCATGTAATATTCTATCCTGGCTCTGGTGGGGAAAGGCTTGTTACGGAAATCTCTTAGACAGCCGGCAAGCTGTTGTGATGATCCATCACTGAAACAATCATTATAAATAAGTTATTCACCAAATAATATTCCATGAGAAAATCTACAAGTCCATAAAAATGAAAAAAAGTTGAATAGTTCCGTCAACAGCATATGTAATCATTTATCTATGATTCTGAAGGCCAGCATCACGAACAGGCAATCGGTTTCAACCGCCGTAAAATGATGTCATCTAACGAGATCACTATTGAGCCCCCTAAAATGACGTCATCTCATGTGGTTCATTGAGTTTTCATGCAATCTGCCCTTAATATTTTATTCATCTTCAAATGCATTTATAAAATTCATAAGAATATAGTGTTATATTCTAATATAGTATTGTATAATTGTAGTTTCTAATACAGTTGGGAAGCGGTTGTCCCAGTGGTAGCAGGCGAGTCTAATCGGTGAGATTAGATAAGAGACGGCGCCTACCACTCCTGTTGTAACGGTGACCGGCTCCTCTAAAAACAATTCATAAGCTTCAAAATTGCTCCCCGGTGGTTCGGAACCCACCTAAAGCATTAGGTCTATTCATCTCTCATCACAATCCTTCCCATTACCCACGCACAAGCCTAGAGTTTATGTAGGCATCATCCCCAGCAAAAACGTTGGTATACTTTTATACAGTTGTATAGTAATAGTTATAGTATATAGTTGTATTGAGAATTTGAAACCTGAATGTTTGAATTTTTAAATGGCAGTACCGTACACCTGATGTTGAATAAAACTGAGTATCAAATCCCTTTTGATTAACGCCAGAGCGCATAAGCGCAGATGGGAAAAATACCATTCAACTATCATCACATCAGTTATATTGGTTGAAATAGTCATTAGCACATTCAGCAAACATAGCGTATTCCATAATATTCACAGAGTACTTTATAATGCAAATTATTTCATGCTGAATTTTGATTTACAATGATCAAGCGTACACGGAAGTTTCAAGTTGATGATTCCATTTCACATAGAATGACAATACAATTTCAAACAAAAAAAGCAGACTATCATTAAATTATTCAACTTGTAAAATAGTTTAAAATACCAGAATAACCTATAAAATATCAGATAAAACTTGCAATGAGTTTTCCTTTACTATTTGGCTAATGAGATTTCCTCTACTTACTTAGCATGATCGAACGCCATTGTGCCATCGTTTACTACACCCATAATATATGGATTGTTGTGCTTATTGTCGTTATCAAAAGAATCGAAGAATATTCCCAATCCTTTCCATTTGTCTGAGCTTCCAAATACTTCTCCATTATAGTCTCCTTTATCTTCTGTGTACCAGAAAGCCTGAAAGAGTAAAAATATGTTGATGACCAGATAAGCAAGTCAGATAGAATATTTTATTAGTTACTCAAATTATATCGATATTGATTGGAACAGCTGGAAATATATGTATGATTATACATTTCAATCATGTTGTAAGCAATTTGAATAATTATTTCAAGTAACAGGAAAATTATGCTGGAGTTTTCTTGAAGAGTGATTAAATGGGCATAACATGACATGCCACAACAGAAGTAATAAATCTTCAAGGTGAACGTCAAAGGTAAACTCATTCCTTGCCATATTGCTTGGGTTAACCCGTTCAATGACTGCAGTGATAATAACATTTCTATGTCAAATGCATTCATTATTGATATTTTCTAATGACAACACACTTTTTATCCAAGTGTAACAATAAGCAACGTACCTACAAAAGACGAAACAACATGTTTTAATAAAATAGTATTAATCAGTGCTCGATTTTTTGGGGATTGCGACTTATTTGAAGATAAGACTGATATTTTATCATAGGCCTACAACAAATATATATATATTTTTGCAAAAAAGGTCCCTGAACGGCTTTCAGCTCAAAACAGGCCCTGTTAATAAGATTTATAAGATATATAAAAGGAAATCAATAAAAAGTATAATAAAAACATGTATAATTCAATTACCAAGCCATCAGCACCTATCCTTCCTCTTCCAGTGATTCTGAAAATGATGTCCACTTCCCACCAATCGAATGTAGTTTTCATTTTCGACCACATAGCACCTGAAAAGAAGATTCAGATCAATACATATTGCACATTGAGGTAAGTCATATAATTGCAAGTTCAATTATTGAATTTATTAATAAATAATTGGAGCTTTCAACACAGCAATTCAACAATTTTTGTCATTCTTCATTTCATTTTCACGATTGGGATAGTATGCGCTATTACAAGGGACAGTGAAAAAAATATTTCTTTCCACCTTCATCGGCGTAAAGTGAAATTTCATGAATACAGCTATGGGTTCACACACAGGTGCAAAAATGAGCTTTGAAAATGATAAACTCTACTTTTCAGATAAAAATTTGACTTTTATAGTCAATCTATTCAATGAGTATGAATTTTATATGCAATTATTACTCAACATGGCTTCAATAGCCTAAATCGCTTCAGGCCCTTTCAACTGGTTTTTTAGTTGTAAACTGGAGTAAAATAGTTTAAGAAACTCACATGCGTGATGAGGAAAGCACAACCGATTTGTTTCAACAAAATGCTTCTATAAAGATAACGAATAATTTTTCTTCGCGATTAGACCATAACTATCAGCTACATGCTATTTCTACAGGCTACACCTGGGTAAGCATTCGCACTAAAAATTAATAGGCTAATTATGTTCATCACTTCTTACTTAATCTTCTTGATTTTGCTTGAACCGCTTATTACTTTCTTCTTATTCCGTAGGATTTGTTGAATTTTAGTTGGTGAGTTAAATTGCAGGGTTAAGTGTTGAAGAGGGTGAGCCTAACTCACCCTCCTAGACAGAAACTAAAGGTAGTTCTATTTTAGCTGCATCGCACATTTTCAACAGGATGCTTATTCGGTCATGATGAATGAAAGAAAAACTTACACATAAATTATGAGCTATCGTAATAAAAACTTTACACAGGCTACAAATATTCCAATTAAATAGTGTTAATTACAAATGGAGACGTATATAATGGATAAAGTACAACTTGTGACACGTGGCAGAGATAAAAAAGGTAAAAATCTAAAAAATAAAAAGGTAAAATAATAAAAATCTCACTAATCTGACAGTATAAAATTGTAAATACCTTTTTGGCTTCGCATTGATGATGCTAACCGCACACTGACATCACTCGCTGCCAGATCTGAAATATGAAGAGAAGTAATTACAAATAAGATCTGAAATTCAGCACACATATATTGAAGGGAACAATATATTTCGAATACTAAAATGATTTGAAAACCAAACAATCTGAGACGAAAATAATTCTCAACCATATACGTTAAACATGTAATTGCAGTTGACCACATGTTTTTTTCGGAGACGAATCCTACAGTTTCCTGTCGAGAATTGGTGGAATATTAAAATAAACTTTTAGCTTATTGTTTGAAACATAATAAGCCAATAATAATGAGGATTTAAGAAGAGTTCAGAGTGAAAATATTAGTAATTTCCGCTTCAACTGAAACACAAATTATTCATTATTAAAAGTAGATTGAGAATTTTTACAAATAATCTACAAGAATTTGCTTTTAATCTTTACCCCAACAACAACAAATAAACATTTGAGAAAACGTCAACTGAAATCTGACAAACACAACTGACTATTAATAACTATCATTAAAAACGTTCAATAACTATTATATTAATTACTAATAATTTACTGGTAATTAATTTTTTCTATTGAATGAATTAATTTAAAGAATAGGTGGTTGTTGTTATTCTCAAATTTATTACAAGTTGAAAAATACTTATTATTTCTTTTGGGAGAGTTATAAAACATTCGGATAGGAAATAGGTTCTGAAAATGATTTTTAATTCAGCATCACATTCTTTATTATTTGTATCGAGCAATCAGTAGAAAGGTGGAAAGGTGGCTGCTTCAAATAAACAGTAATGAGCAGAATCACTTCCGGTGAATCAAAACCTACCTAAGAATGTTGGTCCATTAATTTCTTACAATTATCCTATTGGAGATAATTCTTATAATTAAAATTGGGGCTGTATACTTTACCGTTATCCCTTAGCAAAAAAAAAAAATCGTCAAGCAAATACCGGTTTCCAATTCACTCAAAGCATAGATCGTTTTAAAACATTTTGAATGTTTTTAACGATATGTTTTTGTAACGAATGTTTTTTTCAACGATACTAAATCACTAAAGCTAAGCTAAACGATTCATCTACACTGACAGTTCCTCTGTATATTCTGGCGCATTACCGGTATGTCAATAAATACATCTAAAGTTTTATAACCAAAGAGGTGTGTAATGTGCCCAAGAATATTTACAGTACACAGCCTTATATGTTTAGGATAAACATCCTTCCCATGATATGCACATTAGTCATAGCACGTGAAGTAGTCTATGATAATGATTAGTAGAGCATATGAGTAGTAGAATTATGATTGAAACTATGAAAAATTTAAACGCCAGTAAATATAAAATGCATAATCCAATTACAGTACTGTATGTAGTTTCTTTGAAATGTTGAATTGGTAAGGAAGGAGAACTGAGATTGGATTAATTTAAAAGTTCAAATAAGGAGCTAATTCCAACCGTCTAGAAGCTCCACCAATCATGGGCATAATTGTCAGATATTATGACAATACATTTGTTCGAACAAACTGAACTTTGTTCGAACAAACTGAACTTTGTTCAAACTGAACTTTGAACAAACAAACTGAACTTTGTTTGAACATTGAACTTCAGGAGCTACAGAAGTTTTTTTGGGACACCATCGAACAAAACGAATACCGTACGTATAGAAGTGACAAAGCTAGTTTAATAATAACTTGAGTTTACAATCCATTACGCCATTAGTTACAACAATACAATCTTACAATTCGTTAAAATTGTGTTTTTACTAGTGAACAGTATGATGCAATTATGCCAGCTCAATTCATAAATGAAATAAACTCTCAACTACAAACAACTATTGCTCATCAGATAATATGACTCACCCTATGAGGTCTATCTCACCGTACGATGTCTATCCAGTAGGCTATATACTGGTCAGTGGTTACAGACGGTAGAATTGAATTGAAGAGCCTGGATATAATATAAAAAATTGACCCCTCGTTTAAGCTTTTTGTACAGTATGATGGAGGGCTATGAGTTAGAATTGAGTTTATAATTGTGAAAAATTGCTCTATAATGATGGGAGTTTATAAACTGGGCGATTGCTAGAATTTATTATTTACTATGATGAGTCCTTGGAAGGTGCACGAGCTTTGAAGAAACCGAAATTATTATCTTCACAAAATGAAAACCATAAACTTATTCTGTTCAATCTAACCGATTTCCTTTAAGGTCGAAAATCTTTATATCTTTGAAGTCACAGTTTATTGTGGAATCATTAAAAAGGACACCTAACTTGGCTTATAAAAAGGATACCTGCCTTATTAGATAATTATGTAAGTTACAGTTTAAATTCATGGGGGGAAAATTCAGCTTTCAAGGAAACTGAGCTCTCAAATCGCTTGTATTTATCCAAAATTTGAAAATTCAATAATCATCATATGATTGTGGAGAATAGCAGTCCAACTATGAATTGTTTTACAATGTATTAAATTGTGAATGGTTTTGCAATCTATAAAAAACTCGCCATACGGGACGATAAGAACTCATTGCTCAATGAAAATAATTCGTAAAATAATCTAGAGCTTTGAAATACAAGTATAAACATTCATAAATCAAACATATTGACAGAACCCAAGTACCGGTAACGATCGGCATACTTACTTCCTCCTGTTTCCCAGAATGGTATACTTCCATCTTTTTGTGCCAAATATGGAGGTTTAAAACTATATTTGTATTCAAACCTTCTGTGGGGTACAGAACCAAAACTGTATAGGATTTTTAAGAGAAAAATGCAAACGTAGAGCCACCTCACTTCAGCCGCCATAATTGAATTCACCATGCCAACTGAACATTCAGCGTTGGAGCAACACAATTGGTAAATGACGTAAACATACAGCTGAGCTAATCTCTGAATCGCCGCTGTCCTTTCAACGTGTCAAACTGATGTGAAAACATTTCTCTAATTTGAGGAATTTTATAAAGATTAGAGATTGCTTTGAAAGTGTATCTGCCCTCATGAACATATTTTTCATGACAACAATAATATTGGAGACAATGAATGTGGCTCATTACGAATCTTCCAATGATATTCCTACTAGTAAGTCAAA
Source organism: Laodelphax striatellus (assembly GCA_017141395.1). Taxonomy (NCBI): domain Eukaryota; kingdom Metazoa; phylum Arthropoda; class Insecta; order Hemiptera; family Delphacidae; genus Laodelphax; species Laodelphax striatellus. The sequence continues at coordinate 17,776,300 of CM029544.1, read as the reverse complement.
AACAATGATTTGTATCAGTTTTGAAATAATAATGTCCATTTATCACAAATGTGATTATCTACAAACAATAACAGGACTATTTGAGTATTTGCATGCCTGTTTGTTATTGATATTTTTCTTTGTGTGCAGTTGGCGGCTCTGAATGAGCTTGATCCTCGATGGTTGAGCTATCGATGTTTTTCATAAAATTTATCGTTATAATATCGTTTCTATGTAAGTTCCCACGTCATGGTTTCGCAGTCATCAAAACACAATCGATAGCCTCGATACATGATTCTCGATTCACTCGCTAGCAGTTTGCAAAGAAATATCTCTGTGGCTAACCTATAACAGTTTATGATCGCTTCTCAATCTCATCGTTCTTAATTTATTCTTAACAATTAAAATAAGTATTGTTTGAGACCAAGATTTGGAAATTATCGTTTTCATCTTTGAATGTCTGTTCGAATAACATCAAAATAGGTTGAACGGTAGCCTACTTCCTTACTGGCCTCGTGGCTTGTTCAATGTTTCAACATTTATCTTCATGGATGCTCAAGTAAGTTTTTAATCATAAGAATAATATTATTGGTAATTATTTAGTGTCAGCACTTTTGTTTTTTTCAGGGATTTTTTTCTTGTTACATGTAGCCTAGATACTCTACTTAGCTAGAACAACAATCATCAATAATTTTGAGTTGAGGGGGAAGCCCTATTTCATGAGAGAATTGCTAGGCCTATATATTATCTTCCTTAATCCTCCACCTTAGCCTACACTGTGTAACGCCTATTTCCCTATAAATCATATTTCCACGATATAATTAAGCTTTTTCCTTACACCTAACCGTTCTTTTAGGTATTAAATCACCTTGAAAACCACTCCTTCTTTGAGTTAACAAAGCCTAACTTATGCGAAGTTGCGCTTCGCGCGAACCACATTGTAAACTGAAATTTTCAAGTTACCCAATCCGAACCATAACAAAATCTGAGCAAAACCAGACCTAACAACTAACCAATGATAGTAGTTAGTATCTCACTTGTAACTGGAAATTATCAAACTTGCCTTCCACCACCTTCTTTTGGCATCGAAATAGGCAAGCAGCTTATAGAAATTCAATGTAACAATTGAAGCAACACGTATTATCTTCTAAAACGTTGTGATTGATTAAGAACTTTTTCACATTCCGCTCATTCATAAGTAAAAGCAACTTCGTTGCTCTTCGATCTGACATGCTGGTCGCCGAGCGATTTGTGGACAGATATTCTATGTACAGAAAAGTGAGGTTAGTTGATACTCTAACCACATCAAACGGGAAAAATAGATTTATTTGCTTTAAAAAGTAGTATTTTATCATTTTTTGGTCTCTTTAACTAATAAAATATCGAAGATAAGTTATAAAATTCTCAAAATATTTACTTTTTGAGAATATTGTGATAGTAGTCGAACAGTAACTCTGGCAACTAGAGTAGCGGCTGTGAGTATGACAAACAACTGCTGCATCGCTGAGTAGCCGAGCGATGAGTTGCTTTTCGATGTGAAGTTTCCAGGTGTGATTAGTGAGTAAAAAACTTGATTTGTCACTCATCACACACCATTACAATATTTAAAATTAGGAATACCAAATTCATAAAATCGCAATTTGAATGGAATCACTCTAACTGGATAATACTGTATGAGTTTACATGATAATGAAACGTGCTTTTTTTATCACACTTGATGAAGCATAGGCCTACCTTCGTTTTTAATCGAATTTAATGATTACGAACCGTGAAAAAAAGACTTGCTATAATTTCACTTGAAATTATGGAACGTAAAGAAAAATAGGAATTCATGTACTTTTAACACAGTCACATTACTACAGTGGGCAGTGGATTCAGAACTACAGATGTGTTGATTTACAATCGTGGTAAAAACTGTACTTATATTGTCTTATAAACTAAATATTTAGGTAGTTCTTCCACCGCAATTTCTCATTGCCAGTAATTATTCTCCTTCTATGTTCCTACTATTATCAGATTATTACTATCATTTTATGACTCATTCTTTATGAAATTCTTTTTTTATTATTGTAAATCAATTTCAAAATTGAATAATGCTCAACTCGGAAGTTTTCCTGTACTGTATTTGGAATTGAGGTTTGGGCATGTAATCAAAAAGTAGTATAAATTTTTAAAATTGTTTCAAATAAGAATGTAATGTAAACGAATTTTTCAACAGCTTTATCGCTGTTTTTAACTTGAATTATGGAGGTGTACGATAATAATTCGAACACAAGATTGCGGAACATCTTTTTTTGCTAGGGATGATGCCCACACTCACACTTGGTAACTGACAAATCTATTTATCATTTCAGACCGAAGATAAGATTATTTCATTCCAAGGCCTAGGATCAGAAAAGGATTACATAACGGCAGCCTAATTCCTTACTGGCCTGGTCAATGTTTAAACCAATATCTTCATGGATGCTCATGTAAGTTTAATCATAACAGTAATTAACAATTATGTACTAATCTGTCATGCAAAGCTTAAAAGGCCAGCTAGTTTCTGTGCCGGACCCTGTAGAATAGAATAATTTATTTGCTATATAAAGAATACAATATACAATTCTTAGTATTAAGTTCACACTCGCGCTCGGCAGGGGGCTTGGCCCCCCCCCCATTATCTCGTAAATGAAATTTTTTTTGTGTTGGAAATTCTTTTGTGTTGGAAATTTTTTGGGTTAGTAATTTTTCTGGTTAGAAGGATTCAGGGTAAGAAATTCCATGGGTTTCATGGGCTTTGCCCCCCTGCACCCCCCTGAGGGATTCGCATCCCCTTCCTAAATTCAATTATGGGATAGAAATGTGATTCGATCATTTTTTCACATTCATCTATTCCAGAAGTTGCTCTCACCCAAGTTGTATTGGCCAAGATTGAAATATGCACCCCTTGGGCCCCCCTGTGAACCCAATTCAAATTTTATTATTAAAATCGAAGCATCTCTAGGGGGTGAACAAAAAATGTCCTTTTCACTTTTGCTCTAAATAGTAAAAAAAAAATGGAAAAGTGCCCCTCTGACGAAAAAATGTCATTGTTTTGGAGTTTTCTCAATGGTTTAGGTACTCATGAAGACAGAATAATTGTTTTCAATGTTTCACCCAAGCTGGGAGTGGCTTGGAATTTATGTCAGTGGGTAACTCTCCACTGTAATCTTAGTAAAGTGGGGGACTTTACCAAATTTACGAATTTGGGTTCCAAAAAGGTTATTCGATTTGGGCATACAGCCATAATTATGTTTCTGGATCTCCTTGATGAGATGAGTTTAATGATGTATGGCACAATAATACCCGGTATCCAAATAAGAGAAATACAGCAGTCCCAAAATTTGCCAAATTTGACATAATGTCCCCCTGAATATGTTTTTTGGGCAGATGATATTTTTATGAGGTCTTTGGGTCCAAGGAACAACATTCTGAGCCCAAAAACTGCACTAAAAAAACTAGAACCATTGACAATTGACCCATCAAAATCTGGCAAAAATGGCCAAAAATGAAAATTGCCCCCCTGGTCACCCTTGCTGACCCGGTTTGAGTTTTATGACATACTTCGATGTTTTTCCACAATCTGAACAAGTTTTTCCCCTACCATTTTGCTGTAAAATGTGTATTTGAATTGACAGAAAAACTGTGGGGGGCCACATCCCCCCTGAGGGGGGGACTTTTCAAAGGTTTTGGAGTTTTTCCTGTACCTACTCTTGGCCCCCTATCTAATGGTAAGTTCAGTTTTTCTCTCCGATCAGCGGTTTTGGCTGTGAGTTTCTGTCAGTGAGTGAGTGAATGAGTGTGTCACTGGCTTCTGTAAGTTTACTATAGTATAACACTACTGGCATAAGAGAAATTGTTTGCCAGCAGTTAGTTCAATATCGTACATTTATTGATACAGAAAACAAATGGATTAATATAAATAATTGAAAATAAAATATTATATAGACCATAATATAAACAAAATAAATTTAATACTATTAATGAATCAATACTCTTAACAATGACACAATCGATAGTTACAATAATGATTGGAAGTAAACGATAGGCCATGTAGGGCTGCAAACACTCTGGATCGCTGGGAAAGAAGAATGCTACGGAGAATATATGGAGCTGTATGTGAGGAAGGAGTTTGGCGAATAAGGAATAATGATGAGTTGGCGCAACTCTATAAGGAGCCACCCCTATCCATGTACATTAGGTTGAAGCGCTTGCAATGGGCAGGTCATGTAGAGCGCATGCCAGACATGAGGACCCCCAAAAAAATGTTTGTAGGACAACCAGGTGGAAGGAGGCCAGTGGGAAAACCAAGGCTGAGATGGATGGATGGAGTCTCAAAGGATGCAAGAGATATACTTCATGTGAGAAATTGGAGGGCGGAGGCAAGGGATCGAGATGGTTGGAGAGGCAGGATTGAGGAGGCCAGGGCTCGATTCGGGCTGTAGGGCCATCGAAGAAGAAGAAGAAGTAAACGATAGGCCTACAGTAGAGTTTGTAAAATTACAACAAAAAAAAATTACAATATTGTAAAATTTTGCCAGCAATTACAGCATCACAGTAAAACTATAGCATGTTAGTTTAGAGCCTCAAAAACTAAGACAAGCTCCTCATAAGTTATACAACCTATTTTGAAGTAGATTTTTGATCTCACTCATACTTCTATTTTGCTATTGAGTTCTTTGTAAATCTAATGTTTATGAATTTTTTAGGAATTTTATTTGCATAATATTGCATTAAGGAAGTGAATTGGTTTTAGAAAAAGAATATAAAAGTTTTTAGAGTAATAGGAGCTGTACTGAATCCAGAACTTATACTATTCAGAAGTTAATTAAACATATATGCATCAAATTTTGATTTGTTTAAGCCTTAAAAAAATTTATGAAAATGAAGATCTTAGAAAAAATTGATCGTAGTGTTGAAGACAGTGACACTTTTTTTATCCGTAATTAATTTTTTTTTTTAATTTATAACAATTTCTCTTACTGACTTGCTTACAGGGAGAAGAGAATGGATACAGTCCTGTGCAGACTCAACTTGACAACTGGGATGGTCAAAATCCAGACAACTCCAGGCCAATAACAGAATCAGAAGTTCAAGGACAAAGTCGTGGGAGGATGGATTCCTCTGGTGAGTCAACTCATGAACTGAATGAAGATCAAGTTAGCATTGAAGATAAGTACCAAGTTCAACACAACTCAGATGATCATGATCAATGTACAGACTACAACAAACAACATCCATTTGAAATGATAGTGCTCAAATCAGAGGTAGTGGTTGAAGAACAACATTTGAGAAACGTTGAAGAAGGACTACAAGTGGAAAAAGAAAACATAGAAGAAGAAAATTTTATGGATGATGAATGCTTCTCTACTGATTCATCAAACAGGTTCACGATTAAACAAGAACATATAGAAGCAGAGAATGTGAAAGATATAGAATCTGATAGAGATTATAATTATTCTCCTTCTACAAAGATGCAAATCCTTGACATTTTACCTCATTTGGATTCTGAAATTATTGTAGATTTCAAAAATGTTAATTCAATTTCCTTGAGTAAACAAGACTCAAGTCCAGAAGGTATTGGAGATCAAGGAAGTTCAAATTCTAATGAATGTGAAGAAAATTCTGAACAATTTTTATTGATTGATAATCTACATGTACAAAGCAGCAAGTTCTTCAATTGTAAATACTGTGATTATAGAACTAATGAGAAATCAAATCTTACCAAACATTTACTCACACATACTGAAGAGAGACCTTACAGTTGTGAATTTTGTGAAAAATCATACAATACAAAAACGCATCTCAATATACATTTACATACACATACTGGAGAGAGACCTCACAATTGTGAATTATGTGATAAAAAATTCTATGTTAAATCAAATCTAGTTGTACATTTGCGTACACATACTGGAGAAAGACCTTACAATTGTGAATTTTGTGATAAAAAATTCTTTGCGAAATCAAATCTCACCGCACATTTACGTTTACATACTGGAGAAAGACCTTACAATTGTGAATTTTGTGATAAAACATTTTTCCAAAAATCAAGTCTTAACAAACATTTACTTACACATACTAAAGAGAAACCTTACAGTTGTGGATTTTGTGGTAAATCATACACTACAAAAACGCATCTCAGTACACATTTAAATACACATACTGGAGAGAGGCCTCACAATTGTGAATTTTGTGATAAAAAATTCTCTGATAAATCAACTCTTAACAGACATTTACGTACACATACTGGAGAAAGACCTTACAATTGTGAATTTTGTGATAAAAAATACATTGCGAAATCAAATCTCACCACACATTTACGTTTACATACTGGAGAAAGACCTTACAATTGTGAATTTTGTGATAAAAAATTCACTGAGAAATCAACTCTTACAACACATTTATACTTACATACTGGAGAAAGACGTTACACTTGTGAAATTTGTAATAAGAAATTCATTAAAAAATCAAATCTTACCAAACATTTAATTACACATACTGGAGTGAGACCTTACAGTTGTGAAATTTGTGATAGAACATTCAATCAGAAACCACATCTTGACTCACATTTACTTACACATACTGGAGAAAAGCCTTACAATTGTGAATTTTGTGATAAATCATTCACTCACAAATGTAGTTTAGTCAAACATTTACGTATACATACTGGAGAGCAACCTTACAATTGTACCATTTGTGATAGAAAATTCAATCAGAAAGCACGTCTCACGTCACATTTACTTTCACATACTGGAGAAAAACCATACAATTGTGAATTTTGTGGAAAACAATTCCCAGAGAAATCAAGTCTTACCAAACATTTACGTATACATACTGAAGAGAGGCCTCACAATTGTGAATTTTGTGATAAAAAATTCTCTGATAAATCAAAACTTAGCAGACATTTATGTACACATACTGGAGAAAGACCTTACAATTGTGAATTTTGTGATAAAAAATTCTGTGCGAAATCAAATCTCACCTCACATTTACGTTTACATACTGGTGAAAGACTTTACAATTGTGAATTTTGTGATAAAAAATTCGCTGAGAAATCAACTCTTACAACACATTTATACTCACATACTGGAGAAAGACGTTACACTTGTGAAATTTGTAATAGGAAATACATTACAAAATCAAATCTTACCAAACATTTAATTACACATACTGGAGTGAGACCTTACAGTTGTGAAATTTGTGATAAAACATTCAATCTGAAATCACATCTTAAATCACATTTACTTACACATACTGGAGAAAAGCCTTACAATTGTGAATTTTGTGATAAATCATTCACTCACAAATGTAGTCTTGTCAATCATTTACGTATACATACTGGAGAGCAACCTTACAATTGTACATTTTGTGATAGAAAATTCAATGAGAAATCACGTTTCACCTCACATTTACTTTCACATACTGGAGAAAAACCATACAATTGTGAATTTTGTGAAAAACAATTCTCAGAGAAATCAAGTCTTACCAAACATTTACTCACACATACTGGAGAAAGACCTTACAGTTGTCAATTATGTGGTAAATCATTCACTTGCAAATCAACTTTTACCAATCATTCACGTATACATACTGGAGAGAGACCTTACAGTTGTGAATTTTGTGATAAAACATTCAATCGGAAATCAAATCTTAAGAAACATTCACTTATACATACTGGAGAGAAACCTTACAGTTGTGATGTTTGTGAGAGAACATTCAATCAGAAATCAGCTCTCACAACACATATACTTAGACATATTGGAGAGAGACCTCACAATTGTGAATTTTGTGATAAGAAATTCTTTGAGTCATCAAGTCTTGCCAGACATTTACGTACACATACTGGAGAAACCTTACAGTTGTGACTTTTGTGAGAGAACCTTCAATATGAAATCACATCTTACCAATCATTTACTTACACATACTGGAGAGAGACCTTTCAGTTGTGAATTTTGTGAGAGAACCTTCAATATGAAATCACATCTTACCAATCATTTACTTACACATACTGGAGAGAGACCTTACAGTTGTGAAGTTTGTGATAAAACATTCAATCGGAAATCAAATCTTAACAAACATTCACGTATACATACTGGAGAGAGACCTTACAGTTGTGACGTTTGTGAGAGAACCTTTAATATGAAATCAAATCTTACCAATCATTTACTTACACATACTGGAGAGAGACCTTTCAGTTGTGAATTTTGTGAGAAAACATTCACTCAGAGAAATGGACTTAACAGCCATTTACTAACACATACTGGAGAGAGACCTTACAGTTGTGAAGTTTGTGGTAAAACATTCAATAGGAAATCAAATCTTAACCAACATTCACGTACACATACTGATGTAAGTATTTTGGGGGTTTCATAAATATAGAAAATGCAGTTGGCGTGATTACGTTTTTATAATAACAAAATTGATTTCTTTTTTATCAACCTCCAACTTGTTTAGGAATTATTATTTTCAAATTACAATCTTGTCCAATATTTTGTATACTCAAGTTACATATCCGCATTAATATAATTATATCTGATTATTGATAGTGATAATAATCAAACAAGAATTTTTCAAAAGATTTTGAGGCTCTACATTATTAAGGTTTAGGTGATAAGGATTTATAATTAGATTATAAATGGCGATAAGGTTATAATTATTTAGATTGTTACAATTGGATATAGTGTAGGGTACTCATAGTAGCCATTATTTTTACAGAAAATAGATTTTGATCATCTTGTGATTAATAAAATAATCTGTTGATTAACAAAGGGGAATGTGTTTTAAGCGGCCTTCGTAATGCCGACCACACCGCAGGTGGCTATACATCAAGATGCATAGTAATAAATTATGCATATATTTTCTGTATGTCTTCTCAATAGTTGTTCATTTATTTATTCATTCGTTTCTAAATAGGCCTTTGTTAAAGGCCTTGTTAAAAATATTATACAATTACAACAGGAGGAGAAATACATCATGTAATAACAAAAAAGTAATGATACAAATCATTAACTTTTGACTAACTGTAATAAAAATAAATAAGATGTTGATTATTGGCTATTGTAATCTGCAGTTGCAGTTCTATATCATTCCTCATTTGTAAACAAATAAATTTCCATAAATAACTATTGTTATTGTAGAAAAACAGTTCTATGTCTGTTATTTACTATTGCCATAGAGAAAGCATTCCACTTATGTAATGATTTCTCTATGCTATTACAGTGCTATTATGGACAGTTGTATTCGTTAGTAATCAGTATAGTAAGTAACCACAACTTTATTTGGAAGGCGACTGAATCAAATAAAAGTAGTGGGGAAATAGACTCATGTTGGTTACGCGAACAGATGCACCTACATGCTACTTATTGAGACTGGATTTATATTGTTCAATTTTTCTTTGGTCAACGCTACAAGCTATTAACGTTAGTAACACTCATATTATAGCTATTCTTATGTATTCATATATATTAGTATATTGTAACTTATAACACATAAAATTTGTCAATTAATAAATTAGTTCAGTTAACTTAAATTTTAATTTTTCATGTTGAAAGAAAGTATGGCTGGCCGAAGAGTCGATAAGAAAAGCCGGAATTGCTTTTAAACAGTACTAAATTATGAACAAGTGAACATTCGTTATTTATGTCGTTCTAGAATACTAGTGCATTTATTTAAAAAGTTATTCTATATTGTTAACTTCTCGTGTATCATTTGATCTCCACTCAAATGCATGTAGATTTTATGTAAATAATAATGAATGTAAAATAATTAAATGTGTATATAATACAAATAAACCTGTACAAACACACAGTTTTTTTTTAAATTTCAACTCTAAGGACGATTTTCAATCTCCGATGCCAAGTATAGTGTGTTCCAGATTTAAAGAGAAAGGGTGCAGGTAGGCAGGGACTACTAGCAGGTAGTGGTGAACAAATTTTGTCAAAACATCTTTTGTTGTGAGACCGACGGGCGTCGTTCAGCTACAATAATCTAATATAAATGATTAGGATTTGCATATTATTATTTTTGTCCCACTCCGAGAAAATTCCTGTGTCGATTACCCAGGCGTGGGAGCTGCCTATTCATCAACAAAATGTATATGACAACAGAACCTGCTAGTGGCCCCGGTCTACCTGCACCCTTTCTCTTTTAATCTGGAACGCACTATACTGTATTCTATCTATCTTATTAACAAAATGAAATTTATCACTATAACTCGTTCGCATCTCATAACAAATAATTGAAGTTGCATTGAAATGAACGTTTACAGCATTACATACGGCAGTTATTGTATTCTGATTAGGATAAACCTTTGATATTCCTCATATTAATTGTCTTCTGTCTTTCAATTTGCATTGAATTGGCGGTAACACTGATCATTTGTTTATTCAAGACAGTTTTTTTGGAACCTGAAATTCTTATTCACTTGATATTTTCTCATGGCTTCGGTTCTCCCGTCATTTTTCTGTGTATTACAGGGGATTTTTGATCTTGAATTAACATCAATCTTCGGTCTCATATCTGTTTGAGAGCCCTGTTCGGTAGTATCATTTGTGTTTACAGACTTCCCATTACTACAAATTTATTAAGAACCGTTTGCACAGTGTAAGCTTAAACTAAATCTGAACAGCTGAAGGTTCAAACTAAAAAATAATGCATTGTGGTGTATGATGTAGAGCCGTCCATCACTCAATTCAATCCGCTGTTGAAATTTGCCTTGAGATTACACTAATAAAGCATTGGAAAAAGTCAAGATTTCTGAAATGCATGACCACCATACAAGAAGTGCAATAAAAATAAATTACTTAGCAATCGATCGGTAGGCCTATAATATAATTCAACTACTAAATAGCTTATTTTCAAACATCACAGCAGTTATTTGGGTTTGTGCTTTTTCATATAATGGGACGATGGTGGCACAGCCCTCTCTATGCTGCTACCTACTAGCAAGGTTAGTTGTTGGCAAAGCTTAGGACCTGTGCATAGAGAGAAAAGCCTGTTCCTTTTCCGTTTTAGTATATGAAAAACTGCTAACCAATTATTTGAACCCTTGGAATAACATGAAGGTGATCACACAAGAAAAGTTGTTGGTGTCAATAAAAGTCCGTATCAATAAACTTTGGCTTTGGTATCAACCTGT